>CM057344.1:597063857-597663857 GCA_030015575.1 Agapanthus africanus | reverse complement strand
TAGTCCGTGTTTCGTTGGTACCGATCGACGAACCTTTCGACAGTAAAGTCGACACTCCGTCCACTTTCTTACCCTCAACTTCAAATTCTTTCGCCGAAGGCATGTCGGGATTCAACCCCTACAATACCTTACCGACGGGAAGGATTCCACCTCCGTTAGGTGCGAATAACCCGAACCAGCCGCCTGTTGAAGCCCCCGCACGAGTTGCGCTCCAGGATCTCTTTTACCCCATCCGCACTTCTTTACCTACTTGTCTTTCACCCCCACCGGCAAATGGGGACAATTTTGAAATAAAACCACATTTCATCAATATGCTGCCAAAATTTCAGGGTTTGGAATATGAAGATGCATATATCTTTATCAATAAATTCCAAAATGTGTGCGCTATGATGAAAACAACCCAATTAAGTGATGACGCTATAAGGCTGAGGGTCATTCCTTTCACCTTATGTGACCTAGCCGAGAAGTGGCTATACAGCACCGCATCACATTCTATAAGAAATTGGGACGAGTTTGTGAAAGCTTTTCTGAAAAAGTTCTATCCTCATCACAAAACTGCCAGAATCCGCAATGAAATAATTCAATTCTCACAACTTCCTTCCGAACCATTTTGGAAGTGCTTCGAGAGATTTAAGGACCTACTAGTTCAATGCCCTCATCATGGGATCGAAAGTTGGCAACTTTGCCAAACATTATACGAGGGATTGAACTCAGCAACGAAGCAGTTGCTAGAAACCATCTGTCAAGGTCATTTTCTCTCTAAGTCTAGTGATGAAGCGTGGCAGTTTCTTGAGGATCTTAGTGAGCAAACAATACAGTGGGAGAGTACCAAGACCACATCATCTTCGAGTGGTCAATCTAGGACAGGCATACATCAAGTAGAGATGTCGATTGCTATGAAGGCCGAGATGCCCCTCTTACGAAAAAGCTAGAAGCGATCGAGACCAAAATCTCATTGCCTTCTCCTGCCCCTGTTGTGCCTCCACGAACTGTCTGTGCTTGTTGTGCGGATCCATCGCACCTAACCGAAGAGTGTCCTTATAATGCATCCACCCAAGGACAGGATCAAGTCAATGCTGCATTTCAGCAACGACAAAGAAACGATCCGTACTCTTCGACATACAATCCGGGGTGGAGGAGTCACCCAAATTTCGCTTGGAACCAAAATCAACAATTCCAAGGAAATAACAATTTTCAAAGACCTCCTCCTCCACAACAACAACAAGCACCTTCACAGACTCAATTTCAACCGAAACAATTTCAACAACCTTACCCTAATCAGGTGAACAATTTTGTGCCTAACAATGCTTACTAGCCAAATAATTATGTTCAACCTAATAATGATAAGGTTAGCTCGCTCGAAAGAAGTCTAGATGCGTTCCTTAAGCAATCTACACAGTCTACAGCAAGACTTGAGACTTCTATTCAATCTTTAGTGCAAAATAGTGCCTCACACGATCAAAGCATCAAATCTATTGAGGCACAAATTGCACAACTCAATGCAGCTTTGAGCGAGCGCGAAAAAAGAAAACTCCCGTCTCAACCACTGCCCAACCCCGGTCACGCACATGCTGCATATCAACAGCAAAATCATAACGTAAATGCTGTGACCACGTTGAGATCGGGAAAAGTGTTGCAAAACAATGTGGGCATGAACAATGACACCCCTGCCGGTGGCCCTTCTTCATCTTCTTCACCTTCTTCTTCTTCTTCAGAGCCTATTCTCCACCCTTCACATGGCTCTACCTCTTCTAGCTCGAACGGACCCGTTTCTCACAACACGAACACATCTACACGGGGTGCCGTTCCAACTCGACAATCTGATCCGCAAAAGTTGGACTCAACCACCTTTCAAAATGTTCCTTTTCCTAATCGGTTGAGATCCAATAAACCAACTCCACAGATGGAGAAGATTGTTGAGTTGTTCAAACAGGTTAGCATAAATATCCCTCTTTTGGATGCAATCCAACAAGTTCCTTCATATGCAAAAATTTTAAAGGACTTATGCACCAAAAAGAGGAAGTCGCAAGTGCCAAAGAAAGTTTTTGTGGCTAGTGCTATTAGTGATGCTCTTGTAAATTCCCTACCCCCAAAGCAAAAGGACCCCGGGTGTCCTACCATTTCGATAACAATTGGGGACAAGAACATCAATAGAGCACTATTAGATCTTGGTGCAAGTGTCAATTTGCTACCCTATTCTGTGTACGAGCAATTGGGCGTTGGAGAGCTTAAGCCCACTCACTGTACTCTCCAAATGGCCGACCGGTCAATAACCCATCCTACGGGAGAGCTGGAGGATGTGCTAATTAGAGTAGGGGATTTCATTTTCCCCGTTGACTTTATTGTGATGGATACACAACCTGTCGCTTACCCCCGGAACCAAATTCCGATAATACTTGGTCGACCATTTCTGGCCACTTCCAACGCAGTAATCAATTGTCGTAATGGTTCAATGAACCTATCTTTCGGCAATATGACAATTGAGCTCAATATTTTCAAGTTGGGAAGTCAGCCTGCTGAGCCTAATGCTAGCGTACTCGATGTTTGCTCGATCAATGAGATCGCGGAGGAGGACTGTGAATTCGAGAATTTTTTGTTCGATCACAGCAATGTTAACGCCACTAGTGCGTTCCTCCTAGAATCCGACGCAGCTTTCACAGCGGATAACGATTTTGAGTGCTTTACCTTCGTTGATGACTTTGAAGACTCATCACCTGAATTGGAGTCTTTTGCTTTTTCGGATGAGTTAGTTGAACCATCCGACACTGTTGCGTACACTCGGTTCGAACCTTTGATGGAATCCTTCGAGTTTGAAACAACTACCCCATTGTTACCATCTATTGTTTCACCTCCTAAACTTGAATTAAAGCTTTTGCCGACACACCTAAAATATGCTTATCTAGGTGATAATGAGACCTTACCTGTCATTATATCAGCCTCTCTAGCTCTTGAGCAAGAGAAGGCTCTTTTGATGGTCTTACATAATAATCGGCAAGCTTTCGGCTGGTCTATGGCGGACATTAAGGGGATTAGTCCGCTCATAGTCGAACATCATATACACTTAATGGATGATGCCAAGCCGGCCCGGGATCCACAAAGACGCCTCAACCCCATCATGAAAGAGGCTGTTAAGAAGGAGATTGTCAAGTGTCTGGATAGTGGTATCATTTACCCTATCTCGGATAGCCAATGGGTTAGCCCAATCCACGTCGTGCCAAAAAAATCGGGCATTACGGTCATTACCAATGAGGCAAATGAGTTAATTCCCACTCGCACCCAAACTGGGTGGCGAGTCTGCATAGACTATAGGAAACTCAATGCCACAATAAGGAAGGACCACTTTCCTTTACCTTTCATTGACCAAATGCTCGAGTGATTGGCAGGGCACGAGTTCTATTGCTTTCTCGATGGCTATTCTGGTTACAACCAAGTCCCCATCGCCAAAGAGGATCAAGACAAGACAACATTCACTTGTCCCTTTGGCACGTTTGCTTATCGTCGCATGCCCTTTGGGTTATGCAATGCACCCGCGACATTTCAGCGGTGTATGATGGGGATCTTTTCAGACATGGTTGAAAAGTTCTTGGAGATCTTTATGGATGATTTCTCCATCTTTGGCGACTCCTTCGACGAGTGTTTACGCCATCTTGACGCTGTTCTTACCCGCTGCAGGGATAAGAACCTAACATTGAATTGGGAGAAGTGCCATTTCATGGTGCGAGAGGGCATTGTCTTAGAACATGTCATCTCGCAAAACGGCATCGAGGTTGACAGAGCTAAAATCGAAGTGATTTCTAACCTCCCTCCCCCAAAATGCGTCAAAGATATCAGAGCCTTCCTTGGCCACGCCGGTTTCTACAGACGGTTCATCAAGGACTTTAGCAAGATTGCTAGACCCTTGACTCTCTTACTGGCCAAGGACACAACTTTTGCTTTCGACTCCACTTGCATTGAAGCATTCGAGTCTTTGAAGCATTCCCTCATCACTGCGCCCATCCTCTCATCTCCCGACTGGACGCACCCTTTTGAAATCATGTGCGGCGCATCAGACTTTGCTATTGGCGCTGTTCTTGGACAACACATTAATAAGATGCCGCACGTGATTTATTATGCGAGCCGAACACTAAATGAGGCCCAACTCAACTACACAACAACAGAGAAAGAGTTTTTAGCCGTTGTGTTTGCACTCGAAAAATTTCGGCCTTATTTAATTGGCTCTCCAGTCGTTGTATATACTGATCATTCAGCTCTTCGCCACCTTTTTGCGAAGAAAGATGCTAAGTCAAGGCTAATACGTTGGATCCTTTTATTACAAGAGTTTGACCTTGTCATTAAGGACAAAAAAGGATGTGAAAACGTAGTAGCTGATCACCTATCACGACTTCCTTCTTCACCCACGCTCGATCTTCCAATCACTGATGTTTTTCCCGACGAGCAACTCTTGACCGTTTCTTGCGAACCATGGTTCGCCGATATTGTGAATTACTTAGCCACCGGCCTGATACCTAATGATTGGTCGAAACAGGATAAACTTCGATTTTTATCCCAAGTAAAGCATTTTTACTGGGATGAACCCTATCTTTTTAAATACTGTTCCGACCAAATCATTCGTCGGTGTGTACCTGAAAGTGAGGTCAAGAGCGTGCTGTCTTTTTGCCACGATCAAGCATGTGGCGGGCACTTTGGCCCAAAGAAGGCAGCCGAAAAAGTTTTGCAGTGTGGTTTCTATTGGCCACGACTCTTCAAGGATGCATTTGAATACTGCAAAACTTGCTCCCGGTGCCAACACTTGGGCCGGATATCGCGGAGAAACGAAATGCCGCTCCAACCTATTTTGGTTGTGGGCATTTTTGATGTTTGGGGTATAGATTTCATGGGACCATTTCCTAACTTTTTTGGAAATGTGTATATTCTTTTGGCGGTTGACTATGTTTCAAAGTGGGTCGAGGCTGTGCCCAGCCGAACGAACGATAATAAAGTTGTCGTTCGGTTTCTTAAAGAACACATATTTTCTCGATTTGGGCACCCTCGGGCGATAATAAGTGATAATGGTTCTCACTTCTGCAATAGGACTTTCGAGTCCTTAATGCGCAAATACTCTATCACCCACAAGTTGTCAACGCCATATCACCCTCAAACATGTGGGCAAGCCGAGGTTTCAAATCGGCAAATAAAGCAAATCTTGGAGAAAACGGTTTCCAAAAACCGTAAAGATTGGTCACTTAAACTGATAGATACACTATGGGCTTTCCGTACTGCATATAAGACCGATCTTGGTATGTCTCCATACCGGCTTGTGTACGGGAAGGCTTGCCACCTCCCAGTGGAGATTGAGCATAAAGCTTTCTGGGCTATCAAAGAGCTGAATCTATCTTTAGGAGATGCGGGCAGCAATCGAAAGCTGCAATTGAATGAATTGGAGGAGCTGAGGGATGAGGCATATGATAATGCCATAATCGCTAAAAACCGAGCTAAGGTGTTCCACGATAAACACCTTTTGCGAAAAACTTTTGAACCTGGTCAACAGGTTCTACTTTATGACACTTGGTTACATTTTCATCCCGGCAAGCTCCGGTCCAGATGGAGAGGACCTTTTGTAGTCCGCACCGTTTATCCGCACGGTGCGGTTGATCTTGAAAATCCTGAAGACGGTACCTTATTCAAAATGAATGGGCATCGACTGAAACCGTTCTTCACAGCGGACCCTTCGGAGGAGCTCCTGCTCTTGCAGGAGCCGATCTACACTGAGTGATATTCCTCCGCTTTCACCCCCAAATTTCTTTTCCCAACACATTATTTCAAATAAGTTTGGGGGTGTGTATATTATTTGTATATATATTTCCAAAATACCATAAAAAATAAATAAATAAATAATAATAATAATAAAAAATTTATAATAAAAAAAATAATAATTTTTGGACCTAATTGCAAATTTGCAGATTAAGAGCTGATTTTACAAATAAAACCCTCGTTTTAGAGGGTGTTCTATACAAATATCCTTCTTTCCCCCTCTATTTAAAGGAACCCGAGCCCCTGTTTTCTTAAACCTAAATTTTTCCTCTCTAAAAAACCCTAGCCGCCGCCACCAACCCGCTGCAGAAAAATCTCGCCGTGCCGCCGCCAAACCGCCGTGCAACCGCCGCATCTGCCGCCTCCCGCCGTGCAACCGCCGCCGTCTGGAGTCGTCGCCCCCTGAAATTTTCAGGGGAGGTAAATCTGAGTGTTTCCTCTCTGTTCCTGCATATCTTTTTACTGTAAAAATCGTAATGGCACATAAAATGCAGTTTGAAAGGGATTTTTCCCCGGTTTTCACACACGAAGTATACGGTAGATATTTCGAACATGAAATCGAACAAAGGGGCTGGAATTTCCTGCTTTATAATCACTCATTTGCGTTTGCCCTACCTAACCTAGTTGCCCTATTTTATGAATCGATGGAGGATAATAGTCTTGACAACTTAGGTTACATTAAAATAAATTGGGGAAATCGTGAAATTCACATCGATAGGGACATGATCCACGAGATTACACTCATACCACGCGTACCCGCACATGACCACCCATTGCACTTTGAAGACTATATGTCCCTGATGGGGAATGACTGTGCACGAGAGCCCGTAAGGGTATCCAAGCACGGACCCTTTTCGCGAAGGTTTTAACTGTGTGCCGGTGGGCACAAAACAATATCTTTGGTAGTTCCCACAACACGACTTTTTTCACCCCTTCATTACATGTCGTACACACACTGATGATGAAAAATCCAAGGTTCGACATATGCACTGTTTTGCTCCAATCTATAGGTACGGGGAAACGAGGTACCGTATACCCATGTTCCATGCTTGTTACCCAACTCTGCCGTTATTTCCTCCCCGTCGAGGAATTTGACTCATACATGATAGACGGTGTCCCGGTTCGACCACTTGTAGAGGGCGTCACGTCGTCCTACTCTATACTCACTGATATTTGGACACGAACGGAACCGGCAGAAAATGTACCTGCACACACCCCTAGCTCGAGCTCGACTTCGAGCGGGGAAGAACTAACTCCCCAGGAGCATGCGCGATTGATGCGGAGAACAGTGAGAAGTATCGACTCTTTGAGGGATGAGTTTCGGGCAACTGCATGAGATCACGACCGTCGGTTGACGGAAATTGAGAGGGGAATCCAAACACTTTTGGATAGAGGGGAACGATCACGTTCACGCTCACGAGCGCGACGTAGGGCCGGGCAGTGAGGGCACTGCTTTGCTCAAGTTTGGGGGAGAGGGTAATGTATATAGTTATCTTTTGCATTGCATATTGTATATATTTTTCTCTTCCTTTTGCATATTTAATTTCTGCATTGCATCTTTATATAAAAAATCATAAAAATTTGAAAATTTGAAAAATAAAAAAAAATTAGGAAACTGAAAAACCCATAAAAATTGAAAAAAAAATTCAAAAATTATAAAAATTATTGTATTCAATTTTGGTTAATTGACTTGAGTTTGATAAAAAGGTTAACTGGCTAGGAAAAACTAGATCTTAGACTTAGCAAATTAAAAACCCTAAAAATAACATTCCTTAGAGTTTAACGGTAGAGAATATATGTCTTTGTAGGTTATTTAGGAATAGGCAAATTTTGGGTTCACTTCTTGGGCTAAGCCAAAATGAGGGAAGAGTATTAATATTCTTATTAGAGTATAAGTTCGAAAAATAGTTCCTAGCTTAAGTTTAGATTCTGAAAATGTATACCCTACAAAATGCACAATCACGCACCTTAAAACTTGGATTAGTAGAAGAGACCTTGAATTACTCTTGTCTAAAGTCCTTAGCACAATGAAAATAAAAAGAAAAAAAAGTGAATAAAAAAAATGGACACTGGTTTTTGTGATTACTTAGGGCTAGAAAATTATTTAGCGAGAGTGCTTCATCACCTAGTGCCTTAGACCAACTGGTTTGGGAGTCACTGCTAAAAGCCTTGGGTGTTGCAAAACTAGGAAATACGCTTTAAAGTGCTAACGCATCTTGTAATCGGCTGTTGGTACCTCAAGAAGTATTAACGGTCGCATGAAAGATATGTAAGCAAAAGTTAAGAAAAATTCACAAATTAATAAGTGCTTTGGACAATGGACGAGAGTACGATTGCTTGATTTGAATTTCCAAGTGTAGGGGTGACAATTACACACACGTGGGGATATGTGATTAGAGTTTAGATAAGAGAAAGGAATGAAGAATAAAACTTGTATCTTTAATAGAGTTGATAGAAATTCCTAAGTGGAGATTAAACTCTAGAAGAAAAACTTAAGAAATGCTGAATTCTAAGTAATTTTATAGAACATGTACAATCTTAAGTTACACAATAAGGAAGTGTGAAGAATATGGGTGGATAATTTGCGGGGCGACGATAATAGAATTCCTTGTTAGAAAACCTAATTGGAGAGCAAAAGTCGAAAAACCAAATTGATAGGATTTTGTGGGTGTAATCCGCTGAAAACCCTCAGGAGACAACACTCCTCCTACTAGGGACACCTAGAGGTTTAACGACTTGTTGCATGTACTCAGTGCAATCGCGTTTCCCTGCGAAAGTGCGGCTGGGTTAGAATAAAATAATAAGTTTGCTCGAGGACGAGCAAAAGATAAGTTTGGGGGTATTTGTTCATATCATAATATTGCAATTCATACGCCCCACTTTTATTCATTTTATAAGTAAACAGGTACTTTTGACGCACGTTTGTTGCATGATACAGGATACAGGCTCTTGGAGCGAAGACAGTGAGAAAAGACAGAAGATGATACAAAAGAGAGACTTTTGACCAACAAGAAGATGGATCCGAGTTACGAAGAACAGGTTACAATTGTATAAAGCAGTGCGGTCCGAAATGTCAAAGTGAACGGTCAAAAGCTCCTCACAAGTTTTCACTGAAGATCTGGAAAAGACCAAGAAGCCAAACAGAGAAAAATAGTGAAGAACAAACAAGCCCAAGTACCCAGCATGAAGACCAGAGAAGTTGGTGAGCCGATCTCACCAAAGGGCCGCGGAACCGCGGCCCAAGGCCTATCATTGCCGCGGTTCCGCGGCCGTATGGTGCCCTTGTCGGCACCGACTTCTTGTGTCGGTGCGACGGTGCGGGTGTTGGGATTTTTAGGGGGCAAATCTGTAATTGCACCTCTGCGAGAGTCTGTAACCCTAGCTTCACTGTTTGCTTATAAATTGCACTCAAAATCTGTAAAATGTATGCCTCTTTTCAATCAATAAAAAATCAGATTTGTTGGGAGATCTAGAGCATCACTTTTGTAAGTTTGTCTTTTAAATTCCTGCCTTAGTTCTAATCTAATTCTTGCCCTAGTTATTTCATATCATTCTTGCAGTAGAGTAACTTTGTTACTTGCCTTAGTTAACTAGTCTAGCTCATTTTAATCTGCAGTAAGTAATAATTCAAGATTTGAAAAAAACACTTTAAAACATAACAACAAAAATGTCGTTTTTAGAAAATTCCCTAATGAGCGAGTAAAATCCTCGCTTGTTAGGGTTAGGAACAAGGGAGGGAGTGAGAGATGAATATCTCTCACCTCCTTCAATGCTGATACTTTTCCTCATAACTAGAACTTCATGCACGCATGCATAACCCGCTCCCTACGGCACCCTACCTACGAGGTAACGGTGAACCGTAGTATAAAGGGCCGGGCATACATGCCGTCCATGAAGATTGTACCAATTAATAGGAAAGGACGGACAAGGATCTAGAGGAAGAAACTTCGTTTCTTCCCAAATCATCCTAATCCCCTTTGCTAGTAATTGTTATGATTTCTAAAAAGCTTTAATTAAACGGCATTGAAAGAGGTGATAATATTGATCTTATCAACCCTACCTTAGACCTAACCCTAACAAGTTCTTTAATATCGTGTTAATTAGTTTTAAATCAATCGACAAAAACCAAACCACTATCGGAATCAACTCGTGATAACACAAAAACAGAAAGTTACACATCTCTGCGGATCGACCCGTATTCACCGGCTAGCTGCAAAGCGACGCCGTTTCTGATTACGGTAAATACAAATTTTTGGACTAATCAGTGTCTCTTGGCGAGGGCTTTGATCCTTGGTTTGTTGGGGTAGGGAGCTACCGGCCAAGGATAACCGAGCAAGGGTGGGCCCGGTTGCCTCTTTCGAGGGCTTTGATCCTTAGCGCGGGAGGGGCCGTGAGTGGCTTACTAAGGATGAGGCTGAGCAGGGTAGCTGCTCGGTGCCTCTTGGCGAGGGCTTTGATCCTTAGCGTGGGAGGGGCCGTGAGTTGCCTATTAAGGATGGGGCCGACCAGGGTAGCTGCTCGGTGCTTCTTGGCGAGGGCTTTGATCCTTAGTGCGGGAGGGGCCATGAGTGGCTTACTAAGGATGGGTCCGAGCAAGGTAGTTGCTCGGTGCCTCTTGGCGAGGGCTTTGATCCTTAACGCGGGAACGACCGTGAGTGGCCTACTAAGGATGGGGCCGAGCAGGGTAGCTGCTCGGTGCCTCTTGGCGAGGGCTTTGATCCTTAGCGCGGGAAGGTCCGTGAGTGGCCTACTAAGGATGGGGCCGAGCAGCATAGCTGCTCGGTGCCTCTTGGTGAGGGCTTTGATCCGTGGTTTGAAGATCGAGACCATTCTTTTTGAGACAAAAAAGCTTGACTTCTATCGGGTCAGAAACCTCGATGCTGGCTAGATCGGTGCGCACTTGTCTTGGACTACTTATTGGGGTAGGGAGCTACTGGCCAGGGATAAACGAGCAAAGGTGGGCCCGGTTGCCTCTTTTGAGGGCTTTGATCCTTAGCGCGGGAGGGGCCATGAGTGGCCTACTAAGATGGGGCCGAGTAGGGTAGCTGCTCGGTGCCTCTTGGCGAGGGCTTTGATCCTTAGCGCGGGAGAGGCCGTGAGTGGCCTACTAAGGATGGGGCCGAGCAGGGTAGCTGCTCGGTGTCACTTGACGAGGGCTTTGATTCTTAAGGACGGGCCGAGCAGGGTTACCGCCCGGTGCCTCTTGGCGAGGGCTTTGATCCCTGGTTTGGTAGGGAGCTACCAGCCAGGGATAACCAAGCAACAGCAGGCCCGGTTGCCGCTTGGAGAGGGCTTTGATCCCTGGTTTGTTGGGGTAGGCAGCTACCAGCCAGGGATAACTGAGCAAGGGCGGGCCCGGTTGCCTCTTTCGAGGACTTTTCATCCTTAACGCGGGAGGGGCCGTAAGTGGCCTACTAAGGATGGCCGAGCAGGGTTGCTGCCCGGTGCCTCTTGGCGAGAGCTTTTTGTCCTTAAGGATGGCCGAGCAGGGTTGCTGCCCGGTGCCTCTTAGCGAAAGCTTTGATCCCTGGCGTTGTGGAGTAGGGAAGTTACCAGCCAGGGATAACCGAGCAGGGTAGCTGCAGGGCTACCTCTTGATGAGGGCTTCAATCCCTGGCATTGTAGGGTAGGGAAGCTACCAGCCAGGGATAGCCGAGCACGGTAGCTGCTGGGCCGCCTCTTCATGAGGGCTTCGATCCTTGGCGTTGTGGGGTAGGGAAGCTACCAGCCAGGGATAGCCGAGCAGGGTAGCTGCAGGGCTGCCTCTTGATGAGGGCTTCGATCCCTGGTGCTGTAGGGTAGGGAAGCTACCAGCAAGGGATAGCCGAGAAGGGTAGCTGCTGGGCTGCCTCTTCGTGAGGGCTTCGATCCTTGACGCTGGAGGGGCCATGGGAGGCCTGCCAAGGATGAACCAAGCAGTGAAGCTTCTCGGTCGCCTCTTTGTGAGGGCTTAGATTCCTGGCGTTGTGTGGTAGGTGAGCTACTGGCCAAGGATAGCCGAGCAGGGTAGCTGCTGGGATGCCTCTTCGTGAGGGCTTTAGGAAGATGGACAGTCGCGAGTGACACGCGCTATGAACGTGTGGAGGAGGCGAAGCGCCAGAGCCGCGTCATTTCGATTTCGCATCGAGCGACGCGATGTCTGCTGCGTAGCGGCACAGTTGCAGGCGACTGTTGAACTGTAGAGTGATTACCCTTTCCGCCGGGATGGTGTGGTTGGTGAATCCTGAGAGGACGTGGGAGGTCAGCCTCAGGTTTGCCGAGGCGAGCCCCATACGCAGAAAGCAGTCGTGGAAGAGAATGTCTGCCGAGCTTCCCGATCGACCATGATCCTGTGCACCTCGTATTGATGGACTTGAGCCGTAATCACCAGGGGGTCATTGTGGGGGCAAGGATATGCCGTGAAAGTCCCCGTCGTCAAAGGTGATCAGCTCGGTCTCTCTTGACCTCTTCGTCGGTCGGCTGTCGGCCTCCGCGGCTAGTGCGGGGTGCTGAGTCTTGTATGTGTCCGACGTACCCCGGCCGTCATAACTATGATTTTCGACGAGACGTGGTTCCTTTTGGTGAGGTTCCTTATGCCCCCTGGTGGGGTTGTTTTTGAGCTGCCGTGGAGAGTCTTGCGTGCACGACCTCGTCGAGAGAGCGGGTGCCAGTCGTGCCTATAAACAGGCGAGCTGACCGACACCGCCTCGGGAGGGACAGGGGTGCGACGAGACTCGGGGCGAAACTCTCTAGCGAAAGACCTTGGAGACAAACTTAGCGGTGCCCGCCGGGTTTTCAAGTACGTCGGCCCGAGAAAACCACGGTTGCCGGAAGCGATGAGGCGGCGGTCAGCGGTGCCGACGCGGACAGAGTCTTTTTTCCCCCTGTAGGGGTCCTGGCCCCGAGGCGGGGGAGCGGCGACTTGGTGATCTTGCCCCGCCGTTTGGACGTGGATCAGCGCCTCTACAACAGACACGAGTCGGTCTATGCGGCCGGCGAGGGCGTTGATGGAATTCGCCGGAGGAGGTTCGTCCGCGCCTCCGTTGAGGGGGAGGCGACGGCTGGTGCTTGGATCGTCGTGATGATCGCTCGCCATTAGGTTGAGATCGAAAGGCGAACTTTTGTTTTTGTGGAATCAAGAGTTTCGATTCCCAGAGACGGCGTCAGCTGATGGAGGCGTAGATCTCCTTCAGATGTTGCCCTCCGTTGATCTGCTGATGGCTGCGATGGGTGGCCGAGATTGGATCTGGAGGCTGTCGCTCCTGAAGCGTGTGGATCTCAATGGGTTTGAGGTTGTGGTTGCCGAGCTACCTGTAAGGAAGCCCCGGGATGGTTGTACCACCGAGGGCCCTCCGACGATCAAGTTAGTCTAGATATCCGAGCAGAGTAACGGCTTAGTGGAGTCAAAATGGCTTACTTGAACTGTCTGAAGAAGGGGTTTAGATAGTGGTGCCAACATGCAGGGCAGGTGTGAGAATCACGCTGGCCGTTACGCTCCCGACGTCACGCCCGCGTGATGAGCGAGACCTCCCATTAATGGCGAGACAGGCTCGTTAATGGGGGATCGTGGTGGCGTGGAACGTGGGATGTGGCCGGCAGAGATCTCGTGTATGGCGAGATTCGCGGGATGGCGGTTACGCTTGCAAGCGGTGCCGTCGGTCGGTCGATGAGACCGAGGAAGATGACATCGGCGGGAGAGCTCACGTCAAGCGGGAGAGCTGAGGTACTCGGAGGGAGCTGAGAGGGCCGAGGAGGCTCGGGCCTGTGATAGCTTGGAGACGAGATGTGAGGCCAAGGAGGCCAATTGTGCTGGGGTCTCGGAGGTGAGCCGGCGTTTGCTTGTAGGACGGGCACAAGAGTGGTCTGGTCGGCCACTGTAGGTCCTTTCTTGCATGCACTGGGACATGTCATCTGCCACGTGTCATGATCTGGGAGATCACCGATATCGAGCATCATCAGGTGGTTTTCACTAAGAGTGCATATTTCAGGATGGTTTTCGTTAAAGAAAAAACCTGATTGTGGTTTCACGTAAATGGGTTAAACCATAGGGTTTTATGGTAGATAGCCCTTGTTTTTAAACTCTTGACATAGAGAATCCTCATTCTTTTTCCCATAAGATTCATATGTAACAAGTTGTGTGACAGAATTAGGGCTATATCTCTCGGATCAAATACTTTCGTTTATAAAATTCGAAAAAAGAAAACCATTAATCAAGCATATATTTCCGTATTATTAGAACCATTCATGCGGACAATATTTTATTCAAAAATGGGCAGATGCATATAACCTTGTTTATTATAGGTTCATATCCGCAGCTAACAACAAATGAGCCTTTTATCCCAAGCATGTGAGGTAGGCTACATGAATCAACATGAGAATCACGCCGGGTCCAGCTCATGAATCCCCCGCCTCCAATAACTCCTATCGAACAATATACTTTCATTGAGGCCTTTGGCAACTACAGGTTCATATCCGCAACTAATATTCATTAATCTTTTTGCTATAAATACTCCAACTTCTTTGTATGAGTTGCCACACATTTTTCCTTTGAAATAGAAGGAAGCTTTGTTTGGTAAAAGGAGCTGGGTCTGTATCCATCAAAAATATCTTAAGAATTTATAATTACAAAGTGATGGAGCTCTAGATCTCCTTCAGATATTGTCTTCCGACGATCTGCCGACAGCACTGGCGAACGGTTGAGATTGGGTTTGAGAACTGTCTCCTGAGGAGTGTGGATCTCAATGGGTTTGGTTTGGTGAGAAGCCGAGCTACCTGCAAAGAAGTCCCGAGGTAGTTGCACAACCCTGGACCCTCCGACGATCAAGTTAGTCGAGGTATTTAAGCAGAGTAGCGGCCTATTAGATAAGAATTGCCTTACCTGAGTCGTCTAAGAGAGGGGTTTATATAGCGGCAGCCATGGGCTAGCGGGCGTGAGATTCTCGTCGGCCGTTACGCCCCTAGCGTTGCGCCCGCGAGAATGGCGAGATCCCCCATGTCACGACCTGAAATATTAGCTCGTGACCAGCAATTAAATCACGCAACGTCTAAAAACGTAACGTAATCCAAGTAAACTGAAACCCAGAAATCTAAACCTTTTTAAAAAAATAAAAGAGGTGCAGTTTTGAAATCAGGTAAAATGAAGAAAAGTGTTTTCTTAAATGCATAGAAAAGGGAACATGAAAAATGCAAGTTTATCCTACTTGTTGTAAAACATGTTCGTCTTTTAAAAAATTGGGCAGCACCTCCTTTGTATATTTTGATTCAAAACCACAAATACAAGATAATATAAAAGGCATCCCCAAGCGGCAGCTAGCTCTTCGCCAAACGGCGGATCACAACTACGCAAGTAATAAAACAAGTATACGACGCCCAATCGGCGAAGATCAGCACAAAAGATAAAGAATAAAGCAAGACATCAACCCAAAAAGCGAAAAAAAAACCATCACTCAATCTCGCAACTACAAGTCTCACTAAGTCTTACTATTTATACAAATACTAGTTTTGATTGATGGAGTTGACTAGATACAATATGAATAATAAGTACAAGAGTGGTACGATCCAACATGTACCACCTACCAAAGCAAAACACCCGACTGCAGCTATGTGCCAGCGATGCCGCTACTGATCCATGCGGTCAACCTGCAAGAACTGTGGCACAGCGGAGGTGAGTTGCCAACTCGTGAGTAGAAAACATCATCAGGTAGAAATCGAATAAAATAACGATTTCCTAGGTCAACTATATCATAAAGGTAATACTATGATATCTAGGATGATCGTATCTGCATATATGCTAAAATATACTCAATGTCTATATGTATGTGGATATCATCCAACCATAAACAATGCATGAATGCATGTGGATCTCGTCCACCATATAATCAATTTATGTATGCATGTGGATCTCGTCCACGTGTCAACCAATGACACAACAACATCATGCATATAAATATCATAAAAGCATATGCATGAAAATATGAGGATATAATCAACATGTGCCCCTCGCGACACATCAAAATCATGGAACCTGAGTGTCCAGCATCGACACTCGAAAAATCATAAAACCCGTGTCCAGCATCGACACGTAAATTCTCATATATCTCAGGCGCCGCATTCTCAGATCGGCCCTCAGGCGCCGCATAATCTGGTCGGCCCTCATATCCATCTCATGATTCCGGTCGGTATTGTAACACCCTAGTTCATTTATACCAGTTCTATTTTGGGTATTTCTTTATTTATGCCTATTTCTTGATTTATTGTTGTTTGGGTGTGAATAGTATAATTGGCATCTGTATTTGCATCCGACCCGACCCGCTTGCTGGAAACTCATCTTGATTCCTGTTTATGATTTATCCCGGCTAGTTATGAGAATCCGTACACTTTCATGTTGTTTATTCTGCATACTAGCATTATATCGAGCATTTGCATTTTTTTAATAAAACAAGTAAAGTCAAATAAAATATTTTAAAAATATCTAGCATGGACCTTATCAAATCCCTGACCCTGTGTTAGCATCCGTACATCATGTTCTTGGCCCGTTCAGTGAAACAGACCTGTTTGGATCGCTACGTGCATGCTACGTGTATCCGTTCTTGGGGGTATGCTTTTTCGTTACCCGGATATCCTGTTTTGGTTTTGGTAGATACGCATATTATCCGTATTTTCAAACCATAATTTTAGACCCGACCCGGACGTGTTTTAGACTATTTTTGTTTTAACCGAAAACTCATATTTTCTTAATATTTTAAATCTCTATTCGTTAACTGTTTCATATAAGATTTTTTTAACGAATTAACAGAGTATACAGTTGTTAAAGATTTTTTAATCCAAAAATCTTTTTTGTTAAATCTCACAGCTCTCTCTCTCCCCCCCTCTGCATATATATCTTTATATATATTATATTATATATTATATTTATTTTTTTGCTGAACCCATTCCTCTACCTAACCCACGTACACTCTCTCTCTTCTCCCTCATCTTCTTCATCTCTGTTCCCGCCCCGACCTCGTTCGAACCCATGCGAGAGCCCGTGCCACTCGCCGCCATGCCTCACCGCTCGTTGCCTCCTCTCATCGCCAACCTCACTTTCTCTCTCTCCCCACTCACCTCTCTGTCCCCTGCAACCAACTCCTCGAAGAACCCATCCCGAGCTCCAAAACCCATCGACCTCGCTTGCGCTCGTCGCCGCCGGAGCTCGCCTCGCCGTCGACCTCGCCCTCCCGTCGCCGTCACGACCACCATCCCTTCCTCCTCTCTCTTCTTTCCCGACCCTGAAACCATCAACCCCGACCAACCCACTGCAACCCAACCCAGCCTGCACATCACGCCGCCGGCACCCTCACCGCCGATCACCTCGTCGGCCTCATCCCGTCGCAACCTCCTCACCCCTCTCTCCAAACTCCCCAACAACAACCAACCCGAGCCTACCTAACCAGCACACCCGACCCTGCAAGAACTTGCACACTGCGGCCACTGTCATCGCCGTGGATCTCGCTGTCGACGGCCCATCATCGTCGTCGTATCCTCTGCCTCGCCTCTGAATCCAGAACATAACCCCAGCCCTTCTCCTTCCTTCCTTCTTCTTCTTCTTCTCTTCTTTTTGTTTCTTGATTCCATAATTTTTTCTGGTGATCGCCGAATCCGTGGCTGTCGTCGACGATCCAGATGATCCAGTTGACGTTCCCAGCCAGCGTGGTCGTGTTCTTGCTTTGCTTGGTTCAGTTCTGCGCGCGCGTGTGCGTCGCGACATTTATCGACGTCAGACGCGGCGTACGCACCCCGTCGTGAGATCCGATCAGGCAAGTTTACCTTACTACATGCTATGATATATATTTTGCATCCATATGAATAAAAATATCACATGTTTACTGCATTGTACATCCATGTTACCGTGTTACAGTTTTTCGATACCCGTACGCATCCTACGTAGTCATGGAGTTGTAGATGTAACCCCTGATAGATATTTGTGCATCCTTGTTTTACTGTGTATCTATATCATTAATTATATATCTAGCTGCATGCCATGTCACATTATTTCATATTACTGTTATATTAACGCCCCATGCTTGAAATGTGCATCCTACGTAGTCATGGAGTTGTAGATGTGATCCCTGATAGAGATTTGTGCATCCATGCTTTTTACCGTACATCCGTATTTTACTGTGATTCGATACTTGCTACATTTTACTGTTGGGCACCCATTTGATACACTGTGCACTACATGACATGACTTGATATATCAATGTTTGACTTGATACCTGATCCTGTTCCTAATGCCGACAATCCTGACATGTTGTCCCGACGGACGTATCCTGTTGTCTGCATAGACAAATCTATACCCGCTTGATCCCGTGTTGGCATTAGCTCCAGATTTATCAATACCTGACTTGAACACATAACCTTGGGGGTAAGGGGAAATCAAGAATGTAACCGAACGTAACTCAAAGGGCTATTATATTGTTTGCCGTATTTCCGGGCGTTATGGAAAAATCCTGTTACCGTAGTCCCGTGGGGAATGAACGGGGCATATACTGAATAATCATGTTACCGTGGTCCCGTGGGGAATGAACGGGGCATATTTTGATAGGTTACGATGAGGATTACATTAATTGATTTCGAAGACTTTAGAATAGATAACCCAGTAGTATAGTTTAGATTACTCACTGCACTTCACCTGTACGTATACACTTCACTGTTCCATATCCATGTTACCGGTTATATTCATGCTATCGTTTATACTCATGCCTACATATCTCGTGTATCCTGTTCATTTATTATTGTTTGATATTATGACACACTGACGTCTGGGTTTTGCATGGCCCAGATCCTTTACCTCTTTCGCAGGCCGATCAAGAGTATTTTAGCCGACATGCCGAGCAGTGAGGATCCTGTTAGTATCTAGTTAGTTTAGTTTTATTTCCGTATTTTTATTTCCTGATGTGAGCCTGTATTTGGGACGTACTTTCCAGATATTTTTGTTTATTGGATTTATTGCTTCCGCATATTATTTCTTGACCCGTTCATTCTAGCAAATGGACATGTACTAGATAGTTTATTTTATTTCTACTGTTCTTGATATCTTATAGACAGCCGTAATGTGACTGTGGAGGGACGTTTTCTAGCCACGGGTAGCATGGTTGGCTCTGTCACGTGCCGATCTTAGAGCACTCTGGGAAGCGGGGCGTGACAGGTATCCTCCGGATAACCGCCAGGTCCAAATACTATCACCGGTAGGTAGTGGTCCCACTGCCAGGCTCACCGTCTACTGCACAAAAAATCCGTTCTGCCTCGGGATACCATACCGGGTCCACCATGTACCCGCAATCGGCCTCATCCAGCTCCTCGAATCGGGTATCACTGTCACACGTCTCAGAACCGAGAAAACGCATGATGGACGTACTGAAATATCATATCAAGAGAAACCGAGTTTTTTAAAATAGTACATACGTTCTTTTGAAATACCCACGGTTCTCAAATCCAGAAATCTCATGAAAACAACATATCTCAATGCGTATAATCGTAAAGCATGATATATGCGACATCTAACAGAAATGTAAGTATATCCGAATATTATGCAACATGAAACAGTAATATGCATATATCAAGGGAAAACCGCTCTTTCAAATGAATCCAGTTTTAAAATATATCTCGCGGTTCCCAATTTTTCCAAAGTCGAATGCAACATCGTATAAAGGTGTATATGTAACTATAGCAAGTAAATTATGCAAAGAGTCATATCATGATTGCAGCAATTCTACTGTGTAGTGACATGATAATTATTGATGATGAAGTGTGTGAACCGGCAAGTAAGTGTTCGTAGACATACGCATTATCGGTAAAGGTGCTGGTATCCTGATAACATGGGTTCAATATAACAATAAAACATATTTAAACATACAATGCGATGGGAATAGCAAGAATATGTGGAAAATGAATAGTAAACGCAATAACAAAGAATCTACATTAATATATATGAGTCATACCATCTTGCCATTTGAAATAACATGATTCGTGGTGTTTAGAAAATAAGGGCTACGGTGTTTTTAAGAAAATGTACCTCCTTTGAAATATCCGTAGAATTCCTTGGCCTGTCTTTAAAATACTCACGATTCGTTAGTTTTTGAAATAGGTATGACTCGAGTCTAGCTTAACATCTATAAGTAACTACAGGACTAACTAACAGGCAAATCGAAAAGGTAAGGAAACCACCTAAGTCTGAGTCGATATATATATATATATATATATATAATAGTCGGTGATCCCGCCTCAATAGTATCACGTACAATACAATATATACTATGACATCCTCGAGTCAAGAGTGCGGATCAATCATCATAATCATATCACGTACGGTAAATCTATCGTACGGCATCCCAAATCTCGGTACAGGTTAAATCTCACATTTATCTTATTATTCATCCGGTATCCTTATCATCATATATCATGAACTGGGGGTACTAATCTAAGTCTAGTACATACTGATACTATCTACATATATATATGCGTGTGTATGAAAACACACCACCTAAAGACCCTCTATAATATCATGTCGTATCTCATAATACGAACCAAATCATATCACCGATCTCGTGGCACCATACCCAATCTCATCGACTCATCTCCAAATATCGTGTACTACCCTCATATCCATGTATATGTATATACACACACACACACACACCCCTACTCACAAACATATATGTATATGTATGTGTGTGTGTGTGTGTATCCTCATATACGCACAAGCAAACAAGTGTATGCGTGTGTGCGCGCATGAGTGTAAACCTTATTCTAGGTTTTCGCGACTAACACTAAACTATAGCATTAACTGCCCAAAACGCTTACACTAACCCAAAGTCCTCCAAAGCATCTCTAGCTAAGTATACACATTTATAATAACATATAAATATATAGATAAAACACATTTGCATACTGCACTACGAAATTGCGGGGGTGCTATACGCCATTCACCCGACCTCCCCCGTAGATATATATCTACTCACCTGATCATCGCTTGCCGAAGTCGATGTCGCCATCCTCGTACTTGTCGTTCATGTCCACTCGAGGATACCTACATATATGCACACACAGTATCGTAAACTGAAATCGCGAACGAAAACCAAAACAGCATGCGTATCACGCATAGGTTAAAATCTATAGTCGCATGCAAGACACTACCACATAACCCTCGTTGTTAACGTTCAAACGCCACACGACGGAACACAATAACAAATACCAAATCCCAATTCATTAAAGCCGTAAAACAAAATCAGAAACTATGTAAAACACTTCCAGATTTTACTCTAGGTCAAATTAGCCAATTTTGCATACATGGAGGGTCTATTTTACTGGAGATAAAGCCCTGGACCAAGCAAGAATCCCAAATTCCCTACCCTGGCCACAAATTGTGGCCAGAATGATTAAAATTGTGGCCACAGTGAAGGTATAGGGGCTGGGGTCTTTAGGGTATACTCCAGATTGCCTGCACGACTCTCAGTAATCGCTAAATAATTTTCAGGTCACCCGGGTTATAGCAGATCACCAAAACACATCACAATTCCCACAATTTCCCAATATCGGGGTTTCTACATTTGGGTTAAAGGGGTTTAGCCTCTGGTTTGGTCCAATATATAATCCCTACAGGGGTTTAAGGTCACTATTAAGGCTCAATTTCACCTTTGGATTCAATTCAAACCCTAATCTTCAACTTAAAATTTTCAAAGTTCACTAAACTTCATTTAACCCACTCTAAACTAACATATGCTAAAATGAATCAAATACAATACTAATGGTGATGAAAGTACCTCATTTGGAAACTCAAGAATTTTCTTGAGTTGCCCCAAGTGCCCAAAATCCTAGCTTTCTTGGTCCAAAGTGCTTGTGATGAGCTTGTGCATGTTTTTAAAGAAGTGGAGATTACATTTTGATGGGTTTTTAATGATGAAGTGAAGAGGTAGAGGGGGGAGGGAGAGAGGGCAGTAGCCATGGGTGAAGGAGGAAGTGAGAATGATGAGAAAAATGAAGAGAGAACAATGGGAGCTAAGGTCAAATGACCCCTCACCTCTCTCTCTTTCATTCCCATACTTCTTTATTTTATCCTTTTCCTTTTTCATTTTCTTTTCTTTTCCTTTTTCTTTATCTTCTCTTCTCTTTTCATTTAAAACAAAGCATGCATGAAAAATAAGAAAAGAACATGGTAGGAAAATGTAGCAAATGTGAAAAATGACTTGGTGCATATCACATGCACAAAACAAGTTTAATACACGATCAGCGATATTTAATCGCGATTAGCATTAAAGTGGAATATAATTAGTTATAAAAATTCATAATTTGTCTAAATCACATAAAACACCCTCATTTCAGAATTTCCTAAAATTTTCCAAATATTTTCCAATTTATCGGTATTTAATTATACCGCATTAATAAAATATTCATAATATTTATTATTTAATTATAAAAATTCCCAAAAATAATATTTTATTTTTCTGAAATGTTACAGTCTTCCCCCCTTCAAGAAATTCGGTCCCCGAATTTAAATTTAAACCCCTCAAATACTAAAACATTTCAGTAAAACGATCAAGTCGTCAGGGCTCCGAAAGCATAAATACATAAAACATATCGTAGCGCAATGCATGCGCATGAAAAATAAGCATATAACTCAAAATCAAAACTCCGTCAAGCATCCCGCAATCATCGGAGTTATGGCGAAGACACCAATGTCAAAGCCCAATACGAAATCAACATGATATACATCAAACTATTCATGTATACATCATTAAAACGTCTGAAAGAAATGCATGCCAAACCTTTTCAAGTTGCTGTGCAATGCGCGTATCACTGCACAGTGGCGGACGTCTACTGTAAGAAAATAACTATATATATGTATACCCTTTTGTTTAACACACACGTCCCGCCGTTTTTGAAAATCATTTAGAAGGGTTTCCTTTGTTAAATGTCTCGAGTCATCTCGGACACGTAGGTAAATACTGAGACTATAGCTCCTTTTTGGAAATCCCTTCGATAACTATCAATGCATGTAAAAATATATTTAGGTACTGTCCTCGGACTAGTCCTGCTCAGCTACTATACCATATAGTAAATATCATAAAACATATTGCTCCAAAAGAAATCAATCCCAAACTGTATATAAGGATGCCACGTGCGTCTGGTGCACACGGAAATCGAAATTAATGAATGCGCCATACATGTGCACAGAACAAAATCTAAGTGCAACGGGTGTGCACGAAACACCTGTCAAAGGCAACGGGTGTGCCTGACAGCAATATCAGGCACATCTGATATGCACGAAGAATCCCGATTTAGTGCATCTGGAGTGCAACAAAATCACATCAAGCGCGTCAAGTATGCGCAAGAATCCAAATCAAGTGCACAAGGTGCACGAAAACAAATATCGAGTATCACAATCGAAATCGACGTGTCACACCCTGCTTCCCAAAATACGGAATACGAGGAGTTGACAAGGCCAGCCATGCTCCTACGGTCGAGGAAATATCCCTCCGTAGTCACACTTCGGCTTCTAGCACCACGTGGTAATCAGTAAACAATGCACAGATAATGAGAAATGCAGTAACTAAATCAAAAGAACTAACCAGATGGAGATCAAGGAAGTATAGGTCTGGGTCGCTGATCAAGAAGTCCACGATGTCCTCGGGGTACGTCACGTTCTGGTCCAAGCTAGATCCACTTCTTACTCTGAGAATGCATACTCAGGTCGTCAGAGCGACACGATAGCAATACATATATATAAATACAAATGTGAACTCGTGCAATAAAAATGAACATGGAACAGTAATCAAAAGAATAAAGACGTGAACATGAAGTAGCCAATGCAGGTATCTAATTGAGCAGGTAAACAGTAAAGCAGTAAATAGTATGTCAGGTATGTTGAATCAGTAAGCAATGCATGTCAATGTCACTAACCCTATCAGTCTCTAAGTCTCACTATACAGGTCGATAAAACTATCGTCAGTCCAAGTGCGAGATTCAACCACTCGTGAGTATCCCCCACCCAAGGGTAGGACCCAAGGACAAGGGAACACGGGCCCGAGTCGCTTGCTAATAATCAGTAATATCCCCATATATCTCCAGAATCGCTGTATGTGCTGGCATGGGACTCCCGAGATTCTGTTGAACTCACACTCAAACTACCCCACACCCCGTGGTCTACATCAAACGCCAACCATAAACTCAAATACCCGTCGGTCCATGACAAGTCTACGCGAGAACTAGAGACATGATCTCCATCAAGCATGTCTCGACTGATACCCAAGATAAATGGATAGTGTTTGGTTCCTTACCTATGACACCCATATAAATGCTTCCATAATTTTCCCATACCAATTATAGTTACACTTATACATGTACCATAGACGTCGACAATGCAATATATCGATAGGGTCCGTTGATTGTGTACAAGTACGTGTCACTTTCACTTATCCATTCATGATTAAACACTCACGTACTTGCCACAATCAAACACTAATACCTAATACTGGGTAATGCACATGATCACTAGGTTACCAATGCAATGATATCTATATAATGTAATGAGAATACAATAATTAAGGCATGATTAAGATATCATCAGTCGGTGTCCTACCACTTACATAATTTATCATAAATCATACATCCAAAATTTAGCAAAACAATGAAAAGGGGGTAAGTAGTATATTTAATTATCTATCCATAGAAATTAGTTTCACGTCAATCGGATTTCAGGATCACTAGATATGGCCATTTCATTTTAAGCATTCACTGCTGGAAATCCGGTTTCAGAATCGGAAGTATGTTTCGTAACGCATTTTAATCCCAGTTGGGATCGTAATTAGGCAATGCAATAGTTGAACAATATTTAGGGTTATCAGTTAGGTTTCCACCACAATTGTCAGATCAGTGATATCCTGTATCAACAGGGAGTTATGGACAGATTATGTTCGATGTGTAAATCTGCCTCTGCAGAATTCAGCAAAACGTATCGGCACTATAAAATGAGTTCAAAATATCAAACGGTTGTGAAATCCAGAGAGACCAGTGGAGTAAGAAAGCTAACTCAATTCTCTACGTAACGATATAGGGTTCCGTGCATTCTCTTATTTTAACAGGAATATACAGGTGTCTAGAAACAGGGGTTAACTGGGATTTCCGTTCTGGACTGCAGTCCAGAATCTTAATCCTCCGCAATTATCTCTATCACAATTAGTTAGAATTCAGTAACCAACTATAGAATACTGTAGGTTAAACAGTTAGCTTCGATATGAGCCATCGAATGCTAAAATCGGTTTGTACACAATTTATTATAAATTTCACGGTTCAGCATGTACGAAGGTTTTCAGGTTTTACGACAGAAATTGGGACATCATTTTACATGAGCAAATGACATCGTATTGTAACCAAAGTCTTAAGGGACCTTCATTATAGCTTGGGCCATCACAGGTTATTTGTTTTCGTCAATTTAACGGGGTCTACCATTCGGGTTTTGCATTGAACACATGAATTATAACGATTCACATGAAATTATATGCGGAAATGATTGGTAACATGAATTGTAATATATAAAAGTAGCATGAAGCAAGTATTAAACTTGCCTGAAGATGTGTCAACGACAGTACGGTAGCGGCAACGGCACGATCGTGTCACGAACGCAGCACATGTTTAGCCTTGTCGGATCTTGCTTCTTGGACTCGATGGCTCGGTGGGTGCGACGGGCGTGCGCTGGCGTTGCGATGAATGGTGTGTTGATGATGATGACGGCTTAAGGAGTCGAGGCCACAGATTTGATGGTGACGTCGGTGACCAGATTGGCGGCAATAGCGGTCGATGTAAGTGTTCGATGAAATGCCGAGGGCTCGACTGTGAGATTGGGTTAGGTTTGGTCTAGGGATCTATTTGAAGAAGAGCTGAGAGAGAGAGATGCTACTGTGAGAGAGAGAGAGAGATGCTGCTGTGGTAGAGAGAGAGAGATGGTGCTGTGGTAGAGAGAGGGAGATGTTACTGAGGGAGGGAGAGAGAGATGTTGCTGAGGTTGCCGAGGGAGAGAGAGATGTTGCTTGGTGGTGACGACGTGAGGTCGACGGAGGCGCCGGCGAGGTGGCTGCAGGGGGGTGCGCTCGGGTCTGCAGCGAGGGGTGTGCAGGGCTTGAAGCTTGGCGGTGATGGTGATGAAGTAGAGGAGTCGCTGAGGCAGTGGGGAGCTCGTCGGCGTGATGCTGTGCAGGAGAGACTCGGTGGCGAGGAGGGTGTGCAGGGGAGGCTCGAGCTTGGCGGTGGGGCTCGGTCGGCAGGCGAGGGGAGTAGGTAAGTGGGGCTCGGGTTTTGAAGAGAGAAGCGACGGAGGATGACGAGGTGACTGAGGCGGTAGTCGTCTTCGTCGTCGGGGGATGAGGCAGGATGTTCTGTTTTTCTTTTAGAGAGAGGTGAGAGGAAAGGAGATCGAGAGTGAGGAGGGAGAGAGGAGAAAGGGGGAACGAGGGTGAGCTTGAGGAGCTCGTGAGGGCGCGCGCGATCGTGGGTTCGTGGTCGCGAAGACGGGGCGTCGGCGAGGCGACGTGGGGGGGGGGGCGAAAGAAAAGAGCGGGAAAGAGAAAGTGAGTGGGGAAGAGGGTTGGTAACGGTCGGGTCGGGTTTGGGGGAGTTGGGGTGCTTCGTGGGCCGGGAAAGTTGGGCCAGAATCATTAATTAAGAGGAAAGGAAAATCGAAGGGAAAGGGAAGGGGGTGCTAGTGGGCCGGCTCGGGAAAATAAGAGAAAAAGAGAGTTAGGGTTTGGGCTGGGTTTTGGGAAAAATAAAAAGGATTTAGATTAAATTAGGGTTAGGGTTTTAAAATAAAACAAAATAATTATAAATATAAATAACTAAATTTTGTAAGTAGCATTTTATAAAAATACGGATATTGCTGCGCAAAAGAACTGGGTATTACATCATACCACCCTTACAAAAATTTCGTACTCAAAATTTAAAATAAACGATAAGCTATATAAAATAATATGCGAAAAGCTACGACATCGAACACTAACATATAGTGATTTACTAAAAAAAACATCTAGGTAAAAATCGAAGGTCTGTATATATATAAGAATGACGCAACTAAAACGATAAGTCTAAGTAAGTACAGGGCAGACCCATCTATAAGTCTAAGTAAGTACAAGAGGGTAAAATAGCAATAACAATCCATATTGAAGGATTTGCCGATAGGCCAAGGTATTTTATAACAAATGTATCGATAAAACAATTTTAAAATAACTTAGAAACCCACATGGTGAAAATAAGAAACATAGAACAAAAGAATATGTGCAATATATTTTTGCGCTGTTGAAAATGTGAAGAATAGTAACGCATTTAAAACGGGTAAAACGGAAGTAGTTAATAACACGTAATTTTTGTAAACACAAGGTAGTGGAAGCTAAATTTCGAATATGATGTCACTAAATATAATTATGGTGATAGGAGATAGCCCAAAAAAATGTATAGAGGCTAGCCAGGGTAGAGATTACAATGGAGTATGGCTCACTCAAAAGGTCGAACTGTAGTACTTCAAACTGAATGTCGAAGAGACTGGGGTCGGGTCAGCACAGGATGCAAGGGTGGATAGTCACGAATCTCAAGAGGAAAAGAAATGTATAGGGGAGACAGTCAAAGCATTAAGCGAACCAAAAATCCAAAAGGTTAGCGAACTCAGAAATTTTATTTCATTCCAGAAAATCCCAAACAAGGCATTCTCGAAAATAAAAGATGGCCCTAAACTATACATAGATTTATTTGGCCAGAGGAGACAAAAAACTAAATCACGTCAGTCGCGGTTGTGGAAGTTCAGCAGGTTATGGTAGGCTCGCGCGCTCAGATAGGGGTGTCCATTTCCATAGCGCCTCGCAGGGATCGCCATTGGAGGATCTTCTGCCGCGGGGTCTCATTCTTTCGGTCCTTCTCCCTCGGCTGGAGCCTCTTCATCGAGATCTGCTTCCGCGTGATTCTCTTCTTCTGGATCCTTTTCCATAGGATTTTCTTCCACTGGATTCTCCCCAAGGTCTTCCTCCCCTGGATTTTCTTCCATTGGGTCCTCCTCGGGGTCCTCCTCTATTGGGTCTTCTTCGGGGTCCTCTTCTTCGTTGTCAGAGTCGCTGATCATGTCGACTTCTGGGGCTGCGACTCCTTCGCCCTCGGAATCGCTGTTTCCGAAAATAACCTGTGGGCCGTCGATCTCGTCATCCGAACTCACCAGCATGCGGTCTAAGGAAACGCATGACTGTGTGTCCTCATCTAGATGCGGCGCTGCTCCAGGATGGGCCATGGCCTGAAAAGAAAGAGTCATGATTAGACAGTGGAACACATTAAGAAAATAATCAAGGATACGGAAAACAAGGGAAATATGCGGTAGGTAAGGACTGAAAAATCACAATTTAGAACGCTGATGCACTGAATAGTATAAATAAAGTGAGAGGCAAGGGAACAATACATACATCATGACTCAGAGTTTTATTGCATTCCACTAAAAGTTCAGCGGATACAAGATCTTAAACGAAAGGAAATATTTACAAAAGAGTGACAACATTTTTATTGAAAGCAGAAAGGTGATAATTCTTCTTTGATTCCTAGACCGCTGCTTTCTCGTCACGCGAGTTGAATCCTGTGCTGGGTCCGCACTATTCTTGAGGCTCGAACTACGAAATAACCATCACTTAGCAGGAGTGGAGAGTGTGGACGATCCTCCTCCTCATAGCTCCTTCCTTTTAGGGCAACCATTGACAAGATGTTCGCTGGATCCGCAAATCAGGCACTGCTCTTTGGCGCTGCGACAGTCTCTCTGAAGGTGTCCCGGTTTCTTGCAGTATCTACAATGTTGAGTCTTCCGCTGCTTCCGTTGTTGGGGAACAAGTGGGCGCTTCGTCTTCACCTATTTTCCTTGTTTAACGGGGATTCCCTTACGAGTGGCGGCTTCCTCTGGTGCCTGAGTCATCTGCCTTCTTAATCCTTTAGCTAACAGGTCGTTTGTTCGCTCCCGGGCTTCCTTCAGACTTTGCAGTACATTCAGAATCTCGACGGTTTGATGCTGGGGAGTGGAGATAGAAGAAGAGTCGTTGGAAGACACGGTCCTGAAACAACAAACTTTAGGACGGCATAAGGTACAGGATACAAGAATCAGAATACAAGATAGAATAGACAACGAAACCAGAATATCGGGTGAGGCGAAACTCAAGTGAGTTGAAGTCAAATGTAGAACTCTAAGTCACTCAATAGAGTACAGTATTGTAACTATACTGCAGTTCATAATTACAATCACGTAACTCTACTAAGTCACCCAAAACTCTAGCGAATGGATCAAAATATATATAGCAGAATACATTATAGGAATCAAGATCAAAGATAACGAGTTTACAATCTAGATCGAAGGATGTCTTAGATTGTCAAGCCCTATACGGAAACTGCAATCCAATCGAAGCAAAACCTGGCTCTGATACCAACAAAACCATTTCACGCCCCGCTTCCCAAAATACGGAATACGAGGAGTTGACAAGGCCAGCCATGCTCCTACGGTCGAGGAAATATCCCTCCGTAGTCACACTTCGGTTTCTAGCACTACGTGGTAATCAGTAAACAATGCACAGGTAATGAGAAATGCAGTAACTAAATCAAAAGAACTAACCAGATGGATATCAAGGAAGTATAGGTCTGGGTCGCTGATCAAGAAGTCCGCGATGTCCTCGGGGTACGTCACGTTCTGGTCCAAGCTAGATCCACTTCTTACCCTGAGCATGCATACTCAGGTCGTCAGAGCGACACGATAGCAATACATATATATAAATACAAATGTGAACTCGTGCAATAATAATGAACATGGAACAGTAATCAAAAGAATAAAGACGTGAACATGAAGTAGCCAATGCAGGTATCTAATAGAGCAGGTAAATAGTAAAGCAGTAGATAGTATGTCAGGTATGTTGAATCAGTAAGCAATGCATATCAATATCACTAACCCTATCAGTCTCTAAGTCTCACTGTACAGGTCGCTAAGCCTATCGTCAGTTCAAGTGTGAGAGTCAACCACTCGTGAGTATCCTCCATCCAAGGGTAGGACCCAAGGACAAGGGAACACGGGCCCGAGTCGCTCGCTAATAATCAGTAATATCCCCATATATCTCCAGAATCGCTGTATGTGCCGACATGGGACTCCCGAGATTCTGTGAACTCACACTCAAACTACCCCACATCCCGTGGTCTACATCAAACGCCAACGATAAACTCAAATACCCGTCGGTCCATGACAAGTCTACGCGAGAACTGGAGACAGGATCTCCATCAAGCATGTCTTGACTAATACTCAAGATAAATAGACAGTGTTTGGTGCCTTACCTATGACACCCATATAAATGCTTCCATAATTGTCCCATACCAATTATAGTTACACTTATACATGTACCATAGACGTCGACAATGCAATATATCGATATGGTCCGCTGATTGTGTACAAGTACGTGCCACTTTCACTTATCCATTCATACTTAAACACTCACGTACTTGCCACAATCAAACACTAATACCTAACACTGGGTAATGCACATGATCACTAGGTTACCAATGCAATGACATTTATATAATGTGATGAGAATACAATAATTAAGGCATGATTAAGATATCATCAGTCGGTATCCTATCACTTGCATAATTTATCATAAATCATACATGCAAAATTTAGCAAAACAATGAAAATGGGGTAAGCAATATGTTTAATTATCTATCCATAGAAATTGGTTTCACGTCAATCGGGTTTCAGAATCGCTAGATATGGCCATTTCATTTTAAGCGTTCACTGCTGGAAATCCGGTTTCAGAATCGGAAGTCCGTTTCGTAATGCATTTTTATCCCAATTGGGATCATAATTAGGCGACTCTATAGTTGAATATTACTTATAGTTATCAGTTAGGTTTTCACCGCAATTGGCAGATCAGTGATATCCTGTATCAACAGGGAGTTATGGACAGATTATGTTCGATGTGTAAAATCTGCCTCTGCAGAATTCAGCAAAATGTATCGACACTATAAAATGAGTTAAAAATATCAAACGGTTGTGAAATCCAGCGAGAATAGTGGATTAAGAAATCCAACTCAATTCTATACGTAACGATATAGGGTTCCGCGCATTCTCTTATTTGAACAGGAATATACAAGTGTCTAGAAACAGAGGTTAACTGGGATTTCCGTTCTGGACTGCAGTCCAGAATCGTAATCCTCCTCAATTATCTCTATCACAATTAGTTAGAATTCAGTGACCAACTATAGAATACTGTAGGTTAAACAGTTAGATTCGATACGAGCCATCGAACGCTAAAATCCGGTTTGTACACTATTTATTATAAATTTCACGGTTCAGCATGTATGAAGGTTTTCAGGTTTTACGACAGAAATCGGGACATCATTTTACGTGAGCAAATTACATCGTATTGTAACCAAAGTCTTAAGGGACCTTCATTATAGCTCGGGCCATCACAGGTTATTTGTTGTCGTCAATTTAACGGGGTCTCCCATTCGGGTTTTGCATTGAACACCTGAATTATAACGATTCACATGAAATTATATGCGGAAATGATTGGTAACATGAATTGTAATATATAAAAGTAGCATGAAGCAAGTATTAAACTTGCCTGAAGATGTGTCAACGTCGGTACGACAGCGGAAATGGCATGATCGTGTCATGAATGCAGCACAGGTTTAGCCTTGTCGGATCTTGCTTCTTGGACTCGATGGCTCGGTGGGTACGACGGGCGTGCGCTGGCGTTGCGATGAATGGCGTGTTGATGATGATGACGGCTTAAGGAGTCGAGGCCACAGATTTGATGACGACGTCGGTGACCAAAATGGCGGCAACAGCGGTCGATGTAAGTGTTCGACGAAATGCCGGGGGCTCGACTGTGAGATTGGGTTAGGTTTGGTCTAGGGATCTATTTGAAGAAGAGCTGAGAGAGAGATGCTGCTGTGTGAGAGAGAGAGAGAGATGTTGCTATGGTAGAGAGAGAGAGAGATGGTGCTGTGGTAGAGAGAGGGAGATGTTGCTGAGGGAGGGAGAGAGAGATGTTGCTGAGGTTGCTGAGGGAGAGAGAGAGATGTTGCTTGGTGGTGACGACGTGAGGTCGACGGAGTCGCCGGCGAGGTGGCCTGCAGGAGGGTGCGCTCGGGTCTGCAGCGAGGGGTGTGCAGGGCTCGAAGCTTGGCGATGATGGTGATGAAGTAGAGGAGTCGCTGAGGCAGTGGGGAGCTCGTCGGCGTGATGCTGTGCAGGGGAGACTCGGTGGTGAGGAGGGTGTGCAGGGGAAGCTCGAGCTCGGCGGTGGAGCTCGGTCGGCAGGCGAGGGGAGTAGGTAAGTGGGGCTCGGGTTTTGAAGAGAGAAGCGACGGAGGATGACGAGGTGACTGAGGCGGTAGTCGTCGTCGTCGGGGGATGAGGCAGGATGTTCTGTTTTTCTTTTGGAGAGAGGAGAGAGGAAAGGAGATCGAGAGTGAGGAGGGAGAGAGGAGAAAGGGGGAACGGGGGTGAGCTTGAGGAGCTCGTGAGGGCGCGCACGATCGTGGGTTCATAGTCGCGAAGACGGGGCGTCGGTGAGGTGACGTGGGGGGGGGCGCGAAAGAAAAGAGCGAGAAAGAGAAAGTGAGTGGGGAAGAGGGTTAGTAACGGTCGGGTCGGGTTTGGGGGAGTTGGGGTGATTCGTGGGCCGGGAAAGTTGGGCCGGAATCATTAATTAAGAGGAAAGGAAAATCGAAGGGAAAGGGAAGGGGGTGCTAGTGGGCCGGCTCGGGAAAATAAGAGAAAAAGAGAGTTAGGGTTTGGGCTGGGTTTTGGGAAAAATAAAAGGGAGAAAATAAAAAGGATTTAGATTAAATTAGGGTTAGGGTTTTAAAATAAAACAAAATAATTATAAATATAAATAACTAAATTTTGTAAGTAGCATTTTATAAAAATACGGATATTGGTGCGCAAAAGAACTGGGTATTACACGACGGTATACAACACATTTCAATTCAAATCCAAATCAGGTATACCGTGGCATATAATCTCACAACCATGTGCATCAGCGTGCACAAACTCGAATCAAAATACTAAAAGTGTATGAAAACTATGCCGAATACACCAGTCAAATCACATGCATACCATAGGTATGAAATCAAAATCAGCATCTCGAATGACATCAAATCGAAGTCAAGTGCAACTGTGGTGCACAAAATCTCAATCATGCCAATAAATCGACCAAAATACCAAAATCAAAGATGGCGGAAACAGTCCCGCTCTAGCACATCCTCTAATGATCTCTAGCCAACTGTCATGGTCACTCATAACATGTCTCGTCGACGATGCCGAACTCTGGCCTTCTAGGTGTGCGTAATATGACCGATCCTGGGTCCAAGTCTTCTCGTATAGTATTTCAGAAAGGTTTTGTCGAGGTCCTTCCTAAATCTCGTTTCTGCTGAACTGCCCGGAAGTCATCATCTTTTACTATATCAATTTCTTGTTTCCGGAACGGCTGCATACTCATCGCAACTCCTTCTATAAGATATATCCATTTACAACGCCTCTGCATGCGTATCACATCTCTGATGTCAGCGGAGTGGAATGCCATCTCATCAAGATCTCGTACGAATCTCTTACTCCACTTTTCTCTAATGTCGACTGATTCGGACTCGTCTCTTCATGGCTGCATGGACTGCTCTCCAACGACTATACTCATATCTGGATTCTCTCAAGCAATGTATCCTATCACATGATATCCGAACGACGTCGAACTTTCCGATCGATTCGTCAAAGTTCCATAATCCCTCAAGAGCTCAACATCTTGAGTACAGTTTAATAATATCGAGTACATGCCACAGTACCTATGGACCAGTTGTAGAAGGGCAAACCCAAGCCTCATTAATGACACCGCTGAACTGCTGCAAACCCTAAGGTTTCAAAGCATTCTCATGGTCATTATATCGAGTTAAGGTTTCATTCTTCTAGAGGGTCCACGGAATTACTTGCATGTTTTTCCGAATACTTTGAACTTGGAAAAATGGGTTTCCTGAAATTCGATCGTCTTCTATCGACTCCCAACGTACCTGCGTGAAGCCATCTCTAGCTGGAATCAATCAATCTGATGACCTCGCATCGGGATAGGCAATGAATCACATGTCCTAGTCATTCCTCCTTGTGTGACTAGCGATCTTTTATCATATCTCTAAATACAACTTGTGCGGCATTAGCTTCAAACATTTGGGGTGATATCTTGCTATTCGCAGCAACAACTGGCTTATTGGTCCGCACGCTGAATAGTGCCTCAATCATCAAGAATAATCGGTGCATCGACGGTCATCACATTCTGGCCGTCCTCTAGCAGTGGCCCAATCCTCTGGTGCTGATCTGCACATCCGAGAAATCTTGTAAAAGCGATCCATTAAACGCTCATGGTGCGAAAACACAATAGGAAAATACATCTATGCAATTGTGTGTCCCTGAAATCACGCCCTGGTCAGTCCTTGTCCGTGACGAGCTCATACTGACGCAACTCTAACCATAGCTCTCTCTGCCCGTGTAATCGTGGTAGCAACAACCATAAACCGATAACGATGAGGATAGATCATATGAATGAATATAATGTTGTGCAAGGAAATGTACATCCTAAGGCTTCTTAAGCGGAGTAGCGTATCGTAAGTATGCCGCGGAACATACACGGTACGCCACTCTCCTTAAGTCACATACTCCATCAACCAAGGTCAACCTATGCGACGAAAGTTCGGGTCTAGTACCCCCTTGACTAAGTCTAATTTCCGTAAGGTCAAGCCTAGGTTCCGAAATCATATACGCCCTAGACTCTACATAGTCAAACATAGACTCGAACCAAAGTTAACCTAGCGCTATGATACCAATTTTGTCATGACCCAAAATATTAGCTCATGATCAGCACTTAAATCACGCAACGTCTAAAGACATAACGTAATCCAAGTAAACTGAAACCCAGAAATCTAAACCTTTTAAAGAAATAAAAGAGGTGCAGTTTTGAAATCAGGTAAAATGAAGAAAAGTGTTTTCTTAAATGCATAGAAAAGGGAACATGAAAAATTCAAGTTTATCCTACTTGTTGTAAAACATGTTCGTCTTTTAAAAAATTGGGCAGCACCTCCTTTGTATATTTTGATCCAAAACCAAAAATACAAGATAATATAAAAGGCATCCCCAAGCGGGAGCTAGCTCTTCGCCAAACGGCGGATCACAACCACGCATGTAATAAAACAAATATACGACGCCTAATCGGCGAAGATCAGCACAAAAGATAAAGAATAAAGCAAGACATCAACCCAAAAAGCGAACAAAAAAACTCATCGCTCAATCTCGCAACTACAAGTCTCACTAAGTCTTACTATTTATACAAATACTAGTTTTGATTGATGGAGTTGACTAGATACAATATGAATAATAAGTACAAGAATGGTACGATCCAACATGTACCACCTACCAAAGCAAAACACCCGACTGCAGCTATGTGCCAGCGATACCGCTACTGATCCATGCGGTCAACTTGCAAGAACTGTGGCACAATGGGGGTGAGTTGCTAACTCGTGAGTAGAAAATATCATCAGGTAGAAATCGAATAAAATAACGATTTTCTAGGTCAACTATATCATAAAGGTAATACTATGATATCCAGGATGACTGTATCTGCATATGTGCCAAAATATACTCAATGTCTATATGTATGTGGATATCATCCAACCATAAACAATGCATGAATGCATGTGGATCTCGTCCACCATATAATCAATGTATGCATGCATGTGGATCTCGTCCACGTGTCAATCAATGACACAACAATATCATGTATGTAAATATCATAAAAGCATATGCATGAAAGTATGAGGATATAATCAACATGTGTCCCTCGTGACATATCAAAATCATGAAACCTGAGTGTCCAGCATCGACACTCGAAACATCACGAAACCCGTGTCTAGCATCGACACGTAAATCCTCATATATCTCAGGGGCTACATTCTCAGATCGGCCCTCAGGCGCCGCATAATCTGGTCGGCCATCATATCCATCTCATGACTCTGGTCGGTATCCTCCGGATAACCGCCAGGTCCAAATACTATCACTGGTAGGTAGTGGTCCCACTGCCAGGCTCACCGTCTACTGCACAACAAATCTGTTCTCGCTCCGGGGTACCATACCGGGTCCACCATGTACCCGCAATCGGCCTCATCCAGCTCCTTGAAACGGGTATCACTGTCACACGTTTCAGAACCGAGAAAACGCATGGTGGACGCACTGAAATATCATATCAAGAGAAACCGGGTTTTTTAAAACAGTTCATACTTTCTTTTGAAATACCCACGATTCTCAAATCCAGAAATCTCATGGAAACAGCATATCTCAATGCGTATAATCGTAAAGCATGATGTATGCGACATCTAACAGAAATGTAAGCATATCTGTATATCATGCAACATGGAATAGTAATATGCACATATCAAGGGAAAACCGCTCTTTCAAATGAATCCAGTTTTAAAATATATCTTGCGGTTCCCAATTTTTCCAAAGTCGAATGCAATATCGTATAAAGGTGTATATGTAACTATAGCAATTAAATTATGCAAAGAGTCATATCATGATTGCAGCAATTCTACTGTGTAATGACATGGCAATTATCAATGATGAAGTGTGTGAGCCGGCAAGTAAGTGTTCGTAGACATACACATCATCGGTAATGGTGCTGGTGTCCTGATAACATGGGTTCAATATAACAATAAAATATATTTAAACATGCAATGCGACGCAAATAGTAAGAATATGCGGAAAATGAATAGTAAACGCAATAACAAAGAATCTACATTAATATATATGAGTCATACCGTCTTGCCATTTGAAATAACACGATTCGTGGTGTTTAGAAAATAAGGGCTACGATGTTTTTAAGAAAAGGTACGTCCTTTGAAATATCCGTAGAATCCCTTGGCCTGTCTTTAAAATACTCACGATTCGTTAGTTTTTGAAATAGGTATGATTCGAGTCTAGTCTAACATCTATAAGTAACTACGGGTCTAACTAACAGGCAAATCGAAAAGGTAAGGAAACCACCTAAGTCTGAGTCGATATATATATATATATATATATATATATATATATATATAGTCAGTGATCCCGCCTCAATAGTATCACGTACAATACAATATATACTATGACATCCTCGAGTCAAGAGTGTGGATCAATCATCATAATCATATCACGTACGGTAAATCTATCGAACGACATCCCAAATCCGGGTACGGGTCAAATCTCACATTTATCTCATTATTCATTTAGTATCCTTATCATCATATATCATGAACTGGTGGTACTGATCTAAGTCTAGTACTTACTGATACCATCTACATATATATATGCGTGTGTATGAAAACACACCGCCTAAAGACCCGCTATAATATCATGTCGTATCTCATAATACAAACCAAATCATATCACTGATATCGTGGCACCATGCCCAATCTCATCGACTCATCTCCAAATATCGTGTACTACCCTCATTATCCATGTATATGTATACATATATATACATATGTATACATATATATATATATACATATATATACCCATTCACAAACATATATATATATATATATATATATATATATATATATATATATATATCTCCTCTCATATACGCACAAGCAAACAAGTGTATGCGTGTGTGCGTGCGTAAGTGTAAACCTTATTCTAGGGTTTCGCGACTAACACTAAACTATAGCATTAACTACCCAAAACGCTTACACTAACCCAAAGTCCTCCAAAGTATCTCTAGCTAAGTATACACATCTTATAATAACATATAAATATATAGATAAAACACATTTGCATACTGCACTACGAAACTGCGAGGGTGCTATACGCCTTTCACCCGACTTTCCCCGTAGATATATATCTACTCACCTGATCATCGCTTGCCGAAGTCGATGTCGCCATCCTCGTCCTTGTCGTTCATGTCCACTCGAGGGTGCCTACATATATACACACACAGTATCGTAAACTGAAATCGCAAACGAAAACCAAAACGGTATGCATATCACGCATAGGTTAAAACCTATGGTCTCGAATGCAAGACACTACCACATAACCCTCGTTGTTGATGTTCAAACGCCACACAACGGAACACAATAACAAATACCAAATCCCAATTCATTAAAGCTGCAAGACAAAATCAGAAACTATGTAAAACACTTCCAGATTTTACCCTAGATCAAATTAGCCAATTTTGCACACATGGAGGGTCTATTTTACTGGAGATAAAGCCCTGGACCAAGCACGAATCCCAAATTCCCTACCCTGGCCGCAAATTGTGGCCAGAATGATTAAAATTGTGGCCACAGTGAAGGTATAGGGGCTGGGGTCTTTAGGGTATACTCCAGGTTGCCTGCACGACTCCCACTAATCGCTAAATAATTTTCAGGTCATCCAGGTTATAGCAGATCACCAAAACACATCACAATTCCCACAATTTCCCGATATCGGGGTTTCTAGATTTGGTTTAAGGGGGTTTAGCCTCTGGTTTGGTCCAATATACAATCCCTACAGGGGTTTAAGGTCACTATTAAGCCTCAATTTCACCTTTGGATTCAATTCAAACCCTAATCCTCAACTTAAAATTTTCAAAGTTCACTAAACCTCATTTAACCCATTCTAAACTAATATAGATGCTAAAATGAATCAAATACAATACTAATGGTGATGAAAGTATCTCATTTGGCAACTCAAGAATTTTCTTAGGACCGTTATAGTTACGACTGCCGTTCACCGGGGCTTGAGTTGCCCCAAGTGCCCAAAATCCTAGCTTTCTTGGTCCAAAGTGCTTGTGATGAGCTTGTGCATGTTTTTAAAGAAGTGGAGATAATGTTTTGATGGGGTTTTTGATGATAAAGTGAGGAGGTAGAGGGGGGAGGAAGAGAGGGCAGCAGCCATGGGTGAAGGAGGAAGTGAGAATGATGAGAAAAATGAAGAGGGAACAATGGGAGCTAAGGTCAAATGACCCCTCACGTCTCTCTCTCATGCCCATACCTCTTTATTTTATCCTTTTCCTTTTTCATTTTCTTTTCTTTTCATTTTTCTTTATCTTCTCTTCTCTTTTCATTTATCTTTATCTTCTCTTCTCTTTTCATTTAAAACAAAGCATGCATGAAAAATAAGAAAAGACCATGGTAGGAAAATGTAGCAAATGAGAAAAATGACTTGGTGCATGTCATATGCACAAAACAAGCTTAATGCACGATTAGCGATATTTAATCGCGATTATCATTAAAATGGAATATAATTAGTTATAAAAATTCATAATTTGTCTAAATCACATAAAACACCCTCATTTCAGAATTTCCTATAATTTTCCAAATATTTTCCAATTTATCGGTATTTAATTATACCGCATTAATAAAATATTCATAATATTTATTATTTAATTATAAAAATTCCCAAAAATAATATTTTATTTTTCTGAAATGTTACACCCCATTAATGACGGAATACGCTTGTTAATGGGGTATGCGATGGTGTGGAATGTGGGATCGTGGGGCGGCAAATATCTCTCGTTTGGCGAGATTCACGGAGCCGTGGCGAAGACTCCTGTGATCTGCGCTCTGGGTCGCCCAATAGAACCGAGGAATCTTAGCTCGGCGGGAGGCTCGGAGGCGAGCAGGAGGCCGAGGAAGTTCGGTGCTGTGAAAGCTCATAGACGAGCTGGGAGGGCTGAGGAAGCTCAGCGTGCAGGAGAGCTCGGAGGTGAGCCATTGGTCGTTTACATGACTCTTCAGGAAATTCTCGAAGGTCGGGTTAAAGCAGCGGGAAGATAGCCCGGGGGGCACCTCCAATGTGCAGTCCTCACACTGTTTCCGTGTGCATCGGGATACGTCTTCTGCCACATGTCATGATATGGGGAGCTCCCACTTACGAGCATCATCATTAGCCCCCCACTCTCGTCCCGACCTATTTATGGGTCGGGTTGAGAGTGGTCCGATCGGTTACCCAGGCTCAGTTTGTATTCGAAGACCTCGTCGGCACGGATTCTCGAGGCAGTTAGGCGTATCTTTTGATGACGTCGGCAGATCAGAGAGGAGATCGTGCATTAAAGAGGGAGCGTCGATTCGATCGTACGTTCGTTGAGGCGCCAGGCTATGCGTCCGACACCGGTTGGCTGACGTGATAGGTCGCCGCTGTCCCCTGCGCTCGAAGGGACGCGCCCAATGGTCATGCGACATGTGGGACGTCGACGGCCGTCGAGGGCGAAGCGTTGATTTGGCGGGAAACGATCTGCACCGTTGGATGCGTTTGCCAAATTCTATAAATAGAGGTAGGATCCCCCCCGAGTCCACACTTTGCTATCATTTCTCCATCACTGCGAGAGTTAGCTCGGCGCTCTTCCCTTTAGGTCGGATCTCTCGTGCTCTTTCCTCGGAGGACTTTTTCTTTGACTCAGGTTAGATGTCTTTCTCTGGGGAGTCTGTTGAGATAGTCAGGGTAGAGTCTAGGGAGACTTCTGCCGCTTCTTCCTCTATCCCATCCGAGTCGGATTCCCCCCGGGGAGTTAGGGTTACCCGTGATTCCCGTGGTCGTGCAACGGGGACGGTCCCCAAGGCGCGTATCAGGAGTGCTCGTGACGCGCACTCTCTCCTGAGGAATGTGGACGGGCTCACCACAATCCGGGCTCGCTTCCACATTCCCCTTAGCTATTCGCTTCGCTTGATTGAGGAGGGAGAGAGGGCGGACCAGGTACGGGGCAAGGAGATCGTCTTGTACCTAGATACCTTTTGGGCTGGAATGCGTCTACCCTTCTCCACCGAGGTTAGTGCCGCGCTGTGTTGTTTTCAACTAGTTCCGGGCCAGCTAGTACCGAACTCATAGAGGATTCTCCTCGGGTTCCTAGTCCGGTTGAGGCTCGAAGAAATCTTCTTCAGCTTGACCCTTCTCCTTTCTTCCCTTTGCTATAAAAATCATCCCGGCACCCGTAAGGACGAGCCGAGCTGGGTATATGTTTAGTGGAGGGGCGGCCGGGTCAGGGTTCGTAGCCATTCCTTCTTCCATCCATGAATGGAAGGAGAAGTTCATATTTGTCAGGCCACCCGAGGGTGTGGATTGGCCTGTGCCTGTTCAGTAGCACATGGCCGACTACCCGCGGGTGAGGCGGTCGTCCTCTCCCGAAGCAAGGGCGGTGTCGGCATGGGAGCCTGTCCAACGGGTCGATGTTTTGCTTTCCGAGCAGGCCCTTAGTTGGGCCGGGCTCAGCCCTACTCAATTCATGGGTAAGTTAGGAGCCTAGGCGACCTGTTTAGACGTGCATATTTTTCTTCTTTTTTTCCGGTGTCACTAATTCCCATTGTGTATTTTCCTTTTTGTTTGCAGAACCGATGGACCAATCCAAATTCCTTGCTTCCATGGTCAAGAAAAAGCGAAGGAAGGAAGGCCGGAGGCGCCGGCTCGTCATGCCCCGCTCCAAGCCCGGCCCCGTCGGCGGCTGTATCGGCTAAGCGTTCTACCACACCCCGGGCTCAGGAGACCAGTCGCGGGGAGAGCCGTAAACATGCTCGGGAGTCGGAGCCCCGGGTTTTGGAGGTGGCGGATGAGGCCGACCACCCCCAAGGCCCCCCTCAAGCGGAACAAAAGGACGGTATCCCGACCTCCGTCTTCCCCGATCTTCGTGCAAGAGGGAGACCTTTGCTTTGAGGTGCCCTCGGGGCTTTCTGTCGTCGATAGCTTTCTTTCGGAGATGGAATGATCGGCCGGGGGCAAAATCCCCCAGGGGACCCTCAAGGCCCAAATCGCGGCTATAGCTCAGGAGGCTGTGCAGGTCAGTGTCCGCTTTCCATTCGGGTTTTCTTTAAGCCTCTTTTGTTTGTCGGACCGGATACTTTTTAACCCCTCCTTTTGTTTTCCTCAGGTCCTCCAGCACTGCGCCCTCGTCGCCAATATAGAGCACGAGGAAATTGCCCCGGCGATGTAGATAGTGGGCGAGTCTTCCTCGCGGGAGGAGAGCCTGAGCCGGGAGCTGCGTCAGGCGAGGGAGTGGATCGCCGTCCTCGAAGATCGGGTGGCCACCGAGGAGACGGTGAACTCCAACTGCAGGGAGTCCATCCGAATTTTGAAGGAGTCCAACAAGGCCGTCGAGGCTAAATTGGAGGAGGCCAGGGTGCTCAACGCCACTCTGAAGAAGACGCGGGACATCCTTAAGAGGAAGAATGAAGAGGCGAATGAAGGGATGAAACGCGCCGACCTCCGGGCCGCAAAGGCGGTGGAGAGCTACAAGACGTTGGATCAATTCTACACCAACTTAGCTGACGCCTCGGCCCTCGTCTGGCATCAGGCTTTCGATGCCGTCAAGGCGTTGATGCCGGAGTTTCCCGATGGCAGGCTCCGGCTCGAGTACACCCTCGAAGATGAGACGCAAGGGGACGCCGCTGGTAGTGCCGCCGGGGGGAAGGCTCCTGATGGGAGCGTTGGGGATAAGGCGATCGCCCCGGCACCCAGTGCCGAAGCTCCTGTTGGGGGCGCTGACCCTAAGGCTGCCACCCCGGCTACCGATGCTGGCGCAGAGCATATCGCGGTCTTCCCCGGTCCCAAGGCCTGAGCCTTTCCGCTTTCTCTTTTTTTTGTTTTGGAATTTTGTAAGCCTTCGGGAAATTTTGTAAGGCTGGGGAGCCTATAATACCTTTGTAAAGACTCCCGAGTTGCAAATAAAGCCGTTTGCAAATTTTTGCGTGGCAATGTTTTCATTTGTGTGATCCTGTTAGCGTTTTCCTCGCCTGACGAGCTACGTGCTAGGTCGGTGTCACGCCCCGTTTCCCAGTGTACGGGCAGATGACATGACGAGGCCGCTACGTATTTACTCAGTAGTAAAAACGCTAAGCGTATCTAAGCAATATAAGTAAAATTCACAAGATACAGGATGCAAAAGAAACATCAACTTTATTTATTAACATTCTTTTTACAATACATTTGAAAAGTGTAACACCCGAGCCCAATAATACTATTTATATTACTAGTTGAGGGCTATATATTGCTCCTTTCCAATTATTCTGTTTTTCTGGTGGTTATTGCTAAATTTTAACCGGTTAAGTCATTTTGGCACATAACAAATTTTAACCCCTAAAATGAAATTAAAAGTGTTCATGTTGGCCTACTCGTCGCCACTAGTCGCGTGGTAGCGTCCGCGCGTCGAGATTCCGTCCCGTTCGGCTAAACGGGCAAGTTTGGACGACTACGCGCGCGTGCAAGTGTCCGACTTGGGGGCATGCATTTTAATCTTTAAACACCTCTTTTCAAAATTTGGAACCCGCTTAAAATCCTATAATTTGAATTTGGAACATTTGGGCGCAATCCGGGCGCGATTTGGAAATGTTTCATTTTGCGCCAAAAAGGCCCATTTAATTTAATATACTAAAACTAAAAATATATACGAATATAATTCCTTAACAGTTTAAATCCCTTCAAATCATCTCAAATTTTTCCTCTATCTAATCTACAGCCAATCACGAGCTCCCAATTGAGCTCGTGGGCCCCGCCTCCCTTTCCCTATCTCTCTCTCTCTCTTCCCTCAATCTCTCTCAAATCTCTCTCTCTCTCTTCCTCCATTTATATTCCATGCAGCCCTGTTCCTTCCTCACCCATCGCGAGAACATCCCCAGCGAACCCAACGAAACCCTAACCCTAGCTCCTCGCAACCTCACCGCCGACCTCCTCACGACTTCGCCGTCGCCGTCACCACCTCGTCGACCTCACCGCACCTTCCTCCACTCGTTCTCCCGCTCTTTCCCGCACCTGCACCCAACCCCGACGTCGCCTCCAACCCCCGCAGACCTCGCCGTCGACGCGACCTTCCGTCGCCGACGACTCCCGCGACACCCTCTCACCCTCCTCGTCCCGACCTCGTCGTCGCTGCCCTCCTCCCCTCGCCGGACCACCAACCCGAGCCCATAAACCCATCGTCTACCCTCCACTGTTCGCCGGAGAACGCGCCGGCGATCATCTCCGTCGTCACCAGAGCCACCTTCGTCTCCCCCTCGACCACCAGAGCCGACCCCCTCGTCTACTCGTCGCAACATCCTCTCCCGCGAACCCCCGAGGCTGTTCAAGCCTTCGCAGCCGCCGTCGCTGCCTCGCCGGCGTTCCAGTGCCGTCGAGCCATCGCGGTTGCACCCTGCTTCTTCTCTGTAAGTTTTCCTTGTCCTCCCTTTTGGTACAATCCCCCTCGCTGGTCGTATTTGCGTGTATCATATCGTAATTGCTAACTTCGCTACTTTTGTTGTTGCCGGAATCCGACCGTGCCGTCTTGGCGAACTCGACGCTCCAGCGAAGCCCCCTGGTCCGTGTGACCCCGTTGTTCTCTGTTGGGACTCGATCCGTGGCCCGTGCTATCAAATCGCGTTTTCTGCCGACATTACATCCGTGCGTTCCGGCTTGCGAAACCGTCGAGGCAAGTATCCGAATACTTGCTTTAACATGCTACAAACTTAATCATCATGTTATCTGTCATAACCACACGACTTGGTGACATCGATTAGAATTGATAGTTATAACGTTAAATCATTATAGTGGTTACTTGTAGTTAATCGGTATGCTATCAATCCACACTTTAACTAATTAACCAATTAGCACGTCATTGCTTAAATTGCTAGATCATCCTTGTAACTATTAGTATGCTGTAGTTTTAATGGCTTCATTGCTTCGCGTTATTAATATTGTTTTACCCCGTGATTGTTGCACCCCAAGGGTGCTCGAACCTGTTAATAAGAGAATACATAACATCATTGTGTTTACATGGAATAATATGGCTATTTAATGTTTCCCGCTGCTGTTCATTATTTGATTGTATACCTGTTGTGAGCACATACCCGATTGCACTACATATTGGCCTGACCCTGCTACACATGACATATACATACATACCGACTCATCCTGTTGTACCATGACATTACTTGTCTCATGATTTCATGCCTAATGCCGACAAACCCGACCATCCCTGCTGTCTATCCAGACAGACCTACTCTTACCGAATTTTGTGTTGGCATTAGTCCTTGACTACTGAATACCTGACCTGACATACATAGCTTGGGGGTATGGGGAAACCAAAGATGAACCTGACTTGTAACTCGACAGTTCACTACCGTTCGAGTGTACACATTCCTTTCTGTGCCTAACGGCATGTCTCGGTTTCAGCCGAGAATATTGTGGCCGTGATCCCGGGTATGTACGGGGTAATACCGAGTGTACACTTTCCTTTCTGTGCCTAACGGCATGTCTCGGTTTCAGCCGAGAATATTGTGGCCGTGATCCCGGGTATGTACGGGATACTCACACTTTCCTTTCTGTGCCTAACGGCATGTCTCGGCTGCCGCCGAGAATATTGTGGCTGTGGTCCCGGGTATGTACGGGATGCTATTGGGTTACATCGACGATTCATCAATTGGTTTCAAAGACTATAGAGTAGAAAACCTGATAGGACAGTTTAGTCACCATTGCACATTACCCTGCTTGTTATTTCTTATTACTGCTTTATTCATGTTCATACTTGCATTGCTTATTACCATGTTTATACTATATGCTTGATGTCATGACGCGCTGACGTCTGGGTTTTGCATGGCCCAGATTCCGTACCATTATCGACGACCGAGCAGGAGTACTTCAGCCAGCAGGCTGAACAGTGAGTCCTTAGGGTTTAGTTTATTTATTTCTTTTCATTTCCAGATGTGAGCCCGCATTATGGGACGTACTGTTTATTCATTGTATTGGATCATTAGCTTCCGCACTTATTGTTTATTGATTCTTGTTATTATGGATTTGGACATGTATTAGTTTAGTTTATTTTTTTACTGTTCTTGATATCTCTACAACCGTAATGTGACTGTGGACGGATGCGTCCTACCCACAGGTAGCATGGTTGGCTATGTCACGTGCCCAATTTTGCGTACTCTGGGAAGCGGGGCGTGACATGGTTCTTTTGGTATCAGAGCCATAGGTTAATTGGGTTGATTCTTTGTAGTTGGGTATTGCACCCGATACACGAATCATAATACCCGTGATTAGGAGACATGTCCTGCCACCTTGACCGTTTTACCATCCTTGAATCATTCTTCCGGATCATGTCGACATGCAAACTTACTTTGCATTGTCAACTCGAAAACCTAATCTCTTGTTATCTCTAAGACTTAGGCGACTTGGGTGGAGTTAAGTAATTGCGGCTATGATACCGCGGCATAGCTACAATGCAGCACTCTATTTAAGTATCTTGGAGTTCTAGCCTTGATTTATATATATTGAATCTATCATCATGCTAATGTTGTTTGTTTTGATTTCAGGACCATGGCAGATAAGAATTTCAAGACGTATCAGAGGCGTGTGGATGAAGCCGCCATGTTAGGAGTGATACGTGGGATGTTGGAAAATCAGAAGAGGCAAACCGAGCTGATCCAGCAGCAAGCGGATACATTTCAGGAGGGTTTGCAGGCTATGCAGCAGTCTGTAAACACCGCTGTAGCGAAGCCAGCCGACCGAGTAGGGACCGTGGCAGATTTCAGACGGTTGGGTCCTACTACTTTCACTGGCTTGGAGGAGCCGTTGCCAGCCGAGCAGTGGCTCGTGGACACGGAGAATTTACTGATTGCGGCACAGATCCCAGAAGACAAGAGAGTTGATGTGGTGCGCATTCAGCTGGTAGATTACGCCCGAGAGTGGTGGCTTGTGGAGGAGACCCGCTTGTCCAAGCCAATCAGTTGGGCGGATTTCTCCAAAAGTTTCTTGGAAAAGTTCTTCCCGCGGACTGCCCGGGAGGAAATGGAGGAGAGATTTATTGGGCTGAGACAAAATGGAGCAGCCGTGGATATACATGCAGCGGAATGGACGAGACTCAGCCGTTTCGCTGGACCCTTAGTCGCCAAGGAGGCAGACAGGGCGCGAAGGTTCTTGCGCAGTTTGGACGTGGACATCCAGAGGCAGATTGTCTCCCTGGGTTTGACCACTTTCTCACAGGTTCTTACGGCAGCCAGAGAGCAGCAGAGTTTATCAGGATCGAAAGGGAACCTTCACCAGACGGCAGTTGCGACCAGGAAGCCTGCATTTGTACCTAATCGAGATCATGGGCGCAGAGGTATTCCAGTGGACCGTCGAGGTGTAGCGCCAATGAAGAAGCCTGTGATCGTGGATCGAAGAAAGAGCATAAGTTGTAACTACTGCAATTTACCGGGCCACATGCAAAAGGATTGTCGAAGGAGACTGGGACTTTGTTTGGTTTGTGGAGCGGCCGATCACGCAGTTGGTTCTTGTCCGTCGAAGCTTCGCACGAGAGATGAGATACAGAAGCCTCCGCAGAGACCGTTCCAAGGGCAGAAACAGCTGACACAAGGACCCAACCAGGGTCGAGCTTTCACATTGACAGCCGAGGAAGCCAAGGCATCAGGAGAAGTAGTTTCAGGTACTATACTCATTCATGGTTTTCCCGCATTGGCATTATTTGATTCCGGAGCATCCCACTGTTTTATGTCATCCAAATTCATAACTACACACTCGATCACCTGCACGACCCTGTCTAGTTTTTGGGACATACACACTGGGAATGGGAAAATCATAGCTAGTAAGGAATGTAGAGATTGTACAGTTGTTGTTTGCGGACGGGAGCTTTTTGCAGATTTCTTGGTGATTGATACGGGCAGTTATGAAGTAGTCTTGGGAATGGATTTTCTTGGCACTTTCCACGCACACATTGATTGTAGGGCAAGGAAAGTAATTTTCCAGATTCCCGGACACCCTGAGTTTACTTTCATCGGAGGAAGCAGTTCTGTCGGACCAGTCGAGTTTAGGGCTAGGCCGACGAACAATGTTCTTGCGGCTATGGTTGTGGATAGTAATGAAGAGCCGGCAGTTGTCCGCGACTTTATGGATGTGTTTGAAGATATTTCGGGCTTACCGCCGAAGCGAGATGTGGAGTTTGCGATTGACCTTATTCCTGGTGCAGCACCAGTATCAAAATCTTATTATCCGATGGCACCGGTGGAATTGGAAGAAGTTAAGAAACAAGTGGGTGAATTACTCGAGAAGAGATGGATTCGAAGTAGCAACTCGCCTTGGGGAGCTCCAGTCCTTTTAGTAAAGAAGAAGGATGGCACGAGAAGGATGTGCATTGATTATCGAGAATTGAACCGGGTGACTATTAAGAACAAGTACCCGATCCCTCGCATTGGAGAACTTTTTGAGCAGCTTAGTGGCGCGAGGGTATTCTCGAAACTGGATTTGCGATCAGGATATCATCAGGTCCGAGTGAAGGCAGGAGACATTTGCAAGACGGCGTTTCGAACTCGGTATGGGCATTTCGAGTATTTAGTGATGCCCTTCGGAGTGACTAATGCGCCGGCAATATTTATGGATTTGATGAACAGGATCTTTTCACCGTTCTTGGACCAGTTTATCGTGGTATTCATTGACGATATTCTGGTGTACTCGAAGAGTCCGGAGGAGCATGCTGAGCACTTAAGGATCGCACTGCAAACGCTGAGACAAGAGAAGTTATTTGCGAAGATGAGTAAGTGTGAATTCTGGCTGGAGGAAGTGAAGTTTCTGGGGCATGTCGTGTCGGGCGATGGAATCGCCGTCGATCCCGAAAAGATTGCAGCAGTTCGAGATTGGCCTATTCCCAAGAATGTTGCGGAGATAAGAAGTTTCCTTGGACTCGCCGGATACTACAGGAGATTTGTGGAGAACTTCGCTCGTTTAGCTGAGCCGTTGACCAAGCTTACGCGTAAGGAGGTACCGTTTGTTTGGACGGATGAATGTGCATTGGCCTTCGAGACGTTGAAGCAGAAGTTGATAACCGCCCCTATCCTAACCGTACCGGATGATTCAGGAGGACTGGTGATTCACAGCGACGCATCTGGAAAAGGATTGGGATGTGTTTTAATGCAGAATGGGAAAGTCGTCGCTTACGCATCGAGACAACTGAAGACTCATGAGAAGAACTATCCGACTCATGACTTAGAGCTTGCAGCCGTGATCTTCGCCCTGAAGATTTGGAGACACTACCTTTTGGGCGAGAGAGTTGAAGTCTTTACGGATCACAAGAGTTTGAAATATGTGTTCACTCAGAAGGAGTTGAACATGAGGCAACGCAGATGGTTGGAGCTGATGGCCGACTATGACATCGATCTTAAGTACCATCCGGGAAAGGTCAACGTCGTGCCGGATGCGCTGAGCCGGTTACCAGCAATTCAGATATTGACTGCACAGAGAGAGATCATTGAGGATTTTCGGAGATTTGACTTGGAGGTTGTGCTGCCACATGCTACAGGACAGTTGATGCAGTTGCAAGTACAATCGTCCTTAGTTGAGAAGATTAAAGCGACACAATCGCAGGATCCTAGACTACAAAAGTTTCGAGAGCAGGTGGAAGCCGGACTACGAACCGATTTACTGATCCATGAAGATGGTTCGTTGAGATATGGTAGCCGTGTGTGTGTGCCAAAAGGAGATGTGCGTGAAGAGCTTATGAAGGAGGCACACAGTTCAGCTTACTCTGTACATCCAGGAGGGACAAAGATGTACCGAGATATTCGACAGCATTTCTGGTGGGAAGGTATGAAACGGGAAATTGCTCGCTTCGTGGCTAAGTGCTTGGTGTGTCAGCAAGTCAAGGCTGAACACCAAAGGGTTGCTGGTTTGTTGCAACCACTTCCGATTCCTCAGTGGAAGTGGGAACATATAACCATGGATTTCGTGACGGCTTTACCGCGGAGTCCAAAGGGCAACAATGCAGTATGGGTGATTGTCGATCGGTTGACCAAGGCAGCTCACTTTATTCCTTTTCGGGTTGGTCAATCGACGGAGACTTTGGCAGAGCGGTACATGCAGGAGATTGTCAGATTGCATGGAGTACCGGTAAGCATCGTGTCCGATCGGGACACTCGGTTCTTGTCGCACTTTTGGAGGAGTTTACAGGAAAGTTTGGGGACTCGATTGAAGTTTAGCACAGCTTATCATCCTCAAACTGATGGACAATCGGAGAGAACGATCCAGACCCTTGAAGATATGCTGAGGGCTTGCATATTGGACTTCAAGGGTTCTTGGGAGGATCATCTACACCTGGTGGAGTTTTCGTACAACAATAGCTTCCAAGCGACAATTCAGATGGCTCCGTTTGAAGCACTGTATGGTCGCAAGTGCCGTTCACCTGTTTGTTGGGATGATGTTGGTGAACGAAGGTTACTAGGACCAGATTTGGTGGTGCAGACAGTCGAGAAGGTGAATACAATCAGGAAGCATATGAAGGCAGCTCAAGACAGACAGAAAAGTTGGGCCGACACGTCAAGAAGACCTCTAGAGTTCGCCGTGGGTGATTTGGTATTCCTGAAGATATCACCGACTAGAGGGGTGATTCGCTTTGGAAGTCGGGGAAAGCTTAGTCCCCGATTCGTTGGACCCTTCGAGATATTGGAGCGTGTTGGAGAGGTATCGTACCGGTTGGCGTTACCACCGTCATTAGCAGGAGTTCACGATGTGTTTCATGTGTCTCAACTACGGAGGTATGTTCGTGATGAGACTCATGTCTTGGATCATTCAGAGTTGACGGTACGGGAGGACCTGACTTTTGAGGAGCGACCAGTTGAAATCAAGGATCGAAGAGAAAAGGTTCTTAAGAACAAGGTTATCCCTCTTGTGCTAGTTTCTTGGGGTAATCGATCGCATGGAGAATCCACTTGGGAGCGAGAAGACGAGATCCGGCAGAAATTCCTTCACCTTTTCCAGTAGTTAGCTATCTTGTATTCTTGGAATTTCGAGGACGAAATTCTTTTTGTAGTTGGGTATGATGTAACACCCGAGCCCAATAATACTATTTATATTACTAGTTGAGGGCTATATATTGCTCCTTTCCAATTATTCTGTTTTTCTGGTGGTTATTGCTAAATTTTAACCGGTTAAGTCATTTTGGCACATAACAAATTTTAACCCCTAAAATGAAATTAAAAGTATCCATGTTGGCCTACTCGTCGCCACTAGTCGCGTGGTAGCGTCCGCGCGTCGAGATTCCGTCCCGTTCGGCTAAACGGGCAAGTTTGGACGACTACGCGCGCGTGCAAGTGTCCGACTTGGGGGCATGCATTTTAATCTTTAAACACCTCTTTTCAAAATTTGGAACCCGCTTAAAATCCTATAATTTGAATTTGGAACATTTGGGCGCAATCCGGGCGCGATTTGGAAATGTTTCATTTTGCGCCAAAAAGGCCTATTTAATTTAATATACTAAAACTAAAAATATATACGAATATAATTCCTTAACAGTTTAAATCCCTTCAAATCATCTCAAATTTTTCCTCTATCTAATCTACAGCCAATCACGAGCTCCCAATTGAGCTCGTGGGCCCCGCCTCCCTTTCCCTATCTCTCTCTCTCTCTTCCCTCAATCTCTCTCAAATCTCTCTCTCTCTCTTCCTCCATTTATATTCCATGCAGCCCTGTTCCTTCCTCACCCATCGCGAGAACATCCCCAGCGAACCCAACGAAACCCTAACCCTAGCTCCTCGCAACCTCACCGCCGACCTCCTCACGACTTCGCCGTCGCCGTCACCACCTCGTCGACCTCACCGCACCTTCCTCCCCTCGTTCTCCCGCTCTTTCCCGCACCTGCACCCAACCCCGACGTCGCCTCCAACCCCCGCAGACCTCGCCGTCGACGCGACCTTCCGTCGCCGACGACTCCCGCGACACCCTCTCACCCTCCTCGTCCCGACCTCGTCGTCGCTGCCCTCCTCCCCTCGCCGGACCACCAACCCGAGCCCATAAACCCATCGTCTACCCTCCGCTGTTCGCCGGAGAACGCGCCGGCGATCATCTCCGTCGTCACCAGAGCCACCTTCGTCTCCCCCTCGACCACCAGAGCCGACCCCCTCGTCTACTCGTCGCAACATCCTCTCCCGCGAACCCCCGAGGCTGTTCAAGCCTTCGCAGCCGCCGTCGCTGCCTCACCGGCGTTCCAGTGCCGTCGAGCCATCGCGGTTGCACCCTGCTTCTTCTCTGTAAGTTTTCCTTGTCCTCCCTTTTGGTACAATCCCCCTCGCTGGTCGTATTTGCGTGTATCATATCGTAATTGCTAACTTCGCTACTTTTGTTGTTGCCGGAATCCGACCGTGCCGTCTTGGCGAACCCGACGCTCCAGCGAAGCCCCCTGGTCCGTGTGACCCCGTTGTTCTCTGTTGGGACTCGATCTGTGGCCCGTGCTATCAAATCGCGTTTTCTGCCGACATTACATCCGATGCGTTCCGGCTTGCGAAACCGTCGAGGCAAGTATCCGAATACTTGCTTTAACATGCTACAAACTTAATCATCATGTTATCTGTTATAACCACACGACTTGGTGACATCGATTAGAATTGATAGTTATAACGTTAAATCATTATAGTGGTTACTTGTAGTTAATCGGTATGCTATCAATCCACACTTTAACTAATTAACCAATTAGCACGTCATTGCTTAAATTGCTAGATCATCCTTGTAACTATTAGTATGCTGTAGTTTTAATGGCTTCATTGCTTCGCGTTATTAATATTGTTTTACCCCGTGATTGTTGCACCCTAAGGGTGCTCGAACCTGTTAATAAGAGAATACATAACATCATTGTGTTTACATGGAATAATATGGTTATTTACTGTTTCCCGCTGCTGTTCATTATTTGATTGTATACCTGTTGTGAGCACATACCCGATTGCACTACATATTGGCCTGACCCTGCTACACATGACATATACATACATACCGACTCATCCTGTTGTACCATGACATTACTTGTCTCATGATTTCATGCCTAATGCCGACAAACCCGACCATCCCTGCTGTCTATCCAGACAGACCTACTCTTACCGAATTTTGTGTTGGCATTAGTCCTTGACTACTGAATACCTGACCTGACATACATAGCTTGGGGGTATGGGGAAACCAAAGATGAACCTGACTTGTAACTCGACAATTCACTACCGTTCGAGTGTACACATTCCTTTCTGTGCCTAACGGCATGTCTCGGTTTCAGCCGAGAATATTGTGGCCGTGATCCCGGGTATGTACGGGGTAATACCGAGTGTACACTTTCCTTTCTGTGCCTAACGGCATGTCTCGGTTTCAGCCGAGAATATTGTGGCCGTGATCCCGGGTATGTACGGGATACTCACACTTTCCTTTCTGTGCCTAACGGCATGTCTCGGCTGCCGCCGAGAATATTGTGGCCGTGGTCCCGGGTATGTACGGGATGCTATTGGGTTATATCGACGATTCATCAATTGGTTTCAAAGACTATAGAGTAGAAAACCTGATAGGACAGTTTAGTCACCATTGCACATTACCCTGCTTGTTATTTCTTATTACTGCTTTATTCATGTTCATACTTGCATTGCTTATTACCATGTTTATACTATATGCTTGATGTCATGACGCGCTGACGTCTGGGTTTTGCATGGCCCAGATTCCGTACCATTATCGACGACCGAGCAGGAGTACTTCAGCCAGCAGGCTGAACAATGAGTCCTTAGGGTTTAGTTTATTTATTTCTTTTCATTTCCAGATGTGAGCCCGCATTATGGGACGTACTGTTTATTCATTGTATTGGATCATTAGCTTCCGCACTTATTGTTTATTGATTCTTGTTATTATGGATTTAAACATGTATTAGTTTAGTTTATTTTTTTACTGTTCTTGATATCTCTACAACCGTAATGTGACTGTGGAAGGATGCGTCCTACCCACAGGTAGCATGGTTGGCTATGTCACGTGCCCAATTTTGCGTACTCTGGGAAGCGGGGCGTGACAAAAAGTAAATATATAGAATGGAAAGCAATGCCTAAACAGTGGTATAACAGAAATAGAAAATACAGAATGTAAATGTGTATAAGGAACTAAAGCTCCGGGTTGAAAGCTAGCTGATCCAAGTCGTCGAAGGTGAGCTCGATCTCCTGAAGGTCCGAATCACCTGACAACATTCCAAAGAAAGAAAGAGAATGTCGTCAGCGAACAAATCGCTCGGCAAGTCCCGTCAATAGACAAGAATGGAATAGACAGAATAGAGAGTATATTGTTATAATGTTGTATTTAATGTTAATGCTGTTGTTTGTAGCTTGGTACAGAAGAATGCCAGTGTTTACGAGAGGAGTCCCACTATTCCGGAGACTAAGGTATACGGAGCACAAGGAACCGTTCAGCCACGGTACAATGGCAATTGAATTCAAGTTAGGTGTATTATGGTTACAGTCTCGTGCCACTTCTAACACCTTCCGTACCAGTCTACCCCTTATAAACCCCGCGATATCTTGATTGTATTGATGTATTGTTTGAAGTATATATTGTATATAGATGGATGACTTGCTGAAACCATGATATCAGTAAATAAATTTAACTGGAGAATCATGTAGATGGATGTATATCCATGGTTCGGTTCAGTCAATATAAATTGAATAGATTGAATATATATGGATTCATACTGAGTTGTAGTCTTGTAATTTCATACTTGAATCATATTCAAGTCAGATTGATTATATTGAGACTCAGTCTGAGTCAGACAATTAGAAAAGAAATTGAATACTGAATTATGTTTTGGTGCTATCGGTAACTGCTGCACATGGACAGCAGGATTTGTGTCTTTTTCAAAGACAATTACCGTGTTGATAACACCGTTTGTTAAGTTGTCTGCCTTAAATAGGCAAGCACCCATATCTCCGGCTCTCTGAGGCTCAAGAGACTGGTCCCCGCTTAAACCTATATTTACTAGGGTCCTTATTGTAATTTAGTATAACTTGAGGGGGTTTTATGTAAAAATAATTTTGTATAATTTTCAAAATACACCTCAAGTATTTTATTATCGTTTTTAGAGTTTTCATGGATGTATATTTTATCAATGTGACATTTCTAGTGAATAAAACCTAATTTCATAATATATGGTATTTATTTGTAATATTGGAATTGTATGGTATTTTCTTGTAAATGAGATGTTTTCCTTGAATTTTGGAAATGTGGAATATTATAAATATTAAAAATAGATATTTTGATATTAATTACACATATATTTATTTATTAAAAATATAAGTTTTATTTATAATAGAAATCACATTTTCTAAAGAAAATTGTATTTTAAATCTTTCGAGATCGTATTCTCATTGCGGAGGTCTGTATCTCACTCTACTTGGCCCGATGATGTGCGATAATCCGCACCATACTGAACGGGTTCCCTAAAATGGTTTGTAGAGGCACAATCGCAATGATTTATTAAAATACACTTCTTGTAGAAAAACGTTTTATAAGTTGAAGGTAGTTATATGTAAAGTCGTATTTTCCGAATCTATGTTCCGAAATTCCATCGTGTTATATTAGATATGTGTGTTGTGAGGAGGTAGGTCATTACCTCATGAGTTTTCTAAAGTAATACGGTTAAAAGGTATAAACATGTCGATATGAAACATAAAGGTATTTTAATGTAAAAAATGGAATAAAACTTGCTACGGTTATTATTTTGATGTCAAACTTGTTCTATTGTCTTCATTAATATTTAATGGTCATTAATATTTAATGGTCATGACATAAGAGTTTGATATTATTGTGTTTAAGAAAAATAGAACTTTTTAAGGAAAAACCGAATCGGAAGTCGGATTAACCCCGCTTCCGTCGGGTTTTAGTTTTGAATGTTTTTAGAATAGAGAAAAGAAGGAGAAGTAGGGAATTAATGTATGATTGGCTAGAGGAGAGAAAGATAAAGAGGTGGGAGTTTCCGGTGCGTCGTTTCGTCGTCGGAAACTTCTTGGATTGCTGTCGGAAGTTTGTCGGAGTTTCGCCCTTTTGCTAACTCCACTTGCACACAAAAGACTTGGGAATTTTCTTGAGAGTTTGGGCAGGGATTTGGGGTGAGGAGGGGTGATTTGAGGGTTGTATTTATAGGAAAAATTAGGATTTTAGGGTAGTGAAAGGGTGTATTAAAAATTTGTATTAAAATGGATTAAATGTGTGTTTTAATGTGCTCTGAAAAATGTGCAGGAAAAGCAAATAATACAGGAGTTATGGGGGGAGTCCAAGAGTCACCAGAGTTGAAGAAATTTTGGGTTTGGACCGAGTTGAACCGGCGACGCCGGCCGAGTCAAGCCTTTCGCCGGACCGAGTCGGGCGAGCCGGGGCTCGTCTTTGTGCCACGTATCCCTGACGCTTGGTCTAGCCTCGTGTGCTCGTTTATTTAGGCTGTGACTCTTGGTTTTTTTGGGTTGTGCACGTGTAGACTATTAAGCTTCAAAAATATTAAAAGAATTTTAAATAAAAAGAATGTGTGGCTGATGGGATTTGAACTATGGTGCTTTGGTTCATAGTGCAAGGTCTTACCAATGAGCTACAAGCTGCTTCTTTCTGTTCTAAAGCAAAACATACTTATAACTTGTGCTCAGGCTCAAATACCCCTTTTCTGTATTTTTGAAAAAAAATTATACAGAAAGTTTAGGGTTGTTACATTCTACCCTTCTTATAAAAGTTTTGTCCTCGAAATTTGAAAAAGGAAAGTGTAACAGATTCAGAACAAATTTAGTGATGGAACTATTGATAGCGCATGAAAAATATTTGGAAGAACGAAAGAATGCGAAAGTTTTGGTAAGATTGTAAAAGATGTGAGGGAATTTTGGTTTAGGACTGATGAAATTGGAAGATTCAAGAAATTTGAATCGTAAAGAATGTTTTTAGTTGCTGGTTCTTGTGTTATATTGCTTAGGTTTGTGCATACAGTGCTGAACTGCATGGTAGGATTCCATACAGCTCTGACCTGTATGGGCCACCAACAAAACCTGTCATGCTCCGCTTCCCAGTGTACGGGCATAGAACATGACGAGGCCACTACGTATTTACTTAGAAGTAAACACGCTAAGCGTATCTAAGCAATATAAGTAAAATGCACAAGAGACAGGATGTAAAAAAAACATCAACTTTATTTATTAACATTCTTTTTACAATATATCTGAAAAGTAAATACATGGAATGGAAAGCAATGCCTAAACAGTGGCATAACAGAAATGGAAAATACAAAATGTAAATGTGTACAAGGAACTAGAGCTCTGGGTCGAAGGCTAGCTGAACCAAGTCCTCGAAGGTGGGCTCGATCTCCTGAAGGTCCGAATCACCTGACGACATTCCAAAGAAAGAAAGAGAATGTCGTCAGCGAACAAATCGCTCGGTAAGTTCCGTCAATAGACAAGAATGGAATAGACAGAATAGAGAGTATATTGTTATAATGTTGTATTTAATGTTAACGTTGTTGTTTGTAGCTTGGTATAGAAGAATGCCAGTGTATACGAGAGGAGTCCCACTATTCCGTAGACTAAGGTATACGGAGCACAAGGAACCGTTCAGCCACGGTACAACGACAATTGAATTCAGGTTAGGTGTATTATGGTTACAGTCTCGTGCCACTTCTAACACCTTCCGTACCAGTCTACCCCTTATAAACCCCGCGATGTCTTGATTGTATTGATGTATTATTTGAAGTGTATAATAAATATAGATGGATGATTTGCCGAAACCATGATATCAGTAAATGGATGTAACCGGAGAATCATGTAGATGGATGTATATCCATGGTTCGGTTCGGTCAATATAGATTGAATAGATTGAACAAATTGAATATATATGGATTCATATCGAGTTGTAGTCTTGTAATTTCATACTTGAATCATATTCAAGTCAGATTGATTATATTGAGACTCGGTCTAAGTCATACAATTAGAAAAGAAATTGAATCATGAATTATGTTTTGGTGCTATCGGTAACTGCTGCACATGGACGGCAGGATTTGTGTCTTTTTCAAAGACAATTACCGTGTTGATAACACCGTTTGTTAAGTTGTCTAGCTTAAATAGGCAAACACCTATATCTCCGGTTCCCTGAGGCTCAAGAGACTGGTCCCGCTTAAACCTATGTTTACTAGAGTCCTTATTGTAATTTAGTAAAACTTGAGGGGGTTTTATGTAAAAATAATTTTGTATAATTTTCAAAATACACCTCAAGTATTTTATTATCGCCTTTAGAGTTTTAATGGATGTATATTTTATCAGTGTGACATTTCTAGTGAATAAAACCTAATTTCATAATATATGGTATTTATTTATAATATTGGAATTGTATGGTATTTTCTTGTAAATGAGATATTTTTCTTGAATTTTGGAAATGTGGAATATTATAAATATTAAAAATAGATATTTTGATATTAATTACATATATATTTATTTATTAAAAATATAAGTTTTATTTATAATAGAAATTACATTTTCTAAAGAAAATTGTATTTTAAATCTTTCTAGATCGTATGCTCCTTGCGGAGGTCTGCATCTCACTCTACTAGGCCCGAGGATATGCGATAATCCGCACCATACCGAACGGGTTCCCCAAAATGGGTTGTAGAGGCACAATCGCAATGATTTGTTAAAATACATTTCTTGTAGAAAAAGGTTTTATAAGTTGAAGGTAGTTATATGTAAAGTTGTATTTTCCGAATCTATGTTCCGAAATTCCATCGTGCTATGTTAGATATGTGTGTTATGAGGAGGTAGGTCATTACCTCGTGAGTTTTCTAAAGTAATACGGTTAAAAGGTATAAACATGTCGATATGAAACATAAAGGCATTTTAATGTAAAAAATGGAATAAAACTTGCTACGGTTATTATTTTGATATCAAACTTGTTCTATTGTCTTCGTTAATGTTTAATGGTCATGGCATAAGAGTTTGATATTATTGTGTTTAAGAAAAATAGAACATTTTAAGGAAAAACCGAATCGAAAGTCGGATTAACTCCGCTTCCGTCGGGTTTTAGTTTTGAATGTTTTTAGAATAGAGAAAAGAAGGAGAAGTAGGGACTTACTGGATGATTGGATAGTGGAGAGAAAGAGGAAGAGATGGGAGTTGCCGGTGCGTCGTTTCGTCGTCGGAAACTTCTCGGATTGCCGTCGGAAGTTCGTCGGAGTTTGGCCCTTTTGCTAACTCCACTTGCGTACAAAAGACTTGAGAATTTTCTTGAGAGTTTGGGCAGGGATTTAGGAGTGAGGAGGGGTGATTTGAGGATGGTATTTATAGGAAAATTAGGGTTTTAGGGTAGTGAAAGGGTGTATTAAAAATTTGTATTAAAATGGATTAAATGTGTATTTTAATGTGCTCTGAAAATGTGCAGGAAAAGCAAATAATACAGGAGTTATGGGGGGAGTCCAAGAGTCACCAGAGTTGAAGAAATTTTGGGTTTGGACCGAGTTGAACCGGCGGCGCCGGCCGAGTCAAGCCTTTCGCCGGCCCGAGTCGGGCGAGTCGGGGATCGTCTTTGTGCCACATGTCCCTGACGCTTGGTCTAGTCTCGTGTGCTCATTTATTTCAAAGCGGGAAGGAAAGGAAGTAAGATATGGTCAAAATCCCCTGCCCTCGAATCTGCTCTGGGAAATGAAGATCCCTTTCTGTGAGCGAGCTACTTCAATCCCCAGGAAGTACTTCAAGTCTCTCAGGTCTATCTTTCTTGGCTATGATGAGGCCAGGAAGGGATGGGAGAGGCGTAGGATTCAGGGATTCGTTTATCCAGGCTGTGACTCTTGGTTTTTTTGGGTTGTGCACGTGTAGACTATTGAACTTCTAAAAGATTAAAAGAATTTTAAATAAAAAGAATGTGTGGCTGATGAGATTTGAACTCTGCTGCTTTGGTTCAGCAGTGCAAGGTCATACCAATGAGCTACAAGCTCTTTCTTGCTGTTCTAAAGCAAAACAAACTTATAACTTGTTCTCAGGCTCAAGTATCTCTTTCTGTATTTTTGAAAAAAAATTGTACAGAAAGTTTAGGGTTGTTACAGTCGGCGACCGGTCCTTTAGTTGGCGATCACGCGTCGAGTGAAGTCTAATTATCTGTCTAAGTGTACAAAGGTTGGTGTAAGGTCGGTGTCCTTATGGCCCCGGAGTCGAGGTGCCAATTGCTCACTTAAAGTACGTCGGTTGGCTCCTTCGAGTAAAAAGGCATAGATTTGCCCATTCTTTTGAGTTGGACCGGTGACCACTTCTCTTGGAATGAGTTAAACAAGAGTTTAGTCCGGATTGGTCGGCGTTTTCCGAGGTTGAGGGCTTCTGATCTTTGGCGTCGGTGGGTAGTAAACCACCAGCCAGGGATGGACCGAGTAAGGAAGCTACTCGGTGGCCTCTTGAGGAGGGCTTTGATCCTTGGCATCGATGGGTAGTAAACTACCAGCCATGGATTAACCGAGCAGGCAAGCTGCTCGGTGGCCTTTTGAGGAGGGCTTTGATCCTTGGCGTCGGTGGGTAGTAAACTACCAGCCATGGATTGACCGAGCAGGGAAGCTGCTCGGTGGCCTCTTGAGGAGGGCTTTGACCCTTGGCGTCGGTGGGTAGTAAACTACTAGCCATGGATTGACCGAGCAGGAAAGCTGCTCGGTAGCCTCTTGAGGAGGGCTTTGATCCTTGGTGTCGGTGGGTAGTAAACCACCAGCCATGGATTGACCGAGCAGGGAAGCTGCTCGGTGGCTTCTTGAGGAGGGTTTTGATCCTTGGCGTTGGTGGGTAGTAAACTACCAACCATGGATTAATCGAGCAGGGAAGCTGCTCGGTTTTGCGAGGCGTCGCGCGAAAATCCGAAAGAGTGATCGTCGCGGGCAACACGTGGCAGAAACGCATAGGTGAGGCGTGGCGTTCCAAGGTCTGTGTCATTCCGATTGCGGTTGGCTGAGAAATACAGGATGCTCGCCACGTGGCGGTACGGTATTGGAGAGCTGAGAAAATCCCAGGATTTGTGTCCACGCGCGCAAATTTGGGCCCTTGGGGATTCTGTAGAGGCTATAAATAGAGGAGGAGATGGGTTTCTTTCAGTATTGCTTTCCTGAGATGGCCGGGCGTATCTACGCAATTGAAGAGATCATCACTTCCGATAACGTCTACCTGTATGACCAGTCGGTTTTCGAGGAGATGTACCGGGGCGTGGTCCAGCGCATCGAGGACCACTTCGGCTGTCTACTTCCTCGCCTGTCGTCCCTCCTCCAATTGCCGGTGTACGCAATTTGGAAGAGGTCCCCAGGGCTGTGCAACCCCCTCTCCGAGGAGCTGCTGTATGAGGCGCTTGACAAGGTGCGTATGCTCTATGTCCTCGGCCTCATCTCGAAGAACAGGCACGACCGATCTTTGGCCCTTATTTTGGAGTGCTTCCGAAAGAGGCATATCGCAGGCTCCTGCTCGGCAGATGGGGGGCCCGGTGCTTCCGTGGCATCTCGGGTACGTGGGCAACATCACCAGGAACGGGCTGAAGAGGCCCATGCTCAGCTGGCGGAGATCTCCATGGAGTACCACCAACAGTGCTACCTTGACCCCGTACCCCCTCTGTTGTAATTTTAATATTCATGTAAGTCTTAGGAGCCCGCAATACCTTTGATAAATAAAGTCCTCTTTTTGCAACGTATTATTGCTTCCTTTCTGGGTGCGTTTGAGTATTTTCACGAAACGAACTCTGTGACCTTTGAACCGAGAAAGAAGGAAACACATAGGAGGAATTTCTTCTAATTCAAGAGACTTAGAACATCGCTTTGGCAAAGAAGAAATTTATATTCATAAATACGATTTTCAAAGGTACAACTTGAGCTTCTCGGCATTGTAGGGCCGTGGGAATTTGTGACCCGCCGCGTCTTGCAAGCAATAGGCCCCGCCGGGCAATACTTCGGAGACGAGGAATAGGTCGTCCTACTTTAGGGAAAACTTGTGTAACTTTCCTTGGTCAACGAACTCGTTCCGCCTTAGAACCAAATCTCCGATCTTGAAGGCGCGATGCTTGACTCGAGCGTTGTAGTAGCGGGCAGTTTTCCGTTGATAAGCAGCAGTTTTGATCTGTACCCGGTCCCGCTTCTCCAACAAGATGTCCAGATTAGTTCGGAGGGCTGAGGTGTTTGCTTCGTCGTCGAAGTGCTCGACCCTGTAACTGGGCATCCCGATCTCTGCTGGGACCATCGCCTCGGTGCCATAGCAGAGGCTGAAGGGGGTCTCTCCAGTGGGGGTCTTCTTCGATGTGCGCAAGGCCCATAAAACCCGGGGTAACTCGTCGACCCAACTGCCTTGCCGTCCTTCCAGGCGAGCTCGAAGATCTCGAATGACGTCCCGGTTAGCGACCTCGGCCTGCCCGTTGCACTGGGGATGCGTGACCACGGCAAACTTCATCAGTATATGGTATTCACTGCAGAATCCTTTAACTTTGTCGTTTTCAAAATTTATCCCATGGTCGGCAACGATACACCTCAGGATCCCCAATCGGAATATTATGTTGTTCTGCAGGAACTTGATGTTCGTGGTGGCGTCCGGTTTTCTGATGGGGACAGCCTCGATCCACTTCGTAAAGTAGTCCACCGCAACGAGGATATATTTGTGCCCGCCCGTACCAGTAGGGAGTTGGCCTATCATGTCCATTCCTCACTGGGCAAACGGCCTTGGGGAGGTCAGGGCCGTTAGTTCGGTAGCCGGAAGACGGGGTATGCTGCCATGGAGTTGGCAGCTCTTGCATCTTCTGACGAGCTTCTGAGCATCCTGATGGATGGTCGGCCAATAGTATCCTTGGAGTAGCATCTTCTGGACTAAGGTGCGGGCCTCTTGATATGCTCCACCGACCCCTTCATGAACCTCACGGAAGACATAGTCGGCCTTGTGGGGGTCGACGCACCGAAGCAGAGGTTGAGTGAAGGCTTTCTTGTAGAGGTTTCCACCACTCCAAACGAAATGGCGGGTTTTGGCTCGGAGGCGGAGGGCTTCCCCTCGATCTTCCAGGAGCGTACCTTCCTTCAGGAATTCTACTAGGGGCTTCCTCCAATCCCAGTCTTCTTCCCGGGCAGCGTAAACTTGAAGTGTTGTCGCTCTGTTTTTCACGCTGGGCCATTGCAAGACCTCGAAGAGGATATTTCTCTTGTTGTTGGCCGTATAGGAAGAAGCTAGTCTGCTCATAGCATCGGCCTGCGTGTTTAGGTGCCGGGGGATCTGCTCTACTTGAACTTCGTCGAAGTCTTTTCATAGTTTCCTTACCTCTGCTAAATATTTCACCATCAGAGGCTCCCGTGCCTTGAAACGGCCGGTCACCTGGCCTACAACTAAGGCGGAGTCACTGCGGATTCGGATCGTCTTCAGCCCCACCTCGGAGGCGATTCGTAGCCTAGCTAGCAAGGCCTCGTACTCCGCGGCATTGTTTGAGGCCTTGAACCCGAGCTTCAAAGAATACTCCATCTCTAACTCATTCGGGCCTCGAATGATGAGGCTGGCACCACAGCCATCCTCGGTTGATGATCTATCAACGTAAAGGACCCAATCTGGAACGGAGTCGGGCCTTTCTTCGATCGAGGGTTGAGATCCGGAGGCCGGCACTGACACTGCCTCCTTGCTGGGGATAGTGCATTCGACAATAAAATTGGCCAGGACTTGTGCTTTGATAGCCTGCCTTGGGCGATACTTGATGTCGAATTGAGATAACTCCCACCTCCACTTCTCCAGGCTACCAGAAGACTCGGGGGAGGCGAGAATAGCCCCTAAAGGACGCTCAATGAGAACGAGAATGGTGTGTGCCTGGAAGTAGTGTCGTAGTTTCCTTGAGGTCATGATAAGCACCAAGACGATCTTTTCTATGGCCAAGTACCTTGTTTTCGCGTCTTTAAAGACGTGGCTTACATAGTAGACCGGCTTTTGGACTCCTTCGACTTCTCGAACAAGCACCGAGCTGGTAGCCTAATCTGACACCGCTAGATAAAGTGATAGCTCGTCTCCCTTAATCGGTTGGGTGAGCAGTGGGGGAGTTGCCATATGTACTTTCAGTTGCTCGAAAGCGATCTAACACTCCTCCGACCATTCGAACCTTGGGATTTTCCTCAGGGCTTTGAAGAATGGGAGGCACTTTTCCCCGGACCTTGACATGAAGCGACTCAGAGCGGCTACTTTCCCCGTGAGCCGCATAATTTCAACGTTGGTCTTTGGCGCGGCCATATTGAGGATGGCGCTGATTTTCTCCGGGTTAGCCTCGATTCCTCCGTGGGTAACCATAAATCCGAGGAACTTCCCACTAGTGACCCCGAACGCGCACTTGGCGGAATTCAGCTTCATTTTGTATTTGCGGAGGATGTTGAAAGTCTTGCCAAGATCTTTGGTGTGCTCATCTGACGAGGTCGATTTAACGAGTATGTCGTTGACATAGACCTCCAGGTTCCTCCCGATCTGTGGTTTGAACATCCTGTTGACCAAGTGTTGGTATGTAGCCCCAGCGTTTTTGAAGCCGAAGGGCATCGCTTTATAGCAGTATACCCCCCGGTCCGTTGTAAATGCAGTGAGCTCTTCGTCTGCCGGATTCATACGGATCTGGTTGTATCCGGAGAAAGCATCCATGAAGCTAAGTAACTCGTGGCCTACCGAACTGTCGACGAGCTGATCTATCCGAGGGAGCGGATAGTTGTCTTTCGAGCAGGCCTTATTAAGGTTTGTGATGTCGACGCACATGCGCCACTTCCTGCTCGCTTTTTTAACTATTACCACATTCACCGGCCATTCTGAGTAGGCCTCATTTTGAATGAAGTTGGCTGCGAGCAACCTTTCAACTTCGTCCTCGATCGCCTTTTGTTTGATCGGAGTGAAGCTTCGTTTCTTCTGTCTGACGGGTCGGGCCGTCGGGTCGACTCCGAGCTTATGTGATATTACTTGGGGGTCGATCCCGGGCATGTCAGCGGGAGCCCAAGCGAACACGTCCGAGTTTCCTCTGAGGAGTGGACCATGTCATCGCGCCGGGCCCCCGTTAAGAGTGACCCGATTTGGACGGTTTGTTTATTGTCCCCTTCGATGAGGGGGACCTCTGTTAGAGGCTCCACCGGGGCCCCTCGGATTTCTTTTTGTTCGTCCTGAGTATCCAAGGACCCCCGGAAATCACCCGTGCCCTCAAGGTCGTTGCTTCGTTCCTCGGGCATAGATGTCGCTGTGAAGCAAATCTTTGCTATTTGCTGGTTTCCGTAGGCCCGGCCTATGCCGCCTTGGTCGAGCGAAAACTTGATCGCGAGGTGGTAGGTCGAGTTCTAGGCCCGAAGGGAGTTTAATGTCGGGCGTCCCAAGAGGATATTGTAGGTCGATAGAATTCTAGCGACGATGAACTCCACTGGTACAGTTCGCGTACGGCCCGCCTCCCCGATATTAAGTAGGAGGGTGACTACTCCTTCTGCCGGGATGGAGTGGTTAGTAAACCTCGACAGAATGTGGGCGGTCGGCCTCAGGTCCGACGGGCCGAGCCCCATACGTAAAAAGCAGTCGTAGAAAAGGATATCTGCCGAGCTCCCCGAGTTGACCAGTATCCTTTGAACCTCATAGCAGTGGACCCGTACTGTAATCACCAGGGGTCGTTGTGAGGCAAGGATATCCCGTGGAGGTCCTCATCGGTGAAGGTGATGGGCTCGGCTGCTAGTCCCCTCGACTGGCAGGAGGCGTCGAATCTCGCTGGCTCTAGGCACATTCCCTGTTGACACGACCATGATTTGGCCGATCGTCGGCTCACCGGGAGGGGGATGGTTCTCTTGCTCCCGGTCGGCTTGTCGCTTTTCCCGCAAGTACTTTACCAGGTGCCCAGAGCGAATTAACTCCTCGATGTAGTCGCGGAGCTGTTTGCAGTTCTCGGTGGGGTGTCCCTACGACCTATGGAAGGCGCAGTAAGGGCCTCATGTCCGTTTGGCCGCCCTATTGGTGACCGGAGGGAGTTTGAAAAATCGCTCGCCCTTTGCCTCCTCCAACAGCTCTGTCTGTGAGATATTGAGTGGGGTATACTTCTGGAACTTTGGGAAGTATGGCTTTGGCCGGTCAATCTTCTTCTTCTCTTCTCTACCCCACTTCTTTTGATTGGCCTGGTCGCTCCGGGGTAGGTTCGCATTTACCTCGGAATCGAGCTGGATTTCTCACTCAGTCCAGGCCTTTACCTCGGCCATGGTCTTAGGTTGCGCTAATGCAAAGGAACGGAGCCACTCCTTGTGCCTAAGACCCGACCTAAGGACCGTGATGACAGTCTCGTCCCAATGCTCTGAGACCTCAAGAAGAGCATTGTAGAAGTCGGTGACGTATCCTTTGAAGGATTCCTTGTCCCCATTCTGTATAGTGAAGAGGTAATCGACGGTATGCTTCTGTCGTCTATTCCCGACGAAATGCCCGAGGAACTGGGCGGCCAGCTCATCGAAGGTAGAGATGGAGCGTAGCATGAGTCCTCGGAACCAATCTCGTCCGATGCGGATGAGAGTGGCGGGGAACACTCGACATTGAGCGGCGTCAGAGTTGTCCTGGAAGCTTATCCCCGCCGTGAATGCGTCTAGGTGGTATTTCGTGTCAGACTTTCCATCGAAGAGGGCCACCTTTGGAGGCTTGTTTCTGGAGGAGACACGGACAACGAGCAGTTCTTCAGTGAAGGGCTTCGTAAGCGAGTCGGCGACATACCTGGCCCTCTCGTTTGAAGGACGATTCTCCTGATGTATACCTTCGATCTTCTTTTCGAGGGCCTCGAGGCGGTCGTGGTATCTCGAGGATTCAGCATACTCGGAGTTATGGCCCCTCCCGCTGGTGGCCTACGCCTGGACGTGGTTCTAGTTCCGTTCTATGAGGTTCCTCAGGTCCCCTGGTGAGGTCGTCCTCGAACCACCGTGGTAAGTGCCGTCCACGCGACCCTGTCGAGGGAGAGGGTGTCGACCATGTCTGGGAGAAGGCGAGCTGACCGACACCTTCTCGGGAGGGACTGGAGCACGATGGGCCTTGGGGCGGGGTGCTCTTGTGTGAGACCTCGGTGTGGAGCTGTGAGGTGCCCAACGGGTTATTGAATTGGTCGCCATGGGGATATGTGGTCGCCGGAAATAGTGAGGAATTGTTTCGTCATGCCAGCATGGGCAACATCGTCTCCCTCTCTGTGGAGGTCATGGTCCCGAAGTAGGGGAACGGTGACCTGTGTGGCTTGCCCAGCTGTCTGGACACAGACAAGGGCATCCACGATGGACGCGAGCCTGCCGATCCATGCAGACATGGCGTGAACGGCGTTCGGGGGAGGAGAGGATCCGTCCGCGCCTCTGTTGTGGGGAGGACAGCGGCTAGTGCTAGGATTGTCGTGATGATCACTCGCCATCAGCTTGAGATCGGAAGATCAATTTTCGATGAGTGGAACTTTTAACTTCCCACAGACGGCGCCAACTGATGGAGCTCTGGATCTCTTTCAGATGTTGTCTTCCGACGATCTGCCGACAGCGCTGGTAAACGGCTGAGATTGGGTTTGAGAACTGTCTCCTGAGGCGTGTGGATCTCAATGGGTTTTGTTTGGTGAGAAGCCGAGCGACCTGCAAAGAAGTCCCGGGTGGTTGTACCACCGTGGACCCTCCGACGATCAAGTTAGTCGAGATATTTGGGCAGAGTAGCGGCCTATTGGATAAGAATTTACTTACCTGAGTCATCTGAGAGAGGGACTTATATAGCGGCAGCCATGGGCTAGCGGGCGTGATATTCTCGCCGGCCGTTACGCCCCTGGCGTTGCGCCCACGAGAATGGCGGGATCCTCCATTAATGACGGGATACGCTCGTTAATAGGAGATGCGACGGCGTGGAACGCGAGATCGTGGGGTGGCGGATATCTCGCATTTGGCGAGATTCACGGAGCTATGGCGGAGACGCCTGTGATCTGCGCTCTGGGTCGCCCAATAGAACCGAGGAATGTTAGCTCGGCGGGAGGCTCGGAGGCGAGCGGGAGGCCGAGGAAGTTTGGTGCTGTGAAGCTCGGAACTTGCTGGGAGGGCTGAGGAAGCTCAACGTGCAGGAAGGCTCGGAGGTGAGCCATCGGTCGTTTATAGGACTCTTCAGGGAATTCTCGAAGGTCGGGTCCAAGCAGCGGGAAGATAGCCCGAGGGACACCTCCAATATGCAGTCCTTGCCCTTTTTCCGTTTGTATCGGGACACGTCTTTTGCCACGTGTCATGATCTGGGGAGCTCCCACTTACGAGCATCATCACAAAGCAAGTGTTTTTATCTCTTTGTTTTTCTTTGGAGTATGAAGTTTTGTTTGTTGATCTATGATAAATCTATAGTACACATTAAATATTTTATGTTCATTCATTTGCCTCATGTTTGTTTTAGGATAAACAATTTTTTTGGTCTAAGATATAAGAATTGATTTGAGTATATTAAATTTCCCAAATGATACAAAAGTATCTAAGCAGGAACCATTTGCTAATATATTAGATATATAATTTTGATGCTTCTTATGTGTCATATATTTTGATGCTTCTTGTGTGATAATTGCAACAAATAGAGCTTTCTCTATTTGGGTAATTAGTTTACCACTTAAGTTTCCAAGCAAAATATTTGTCTTCATATTAGTTATCACAAGATCCTAATTAAGCTCTCGTATGGATGCTATATAGATGATATATTTTACATATATCAATACGCCAACGGATATTTTGTTATTCATTTTATGAGTTAGCACCATGGTTTGTGTTAGCATCTCAACCAAATCCGTCCAAATCAAGTGGCTCAATCCTGGATGATTGTGTGCTTGCTTTGGTGGATCTCTTAGTTTGGCTAAGAGATCGGATTTGTAGCCAACAAGATATATTCATGTTGGGATATCAGATAATACTGTTAAGATTTTTTAACAGTAGTCTCTATAAATATAATAGCTAGCATTCTCTACGAGTGTAATTAACGCTGTACAAAAACAATTAAGAAACCCTGCACCGCGGTGAAGAGTGGATGCTTCTCACTCTAGCTGGAGTGTGGTCGCCTCCCGATCTTCTAACGAGTGGAGACTTCTCATTCTGGCCGGAATATGGTCGACTCCCGACCTTCGAAGGAGCATCGCAGATTTCGTGGTGTGCGCAAAAAACATTTCTGAGTGTAAGGTATAGGTTATGTGCATCTCATATTCATCCATAAAGATTTCCCTATTGATCCAACGTTATCACGAAGCGAAAATTTGCTGTTATCTTCAGGTTAGACATCCGTACCAGATGTTTGGGCAGACGTCTGGTACAGATATCTGCCTCGCTCTGTTACTTTTCTGGAGTTTCGGTAAATACCATAATGGACGTCTGCCTCCTGTAGCAGATGTATGTAGTACTGGACAGAGAGTTGAGTTTCGGGATATGCTCTAACAGACGTCTGCCCATCTCTGGGGCAGACGTTTGCCGTCAGGCCGGGCGCAGATTTCCTAAATTAGGAAATTAGTTTTTTGGGAATATCTTTTGTATGCTATATATATGATATCTTATTTTAGACCTAGATCGAGATAGCAATTTGATTATTTGGTGAGAACCCATTGTTATTATGAGATCTGGGGTTTGAGAGGGATTTATGTTTTCTCCATCGATTTGTACTCCTCCTATATTTGATTCATTAATAAAGCTTCGTCTTTGCCTTTTTGTTTTGTGGTTAGTATTCATATTTCTATTTTGCATGTGGTTTTTTCTCTCCTCTTTATCGTTTTGGTTTGTGCTTTGTGATTGCTTTATTCGCAACAAATTGGTATCAGAGATATTGTTACGTTGTTATAGGATTTTTGGTTGAACCATTAGGTCTTTAATTTTATGATCTAAGTTAACGGTGGGCAACGATAACTACGTCCTCTTCCCTACTTTCTTAGATCGTGATTTTGAAATTTTGGGTTTGTTAGTACTCAAGGTATTTTGATCTTATATCATGTCTTCGACAATCCTGATATCAAGAAGTTCAATGTGAATATAAGTTTCTATTTGTGATAAGTCCGTATCATTGTCATTTTGAATCAAAAAAATTTGAAGAAAGCGATTTATGGGAAGGAGAAGAAGCCTTCCACTATAAAGGAGAAAGGTTAGGAGGAGATGGATGATAAGGCCCTCACTGTTAGTCACTTGCGTCTGAGTACTACAAAAAGTTTTAGTAGAAAAGACGACAGTTAATTTGTGAAATAAGTTAGATGAGTTATATTTGATGAAATCTTTCATGAATCGACTCCTTTGAAGCAGTGTCTCCATACACTTAGTGAGTTTAATTCAATTCTTACAGATTTGGGTAAGATTGATATTAAGATTGATGATGAAGATCGGGCTTGTAACGACTCTGAAATCACTGTATATAATTTTCTTGTTATTGTATAAAAAAGAGTATTACAGCCTGTGTAAGAGTTAAAAGTTATTTTTGTTAAATAAAAGCAAGAAGTAACTTGTAACTCACTGGTAAAGCTCCTGCATTGCTGTGACGTAGCCTGTGTGTTCGATTCTCATCAGACCTAATTATTTTTAGATTTTTTCTTTTTAATTTTTGGAAGCTCAAGAGTTGCATGTGCAATACACGGAGAAATGAAAAGTTTCAGAAAAATCAAACAGACGCAATGAGATGTACACACCCAAATCGATACATGGCACGAATCTCGAGGCAATGCCTCAAGATCCAACTGCCCAAAACGGTTGGCGCCGATGGTCGATCTTGCCCCAATTGCCTCCGTGCTTTGCACACTTGTCTCTTCAGTTCCCCTTAACTCCCCTGCACTATTTGATTTTCCTGCAATCAAACAGAGACTCTTTAATTCACCATTTAACTCTTTTTTAATGCATTTTAATCCACATTTTTAATTCCCAAACCCTAATTCTTCACTATAAATACCATCCCATCTCTTAGCTCTTCACCATTCTGAAATTCTAGCAAAAATTCTCTCAAAACTCTCCAAGTGCCAAGTAGAGTTAAACCCCTCAAATGGAGTAGCGAGCCAAACTCGACGACCGGAGCATCTCCGATGAAATCACAACCCCCGAGAGCTTCTTCAATCTCTTCTTAACCTTCTAAAAACCGTAAGTTCCTCTTCTCTCCAATTCTTTCATCTCAATTCGTCGTTTAAGAAAACATCGACAAAAGTGGAGTTAACATGTAACAACCTTCGTTTTAAAATATTTTATCATGCTTGATAGGTCTAAATGTCACATAATCACCCTAATATCTTTTTAAAACAAAACTCACATCTATTTTCTTTTGACGTAACCAAAATTTCATGTTCAATACTAAAATAATGAACTTTTCATTAAAATACTATGAATTTTAGAGTAACCTCTTTTCGATATTTAGTATACCCAAACCCTAAAACCTTCACGGGATAATAACCTACCCCATATGCATACTATGGTTTCATAGCAAGATATTCTAAGCATATGGGTAATTCAAAGTAAAATATTTTTTTTATTAAAATACCACACCGTTTCAAAACGGGTTTCTTTAAATCGATATTTCGAAATCCTTAGCAATTACGTCTCTACAACTCTCGTCAGGGGACCCGCTAATGGATGGTGCGGATTATCACACATTCTTGGGACAATAGAGCAAGATGCAGAACTCTTCATGGAGTATTCGGTCTCGAAAGGAATAAAAAATACGGTTTTTAAGAAACGCGATTTTTTCTAATAAAAACTAATTTTTGGGGAAAATTATATAAAAATCATAAATCCGTATTTTCAATAAAAACAAATTAAGAAACAATATTTTTTTAAAAGAAAGATTAAAACTGTAAATAAAATACCACCAAATTTCTAAAAATAGTAGTTTTCATAAAAATACCATAAATTTTTAAAAAGCTAGGTTTTATCAACAAAACACCACAACAATTAAAATACATGCCCATGAAAATCCTAAAGCCTGTAAATCACCCTCGAGGTTATTTTTAAAACAATATTAATATATTTTTTTCATAAAACCCCTCGAGATATGCAAACAATATTTTAAGGACTCTAAATTAATATAGGTTTAAGCGGGATCAATTCTCTTGGGCCTAGGGAGCCGGAGAAAGTGAGTGCTTGCCTATTCAGGTTAGACAACTTAACGGAGTTATCAATGACAATTGTCTTGGAAAAAACATAAATCTTGCCATCTATGTGCAGCAGTTGCCGATTTCTCCCGAATATAAGATTTTAACAATTTACATCAATTCATATGAAAAGACATGAACTCAAATATAAACTTGAACTCGAACTCGAATACAAACTCGAACTATAATCTAACTCGAATCTAAACTCGAATATGTATTCGAATCATATCTACTCGAAACAACTTGACTTGAATCCAGATTGCAATTGTCATGCCTCGCACATTACCCGACTCACTCGAATACAATCTACACCTTTTGCAATCTAGGGTTTCGATCAAGACATGTCAATCAATCAATCAAATCAATTAAGTATATTAACTAGTTATATATTATACACGGGGTTCTTAGTATAGTTTCTTGTGTGAATCCAACGGAGTTTTAGGAGTCCCGTATTATTCTCTTTTTTATTTTACTCGAATATCAGTCGGGTTGACTCATTTACTGCCTAGAGCCTCAATGATAACACATGAAATGGGCCCGTGTTTCCTTGCTCCTGGGGTCCCACTCTTGAGCTCGTGAATACTTCTTCTACTGCGTTGACATTCACACTTGGAACTTAACGTTAACATAGTGACCAGCTAGAGACCTATAGTATATATTTACCCATGATCCTATACTCTTACTCATTATATATATATATATATATATATTCTACACTTGTCATTTTATTTACTCTTACCTATGTTTGGGACTTACCGAGCGCTAGTTCGTTGACGGGCATTCCACCCACTTTTCTTCTCTTGGAATGTTCGTCAGATACTGTCGAGACGGAGGAAGTTGAAGCCACAGAGGAGGACTACGACCAGATAGCTACTCAGGGCTAGCTCAGCTTTATTTTTCTTCAGTTTATGTATGCCACTTGTTTAGGCATTTTCCTTATTGTATTTACTTTCCAGCATAAACTCTTGTATTTATAAATATTGGAAGTTGAATGTAAATAAAGATGTTTGTTGAAAAATTTGACAGTCTAAATTTATTCTTGCATTGTGTCTTATTGTTTCAATACGCATAGTATATTTATTTAGGGAATGAACTTCTCTGGATAAATATGCAGCAGACTTGCCACGTCACCGTTTCCGTCTATTGGGAAGCGGGGCGTGACAGGGCTCTTCTCTTATTGTGTTCGTTTCCACCGTCTTATAAGCACTTCCGTGACACCATGGATTATGGACGAGACACAATCTCAATCAAGGATGTCAAGGAGAATTTTATGAACAAAGAGAAGATCGACAAAGAGTTGACTTCCACAGAAGCGGATGATTCATCGTCTGGATTATTTGTTTGAGGGCATGCGGAGAAGAGAGACGCGGAAGCAAATAGGAAGAAGGCGCGGTCAAAATCTAAGGCTCAAAATGTTACCTACAATTATTGTAAGAAGAAGGGGCACTTCAAGGTCGATTGCTTTAAATTGCAGAACAAGCTGAAGCACGAAAAGAAATCAAAGAAAGAGTTTTCGGCTGAAGCGGGTATAGCGGAAGGAAAATGAGATCTTCTTGTGGTCCTTGACAATACACAGCGATCCAAGGATGAGTGGATTATGGATTCAGATTGCTCTTACCACACGTGTCCCAATAGGGAGTTGTTCACTACGTACGATTCCGTTGATGGTTGAGTGGTTTTGATGGGCAACAATAGCTCACGCCGAGCTATTGGCAAAGATACAATCCAAATCAAGATATTCGATGGTGTTGTGAGGACATTGGCGGAAGTCAGGTATGTACCTGACTTGAAGAAGAATCTCATCTCTTTAGGTGCACTCGACGATAAGGGTTACAAATTTTCCGCTGAAGGTGGAGTTTTGAAGGTAACCAAAGGTGCTCTCATTGTGATGAAGGGTTTGAAGAAAGGGTCCTTGTATTTATTGCAGGGTTCGAAGGCTTCTGGATTGGCGGTGATTTCATCATCCAAATTTATGACGGATTCGAAAACTACCAGATTGTGGAACATGAGACTCGGGCATATGAGTGAGAGAGGATTGGCCAAGTTGTTGAAGCAGGGTCTACTTGGTGAGAAGAGTACGATGAAGCTGGAGTTTTGTGAACATTGCGTCTTTGGAAAGTAAAAGCGCGTTAGGTTCAGTTCAGCGGTGCACAACACAAAATGTACTCTAGATAATATCCATTCAGATCCTTGAGGACCCTCTTTAGTTGCTTCTAGAGGAAGCGGTGCCAAATATCTGTTTACCTTCATTGATGATTTTTCGAGGAAGATTTGGGTATACTTCTTGAAGCACAAAAATGGTGTATTTACTATATTCAAACAATGGAAGACATTGCTTGAGAAGTAGATAGGGAAGTAGATCAAAAGACCGAGGATGAACAACGGGTTAGAATTTTGCGGTAGAGATTTCAACAATTTCTACCAAAACGAAGGCATAGTTCGGTATCATACCGTTGTCTACACACCAAGCATAATGTAGTTGCGAAGCGAATGAACCGGACTTTTTTGGAGAAAGTGCGGTGCATGTTTTCCAACGCAGGGCTCGGAAATAAGTTTTGGGCAGAAGCAGTAAATACGGCGTATTATATTGTTAATCGGTCACCTCATATAACGCTAGGTTATAAAACACCGGAGCAGGTATGGTCGGGAAAACATGCCGATATTCGACACTTAAGGTCTTTCGTTGCCTCGCTTATGCACATTGTCGTGAAGGAGGGTTGGATCCTCGAGCAAAGAAATGCATATTTCTTGGTTATGCTACCGGCGTGAAAGGTTATAGGTTGTGGTGTTCGGATCCAAAAGTCGCCTAAATTGATGATTAACAGAGATGCGGCGTTTGATGAAGTTGCTATATTGAAACCGAACAACAAGAAATCTCCAGTTAAAGACGATTCAAAGAAGGATAAGCTTGGAGTTGATATTGAGGTCGGTGATAGCTCGGGTTCGCAGGAGATTTCTCCTTCACCATTGTCTGAAGAAGCTCAAGATGAGCAGTCCCATGATGAGGAGTATTTGCTAGCTCGTGACTGACAGAGAAGAGACATTAGACCGCTACAGAGGTATGGCTATGATGACCTAGTGGTGTATGCACTATCTGTTGCAGAGACAGTTGATAGTAGCGAGCCGACAAGCTATAAAGAAGCTATCTCATCCGATGAAGCAGCTCGTTGGCTAGTCGCTATGAATGAAGAGATTGAGTCTTTTCACAAGAACCAAACTTTAAAGCTCTTGAAGCCCGAAGGAGGAAAGAAGATTGTTAGCTGCAAGTTGGTTTTCAAGAAGAAAGAAGGTGACCAAGGGACAGTTGATACAAGGTACAAGACACGGTTGGTAGCTAAAGGCTATTTGCATATGCAGGGAGTTGAATTCACTGAGGTATTTTCTCCGGTTGTTAAATACACATCTATATGTGTCTTGCTCAGTTTGGTAGCTATGCAAGATTTAGAGCTTGAGCAGCTCGATATGAAGACCGCATTCTTACATGGCGATTTGGTGGAGAAAATCTACATGCAACAGCCCGAAAGTTTTGATATTGAAGGAAAAGAAGAGCATGTTTGCTTGCTAGAGAAGTCTCTCTACAGTTTGAAACAGTCACCTCGATAGTGGTATAAGAAGTTCGACTCCTTCATGAAAGAAGTTGGGTTTATAAGAAGTATGGATGACAGTTGTGTATATTCGAAGAAGCTCGTCGACGGTTCTTTCATATATTTGCTATTCTATATTGATGATATGCTGATAGCAGCAAAATATATGGTTGATATTAAGATTTTGAAGGAACAATTGAAAGGAAAGTTTGAGACCAGGGATTTGGGAGCGGCCATGAAAATACTTGGTATGGAGATCAGGCAGGCTCGAAAAGGGGGAAAGCTTTACTTGTTTCTACAGCGATATGTTGAAAAAGTTTTGGAGCGTTTCGGCATGACAGACGCTAAATCTATAAGTACTTCGTTAGGAGCTCATTTTAAACTTTTAGCTCATTCATCACCGCAGACAGAGGATGAGATTAGATATATGTCGAATGTTCCATCTGCGAGTGTGGTGGGTAGTGTTATGTATGCTATGGTTTGTACATGACCCACCATTTCACACGCCGTTAGTGTTAGTCGCTATATTGGCAAGCGGTGAAATAGATATTATGATACTTTCGAGGTACGTCTAGCGTGGGGTTGGTATTTGGAAGGAACGACAATAATTTGATTGGATTTAGTGGCTCTATGCGGTTGATCTTGACAGACACAGATCGATCACTGGTTATGTGTTCTCCTTGGGAAGATGTGCCTGTCCCCTAATTAAAAATCAGGAAAAACTTAAAAAGAGACATCACGTGTTGGCACGTGACGGTTAAAGCAGCGGCACAAAACAGAGCGCAGAAGAGGAGTCCATTCGGGGGGTCACGTGCTTACACATGACCGAGGGTCACGTGCTCACGTGCTCACACGTGATCGGGGGTCACGTGCTCACACGTGACCAAAGGTCACGTGTCAACACGTGACCAGGCTTTAAGAGCCTCGCGGTTTAACAGAATTAAATTCTAAAAAAAAGATCATTTAAATCTTTCCAAAATGGAGAAGAATTATGGAGACCGGGGGTCACGTGCTCACACGTGACCGGGGGTCACGTGCTCACACGTGACCGGGGTCACGTGTCAACTCGTGACTGGCTTTAAGAGCCTCGCGGTTTAACAGAATTAAATTCTAAAAAAAAAGATCATTTAAATCTTTCCAAAATGGAGAAGAATTATGGAGAATCGTTGGATTGAGAATCCAGGGGTGATTAAATATCACCAATTTATGGAAAAATCTGGGACAAAGAAAGATTTCCCCTAAATCTCACCGAAATAACAAATAGAATATCTTTGGATTAAAACATCCAACGGTAAAAAAAAAGATTCACCTAGTAATCTAAAGGCTCAGATTAACGATGAAAACAAATCAAATCTTTCAATAAGAGATTTACTAAACAAATTGACTCCTCTCCTCCTCCTATAAATAGGAGTCGAGAAGGGAGAGTTAAAAAGGAGAAGGAGGAGAGATAGAATTTTGGAGAGAAAACTTTGAAGAGAATTTTAGCATCTTGAAAATTCAGAAAGAAAACTCTAGGTGAGAAAAAGAAAGGGGATCAAAACTTCAATAAAGAGAATTTCATTCTCAATCGAAGAGTTTAACTCTTATATCAAAAAGAACTTAGTTCTTCCTCTAGTTGAAGATCTTCAAAGTGCACATCTCCCCATAAGTTGAGAATTTAATTCTCATAGGGTCGAGATCCTGCCATGCAGATCTAAAACTTAGAGTGTTAGTTATATGTATGCCCTAGAGGCCATTACTATACATAGGATGTATATTGTAGTGGATGCTGGGACATATATAGGGAGGACTTTCTTGCTCGACATGATAGTATGCTATCTGGTTGATCTTTACCTTAACGTGTACACTAATTGTCTCCCTGTTACATGTTGGTAAAGCCCTTAGGATCTGTACTTGACTACCTGGACTATGATGCGGATCATACTAGTGGGGACATGGTAGTCTATAAGTACATCCTTCAAAGTCCCTAGTCGTGGGTGTATCGAGACGGGGCATCGATATACCAGAGTAGACTAGCGTATACCTTCTCGACCCATACAGATGGGCGATGGATGATCCCATATCCATTGGTGTTTGACATCAGAGATGATATACGGGTGCTCAGTAGAGACTGGGTACACTGGACGGACTCGCCGAGAACTCCCAGATGGTATTATACCTCACGTCAGATGGCAGTTCTCTGGTGACACTGGTACAGAGTAGTCTGTTGACCCGAGATCGTCATAGAGTCTTGTGTGGTTCCCACTGTGCTTTGATTTCCATCTTACCACGTCCAAGAGGGCGTGCAAAACGGTGGTTTTTGGGTACAGTCCCGAGTCACATGGAGGCAATGAGCGATAGGAGGGGATTCGTCTCTCCCGGTATAGGGAGTTGATGTTGCGCTGTGTTCGATTGGCTATAACAGGAAATCCCTGGCCAGGGTTGCTGAGATTTACTGGTAAGTGTTACCAGTAGTTTCTCGAATTGTTATAGACCTCATATCGACACGACTTATCGAGCTATTGGGGTCTGACGTTTACCACCCCTAGGCGAGATATGCGACATATCAGACGAACAGACCGGACTGTACGGTAGTGTTACTGGTCGGATTCACTGGAGTGTGAGCGGGCTTGCTCGTCGATCTTCAGATCGCTCAATACCCGGGTGGCCGTTACGTTTAGCAGACCGCTTGCGGCTTATGGGTGTTTGATATGATCATCATCTGCTGCCGGCGTATTGACGAGTCTTTAGAGTCCTACACAGAGGTTTCCTGGCTCAAGCGAAATGAAATAGGAGCGCATATGAGATATGTGCGGGACCGAGAATAATACCAGTATGTGATACTGTATTCGATTCTCGCGATGTGACATTGATCGGTTATATGCGATATAGCCGAGTTATCGGATCAAGTGTTGATTCGATAAGTTGTTACTGATGATACCAGTCGGTTATGTGCGACATGACCGGATCGTTGAATCAAGTGTTGATTTAATGATTTAATGCATAATTATATATTTGATATATTAATTTGCATTAACTAGTAACGGTTCACTTTAAATGGATTTTCTCACTCGGGTGTGCGCATTGCATATGCGATATGATTTTTGTGCACTTGATTGTATCATGTTTGATGATACATATCTTTTTGTTAAGTGTAATGAATTAAACCTAGGTTAAGTAAATGATTAGGGTTTTCTTTTATTCATTCATTTATCTTTTCATTTGCATTTAAAAGATAAATGAGAAAAGGAAAAGAAGTCAAAAATGGTGGCTAGTTTTGTTTTCAACATGAAGCTTCATGAAGCTTTCATTAAGTCACCATTTTTGTCTCATCTCCTTAACCCTAACCATTCTTTAACCTTGGTCAATTCCCTACACTTAACTTGAGTTATGTTATGATAAGAATGGATTTATTCTTTTCTTTTCTAATGAACTTATCATATCATATTCTTCTTCTTCTTCATCTTCTTCCTTGAAAAAAAGAAGAAACCATGACTTCATCAATGGTGATTGATGAATTAGAGTGAGAAATCCAAAACTAAAGTCTACCCAACTCCTATTTCTTCATCTTCTACCTCTTGCCAAGTAGTAGAGTGTGTTTCCCTCACAAGTTTTCAAGACTTGGTGAAGGTGGAGCTCGATCTAGCGATGCCTCGACGCAGATCATCTTCGGCATGGACATCGACGACCTAGCTTACCCATTCTCCGACGAAGCCGACGCTAGAGCCCGGATTTGATTTGGACAGCGGAGAGGACCTCATCTCGGAGCCGTGGAGGTGGAGGACCGGATCTTCAAAGGTTGTATTTCCGTATCTCTTAGTTAATTGTTAACTAGTTAGCTTTTTCGCCTAAACTTCTAGCCGACGATCCGTAGTCGGGTTTCTCGGCACCGTTAAAATTTTAATTTGGCATGATCGATGCCTTGTGAGACCTCTTGGGAGTGCCCAGGAACCCTACAGTGGTATCAGAGCCTAGCTAGAGCCTTAGGCGAAGTCTGGACGGATTTTGAAGTCCGAACGACCCGAAACCCCAACCGGAAATTGCTCTCTGGAAATTTTCTAAAATCTGGGATTTTCCAGAATTAAAAATTGCCAAAAAATTCAGCAGGGAATCCTATGAGTTACTGTGAAGCACGTGACTATAAATCGATCAAAGAGCCGCGGAACCGCGGCCCCACCCTGGGTTCCGCGGCGGTTCCGCGGCCATGATGGTGATTTGGGTCACGTGTCTTGCACAGTAATTCTTGTGTCAAAGAGCTGAGTCTTCTGGAAATTTTTATATTTTATTCAAGAGTTGAATTTTCTGCAGTTGTTTTGGGGATTCGGTGTTTCGATCGGAGTATAAAATTTTGTCTATGTGGCTTTCCGGATAAATTTTTAGAATATGTTAAAAAGTTCGACCGGATATAAATACCCAATTTTTCCCCTGTCGGGAAATTTCCAAGTGTTGGATTTTTCCGTAGTTTAACGACATTCTAAGTAGTGCAAGTAACGCGATGGTCCCTCTAGAAGACAACAAACCTTAACTCGATTATGTGACCGTCTTGAACTGCCCTTTGAACCTTCGGGTTTGGGGCAGTACGGCGTGCCACATGTGAGGCGTTGGCTTGACCCTTCTATGGCTGGACCGTTGGTACTGAGGCACGAACTGAATGTTGTTAGACTTATTTCATGTGTTGGATTGTATCGGGAAAACTTGGGTGTTCGATTGTTCGATCGGAAAGTTTGACATTTTCTATTTATCCGGAATGGGATACAATAATTGGAATTCACAAAAGTTATGTGATAACTGAATGAATGTTATAAACATAGCACTTTAGTCTCACTTGATCGGTTGCCACGGAATTTTGATGTGATCAAAAGTCCGTCGCAATCACGTAGCGTACGCGGATACTCGCCGGGTAAACTTAATAGACAGCCTCACTCCATAGCCCCGACCAAGTGACTGTAGGAGAACCCCGTCGCCGAAAGCATCCGTTCGGGTGCTCGCGGTAGCGGTGTTCCGCCTTGGTGCACTTCGTTGACGGTATCGGGGGTGCGGCCGTCTACTGAAGTTTGCGACGAGCATTCGATCAGGATGTCGGGAATCCTGTTGAATTGCCCGACTTGGTATTGAAAAGTGTTTTCGATTTTGAGACTAAAATGCGGGGTTTATAATTGTTAGGCATGTGATGTCTAAGGAATTCATTTGGTCAGGCATGCGATGTCTGAGGTGGTTGCGGATTCCAACTGTTGTAGTTTTACACTTTCTTTTCTGTGACCGTAAGTGTAATATGTGATATCGCCGGTTTCGTTGCTATATGCCAACGACAATTGGGATGCGCATATTTACTTACGTTGATGACATGTGATGTTATGTGTTGCTGGATATGTTATATTGGATCGTCGTGTTTGAATAGCCGGGGGTTTTTATGTGAGATGAGTGTTTTTCATTTTCATTCATGTAAAAACTTGTATGTAATATTCTTTTATTGGGGCACTTCCAGGTTGCGGAAGTTGTCACCGTTTGTATATTATTTACTTTTCCGCACTAGGATAGACCCAAGGAGGGGAGCACAAGTAACCGGGTTCTGGGGTCCAGTGGGAGACCAACTCGAGGAGTCGAGTCCGGGTCTCCTAACTCTAGAATTGGTAGGGTTGCTTACCGCTCTCGTAGGGGTCTAGGGGTGTGGGTTTGGCTATTCATCACGACCGTGGAATCCGTGTTTTATACTGGCTCGTATTGAAAACACGGACGTCCTAGCATATCCAATATTTCATATGTTTCTTCTGCTGCGATATCTGTGATGTGATCATGTGATGTTCTGTGATAGATACATATATAGTATATATGATATATTATATAGGCGTTACTTATGTTTTACACCCGCGCTAGCCCTGCCCTGCTCTGCCGTTAGTTACCTAACCTAACGGTGCACGAGGGGACATCGAGGCGAATGCGGATGGCATAACTGTACATCGTATTTATCTGTGATGTTTAGGTATTTAAATGATGGGACTTCATTAATGTGATTAATGAATTAAAAGAAACCTAAGATGTTGTAGAATCGAATTTCAAAATAAAACAGGTAGCTACAGTTCTTGCTTTGCACAGCGGTATATGTGATATATCCTGCACCTTATTCGATGAGGAAAGGACCGAGATCCCTTCACCGGGAGTGACTCCTTTAGCAATAACTGGAAGATGCTACACATTCGGTTTGTCTTTTGATTGCTTTTAAGAGTTTTTGCTTTGCACAGTGATATATGCGATATATCCCGCACCTCATTCGACGAGGAAAGGACCGACGATCCCTTCACCGGGAGTGACTCCTTTAGCAAAACTAGAAAAGCCTCAAAAGCACTCCATTTTAAAAATTCATTCGATCCTACAACGATATCAAGTTCATTACGCAATAGGTTTTCAGAAAAACCTGTCGTAGCCCTCCGTCATTTCAGATAAGTAGTAGTTAGTATCCGTGCTGCGTTTGTTGGCCTTTGTCAAGGCGCAGTGTGCGGTAGCTAACTGGTGCTTATCTGCTTATGCATATGATGCAGATTGGGTTAGGGTAGTCGTGCGACCTTGTTGGCCTTTGTCAAGGGCCGTGCGGGTGGGTTTAATTCAATCAGGAAATGACGGGTTGAACTTGACTAGCATCCTATGGTTTGTTGGCCTTTGTCAAGGTCATAGGAGGTTAGGGGCAAAATATTATCGGGAATTTCAAGTGTTGAAATTTGCAATGAGATTGCATACCTTCTATGAGATAGTTGGATCCCGATACCCGCTGCGAGTAAGAGTTACTCCTGGGAGAGTTTTATACATTACAATTAGCCGATCAAGTAGGTGTCTAGAAAGGTGTTAACGAGGTTACGCCTCTGGGAAAACGAGGTTAACATTAATTAGGTTCGTGCGAAAGCACGGGGGACCTCCCTCAAAGTACCGACACTGGCCTGGCTGAAAGATTGGTGAACTTGTAGTGTGTAATTAATCCCGGCTAGTCTTTCCTTTTAGGGTTTGAAGGAAGATTTGATAAAAAGCAGTGGGAGCCATCCTGATTAGATAAAATAATAACCAATCTATTCTTGCAAGAGCGCACGCTGAGTGTTTTCTTCTCTCTCTCTCCAGGTAGCGACCATATCACGCCTTAATCAAGATAATAATACGGATTTTTGACCGAACCCGCTTGTTATACTGAGCTGGGGAACGTTGGTCCCGCTCCAACTTATAATTGTTATAAGACAGAGCAGGAAATTGGGGATTACCAGAATTCCCGTGCCGCCCAAACGAAGAGAGTGCATGTTGATGCATCATCTTCGGGTGTGTTCATTACAAAGAACTGTTTCTCAGTATCCTCTACGTCCTGGGAATTTGATGCCGGATCAGGATCCCAGATATGTAATCTGTTACATAGGGCTACAGATAGGTAGAGAACTGAGAACGGGTGATAAGTTTCATGAGGCAGAAAACGGGGCAAGTGTTGCAGCCAAGTCTGTTGGTCACTGTCACCCTGTATTACCAATACATTGATTCTGAACGAATGTTATTAGATACCGAACCTGATATACAAAATCATATCAGTCTCTTTATTAGTAAAGAAAGGATATAATTTTGTATTGTTGGATAATGTTTTGAATATTTCCTATATCAAAAGTTGATCGGTTCAGGCACGTTATCTAAAAGCATTGATGTTCTAAATCAAACTACAGTTCTTAGTATACTGAACACACACAAGAGGAAAAGTTCAGAACTGAACGATTCCTTCTTGAGGTATTGTAGACTAGGTCAGATCAATGTGAACCGACTAGCTAGAGTTACATATAGATGCATATTTAAATCAGTTTGAATTTACATCTTGTGAAACTCGCCAGTCATGTCACAAAGATAAGATGACCATAGCTCCGTTTACTGGAAACAGAGAAAGAGTTAGTGAACTCTTGGGATGATACATGTTGATGTATGTAGGTCCCCTGTCTACACATGCCAGGACTGGTTCTTTATACTTCATTACATTCTCTGATAATCTTTCGAGTTTCAGACCTATGTTCCTGTTGAAACATAAGTCCGAACCTTTTGAGATATTCACAGAATATAAGTTAGAAGTAGAGAACCAAATATACGGGTATAAGTATTATATCCTTTGATGAGATCAAGGAGGAGAATACTTGAGCACGGAAATCCTGGACTTTTCTAAAGGAGAATGAGATTCTCTCTCAGCATTACTCCTCCGCATACACCATACTACGATGGTATATCGGGGTGGAGAAATTACACCCTATGTGATAAGGTGTGCTCTATGATGAGTAATACTGAGCTACGTATTTTCTTTCTGGGAGTTATGCACTTGAGAAGATGCATACCTATTGAATAGGGTTCAAATCAAATCAGTTGCCTACCACTTCATATTTGATATGATAAGGGAAGAACCCATATCTTAAGTTGGTTAAGATTTGGGGTTGTCCGGGCTATGTCTAAAAGCATAATCCGGACAAGCTCGAGGCAAAGTCTGTTATGTAGAACTGGAAATGTTCCAGCTATACAAACTACAGCATGATTTGGTACAACCAGAGGATTCAGTGGAAACCAACGAACCTCAGCCTCTCCGCCGATCTAGTAGGGTTCCTCACCCACCTGAGAGATACTTCGGTTTCTCTATGACAATGGGAGCGAGGACAGCATCATGAGATGATGACCCAACTAGTTTCGAGCTGGCCATCAGGAGTGGGACTCTGTAAGAATGGCTAGATGTTTAGCGATCTGAGATGGAATCCTTATACACCAACAAAGTATGGACTTTGGTTGCTATATCTGAAGGGTTAAATCCCCATCAGGAGCAAGTAAATCTTGAGAAGATTACTTGGTGTACTTGGAAAAGTTGAGACTTTCAAAGCTAGACTTGTTAAAAGTTTGCATCATTGACCAGGTGTGGATAATAGTGAAACCTTTTCAAGTAACTATGCTTAAGTCCATCCAGATCCTACTTGTCACGGCTACATACCATGACTACGATATCTAGTGGTTGGGTGTCATGACTGCTTTTCTAAATGATGTTTTAGAAGAGTGCGTCTATAAGTACACAGCCAGAGGGCTTCGTAGATAGTAGGAGCAGCGGAAACGTGTGCAAGATGCTTTATAGGATTAAAGCAGGCATCGCGGAGTTGGAACATCTGTTTTGATGGATTAGTCAAAGAGTTTGACATCATCAAAATGGTAGATGAACCTTGTATAAACAAAAAGGTAGTAGGGAGTATGGTGGTGATCCTCGTAGAGTACGTGGATGACATACTCTTGATGGGGAAGGAGTTTCCTATGCTACGTTCGATCAATCTCCGCTTATCACAATGATTCTTCACATAGGATCAAGATGATACCTCCTAAATCCTGGGTTTTGGATCTATGAGATAGATCTAATTGGATGTTAGGATTCTCACTAGTTGTAGTGAGATGGTATCAATCGATCCTGGGGAGAATCACTGGAAGTGTTCCAGGGTGATAAAGACGACTGAGTGTCAGTCACAGGCATTGTCTTTACCCTCAGTAAAGGGACGGTATGGTGGAAGAGTTCCAATCTAGATACCGTGACATACTAGACGATAAAGGCTAGATACATCGCTACTTAAGATGCTACCAAAGAGGCAGTCTGGGTGTATATTGGTTCATGAGATGAACTATGTTCCTCCCATTGTGTGACAATGGAGTTGTAGCTTATGCCAAGGAACACAGGTCCCATCAGTGATCCAGACATATTCTAAGGCAGTATCACCTGATCATGGAGATAGTTGATCTCCAGGGAGATCGAGGTTAGGAGAGTAGACTCAGAGGACAACACAGCGGATCCACTCACAAAGGCCTGTTCCTAGAGAGAGACTTTTATGGGATGGTTGAGTATGAGATACTACAACCACTGCTATCAGATGGCCCTAGTGCAAGTGGGAGATTGTTAGTTATATGTATGCCCTAGAGGCCATTACTATACATAGGATGTATATTGTAGTGGATGCTGGGACATATATAGGGAGGACTTTCTTGCTCGACATGATAGTATGCTATCTGGTTGATCTTTACCTTAACGTGTACACTAATTGTCTCCCTGTTACATGTTGGTAAAGCCCTTAGGATCTGTACTTGACTACCTGGACTATGATGCGGATCATACTAGTGGGGACATGGTAGTCTATAAGTACATCCTTCAAAGTCCCTAGTCGTGGGTGTATCGAGACGGGGCATCGATATACCAGAGTAGACTAGCGTATACCTTCTCGACCCATACAGATGGGCGATGGATGATCCCATATCCATTGGTGTTTGACATCAGAGATGATATATGGGTGCTCAGTAGAGACTGGGTACACTGGACGGACTCGCCGAGAACTCCCAGATGGTATTATACCTCACGTCAGATGGCAGTTCTCTGGTGACACTGGTACAGAGTAGTCTGTTGACCCGAGATCGTTATAGAGTCTTGTGTGGTTCCCACTGTGCTTTGATTTCCATCTTACCACGTCCAAGAGGGCGTGCAAAACGGTGGTTTTTGGGTACAGTCCCGAGTCACATGGAGGCAATGAGCGATAGGAGGGGATTCGTCTCTCCCGGTATAGGGAGTTGATGTTGCGCTGTGTTCGATTGGCTATAACAGGAAATCCCTGGCCAGGGTTGCTGAGATTTACTGGTAAGTGTTACCAGTAGTTTCTCGAATTGTTATAGACCTCATATCGACACGACTTATCGAGCTATTGGGGTCTGACGTTTACCACCCCTAGGCGAGATATGCGACATATCAGACGAACAGACCGGACTGTACGGTAGTGTTACTGGTCGGATTCACTGGAGTGTGAGCGGGCTTGCTCGTCGATCTTCAGATCGCTCAATACCCGGGTGGCCGTTACGTTTAGCAGACCGCTTGCGGCTTGTGGGTGTTTGATATGATCATCATCTGCTGCCGGCGTATTGACGAGTCTTTAGAGTCCTACACAGAGGTTTCCTGGCTCAAGCGAAATGAAATAGGAGCGCATATGAGATATGTGCGGGACCGAGAATAATACCAGTATGTGATACTGTATTCGATTCTCGCGATGTGACATTGATCGGTTATATGCGATATAGCCGAGTTATCGGATCAAGTGTTGATTCGATAAGTTGTTACTGATGATACCAGTCGGTTATGTGCGACATGACCGGATCGTTGAATCAAGTGTTGATTTAATGATTTAATGCATAATTATATATTTGATATATTACTTTGCATTAACTAGTAACGGTTTACTTTAAATGGATTTTCTCACTCGGGTGTGCGCATTGCATATGCGATATGATTTTTGTGCACTTGATTGTATCATGTTTGATGATACATATCTTTTTGTTAAGTGTAATGAATTAAACCTAGGTTAAGTAAATGATTAGGGTTTTCTTTTATTCATTCATTTATCTTTTCATTTGCATTTAAAAGATAAATGAGAAAAGGAAAAGAAGTCAAAAATGGTGGCTAGTTTTGTTTTCAACATGAAGCTTCATGAAGCTTTCATTAAGTCACCATTTTTGTCTCATCTCCTTAACCCTAACCATTCTTTAACCTTGGTCAATTCCCTACACTTAACTTGAGTTATGTTATGATAAGAATGGATTTATTCTTTTCTTTTCTAATGAACTTATCATATCATATTCTTCTTCTTCTTCATCTTCTTCCTTGAAAAAAAGAAGAAACCATGACTTCATCAATGGTGATTGATGAATTAGAGTGAGAAATCCAAAACTAAAGTCTACCCAACTCCTATTTCTTCATCCTCTACCTCTTGCCAAGTAGTAGAGTGTGTTTCCCTCACAAGTTTTCAAGACTTGGTGAAGGTGGAGCTCGATCTAGCGATGCCTCGACGTAGATCATCTTCGGCATGGACATCGACGACCTAGCTTACCCATTCTCCGACGAAGCCGACGCTAGAGCCCGGATTTGATTTGGACAGCGGAGAGGACCTCATCTCGGAGCCGTAGAGGTGGAGGACCGGATCTACAAAGGTTGTATTTCCGTATCTCTTAGTTAATTGTTAACTAGTTAGCTTTTTCGCCTAAACTTCTAGCCGACGATCCGTAGTCGGGTTTCTCGGCACCGTTAAAATTTTAATTTGGCATGATCGATGCCTTGTGAGACCTCTTGGGAGTGCCCAGGAACCCTACATAGAGGGGGAATTGAGTTCAGAGAATTTAATTCTCCCAAAATTATAGGAATTTAATTCCTTCAAGATGGACAGAACCAGGGTTTAACCCTAATTGAGAATTTAATTCTCTCGGACTAACAGGAATTTAATTCCTCCAAGATATGAAATTAGGGTTTGAACCCTATCTGAGAATTTAATTATCCCAAAATTATAGGAATTTAATTCCTTCAAGATGAATGAAATTAGGGTTTAACCCTACATAAGAATTTAATTCTTTCATAACGAGAATTTAATTCCTCCAAAATCGTGATTAGGGTTTAGTCCTACAGAGAATTTAATTCTTAAAACAAAGAGACTTGAAAGATCTCCATGAGCATAAAGAACATTGGTCACGTGATGACAAGTGATCCTAATCCGCAGTGATCAGATTAGAAGGAATAAAACTAGGTCACGTGTCCCCACGTGATCCTTGTAAAGATCCACAGAAAAGAATTCAGAGGCAACGCCTCACGTGCTCTATATGACCCTTGAAGCACAGAAAGAGAAAAAAACAAAAGAAACAGAAGCTCGGGCGCTCTCACGTGTTATCACGTGACCCCTTGGCAAATCAGCGCACAAATCCCCGTCACGTGTCAGCACGTGATGCTCCAAAATTGAATATAGAAAGTATTCAACACTTTTTTTTTGCAGAACAGAATAAGGGGAATCTGGTCCCACCTTTGGGCGCTCTCATGCGTCCACATGTGACTCCTTTTTCTTTAGTGTTTTGACACTAATTAGAGATCTTCATTCCCAGTGTTTAACACTGATTTTTCTTAGTATTTAACACTAATTTGAAAACCCTATTTGCAGTGTTTAACACTGATTATTTTCTAGTGTTTGACACTAAATCGAAAACTATATTTCCAGTGTTTAACACTGATTGTTCTTTTAGTGTTTAACACCAGTTTGAGAATTCTGTCTCTAGTGTTTAACACTTTTGTTATTTAGTGTTTAACACTACTTTTAGCCAAATTGGCTAATCTTTCAGAAGCAAAGCCTCCCCTTCAAATTGAATAACATCCAGAGCTACAAAAGAAATGTTATCAAGTCCCTCAAAACTTTTGTGGACTAGAACCAGACAAATGTCAAACAGTCCAACAAAGGGCCAGACTTAATTGGACTTAGCTCAAGTTGGCCATAAGTCCTCAATCCAGACCTAACTGAGCCAATGGGTTCACAATATAATTAATTGGTCTTGGTTCCAAATTGGGCTAAAGATCATTTAATCTACCTCGGTTCAAGGGTATATCTCTTCACTCCTTTGATATTTGTCGTTATAATTCCTCAACGTCTTCAAAGAGGTGACGGGTCCCAATGACCATACATTTAACGGACTGTGGGGTCCTTAAACTCATGGACTATGATGTCCTTAATCTTGACCGGGATGTCTTAAAACTAACAACGGACTATGACGTCCTTAACCTTGACCGTGATGTCTTAAAACTAACGCCGGACTGTGGAGTCCTTAAACCCATGGACTATGATGTCCTTAACCTTGACCGCAATGTCTTAAAACTAACATTGGACCACCATGTCCTTAAACTGGTAATCGACCGCAATGTCCCTAAACTAAACAATAGAGCCCAAATGCTCTCTTGTTGGATCTAAATGATCCCGTTAAGTTTGTCTTAGTCTGAAATGAGACTAACGTATCCTTAACAAACCGTTGAGTTGATCTTAGTCTAAAATTAGACTAACGTATCCTTAACAAACGTTTAAGTTGATCTTAGTCTCAAATGAGGCTAACGTATCCTTAAACCCAAACCCCCAAAACCAAATCTAGGAGAGATATAGATTTGGACTAGTCCATGCCCTACGGGCGACAACATAACTTAGTCTCCGTATACAATCCACGGGCAACCAAACACAAAACAAACACCGCGACACGAAGTGACCATATGGAGAAGGAGAAAGTTGTTACCGCGATGCGGTAGCGTAATTAACTGCAGGGGCTTGCGCCTGCAGGGAAGAGCGTCCCCACAATCAAAACCCCCTCAAACGAGGGGGAATCTGACGAAGTCTGCTACATCGGCCGCATCCGTTTAAACCTTCGATACACGATGCCATAAATCAACTTGGCATCTTCGAAGAGGTGGACGGATAGCACCTATTAGCATCTGCCCCGAATTTCAGGCAAGACGTCCCTGTCTTGCGCCGTCTTTCGGAGGGGAACAGATTCTGGCACGCCCGGTGGGTCCTTTTCCTCTTTCCACTCCACACTTCATGTGTCATATTTGCGAACCAATCGCGGTTTGCTAATGGTTGCCCTTGGGTTTCGAGATACTAAGATTTGGCGTTTTGCTTGGTGTAGAAAGCAAAAGGATCAATGGCTGGCACCTGCTCAAAGTGTTCCACATGCAACTGCGACCTACGCTCCGCCTCGACTGGGGGCATAACCTACGGGCCCCGAGCGGCCTCTTTGTTCACGATGCCCGTGGAGCAGATTACTCAAGCTACCACAGGGCTGTTTTTCGGGACCATGCTCCCGCCCGCGAGCTTCACCGTCCCTCTACCCATATCAGAAGCTTCAAAGAAGTCGGTCTTCGATCGACTTGCTACTACCACAGCCCCTCTCAACGGGTCGTCCGATTCCAACTCCTCGGTCTTCACCAGGCTGAACTCGAGTTCCAAAGGGCCTACCAGGAAGCCCATAATACTTGAAGTGGCCATCCCAAAGAAGATAGCCATCCCTGCTCTTGAAGTCGTCAAGGTGGCTTCTCTTGCCAGAGGGTCGGTCTTCGCAAGACTGACTGCTCCCATCCCCGCTCCCGCTCAGAAATCTGTCTTTGGCCGGTTGGATACGGCTTCTCAACGGACGTCAGTCTTCAAGAGGCTGACACCGTCAACAGCCCCTCACCTGAACAGGGGGCAAGACAAAGCCGTCGTTGAACCAATCCCAACAACTCGTCACGCCCGACGTTGCCACTGGCGCCGGATAAGGAAGGCTGGGGGCAACTCTTCCTCTGGGCTAACTCCACCAGCTCCAACGGTGGAAATTAGTGCTGCTGTTCCAACCGGGAACAGCTTTGAGCCGCTGAACAGGGTACGCAGAAATTCGCCAACTGAGGTGCTCAAAAGATCTCCCCCACCAGTAAAGACCGTCATAGAATCAAAGCCGGGGCCATCCCCTCAACGGCTATCTTCCAAAGTCTACAAAATTTGGCGACGAGTCCGAGAATCGGTGATTGATTCGAATTCCTCCCACCAGCATAAGAAGTCGAAGGTCCGACAGGAAGAAAACCGTCTTATTAAGCCACGGAAGACGACGGCTACCTGGGTGCCCACAGCAACGGCCCCCTCAACTTCGATGGCCCACAAGAGAAGAAGGCCGGAGAAAGTCTCCACGCCTGCGGCAAATGTCAAAGGCAGTGAGCCTAAACGCCTTAAGTTCGGGGGCACGGTGGTACATACTGTCTACATGGCGTCCGGGAAAGAGAATAGCCGCATATCCACAGGTCATCGACCGCTTACGCGATCAGTGACTAAGGCTCAAGAGCAGCAGCAGAAGCTCCAAGAGATGATGAACGCGATGGCCGCACTCACCGGGCCAAAAGAAAGCCCAGAAGCATCCTCGGATCAGTGACTGGAGCAAGAAACCGATGCCGAATTCCTTCGCAGGATACTTGAAAAGAAGGACAGAGAGGCTGCGGAACAAGCAGCCAATATAAAACGAATGGCCCTTCTGTTCCAGGACATGGTGGGTATGATGATCCAGTAGGATCCCCCAGCCGAAGATCCTCTGATTATCCTTGAAGATGACAGAGGAGAAACGTCAAATCCACCGCCGGCTCTTTCAACAGCCAAAGAGGAGACAATTTCCAAAGCTGCCCTGGATGACTACATAGCCCGGCAGATACGAGTTCACCAGGCAACTGAGGCAGCCGGCCAAGTTGTCAAAACGGGGCGACCATATCCGAGCTGGTATGATCAGATCAAATACCCGCCGAGCTATACGATCCCGAAATTCCACGTGTACAAGGGAACGGGCAGTCCCCACCAGCATGTTGCCCAGTTCAGGACTCTTTGTGGCAACACCAGCGGCGATAATAAGCTCTTGCTTCGCCAATTCGTCGGCGGTTTATCGGAGACGGCGTTTGAGTGGTACTCCGAGCTTCAAAATGACTCCGTCAAAACTTTCGCAGAGATGGAGTTGCTATTCACTCAGCGTTTCGCAAGCGCCAGCGAACGCACTCCGATAACGGCATTAATTAATGCAGGGGTGAAGCCGGGCGAAATCTGGGTTCAATATGCAATCCGATGGCGGAACTTGTGGTCAAAGTGCGAGCAGCGCATCGAAGAAGCACCAGCGGTGGGCATGTTCATGAGCACCCTAGATCCTCACGCGAATATTTCAGAGTTCATGATGTTCTTTAAACCCACCATGTTCCAGGCCCTAATTGACAAGCTGGATCAGATGGATCAAATGGGTCACAGACCGTCTCCCCCGAAGCCGGAACCGCGAAACGACAAGGGTAAATGGAAGGCAACCCTCGTCGCGAACACCCAACAGCAGCCCAGTACCCCAAAGCTAGCGGATCAACTGGAAGAGAGACGACGCTATTACAATGAGAAAATGAAGCGTCCTTACTCATTCCCACGGGATAAAACAAGGAGGCTGTTCGAGCTGGCAGTCCGCAACAGGTTTATCAACTTGCCAAATCCAAGGCGACCACCGCAACCCAGCGAAGTGAATAATCCTAATTATTGCCCTTACCACCAAACGGTAAGCCATCTGATCGAGGATTGCTTCATCTTCAAGGGATGGATCGAGGATCAGTACCTACAAGGCAAGATTGCGCTGTCCGAGAAGTGGAAGGTAAACCCACCACAACCGCACACTCCTAAGAAGGCGGACACACCGGGGGCAACATGCTCTTTTGTTGAAGAAGCTCCATGGGAGGTAGCTCTTTCGGCCAAAACCAAAAAGATGCTGAATGATCTCCAGATATGCCCGGCAATCAGGTGGAAGAGTCCGGTGGAACCCCAGATCATCGAAGGGACGCTGAAGTCGCGCCCGGCTCTAAAAATTGGTGGCGATAGCCAAAGTGCTCACAGCCAGCCGTCAAAATCTTCAAAGAAGAAGAAGAAATCCAAGAAGCCCGTGAAGCCTGGCGACAAGCGCACGGACCTACAAAAACAAATTGACGCGCTGGAAGAGTATAACCAGAAGGCGCGGACTCCGATCATGCTCCAAGAGTTCCTCAGCCACGTCCTTAAAGACGAAGATGATAGAGAAGACTCGTCGGATGAATCTGAGGATTACGTAGCAAGTTGTTATGTGATCTCTCACTCATTGATAAACGATGAAGAGGCTCCGTGCACCAAGAGACCGGGGGTAGGTCCCGAGTCGGAATTTTTATAGCCGTCAGACGAAATGATCGACACATTCCTGAACGAAGCCCTTCTGAAAAGTAAAGCTAATCGGGAACGTGAGATGGCTATACTTGAAAAGGCCAAACGCCGGCGACTGGACGAAAGAAGCGAGACACTCCCACTGAATCAAGGGACATCCGTCGTGAATAAAAACAAGTTCAAGACGAGGAAAAGGTTTGCTAAAGCCATATCAATGGGGATGAAGCTACCACCTTCCGAAGGAAACACTCTCGGTGAAGCCGAAATGTGTCCGAGCTACTGCTTATATCATCAGAAGATTGCGCACCCCACCGAAGAGTGCAATACTTTTAGAAGATGGTGGCAAGGATATGTCGCTCACCAGCAACATTGTAAGCGGATGAAACGCAAGACTCAGCGGGAGCAGAGAAATACGACCGAAGAGCATAAAGGAACTACCGGTGACTGTCGCATGGTCAACACTGGGGGATTGCAAATTCTCACTTTCAGAAGCGACTCTGATGAAGAAATGGCTCTTGGCCCTCTCTTTAAAGAACCCACCTTGGAGAAAGAGGAAGAACCGAAGGCCTGTGAAAACATCCAGCTGCGCAATCGCACGCTTCTAGAAAAGAATCTCGGATCTACGAATAAAAAAGATAACGGAAAAGAAAAGGTCTCTGAGGATATCGCCCTAGATGACCAAATCATGGAAGAGCTAACCGCCAAGGACCCGCCAAAGAAAAATAAGGTGGACTACAACGTTCTGACGCACTTGAGGAAATTGCCCTCACAGCTCAGCATTCTCGACGCCCTTTTACTATCCAAAGAAGCGAGAGATTCGTTGATCAAGGCACTCCAAGAGCCAGAACAATTCCAAGCTTTTCTCGCCGAAGAAAAGATGAAGGACGAGCTGGAGGAAGTACACACAGCCGATATCACCTTCGGCGACGAAGACCTCCTCCTTGGGACGTGCGACCACAACCGTCCCCTATATGTCTCTGGATATTGCCACGATATCAAGATAGGTAAAATCCTGGTTGATAATGGATCCTTCGTTAATCTTCTTAATGTATAGGTGTTAAAGGAAATCTGCATGAGTATTCAGCACCTCGCTCGTGATAAAATTACCATCTCCGGTTTCGACTCCCAGTCATCACGGACTCTCGGATCTGTAACATTGACATTACGCTTCGGACTACTCATCACGGATATTAAGTTTCACGTCATTGATGCCAAGACCTGCTACAATGCTTTGCTCGGTCGTCCCTGGTTACACGAGTACAACATCATCCCTTCTACACAACATCAGTATATGAAGTATTTCAAGGATGGTCTTGAGTATACCATAACAGGTGAGCTAAACCCATTCTCCGTGAACGAAGTCCGCAAGTACGAAGATGCAAAATACTTTTTTCCAGATTTCGAGGACACAGAGAGATGTCGCAAACTGGAGAACAAAGCTGTCGCCACCGTTCCTATCTTCGGGAGTGATACCGAAGGAGAAGAAGAGATAGTTTACTCTGGGCCGTCTCGACGCAACAACCCGGAACCGTCCGCCCCCATATTGGTCTTCGGAAGCGACTCGGAAGATGAGGTTAATGCTGTGTTCTCCAGCCGGTCGTTAATACCAGCATTCCCTGGTGATAATCAGAGTTTGCAAGTTACCATGATTCCGCGGGAGCACTACAAAGATCTCGACGCACTGGAAGCTCACAGCGTGCAAGACCTGCAGACATTTTACGTCCCTCCCAAGCGAGAAGGCGAGAAGGCGATCCTATTCTACCGCTCCGGGGAAACCAGAACGGAGAAAGAAATCTGGCATGGCGCGGATTCTACACTCGACAGGCTCCAGCCCATCCGCTTGCCCAGATACTACTCGGAAGGCTTAAAAAGGCTCCTGAAACGCCAAGGGATACCTTTCAAACAGACCATTCGTCAAGCTCGGTTCTACAACAGAATTTGGGATATCCCTGGAACTCAGCACAAGCTGCCCAATGGTAAAATGGAAGCGCTCGGGCTTGGATATGTGAAAGCCGGGAAACAGGAACGAGTCCATGGTAGCTACGTCATATATAACTTCGATGAAGAAGAGTACGCCCTGTCAAGAAACGCTAACCCCGGACCAAAACGAGATCCTACAATCAAAATGCTGAGTCCGTCATGTGAAGAACGAATGGACAAGCTTATCAAGGAAGCGGGTCAAAAGGTTCGAGACGACCATAATCGCGAAATGGCCATCTATGAGAAAGCCAGGACGCAACGCCTTTTTCAACAGGCTGCGAAAGATGAAAATGCTCCTCCCTGTCAATCTGTTGTGAAAAGGCCCGACGTAGAGGCAGAAACAAGCCAAAGAGCGGAAAAGGCGTTCGATAGCAACAAAGAGGGACCAAGAAGCCACGCGGTCGGGAATCGAGCAACCCGGATTTGTCCCTTATGAAGAAGATGAGTCGAGCATATTCTTTTCCTCAAGACAAGACAAAGAAGATACTTGATCTCGCTTTAAAACATCAAATGATTACACTTCCGGAGTCCAAACACCCTGAGCAAGCCAACGAGGTCTCTCATCCAGATTATTGCTCTTATCACCGAGCAATAGGACACCCTCTCGAAGACTGCTTCACCTTCAAGAACTGGGTCGAAGATCAGTATCAGCTCGGCAAGTTCGCTCTATCCGACAAGTGGAGGATAACTCCGCCACAAAAGCATGAACCCAAAGCCACGAGGGTAGACCCAGATCCACATCGGTCTTGGAAGCGAGCTCGCACTTGTCATATGATAACATCATCAAAAGGAGAACCTGAGAATATGCCTGACCTCCCCTGGTGCTTCGAAAACAATGATGACGAGGTGATCTCAGAGTTTCCACCGGCGCCAAAAGAGCTGGAAGATTGAATACACATTACTGCAGATAACCTCAAGAAAATTGATTTGGGGACGACAAGTGACCCACGACCGACATTCGTCAGTGAGCTATTGTCTGAAGAGAGGGTGGCTGCGCTAAAAGACGTGCTTATGCAGCATAGAGATTGCTTCGCATGGAACTATTCCGAGATGCCAGGATTAGACCCAGAGATTGCTGTCCACAAACTGGCCATATCCCCGGACGTCAAGCCAGTCAAACAGGCGCCGAGAAGAATGCGGCTTGAGCTTGAGATGAGCATTAACGCCGAGGTCAAGAAACTAATCGACTCCGGCTTCATCCAAGAGGTTCAGTACCCTGATTGGATCGCCAACATCGTCCCGGTAATGAAGAAAAATGGGACAGTGCGCATATGTGTGGACTTCCGGGATCTCAATAAAGCCTACCCGAAGAACGATTTCCCAGTACCGGTCACCGAGCTGATGATAGATAACACGTCCACTCACGAGGTTTTTTCCTTCATGGACGGCTCATCGGGATATAATCAGATAAAAATGCACCCCGAAGATCAGAAGCACACCGCTTTCCGGACCCCGCTGGGGATATTCTGCTACAAAGTGATGCCCTTCGGTCTAAAGAACGCCGGTGCCACCTATCAAAAGGCCATGACAAAGATCTTCGATGACCTTATACATGAAATCGTCGAATGCTACATCGACGACCTCGTGGTGAAAAGCAAATCATACGAGGAACATCTTGAACATCTGAAGATCGTATTTCAACGCCTTCGGCAATATAACCTGAAGATGAACCCATTCAAATGCGCGTTCGGGGTGTCCTCAAGTAAATTCTTAGGATTCAACGTCTGACACCGAGGTATTGAGATAGATCCGTCAAAGATAAAGGCAATTATGGAGATGCCCCCGCCAAGGACTCTCAAGCAATTGCGGTTTCTCCAGGGGAAGCTCGCATACATTCGTCGATTTATAGCCAATCTCTCCGGCAAGTGCCGTCCCTACAGTCACTTGATGAAGAAGGGAACCTCGTTCGTCTGGGATCACAAATGCCAAATCGCGCTGGACGAAATCAAACAATACCTGTAGAATCCGCCAGTGCTGGCTGCTCCGGTCAAAGGAAAGCCTATCATTTTGTATACAACCGCCCTTGAAGGTTCCTTAGGCGCATTATGGGCACAAAAGAACGACCAAGGGAAAGAACGAGCTCTCTATTACTTGAGTCAAGTTCTACTGGGGGCAGAAAGCAATTATTCTCCCATCGAAAAACACTGCCTGGCGTTGATCTTCGCGATAACGAAACTCCGGCATTATGCATTGGCACATGAAGTCCGTCTCATATCGAAGGTGGACCTTTTTAAATATTTGATGTCAAAGGCTATACTGACAGGTCGGCTCGCTAAATGGGCCCTGATCTTGATGGAGTTCTCAATAACTTATCAGCCTCTTAAGGCAGTGAAGGGCCAAGCTATCGCCGACTTCCTCGCTGAGCATCCAATACCTGCCGATTCTCCTTTGAATTGCGAGCTGCCAGACGAACATGCGTTTGATGCGATCGACAGAAGTGGTACCCGGTGGGAACTTTATTTTGATGGAGCGTCTACCATGAAGAAACGCAGACAGAACACGCCTATAATCAAATCAGGGGTATGCCATATCTTCGTGACCCCACAAGGGGGGATAATGCGCTTTGCTTTCTCCTTAACAGAGTCGAGGACGAACAATGAAGCTGAATACGAAGCTTTGATAGCAGGCCTCGAGATCGCCATCGACAAGGAAATTGAAAACCTCCTCATATACGGAGACTCCCAACTGGTCGTTAGTCAAGTAAACGGCGACTACCAGACGTGCAAGCCAGAGCTGGTGAAGTATGGCGAGAGAGCACAGCGATTGCTGACTCAAATTCCTTCCTACATGCTGGAAAGCATACCGCATGCAGAAAATAGCAAGGCGGACGCGTTAGCCAAGCTCGCTAAAGAACTGGCTGATGAGAACCTCGATGACGTCAGAATCGTGGTACAAAGCCATCGGGTCCTCGCACCGGCAGAAATATCTCTGGAATCATCTGAGAAAAAGGAAGCGATTGAACAAACGGCCCTACAAGGAAAAGACCAAGAGAAGGTTGAAGATTGGAAAGAAGTCTTTATTGACTACTTCAAATCCCGTCGAACGCCTGAAGATGCGTCCTCAAAACATCAGCTCATGAAGCGAGCCCTATCTTTCGCCTTCGTCAATGATATTCTGTACAAGAGGTCGTTTGATTCTCTATGGTTGAGATGCTTGTGACCTAAAGAAGCAGAAAGAGTCGTTCAGGAAGTTCACGACGGACTCTGCGGTTCTCACCAAGCAGGCCCGAAGATGAAATTGAAGATCAAACAAGTAGGTTATTATTGGCCCACGATGATCCAGGACTGCCTCGAGTATGCGAAGCAATGCCACTCGTGCCAGATCCATGGGGACTTTATCCACCAACATCCAAATCCACTACATCCAACGGTGTCTAGCTGGCCATTCGAAATGTGGGGAACTGACATAATTGGCCCCATCGAACCAGCGTCGTCCAGGGGACATCGATTCATTTTGGCGACGACTGACTATTTCTCCAAATGGGCAGAAGCAGTACCGCTGAGGGAAGTGAAGACAGAGAATATCCTCCATTTCTTCAAGACACACGCCATTTATCGGTTTGGGACTCCGCGACGGATCATATCCGATAACGGGCCAGCCTATCGAAGCCATAAAATCAGCCGCTTCGCACAACAGCACAACATAGACTGGAGATACTCCTCAGTTTATAATCCCTGAGCTAACGGTCTAGCTGAGGCTTTCAACAAGACCTTAACGAAGATCGTAAAGAAGACGGTATCTCGAAACAAGAAAGACTGGCACGAGAGATTGCAAGAAGCTCTCTGGGCGTATCGAACCACGTTCAAGATGGCCACGAACACAACGCCGTACGCGTTGGTATTCGGTACAGAAGCAGTACTTCCCCTCTAGATAGAGTTACCCTCTCTACTGGTGGCAGTTCATTATGAGCTGACGGACGAAGAAAACGATCACCTTCGGCTTAAGGAGCTTGATGCCCTTGATGAAACCCGGCTCATAGCGCAACAAAATCTGGAGGCTTATAAAGCAAAGATGACACGCTCATATGAAAGATTGACCAGGCCGAGGACATTCCGCCAAGGCGAACTCGTGCTAGTGGTCAAAAGACCTATGATCCCCAATCGCGCCAAGCGGGGAAAATTCGAGCCGAACTATGAAGGCCCGTACATCATAGACAAGGTCTACCAGGGTGGAGCCTATCTACTCATGGATATGCACGGTGAAAGACCTTTCAGGCCAATAAACGGTCGCTTCCTAAAGAAATACTACGCTTAATAAGTCACAGCCTAGGTCAATGATAGATGACGATGACTATGTCCGCTCGCTATCTTCCTAAGCCCAAACTCTGTAAGCAGTAGCCGGCCTTCTTCAACAACGGACCGAAACGTCCTTAAACTAATGACGGACCACTACGTCCTAAAACTAGCTGTTGACCGAGATGTCGATAAACTACGGTGGATTGGAACATCCCAAAGCCGATACAAAAAAAAAGAATAAAAAAAAACGGTATGTCTATAAGCAAAATGGGCACAGATGAAAACCCGAAAGGGCTCCGTGAGTAAAAACAGCAGGGCTACCGGCGAGTGTCTGTGAAAACCCGAAAGGGCGCAGCCTCGTAAAAAGACACTTACAGGGTCCTCTCGACCTTGTGAGGAGAAACCACCTGCGTGAGATCCTTACGACTCACAAGGGAGAAACACACTTAGGGATCCCCACGATTCCTAAGGAGAAATTACACTTGCGAGATCCTCATGACTCGTAAGGAGAATTCTCTTATGGGACCCCCACGGCTCATAAGATTTGAAAGTCTTAAGTTACAGAGACCTGAACCTGTTCTTAAGGAAACCCCCCCCACAACCTTCAAAACTGCCCTACAAGCGGCTCAATTCTGACCCTTGTATACAATCCACGGGCGCGAATAAACACTTCCCTAACCGAGTCCCATCCGTGACTGGGGATATATTCGCACGGTGAACATCCCTTGGGAGTCCTCTCGACTTATAAGGAGAAAACCCATTTGTAAGATCCTTACGACTTACAGGGGAACACGCACTTAGGAATCCTCACGATTCCTAAGGAGAAAACACACCTACGAGATCCTTACGACTTGTAGGGAGAAATACCTTTGTGAGACCCTTACGGCTCATGAAGTCAAAAGCCTTAGTCGACAGAATCCTAACCCTGTTTACTAAGCCACCTTTGTTCGACATCGACGGAGGCAAATGATGATTCGCTCCTGGCAATATTCCAGTTGTAGCGGTGTTGATGCCAAAATCGGTGCCTAATCCCAAGCTTGTGGCGAAAAGCAAGCAAGCCACACATGCATACGAAATAGCCAAAATGATGGGGCAACTTGTAGACAAAATCAGCAAGTAAAAATGTATGCATGCAAAATAGCCGAAATGATTGGGCAACTCGCAATAAAAAGCAGCGAGTAAAAATAAAACAAATAGCTGAAATGATTGGGCAACTCGCAATAAAAAGCAGCGAGTAAAAATAAAACAAATAGCCGAAATGATTGGGCAACTCGCAATAAAAAGCAGCGAGTAAAAATAAAACAAATAGCCGAAATGATTGGGCACCGCAAAATATAGCCGAAATGATTGGGCAATCGCAACCTTCGCTATATAAAAAGCTGAAATGATAGAGCATCGCGGAAAGAAATAAAAAATAATAATAAATAAAAATAATAAATAAAAATGAAAGTTATGCCCTGCAGGAGATATCGTTTCGATCCCCGTATACAATCCAGGGGCGCAAACAAAGAAGGAATCACATTCCTCCCCCCTAGGTTTCATCCGAAGAAGAAGCCAAATCTCGATGGTCCACAGATAGCCTAAAGATCATCTCAACACTCGTCCCATCACAACGGACAGAACATCAAGCAAAGCGGAACGGCGACAACTCCCAGTTCCATGGCTTGCCGGCATACAGCTGACCGAGAGTCAAATTCCGACTTCATGAAATACAGACAAAGTCAAAAAAATTCCTGGTCACGTGGAACGCGGATAACATCACTTTTTGACCCCGTGGAAAACGTCCAGAGCGGAGCCTGGTCCTCGCCGAACACGGCAGTGAACCCGTGGGAAGCATCCAGAGCAAAATTCCTGGTCACGTGGAACGCGGATAACGTCACTCTTTAACCCCGTAGAAAACGTCCAGAGCGGAGCCTGGTCCTCGCCGAACACGGCAGTGAACCCGTGGGAAGCATCCAGAGCAAAATTCCTGGTCACGTGGAACGCGGATAACGTCACTCTTTGACCCCGTGGAAAACGTCCAGAGCGGAGCCTGGTCCTCGCCGAACACGGCAGTGAACCCGTGGGAAGCATCCAGAGCAAAATTCTTGGTCACGTGGAACGTGGATAGCGGAGCCTGGTCCTCGCCAAATACGGCAATGAACCCATGGGAAGCATCCAAAGCAAAATTCCTGGTCACGTAAAACGCGGATAATGTCACTCTTTGACCCCGTGGAAAACGTCCAGAGCGGATCCTGGTCCTCGCAGAGCATGGCAGTGAACCCGTGTGAAGCATCCAGAGCGGAGCCTGGTCCTCGCCGAACACGGCAGTGAACCCGTGGGAAGCATCCAAAGCAAAATTCCTGGTCACGTGGAACGCGGATAACGTCACTCTTTGACCCCGTGGAAAACGTCCAGAGCGGATCCCGGTCCCCGCAGAGCACGGCAGTGAACCCGTGTGATGCATCCAGAGCGGAGCCTGGTCCTCGCCGAACATGGCAGTGAACCCGTGGGAAGCATCCAGAGCAAAATTCCTGGTCACGTGGAACACGGATAACGTCACTCTTTGACCCCGCGGAAAACGTCCAGAGCGGAGCCTGGTCCTCGCAGAGCACGGCAGTGAACCCGTGTGAAGCATCCAGAGTAAGCATCGGACTGTGGAGTCCTTAAAATCTACGAACTATGATGTCCTTAACCTCGACCGTAATGTCTTAAAACTAACGATCAACCATGATGATTCTATACTGATTTTACCTTGGTTCAAGGGTACATCTCTTCACTCCTTTGATATTTGTCGTTGTAATTCCTCAACGTCTTCAAAGAGGTGACGGGGCCCAGTAACCATACGTTTCGTGGACTGTGGAGTCCTTAAATCCACGGACTATGAAGTCCTTAACCTTGACCGTGATGTCTTAAAACTAACATTGGACTGTGGAGTCCTTAAATCCACGGACTATGATGTCCTTAACCTTGACCGTGATGTCTTAAAACTAACATTGGACTGTGGAGTCCTTAAATCCACGAACTATGATGTTCTTAACCTTAACCGTAATGTCTTAAAACTAACATTGGACCGTGGAGTCCTTAAACCCACGAACTACGATGTCCTTAACCTCGACCGTAATGTCTTAAAACTAGAAACGGACGGCGGAGTCCTTAAATCCACGGACTATGATGTCCTTAACCTCGACCGCGATATCTTTAAACAACGGTACCCTGGAAAACATCCAGAGCAACCCCTGACCCCGTGAAATACGGATAAGGGCAACCACACCTAGTACTTGCGGGTCCTCACGACCCGTAGGGAAGAAAACTCTCTTGTGAGATCCTTACGACTCTCAAGGGAAAACCCGCTTAACAATCATCACGATTCTTGAGAAGAACTTACACCTATGGGATCCTCTCGACCTGTAGGGAGAAAAACTCTTTATGAGACCCTCATGGCTCATAAAGCTCAAAAGTCTTAGGAAGCAGATCTCAACCCTGAAGCCTAAGCCGTCGCTGCCCTGCAAAGAGATCAAGATGGACTATCCGCAGAATACATTCAATAAAAGAGGACATGCCATCGAGAAGAAAAATATGTCTTTTATTCATAAACCAAAATGGATACAAAGTACAATTCATGAAAGAACAAAAAAAATATATATACTCTCATTCAGGAGTATGTACAAAAGAAGAAAAAAAAGGATATATAAGTCTTCAGGCCGGCGGGCGATTTAGCAGCTTGGTCAGCTCATCCCTTTTCCGCTAGGCCTCGCCTTCATGGTTCAATATCGGCAGAAGACGGGCCTCCGCCTGAGCCTGCTCGGCCTGATATGAGGCAAGACGACCTTCGAGCTCCTTCTCGGTAGCTTTGTGGGCCTCGAATCTTTTGCGAGTAAACTCGGCGGCCTTGTCGATGGCCACCACCTCCTTGATGGCCTCTTGAAGCACTCGCCAGAGTTCATACGTTTTGTTGGCCTTGGCGGTAAGATTGGCTTGAAGCTCGTTCAACGCCTTAGAAGCCAGCTCCCTCTCCGAGAATTTGCGGCCGAGCCTCTTTTCGCACGACACCATATTCGCCGCGCACCGCTCAATCAAACCCCACAAGCACGCTTTCGCAGCCACAGCCTCCGAGGAAAGGCGGGTACACTCAAGCACGTGCAGACAAGCCTCCACCTGACGGCAAAACTCAACCCAGACTTGCACCACGGCCTCGCTATGATAGACAGCAAGAAAGGGAAGAGAACCGTTAGCTTCAGCAGCAAATGCTTCGGCGGTGATTACACTGCCCGCACGAAGCTCCTCGATCAGGGATGACAAGGAGTGAAGGCTTAATTTTGCCAGACGGTCTGAGGCTCGCAAAGCATAAGGACCGGGCGGCATGGCGATGCGCGACTCCAGCGTTGTGAGAACTGGCAGGGCTATTCAGATTTATAAAAGATCAGTGAAACTCTTAAGCAAAGGAACAAGTGGGACCATATTGAGACGTCACTTACCTACAGTCATGCAAGAAGGAGCTGAAGGCTCCCCTGGCCTTTCGAGAACCTCAACCTCGTCGTCAGCCTGCAGAACTGTAAAGGACATCAATGTCATTCCGCAAAATGACAACAATGATATGAAAAGATGGTGAACGACACTAACCTTGCCCAGACGAGAGGACGATGCGTTGAGGAGATATCGCCTGCAGAGCGGCCATCTCCAGCAGACGCTGAAAGGATTGCCTGGGAGACAGATCGGCAATAGAGGCCGCTAGTCCGCGCAATTCTGAAAAGACAAAAGAGTTCAGGTAACAGAAAGATTACTAGCTTAAAATGTGGAAGGTTACCGTCGATGCTCCTCCCATTCTGAGCTGGGGGAATAGCAGCTTCAACGGCCTCCGCCGTGACCTCGGGCTCCAACAAAGGGAGGGTGGTCCTGACTACCTCCATCCCAGCCTCTGGGCCGCCTTCAGGAAGAGTCGGGGCGGCGACCACCAAGGGAGCCTCTCCCAAAGGAGCGAGTGCTCCGGGATCAAGAACCGCCACCGGAGGTTCTATTGTGAGAGGAGCAGCATCGTCAACCCCTTCTACGTCGAGCAATGTTTCATTGGGAATATCAACAGGCTCTATCTTCAACAAGCCCGTAGGAACCTCCCCCATCGCCGAAGTCTCTGCACAATTCACGCAAGAATAAGGATACATGCATACGAGTGTAAACAATATGAAGTGCTGCAAAGAAGTATAAGAACATACCAATGCGTAAGGAAGCCTTCAATATGGCTTCTTCAAGCCGATGCTCCTTCTCAAGGAGGTGTGCTCGCCGGGGTTCGAGGGTGGACTCATGACCGCTGGTCCATAAGGAAAGCGCGTCCGCAGCATCCTCCGAAGTAGCCTGCTTTAGGGCCCTTTCTCCCCATTCCTCCAAAGGGCCAATAAACCGCCGCCGGATCCACGAGGGGTCTTCATAGAAGATTACGGCAGGATAGGATTTCTTCGGAACCCTTACGTTCTGAGACTCATCTTTAGAACGTCTTATAGCCTCAGCCAATTGTGCGGCTTCCTCAGCAGCCGAACCTGGGAAAAGAAGGCCAGCATCCGACTCTCGCACGGCCAACGGTTCATCTGGAAATATGGGCTCAGACTCTGCTAAAGAATCGAGTAAGTTGGTGGCCACCTTCCTCCGCCGCTTAGATCCAGAACCAGCCGCCAAAGATGACCGTTTCCTCCCCCGTAGATCCTTAGCACGACGCCGACCCACTTCACCTTCAACACCCTCGTCCCTACCACCCTCGCTTGGCGCCACAACTGAGGATGACACGGCCATTGTCGACGCCACGGGTGGTGGTGCTACTACCAGAGCCCGATTAAGTCGCGACCGGGTGCTCAATGGCATACCAACTGTGGGAGTGAGGTCTACTCCCGACTCTCCCGGAATAAGCGCAACACCGGTATCCCTTAGGGGAAAGCGGACCGGGGCGCGCGGTCGCAGCGTAGCTCCTGTGGCCGGTACCTGAGTAGGAGCACCATGGCCAAGGAGTACCCTTCTCTCCTCAACAATAATCGGGTTGACCCGATGAAGGTACCAACCCGTAAATGACCCCACGCACCGGGGAAGATGGTCAGCTTCAGGGATCCTGAAGTGGGAGCCGGTGTTCAACCTCACGAAATGGTGAGCTGCATCGCGAAGGGCTTCGAGTGAAGGGACCGGCGCAACTATGAAAGCCTCGAAAGGGATGCCCTGGTCGTATCCAAGCTGCCGGGCGAAGCGATGTGGGTTGTACCGTATGAAAAGGGCCGCATTATCCTGGCGAAATACCAGATAGCCTGGCCTAATGGCATACAAGTGCGTGACCTCCCGGGACCTCAAAGAAGGCACATTGTCCTTTGACTGGTCCCAGAGTTGATGAGCGGAACCTGAAGGAGAAGATAGAACCCAGTCGGTAAATACCAATCCGCCAGCAGTAGAGTAAGGAGCAATCAACGTCCAAATGGCCCCAAAGTGAGTTGGGTCAGAGGCAGAAGCATCCACCAATCGCATAAGTCATGGGAAGGTGTAGGCGTTGTAAAATGCGGGCCTCTGATGCATAGCAAAAGCCCCCAGTACATGAATTTCGATCCAAGACATGAAGTAATGCAGGGAAAAGTTTACTACATTCACGCCAGGAGTCGAGGTATTAGCCGCAATGCCCAACCCGTGATATAGATGCGCCAACGCCAGGATGCCGATGGCCAGCCGCGTCCCCTCAGCGATGCGATGAGCCGGATAGATAACCGAGACTCTCATGAAGTGGCGATGCATGGGGATGACGAACCAGCTAAGCCGGACACTGACAAAGCCCACGAAGAATGTCTCCTCATCCATGCCGGGAGCTGCGATAGATTCGAAAGATACCGGCGACATAATAGGAATGTAGTACTGCGGTAAATCCGATTCCTTGGCCGGCAGCTTCTTCGGACCAAACCCAAAGGGGTCTTTGATGTTTGCGAACTTCGGAGCCGTCTTCGACAGGACATCCTCACGGAGGAAGCAGGCAATGAAGCTCTTAAAAGTAACTCCCTGCTCCTCAGATTCCGTGAACAGCCGGTCAAAAATACCCAGCGCCTTGATCAAACTTGAACGATTGTGGCGAACGGCGTTCTCATTAGACAAGCCGTCGGTAATTGTGGGCTCGGGCTCAAAGTCATACTCATCAGGAGGCAGCAGCTCCTCATACAGTGTACCCCTGATTGGCAGCCCTGAGATTTGATGAAATTCTTCCAGAGAGATCGAAACCTCGCGGTCCCCTAGAAGAAAAGTGTTAGTGGAGAGATTCTACTGGTTCAAGAACGCCTTAACCCACTAGACATGCGGGGATTGGTAGTGGAAGAGCGACGCATACATCGCCTGGTAAAGCCCGACCTTCTGCAGCCGCGTGCGATGGGCAGAAAGGATGTAACGAGCCCAGAGGAGGTAGCCCGCAGGGTGTCGAGGGGTGAGCCCTATCTTGTAGATTTGTCCCCATGGGTAGGCCTCACCCTGACAAATACGCCGTCCCAGAATATCTATAGCTGGGACCGGATGGTTCGGGATACCAGTCGTCGAAGGCTCGAGCCGCCCCATCGGAGTCCAATTCGGCATCTCCATGGCAAAGACTGTCCTTGGTGGGTCCATTGGCAGAAACGGAAAGGTGGGCTCCGTTGGTACTTCGCAAAGGAAGCTTCGGCGTCCCCGGATAATATGACCATACCAGGTCCCCCACAAAAGCAAGTTGGTGCAGGTCGGGTCATAGGCCTTAATCATCATCATCACTTCCTCATCAAATGGTGTTTGAGGAAAGGCGGCCTCCGAGCGAGTGAAAGGAAAGTACGGAATCGAAGTCATTGCACCTGAAATAAAATAGAGGGAAAACTGTTAAAAGCGAAGCCAACAATATATATATATATATATGGTTATAAATATATATATATATATATATATATAAAGACAGTTGAAGAAAGTGACAGCAGACTTTGTTATGGGACCATTGGCTACAAGACACATGGGTCCCACAGAATCAAGATGGCGGCTCATTAATAATGAGGCCAAGCAATTATAATGAGACAAAAGAAAAATTCTCATTAAATAAGCAGTAGATTTCAAGTGACCCTACACATTCCCCTAAAAAGAAATCCATTTTGGACTCTGCGACAAATCGAACAGAATCAAAGGAATTAAATTCCCAGAGAAAATTCATTGCAAACTTCTTCTTTTCGGTTGTGAAGGAGACAACTCAGGGCAAGGAAACCCCAAGAAGTCCCCATAGGAAGAACTTAGTTCCTCATAGGAATTAAATTCCTTTTGAAAAAGGGAATTAAATTCCGAGGAGTTTTTTTTATCCAGAGCCAGAGCTCCTTGAGGATGGAATTAAATTCCACGGAAGAGACAGACACTACCAACGATCCCTAAAGATTAGAGAAACTTTAAAAGATCTAGTATTTGAAGATTAGATGGTTTCCTGTTTTTGTTAAGGAACTTAAAAGATGGGTTCTTGTTAAAAGGGAAAACCCTTGGTGTGGATTTAAAATCCCATGGTGATTTCTGTGAAAGTTCTTCGTTCGTTCAAGAGCATTACCTGAAGAAAAGGAAATCTTTTAACAGAGTTAAACTCTGAAAAATTTACAAGGCAGAGAACTAAGCTCTGGAAAAGGAGAATTAAATTCTCAAAAGAAGAAAGTTCTCAAAGGAGAAAGATGAAAAGTGGAGGCGCTTCTGAAGAGACCCCTGCATTTATAGGATGTGATGGAAAATGTTTCATCTACCCTACTCCCTAGCAGATCCAACGGTCACAAAAGTGACAGCGTTGCACTCACGTGCAGACACGTGAAAGCAACGATGTGGGGGCATTTGTTTCCTGATTAAAAATCAGGAAAAACTTAAAAAGAGACATCACGTGCTCGCACGTGACCAATGGTCACGTGTTGGCACGTGACGGTTAAAGTAGCGGCACAAAACAGAGCGCAGAAGAGGAGTCCATTCGGGGGGTCACGTGCTCACACGTGACCGGGGGTCACGTGCTCAACACATGACTGGCTTTAAAAGCCTCGCGGTTTAACAGAATTAAATTCTAAAAAAAGATCATTTAAATTTTTCCAAAATGGAGAAGAATTATGGAGAACCGTTGGATTGAGAAACCAGGGGTGATTAAATATCACCAATTTATGGAAAAATCTGGGACAAGGAAAGATTTCCCCTAAATCTCACCGAAATAACAAATGGAATATCTTTGGATTAAAAAATCCAATGGTGAATAAAATTCACCTAGTAATCTAAAGGATCAGATTAATGATGAAAACAAATCAAATCTTTCAATAAGAGATTTACTAAACAAATTGACTCCTCTCCTCCTCCTATAAATAGGAGTCGAGAAGGGAGAGTTAAAAAGGAGAAGGAGGAGAGATAGAATTTTGGAGAAAAAACTTTAAAGAGAATTTTAGCATCTTGAAAATTCAGAAAGAAAACTCTAAGTGAGAAAAAGAAAGGGGATCAAAACTTCAATAAAGAGAATTTCATTCTCAATCGAAGAGTTTAACTCTTTTATCAAAAAGAACTTAGTTCTTCCTCTAGTTGAAGATCTGCAAAGTGCACATCTCCCCATAAGTTGAGAATTTAATTCTCATCGGGTCGAGATCCTGCCATGCAGATCTAAAACTTAGAGGGGGAATTGAGTTCAGAGAATTTAATTCTCCCAAAATTATAGGAATTTAATTCCTTCAAGATGGACAGAACTAGGGTTTAACCCTAATTGAGAATTTAATTCTCTCGGACTAACAGGAATTTAATTCCTCCAAGATATGAAATTCGGATTTGAACCCTATCTGAGAATTTAATTCTCCCAAAATTATAGGAATTTAATTCCTTCAAGATGAATGAAATTAGGGTTTAACCCTATATAAGAATTTAATTCTTTCATAACGGGAATTTAATTCCTCCAAAATCGTGATTAGGGTTTAGCCCTACAGAGAATTTAATTCTTAAAACAAAAAGACTTGAAAGATCTCCATGCGCATAAAGAACATTGGTCACGTGATGACACGTGATCCTAATCCGCAGTGATCAGAAAAGAAGGAATAAAACTAGGTCACGTGTCCCCACGTGACCCCTGTAAAGATCCACAGAAAAGAACTCAGAGGCAACGCCTTACGTGCTCCACGTGACCCTTGAAGCACAGAAAGAGAAAAAACAAAAGAAACAGAAGCTTTGGGCGCTCTCACGTGTTATCACGTGACCCCTTGGCAAATCAGCGCACAAATCCCCGTCACGTGTCAGCACGTGATGCTCCAAAATTGATTATAGAAAGTATTCAACACTTTTTTTTGCAGAACAGAATAAGGGGAGTCTGGTCCCACCTTTGGACGCTCTCACGTGTCCACATGTGACTCCTTTTTCTTTAGTGTTTTGACACTAATTAGAGATCTTCATTCCCAGTGTTTAACACTGATTTTTCTTAGTGTTTAACACTAATTTGAAAACCCTATTTGCAGTATTTAACACTGATTATTTTCTAGTGTTTGACACTAAATCGAAAACTATATTTCCAGTGTTTAACACTGATTGTTCTTTTAGTGTTTAACGCCAGTTTGAGAATTCTGTCTCTAATGTTTAACACTTTTGTTATTTAGTGTTTAACACTACTTTTAGCCAAATTTCCTAATCTTTCAGAGGCAAAGCCTCCCCTTCAAATTGAATAACATCCAGAGCCACAACAGAAATGTTATCAAGTCCCTCAAAACTTTTGTGGACTGGAACCAGACAAATGTCAAACAGTCCAACAAAGGGCCAGACTTAATTGGACTTAGCCCTAGTTGGTCATAAGTCCTCAATCCAAACCTAACTGAGCCAATGGGCTCACAATATAATTAATTGGTCTTGGTTCCAAATTGGGCTACAGATCATTTAATCTACCTCGGTTTAAGGGTACATCTCTTCACTCCTTTGATATTTGTTGTTGTAATTCCTCAACGTCTTCAAAGAGGTGACGGGTCCCAACGACCATACATTTCACGAACTGTGGGGTCCTTAAACTCATGGACTATGATGTCCTTAACCTTGACCGGGATGTCTTAAAACTAACAACGGACTATGACGTCCTTAACCTTGACCGTGATGTCTTAAAACTAACGCCGGACTGTGGAGTCCTTAAACCCATGGACTATGATGTCCTTAACCTTGACCGCAATGTCTTAAAACTAACATTGGACCACCATGTCCTTAAACTGGTAATCGACCACAATGTCCCTAAACTAAACAATAGAGCCCAAATGCTCTCTTGTTGGATCTAAACGATCCCGTTAAGTTGGTCTTAGTCTGAAATGAGACTAACGTATTCTTAACAAACCGTTGAGTTGATCTTAGTCTAAAATTAGACTAACGTATCCTTAACAAACGTTTAAGTTGATCTTAGTCTCAAATGAGGCTATCGTATCCTTAAACCCAAACCCCCAAAACCAAATCTAGGAGAGATACGGATTTGGACTAGTCCACGCCCTACGGGCGACAACATAACTTAGTCTCCGTATACAATCCACGGGCAACCAAACACAAAACAAACACCGCGACACGAAATGACCATATGGAGAAGGAGAAAGTTGTTACCACGATGCAGTAGCGTAATTAACTGCAGGGGCTTGCGCCTGCAGGGAAGAGCGTCCCCACAATCAAAAACCCCTCAAATGAGGGGGAATCTGACGAAGTCTGCTACATCGGCCGCATTCGTTTAAACCTTCGATACACGATACCATAAATCAACTTGGCATCTTCGAAGAGGTGGACGGATAGCACCTATTAGCATCTGCCCCGAATTTCAGGCAAGACGTCCATGTCTTGCGCCGTCTTTCGGAGGGGAACAGTGCCATTAGTTGGCATGCTTCTTTGCAGCCTACAGTAGCGTTTTCTACGGTGGGGACGGAGTATATGGCCATTGTTGGGACCGTTAAGGAGGCAATCAGGTTGAAGGGATTATTTTCGGAACTTGGTATTCCAAAAGATACCATAATAGTTTACTGTGATATCCAAAACGCTATTCACTTGTCAAAAGATCAGATGCATCATGATAGGACGAAGCACATAGACTTAGAGTACTAGTTTGTACAAGAAGTTGTTGAGAAAGAAAAGATTATTGTGAAGAAGGTTGGCACAATGGACAATCCGGCCGATATGTTGACGAAGTCTTTTTCAGTTGTTAAGTTTAAGCATTGCTTAAACATAATTGGAGTGCATAACACTCATTGAGCCATTGAGGGGTATTGTGGTGAAGGTAGAGCCGCTATTATTTTGATGGATGAGTTTTGTGGAATGCGATGCAAGGTGGAGATTTATTATGTGTGTCTCACATTCATCCCTAAAGATTTCCCTATTGATCCGGTGTTATCACGAAGCGGAAATTTGCAGTTATCTTCAGGTCAGACGTCTGTACCAGACGTCTGCCTCGATATCACTTTTATGGAGTTTCGGTAAATACCCTGAGAGACGTCTGCTCCTCTGTAGCAGATGTCTGATGAACTGGACAGAGAGTTGAAGTTTCGGGATATGCTCTGACAGACATCTACCCATGTCGTGACCCGGTTCTTGTTCACAGAGCAAAGTGCCACACAGAACAAAGTGCCACGCCAATTGTCATACCAAGAGGGCGGGGGCCACCTCTTGAATCTGTGAGGGCCACTTCTAGAGTCCGTGGGACCCACTGTAGAACAATGGGGAATCTTCGGAACACATTCCGAAAGAGGATCGGACTTCATTATAAATATAATGATACCACCCTCAATTATAGAGGCGCCTTTTAAGTGAACCGGAACTACAGGAGCTTGAGAACTCTATAGTTAAGCGTGCTCGAGCCAGAGAAATCTTAGGATGGGTGACCTTTTGGAAAGTGGCCCCTGGTCGAGTCTGGTTGGCTCTAAAGGGAAAAATCGTGCGGTTTCGGTCAGAGCGGACAATACCATCTGTACTGGGGCGTGGGACGTTACATTTATGGTGGACCATGCAAGTCCCTCAGTAGTAGGTCTGTGGTTCGAGGACGAACCATTGTTCAAAGGTGGAGAAAATGTCGTGACCCGGTTCTTATTCACGGAGCAAAGTGCCACACCAATTGTCATACCAAGAGGGCGGGGGCCACCCCTTGAATCTGTGGGGGCCACCTCTAGAGTCCGTGCGACCCACTGTAGAACAATGAGGAATCTTTGGAACACATTCCGAAAGAGGACCGGACTGCATTATAAATATAATGATACCACCCTCAATTACAGAGACGCCTTTTAAGTGAACCGGAACTACAGGAGCTTGAGAACTCCATAGTTAAGCGTGCTCAAGCCAGGGAAGTCTTGGGATGGGTGACCTTCTGGGAAGTGGCCCCTGGTCGGGTCTGGTTCGCTCTAAAGGGAAAAACCGTGCGGTTTCGGCCAGAGCGGACAATACCATCTGTACTGGGGCATGGGACGTTACAACCCATCTCTGTGGTAGACGTTTGCCGTCGGGCCGGGTTCAGATTTCCTAAGTTAGGAAATTAGTTTTTTGGGAATATCTTTTGTATGCTATATATATGATAGTTTATTTTAGATCTAGATTGAGATAGCAATTTGATTATTTGGTGAGGACCCATTGTTATTGTGAGAGATCTAGGGTTTGAGAAGGGTTTGTGTTTTCTTCATCGATTTATACTCCTCCTATATTTTATTCATTAATAAAGCTTCGTGTTTGTCTATTTGTTTTGTGGTTAGTATTCATATTTCTATCTTGCCTGTGATTTTTCTCTTCTCTTTATCGTTTTGATTTGTGCTTTGTGATTGCCTTATTCGCAACAGTATGTTTAGTAATTCTGCTGCTAGATTGTAACATAGAACAACACATATACATACTTTTAGGATAAATGCTACATTGATATAGGAAGATTGGCTTGTCCCATCTTGCTCTTAACCATATCCAGCAGTGTCCAATTTCGTCTCTCCGCAACACCGTTTTGTTGCGAAGCATAGAGTATTGTCAGCTGTTTAACAATTCCATTTTCCTCATATAGTTCCTTGAACGGATCTAATAAGTATTCTCTTCCGCGATCTGTGCGCAAAGCCTTGATGATTTTGCCTAGCTGATGCTTGATATCTTGGCCTATCTCGATCCAAGATGGCCAATTTCCCCCAAAATGACCGTGTGAGTTTGATACCAATTTCCCCTTACACTCGTGTTTATCATCTGATTCGAATTTATCAATAGGTTAGGTTGTTGAGTTATTATGAATTATTTGGCATCATCAATTACTGAAAATTATATCAAAATTCTATATTTGATTTTACCAAGTATTAAAACTCAAATTGATTACAACAAGAGAAGTGGAATTCTTTATTGTTAATTATTTTAAAATTATTTTAGTAAAACTATATAAAAATTCTGATGATCTTATCCGAGATGTTTGAGATGACCAATTCCTTCCAAACATGACCATATGATACCATTACTAATACCGAGAATATAAATCTTTGTGAACATAGTTTTAATGCTGAATACTAGGATCATGATTTACATTATTTACTTGTTAGCTAGTACAACGTTGTGGTTTTGGAGGATTTATTTATTTTTTAACTGGCCTGTAATCTTAATCCATGCACACAACATATACATGCACTCAAAGATCCATAAATTTATCTCGAAAGTGTTAAATTATGGCCATACCAACGGGGCTATTACTCATTGGTTTAGGAGGATGCTAGTTATGAAACATGCGCATGGATCGTTTGATTGCTAAGAGCACAGAATTTAATTAGTATAGCCATGTCATGATTTTTACTTTATATGTTATCAATTTTCTAAAAAAATTAGACCAGGCCAATTTTCTAAAGAAAATTGGGTCTGCTATTTTGCCTGCATATCATTAATACTTAGTTGATCTGGCTATTCCATTACTTTTATTGGGTATAAAGAATATAGTTGTTTCTAGTTGTATAATTTTTTATTTTTTATTTAGATAATAATGGAGGAAAGAGATGAGGGAATTTCCTCCTATGGCGTTGAAAAAACGCATCCTTGGACCGAGAGTTTCCCCTTGAATTTTGAAAGCGCTCATAAATAAAAGGGGGAAACAATACACGTGTCACTCACTGGTGCGCCACTAAACTAGCGCAAAACGCTCATAAATTGAAAGCGCAATGCGTTAATAAACTGGCGCTTAGCGCTAAGCGCGACACGTGTCATTTTCGTGTGCGCTATTTGGCAGAAGCGCAATGCGCTCTTTAATTGGCGCAAAGCGCCTAGCGCGCCACGTGGCGCACTGTCAGAACACACATTGTTCTGATGAATGCTATGCATTGAATACAAGACAAAAATTGTCAGGATCTAATGCTCGGCATTATTAAAAGGGCCAAGCCCAAACGAAGGCTCAATAGCCAGAATAATAAATGTTAAACATTTATTGGACTTAACCTAAGATTAGCCGTGAGTCCTCAACTCATATCAACTGAGCCTATATGCTCATAAACCTTTTAACAGATTTTAGTCCCAAATTGGACTATAGATCTCCCAACCAAAATTGGTTCAAGAGTACATCTCTGAACTCCTCTGATACTTGTCGTTGTAATCCTTCAACGTCTTCAGAGAGGTTACGGGTCCCGACAGCCATACATTCCACAGACTATGATGTTTTTAAACTGAACTGTGAGGTCCTTAAACTCACGGACTACGATGTCCTTAACCTGGACTGTGGGGTCCTTAAGCCCATGGACTACGATGTCATTAACCTGGACTGTGGGGTCCTTAAACTCACGGACTACAATGTCCTTAACCTTGGACTGTGGGGTCCTTAAACTCACGGACTATGATGTGCTTAACCTTGGACCGTAATGTCTTTAAACGCCCGATGGGACAAATTATGGGACGGTCCCTCTTTTCAAAACTTGTCCCACCGGGCGTGCCAGAATCTGTTCACCGCCGGAAACCGGGAAGACGGACGTCTTGCCTGAATCTGGGGGCAGATGCTAATTGGTGCTATCCGTCCACCTCTCCGAAGATGCCAAGTTGATTTATGGCACCATGTATCGAAGGTTTAAACGGATGCTGCCGATATAGCAGACTTCGTCAGATTCCCCCTCGTGTAAGGGGCTTTTGATTGTGGGGACGCTCTTTCCTGCAGGCGCAAGCCCCTGCAGTTAATTACGCTACCGCATCGCGGTAACAACTTTCTCTTTTCCCAGATGGTCACTTCGTGTCGTGGGTGTTTGTTTTGTTTGTGGTTGCCCGTGGATTGTATACGGAGACTAATTTATGTTGTCGCCCATAGGGCGTGGATTAGTCCAAATCCGTATTTTCTTAGATTTGGGTTTTGGTTTGGGTTTAAGGATACGTTAGTCTCATTTGAGACTAAGATCAACTTAAACATTTGTTAAGGATACGTTAGTCTAATTTTAGACTAAGATCGACTCAACGTTTGTTAAGGACACGTTAGTCTAATTTTAGACTAAGATCAACTTAACATGATCATTTAGATCCAACAAAAGAGCATTTGAACTCTATTGTTTAGTTTAGGGACATTACGGTCGATTACCAGTTTAAGGACATGGTGGTCCATTACCAGTTTAAGGACATGGTGGTCCATTATTAGTTTAACGACGTTTCGGTCTTTGGTTCATAGGTCGGACATGTTTGAAGATCTTTCAGCACTCTTTTAGTTTTTTGCCGAAAAAACAATTTCTCATGGAGCTTCCCCTATAAAAGAGCATGATGCCCCCGGCGTGTCCATCCTTTTCTGAGCATGTGGTTGTGGCTGGTTCACCTTCCAGTTGTCAGACAACTCGAATTTACCCTTTTGGTATTCATCCTCAATCCAGCCTTTGAAAACATAGCAATCTTTGAGTGGGTGGCCCATTACTCTGTGGTAGGGACAATAGTTAGGATGGTTAACGTCACCCGGTTGCAACGGATGTTTTGGATCTGGCAGAGTGATGAGCCCGTTGCGCACTGCCAGTTCGGACAGTCTCCTTGTTTTATCCCTGGGAAATGAGTAAGGACGTTTCAACTTCTCATCGAGGGATCGCGGCTTGTTGCTTTGACGAACAGACGGTCTCGGGTTACTCGGCTGTTGCTGAGTGTTGGCGAAAAAGGTCTCTTTTCCCTTCCCCTTATCCTTTTTGCTTGATCCCTTGTTTGCGGGTCCGAGATCCTTTTCAGGTAGCGTGCGATTGCGTAGCGGAATGTTCTCGCAGCTCTTCGTTTCTTCCTCTTTTCCTGAGGTGGATTTCCTGGAGAGAGGGCAGAGAGTAATTTCTTCTTCAGAATTGCTCCCGAAGGTGAGAACTTGTGATCCCCTGCTATCAACCATGTGACAGTTGTCGGCGGCTCTTTCTCGTTCGTCTGTCGCATTTTTCTGCTGTTGACGAGTTTCACGCTCCAACCTCTTGAAGTGCTGCCTGTGAGCGACATACCCTTGCCACCAATTTTTAAAGGCGTTGCACTCTTCGGTGGGGTGCGCAATCCTTTGATGATATAAACAGTAATTAGGATGCGCATCCGCATCATTAAGGCGTATATTGCCAGGAGAATTTTCTCTAAAAGAGGGCAGCTTCATTCCCATCGATATGGCTTTGGCGAACCTTTTCCTCGTCTTGATCCTTCTTTTATTTGCGGTAGATGAAGTGCTTTGACCTGGGGGAAGTGTTTTAACCCTTTCATCCAGTCGCCGGCGTTTGGTCTTTTCAAATATGGCCATCTCACGCTCTCGATCAGCTTTGCTTTTAAGACGGGATTCGTTCAGGAATGCATCAATCATTTCGTCTGATGGTCCTAGAAGTTCCGGCTCAGGATCTGCCCCTAATTTCTTTGCGTCAGGAGCTTCTTCACCGTTTATTAACGAATGAGAGATCATATGGCAGCTTGCCATATAATTCTCGGGTTCATCTGACGAGTCTTCTCCATTGTCATCACCTCCGTCCTCAAGGACGTGGCTGAGGAATTCTTGAAGTGTGACTGGGGTCCGCGCCTTCTGATTATATTCTTCCAGCGCGTCAATATGTTTTTGCAGGTCCGTGCGTTTGTCATCAGGTTTCACGGGCTTCTTGGTTTTCTTCTTGGAAGACTTTGACGGCTGGGTATGAGCGCTTTGACTATCACCACCAGTTTTTGGAATTGGGCGCGGCTTCAGCATTCCCTCGATAATCTCGGGTTCCAGCGGATTCTTCCACCTGATTGCCGGGCATGTTTGGAGATTCCTCAACATTCTTTTAGTTTTTGCTGAAAGAGCGACCTCTCATGGAGCTTCTTCAATGAAAGAGCATGATGCCCCCGGCGCGTCTGTCTTCTTGGGAGCGTGTGGCTGTGGTGGGTTCACCTTCCAATTCTCGGACAAGGAAAACTTGCCCTGTTGGTATTGATCTTCAATCCAGCCTTTAAAGACGAAGCAATTCTCAATTGGATGGCTTACCATTTGATGGTAAGGGCAATAATTGGGACTATTAGCCTCGCCGAGTTGCAACGGTCGTTTTGGATCCGGCAAATTGATGAGTCTGTTGCGCACTGCCAGCTCGAACAGTCACCTCGTTTTATCCTGGGGAAACGAGTAAGGACGTCCCAGTCTTTCCTTGACGGATGGGCGTGGACGCACGTTGTTTTGGCGAACAACCGGCTTTAAGTTGCTCGGCTGTTGTTGAGTGTTGGCGACAAAGGTTGCTTTCCCCTTCCCTTTTTCGTTTTGCGGCTCTGGCTTCGAAGAGGAAGGCCTGTGGCCCGTCTGGTCCATTTGAGCCAGCTTGTCAATCAAGGCCTGGAAAGTGGTCGGCTTGAAAAACATCATGAACTGGGAGATGGTCGCCTGCGGATCAAGAGTACCCACGAACATGGCTACCGCGGGAGCTTCTTCGATGCGCTGCTCGCATTTCGACCATAAATTCCGCCACCGTATCGCGTATTGTACCCATGTTTCGTATGGCTTTACCCTGGCGTTGATCAATGCGGTGATCGGGGTGCACTCGCTAGCGCTTGCAAATCTCTGTGTAAACAGCAGCTCCATCTCTGCAAATGTTTTGACAGAGTCGTTGGGGAGCTCCGAATACCATTCAAAGGCTGTTTCCGCCAAGCTGCCGACGAACTGACGAAGTAACAATTTGTCGTCACCTCCGGTATTGCCGCAAAGAGCTCTAAACTAGGCGACATGCTGGTGGGGATTGCCCGTCCCTTTGTATACATGAAATTTAGGGATCGTATTTCCTGGCGGATACTTTATTTGGTCATACCAGCATGGATATGGTCGCCCAGTTTTAACGACATGGCCGGCCGCTTCATTCGCCTGGTGAGCTCGTATTTGCTGAGCAATATAGTCATCCAGAGCAGCCTTGGAAATGGTTTCCTCATTGGTTGTTGAAAGAGCCGGAAGAGGGTTAGATGTCTCCCCGCTGTCGTCTTCAATAATGATCGGAGGGTCTTCAGCTGGAGGATCCGGCTGTAATATCATCCCGACCATATCTTGGAAGAGAAGCGCCATTTGTTTTATGTTGGTAGCTTGTTTTGCAGCTTCTCTATCCTTCTTTTCGAGGACTCTGCGTAGGAAGTCAGCATCGGTTTCTTGTTCGTGACGCTGCTCTGATAATGCCTCCGGGCTTTCTTTTGGCCCGGTGAGTGCGGCCATTTGCGTTAGCAATTCCTGAAGCTTCTGTTGTTGCCCGTGGGCTTTGGTCACGGATCGGGTGAGCGGTCGGTGACCCATCGAAGTGCGGCTTTCCTCTTTTCCGGAAGCCATGTAAACAGTATGCACCGTTATGCCCCCAGACTTGGGACGTTTAGGCTCAGCGTCTTTGTGATCTGCCGTAGTCACAGGGGCTTTCTCTGGCCTCCTTCTCTTTTGAGTAGTTGACATCAATGGGGCCGTTGCAGCGGGCACCCAGGTAGTTGTTGTCCTTTGCGGCTTGACAGGACGGTTCTCTTCCTGTTGAACCTTCACCTTTTTCTGTTGGCGAGGGTAATCTTGATCAATCACCGACTCCTAGACCTGTCGCCAGACTTTGTAGATTTTGGAGGATAGCCGCTGAGGGGGCTGCTCCGGCTTTGTTTCTGTAACATTCTCCACCTGTGGAGGAGATCTTTTCAGTACGGCGGTAGGAGAGTTCCTGCGCACCTTGTTCAGCAGCTCGAAATTGTTCCCAGTTGGAACAGCAGCGTTGACTTCCATCATTGAGGCTGATGGAGTTAGCCCAGAAGGGGAGTTGCCCCCGGCCTTTCTTACTCGGCGCCAGTGGCGACGTCGAGCGTGTCGAGCCGATGGTGTTGGTTCGGTGATGGGGATGGCTTCGTCATGCCCCCTGTTCTGGTGAGGCGTTGCCGGTACCAGCCACTTGAAGACCGACGTCCGTTGAGTATCAGTATCCAATCTCTCAAAGACAGACTTTTGAGCAGGGACGGGAGCTGGAATGGGAGCCGGAACAGTCAGTCTTGTAAAGATAGACCCTTTGGCAGGAGAAGCCGCCTTGACGACTTCGAGAGCAGGGATGGCTATCCTCTTCGGAATAACCTGTTCTGGAATTGTAGGCTTCATCGTGGGTCCACATGAACTTTAGCCCAATCTGGCGAAGACTGAGGCGCTGGGGCTGGACGACCCATTGAGAGGGGCCGCGGTAGTAGCAAGCCGATCAAAGACCGACTTCTTGGGAGCTTCTGGTGTTGGTACAGGGGTGCTAAAGCTCATCGGTGGGAGCATAGTCCCAAAGAACAATCCAGTGGTCACCTGGTCCACCGGCATCGTGAACAGGGAGGCCGCTTGGGGCCCGTAGGCTATGCCTCCAGATGAGGCGGAGCGCGAGTTGCAATTGCAGTTGGAACACTTCACGCAAGTGGATGCCATTGATGTTTCGCTTTCTGCGCCAAGCAGGAAACCAAATCTTAGTATTTCGAATCTAAGGGCAACCATATCAAACAGCGATTCGTTCGCGAACACGGCACACGAAGTGTGGAGTGGAAAGAGGAAAAGGTCCCACCGTGCGTGCCAGAATCTGTTCACCGCCGGAAGCCGGGAAGACGGACGTCTGACGTCTTGCCTGAATCTGGGGGCAGATGCTATTTGGTGCTATCCGTCCACCTCTCCGAAGATGCCAAGTTGATTTATGACACCATGTATCGAAGGTTTAAACGGATGCGGCCGATGTAGCAGACTTCGTCAGATTCCCCTTTATTGAGAGGTTTTTTGATTGTGGGGACGCTCTTCCCTGCAGGTTCAAGCCCCTGCAGTTAATTACGCTACCGCATCGCGGTAACAACTTTCTCCTTATCCAGATGGTCACTTCGTGTCGTGTGTGTTTGTTTTGTTTGTGGTTGCCCGTGGATTGTATACGGAGACTAATTTATGTTGTCGCTCGTAAGGCGTGGATTAGTCCAAATCCGTATCTTCTTAGATTTGAGTTTGGGGGTTTGGTTTAAGGATACGTTAGTCTCGTTTGAGACTAAAATCAACTTAAACGTTTGTTAAGGATAAGTTAGTCTAATTTTTAGACTAAGATCTACTTAACGGGATCATTTAGATCCAACAAGAGAGCATTTGGACTCTATTGTTTAGTTTAGGGATATTGCGGTCAGTTAGTTTAAGGGCTTTACGGTCCAAGGTTAAGGACATCATAGTCTATGAGTTTAAGGACCCCACAGTCCATAGTTTAAAGACATCATAGTCTGTGGAATGTATGGCTGTCGAGACCCGTCACCTCTCTGAAGACGTTGAAGGATTACAACGGCAAATATCAGAGGAGTTCAGAGATGTACCCTTGAACCAATGTTGGTTGGGAGATCTATAGTCCAATTTGGGACTAAGGTCTGTTGAATATTCATGAGTAGATGGGCTCAATTAAATATAAGTTGAGGACTTACGGCCAATATTGGGCTAAGTCCAATTAAAATGTTTAACATTTTATTACTCTGGCTATTGAGCCTTTATTAGGGCTTGGCCCTTTTAATAATGCTAAGCATTGAGTTCTGACATCTTTTGTCTCATATTGAATGCATAGCATTCATCAGAACGATGTGTGTTCTGACAATACGCCACGTGCCAGGCGTTTTGCGCCAATTAAAGAGCGCATTGTGCTTCTGCCAAATAGCGCACACGAAAATGACACGTGTCGCGCTTAGCGCTAAGCGCCAGTTTATTAGCGCATTGCGCTTTCAATTTATGAGCGCTTTGCGCTAGTTTAGTGGTGCACCAGTGAGTGACACGTAGCGTGCTTGGCGCTGAGCGTCAGCCCATGAGCGCAGTGCACTGTTTCAGAAGCGCAAAGCGCAAGCTGTGTCTGCGGTTGACACGTGGCATGTTTTGGCGCTGAGCGCCTGTCCAATAAGCGCAAAAGCGCAGTTCATGAGTGCAAGACACTTTTCAGTAGCGCAAAGCGCATTTGATCAAATTTATGATCAGAGAACAAGTTTATGTTCTCCCTTTAAAGGAGGCTTTGCCTCAAGGTTCAAGAACAGAAGTTCTTGTTTATAAAAGGGCTCTGTCTCTGTATATCAATGATCTGTAAATGAAGTGAATACTTCTTTTTTAGTTTTTACAATAAGATCTCTGATCTCATTTTTATCAAAGACCTTGGTTTTTTGTAGATCTATGATCTTATTTAGAAGATGGTTCTTCTTTTATGAGATAATTTCATCTCTGTGTTCAAGAATCATGTTCTTTACCTTGAAGAAAATGATCTTCTTTCACCAAAAGCTTGCTTTTCTTTCTCTTTGAGTTTTTCTCAAAGTTTGCAGGGGGGTTTCTCTATATTTCTGTCTTTCTTTTGAGACTTGAAGTCTAGGGGCCTTTATATAGGGCAAATTGATTTGTTAAATCAGTTAAAGAGATCCTTCTCTGATTGATTTGTGAATATTTCCCACCGTTAGATCTTTGATCCTAAGGCTTCTGTTTTACAGAAGGCAATCTTCTTGTTTTTAACAAGATTGGAAAGATCTTTCCATAACAGAATTTTAATTCTGATTAATCAATGATTTATCATTATTATTAGATCTTTTGATCTAATGATGGGGAATTTTTAATTCCGGCGCTAGCGCACCTACGTTCGACACGTGGCGCGCAGCGCAGCGCAACTGCGCTAGCGCATCCGTGTTTGACACGTGGCGTGCAGCGCGCCTAGCGCTGGATCTGAAGCGTTGCTTCAAGTTTTAAATTTTGAATTTTTAAAACAGAGTTTTGCTCTGATTGGGGGTGCGCTGCCTAGGGCGCAGCGCACCTGGCGCTAGCGCATCCGTATTTGACACGTGGCGCGTAGCGCACCTAGCACTGGATCTGAAGCGTTGCTTCAATTTTTGAATTTTGAATTTCAAAACAGAGCTTTGCTCTGATTGGGGGAAACAAATTATGCCCGGTGGGAAATGCACCCTTCGAGGATAATCGGAGGATCTTCAGCTGGAGGGTCCGGCTGGATCATCATGCCCACCATATCTTGGAATAGAAGGGCCATTTGCTTTATATTGGCTGCTTGTTCCGCGGCCTCCTTGTCCTTCTTTTCGAGCATTCTCCAAAGGAATTCAGCATCAGTTTCCTGCTCACGGCACTGCTCCGAGGATGTCTCCGGGCTTACTTTCGGTTCCGTAAGTGTGGCCATAGCTGTTAGCATTTCTTGATGTTTTTGCTGTTGTTGTTCCTGAGCCTTTGTTATCGATCGGGTAAGCGGTCGATGGCCCATAGAAGCATGGCTTTCCTCTTTTCCGGATGCCATGTAGACGGTATGCACCACCATGCCTCTAGACTTAGAGCGTTTAGGTTCAGTGGTCTTGCGATTCGTCGCAGACTCAGGGATTTTCTTCGGCCTTCTCCTCTTATGAGCGGTCAAAGTTGAGGGGGCTATTGCAGTGGGCACCCAGGTGGTTGTCATCCTTTGTGGCCTGACAGGACGGTTCTCTTCCTGCTGAACCTTCATCTTTTTCTGTCGGCGAGTGTAATCTTGATCAATCACTGATTCCTGGACCTGTCGCCAAACTTTATAAATTTTAGAAGACATCCGTTGAGGGGGCTGCTCCAGCTTCGCGTTTGGGGCATTCTCCATAAGTGGAGGAAATCTCTTCAGCACGGTAGTCGGAGAGTTCTTGCGTACCCTCCTTAGCGGTTTAAAGCTGTTCCCAGTTGGAACAGCAATATCGATTTCCACCGTTGGAGCCGGCGGAGTCAGTCCAGAAGGAGAGTTGCCCCCAGCCTTCCTTATTCGGCGCCAGTGGCGACGTCGAGCTTGTCGAGCCGTTGGGATTGTTTCAGCTTTAGGGGTAACTTCATCTTGCCCCCTGTTCAGGTGAGTTGCTGCTGGTACCAGCCTCTTGAAGACCGAGTTCCGTTTGGCAGCAGTGTTTATCCTGTCAAATACAGACTTTTGAGCAGGAGCGGGAGTGGGAGCTGGAACAGTCAGTCTTGCAAAAACCGACCCTTTGGCAGGAGAAGCCGCCTTGACGACTTCGGGAGCAGGGATGGCTATCCTTTTCGGAATAACCTGCTCTGGAATTGTAGGCTTCATCGTAGGCCCACATGAACTTTGGCCCAATCTGGCGAAGACTGAGGCGCTGGAGCTGGATAACCCGTTGAGAGGGGCTGTGGTAGTAGCAAGCCGATCAAAGACCAACTTCTTAGGAGCTTCTGGTGTTGGTACAGGGGTAATGAAGCTCATCGGTGGGAGCATAGTCCCAAAGAACAATCCAGTGGTGGCCTGAGTCACCTGGTCCACCGGCATCGTGAACAAGGAGGCCGCTTGGGGCCCGTAGGCTACGCCTCCAGATGAGGCGGAGCGCGAGTTGCAATTGCAATTGAAACACTTCATGCAAGTGGATGCCATTGCTGTTTCGCTTTCTACACCAAGCAAGATGCCAAATCTTAGTATCTCAAACCCAAGGGCAACCATATCAAACCGCGATTCGTTCACGAACACGACACACGAAGTGTGGAGTGGAAAGTGGAAAAGGTCCCACCGGACGTGCCAGAATCTGTTCACCGCCGAAAGCCGGGAAGACAGACGTCAGACGTCTTGCCTGAATCTGGGGGCAGATGCTATTTGGTGCTATCCGTCCACCTCTCCGAAGATGCTAAGTTGATTTATGACACCATGTATCGAAGGTTTAAACGGATCCGGCCGATGTAGCAGACTTCGTCAGATTCCCCCTCGTTGAGAGATTTTTTGATTGTGGGGACGCTTTTCCCTGCAGGCGCAAGCCCCTGCAGTTAATTACGCTACCGCATCGCTGTAACAACTTTCTCCTTCTCCAGATGGTCACTTCGTGTCGTGTGTGTTTGTTTTGTTTGTGGTTGCCCGTGGATTGTATACGGAGACTAATTTATGTTGTCGCCCGTAGGGCGTGGATTAGTCCAAATCCGTATCTTCTTAGATTTGGGTTTGGGGGTATGGTTTAAGGATACGTTAGTCTCGTTTAAGACTAAGATAACCTTAAACGTTTGTTAAGGATACGTTAGTCTAATTTTTAGACTAAGATCAACTTAACGGGATCATTTAGATCCAACAAGAGAGCATTTGGATTCTATTGTTTAGTTTAGGGACATTGCGGTCAGTTAGTTTAAGGACATTACGGTCCAAGGTTAAGGACATCATAGTCCGTGAGTTTAAGGACCCCACAGTCCAAGGTTAAGGACATCGTAGTCCGTGAGTTTAAGGACCCCACAGTCTAGGTTAAGGACATCATAGTCCATGGGCTTAAGGACCCCACAGTCGAGGTTAAGGACATCGTAGTCCGTGAGTTTAAGGACCCCACAGTCTAGTTTAAAGACATCATAGTCTGTGGAATGTATGGCTGTCGGGACCCGTCACCTCTCTGAAGACGTTGAAGGATTACAACGACAAATATCAGAGGAGTTCAGAGATGTACCCTTGAACCAATTTTGGTTGGGAGATCTATAGTCCAATTTGGGACTAAAGTCTGTTAAAAGGTTTATGAGCATATGGGCTCAGTTGATATGAGTTGAGGACTTACGGCCAATCTTGGGCTAAGTCCAATAAATGTTTAACATTTATTATTCTGGCTATTGAGCCTTTGTTTGGGCTTGGCCCTTTTAATACTGCCGAGCATTAGATCCTGACAATTTTTGTCTTGTATTCAATGCATAGCATTCATCAGAACAATGTGTGTTCTGACAGTGCGCCACGTGGCGTGCCAGGCGCTTTGCGCCAATTAAAGAGCGCATTGCGCTTCTGCCAAATAGCGCACACGAAAATGACACGTGTGGCGCTTAGCGCTAAGCGCCAGTTTATTAGCGCATTGCGCTTTCAATTTATGAGCGCTTTGCACTAGTTTAGTGGCGCACCAGTGAGTGACACGTGGCGCGCTTGGCGCTAAGCACCAGCCCATGAGCGCAGTGCACTATTTCAGAAGCGCAAAGCGCAAGTTGCATACGTGGTTGACACGTGGCATGTTTTGGCGCTGAGCACCGGTCCAAAAAGCGCAAAAGCGCAGTTCATGAGTGCAAGACACTTTCCAATAGCGCAAAGCGCATTTGATCAAATTTACGACCAGAGAACAAGTTTATGTCCTTTTTAAAGGAGGCTTTGCCTCAAGATTCAAGAACAAAAGTTCTTGTTTATAAAAGGGCTCTGCCTTTGTAGATCAAGGATCTGTGAATGAAGTAAATACTTCTTTTTGTTTTTTATGATGAGATCTGTTGATCTCTTTTTTTTTATCAAAGACCTTGGTCTTTTATAGATCTATGATCTTTTTTAGAAGATGGTTCTTCTTTTATGAGATGATTTCATTTCTGTGTTCAAGAATCATGTTCTTTACCTTGAAGAAAATGATCTTCTTTCACCAAAAGCTTGCTTTTCTTTCTCTTTGAGTTTTTCTCAAAATTTGCAGGGGGGTTTCTCTATATTTCTGTCTTTTTTGAGACTTGAAGTCTAGGGGCATTTATATAAGGCAAATTGATTTGTTAAATCAGTTAAAGAGATCCTTCTCTGATTGATTTGGGAATATTTCCCACCGTTGGATCTTTGATCCTAAGGCTTCTGTTTTACAGAAGGCAATCCTTCTCTGTTTGACACGTGGCGCGCAGCGCGCCTAGCGCTGGATCTGAAGCGTTGCTTCAAGTTTTAAATTTTGAATTTTTAAAACAGAGCTTTGCTCTGATTAGGGGTGCGCTGCCTAGGGCTCAGCGCATCTGGCGCTAGCGCATCTGTGTTTGACACGTGGCGCACAGCACACCTAGCGCTGAATCTGAAGCGTTGCTTCAATTTTTGAATTTTGAATTTCAAAACAGAACTTTGCTCTGATTGGGGGAAACAAATGTCCCCCCACCGTTGCGCTTACGTGGCCCACACGTGAGCGCAGCGGTGGCAACATCTGAGCCCTTGGATCAACTCAGAAGTTGAAAAGGCGGCTTAATGCCTATAAATAGGACCTTTGGTCCTCTGGATGATTATCATCTTCTTCTTGAGAATTTTCACTCAGAGCCATGCTCTCCTGTTTAAGAACTTCTTCAAGATTAAAGACTTTGTTAAAATTTTAGGTAAAAAATTAAAACTTTTAATAAACTAGGGTTTTACCCATTAACAGAGCCTTGCTCTTCATAGATCTTTGATCTAAAGAAAACCCATTTAGGGTTTCATTAACAGAGCTTTGCTCTTCTGAATCCATAGATCTAAAAGAGATCTTTTCTTGGGGTTTCTTAACCCATGAACAGAACCTTGCTCTTTAGATTTCTTAATCTTTGATGAATAACTCTTAAGAGTTTTTTCATGGATCTTGAAGATCCCAGAATTTTTTAATTAAAAAAATTAATTTTAATTAATCCTTGATGGATTTTTCCATCATCATTACAGAGTGTTTACCGCCGGAAGCCGGGAAGACTGGACGTCTTGCCTGAATCTGGGGGCAGATGCTAATTGGTGCTATCCGTCCACCTCTCCGAAGATGCCAAGCTGATTTATGGCACCATGTATCGAAGGTTTAAACGGATGCGGCCGATGTAGCAGACTTCGTCAGATTCCCCCTCGTTCGAGGGGTTTTTGATTGTGGGGACGCTCTTCCCTACAGGCGCAAGCCCCTGCAATTAATTACGCTACCGTATCGCGGTAACAACTTTCTCCTTCTCCATATGGTCACTTCGTGCCGTGGGTGTTTGTTTTGTGTTTGATTGCCCGTGGATTGTATACGGAGACTAAGTTATGCTGTCGCCCGTAGGGCGTGGATTAGTCCAAATCCGTATCTTTCTTAGATTTGGGTTTGGGGGGTTTGTGTTTAAGGATACGTTAGCCTTATTTGAGGGTAAGATCAACTTAAACGTTTGTTAAGGACACGTTAGTCTAATTTTAGACTAAGATCAACTTAACAGGATCGTTTAGATCCGACAAGAGAGCAATTGGGCTCTATTGTTTAGTTTAGTGATATTGCAGTCGATAATTAGTTTAAGGACATTACGGTTCAATGTTAGTTTTAAGACATTGCGGTCAAGGTTAAAGACATCATAGTCCGTGAGTTTAAGGACCTCACAGTCCGATGTTAGTTTTAAGACATTACGGTCGAGGTTAAGGCCATCATAGTCTGTGGATTTAAGGACTCCACTGTCCGATGTTAGTTTTAAGACATCACGGTCGAGGTTAAGGACATCATAGTCTGTGAGTTTAAGGACCCCACAGTCCGGTATTAGTTTTAAGACATCACGGTCGAGGTTAAGGACGTCATAGTCCATGAGTTTAAGGACCCCACAGTCCGGTAGCAATGTGTGGTCGTCGGGACCCGTCACCTCTCTGACGACGTTGAAGGATTACAATGACGGATGTCAGAGGAGTAAAGAGATGTACCCTCGAACCGGGTGTAAATTGATTGGAAGAGCAGTTATGCTCAGTTCAATTTATATTGAGGACTTATGGCCAGAATTGGGCTAAGTCCAGTTAAAAAAGTTTAACATTTTATTCATGTTTGGCCTGTTAGGCCTTTATTTGGGCTCTGCCCTTTTAATAATGCATAGCATTGGGCTCTGACATTGGATGTAATTAAATGCATAGCATTTATCAGGGAAAAAATAGTGGTTTGATAGTGCGCCACGTGGCTTGTCAGGTGCTTTGCGCCAATCAAAGAGCGCATTGCGCTAGCGCATGCAAAAGTGACACGTGTCACGCTCAGCGCTAAGCGCAAGTCTGTTAGCGCACTGTGCTTTATAAGTGCGCTGTGCCAATTTATGGGTGCGCCAATGAGTGACACGTAGCGCACTCTGGCGCAGTGCGCCGGTCTAAGAGCGCAGTGCGCTATTTTTAGAAGCGCAAACGGTTCTGTGGTTGACACGTGGCGCGTTTTGGCGCTGTGCGCCAGTCCAATAAGCGCAAAGGCGCAATTTCAAAAGTGCAAGGCACTGTCCAATAGCGCAGAGCGTATTTTTGATCAAATTAAGATCAAAGAACAAGTTTTTTTTGTTCTTCAAAGGAGGCCTTGCCTCAAGATCAAAGAACCAAAGTTCTTGTTCTCATCAAAAGGCTCTTCCTTTATAGATCAAAAGATCTGTTAATGAAGTAAATTACTTCTTTTATTTTTTTATGATTAGATCTTTTGATCTTTTTCTTTTCTATTGAAGATCTTGATCTTGTTCTTAGATCTCTGATCTTTTTAGAAGATGATTCTTCTTTTTTAATGGGATGATTTCATTTCTGTTCTTCAAGAATATAATTCTTTACCTTTAAAGATGAAGAAAATGATCTTCTTTCTTCAAAGGCTTGCCTTTCTTTCTCTTTGAGTTCTTCTCTCAAAATTTGCAGACGGTTCTCTCTATCTGAGACTTGAAGTCTTGGGGCTTTTATATAGGGCCAATTGATTTGTTAAGTTAGTTGAAGAGATCTTTCTTTGATTGATTTGGGGATATTTCCCCACCGTTGGATCTTTGATTCTAGGGCTTCTGTTTTACGGAAGATAATCTTCTTATCTTAATAAGATTGGAAAGATCTTTCTAGAACAGAATTTTAATTCTGATTAATTAATAATTTATTATTATTATTAGATTTTTTGATCTAACGGTGGGGAATTCTTTAAATTGCAGCGCTAGCGCACAGCGCGCCTGTGTTTGACACGTGGCGCGTAGAGCGCAGCGCAACTGCGCTAGCGCGCCTGTGTTTGACACGTGGCGCGCAGCGCAACTGCGCTAGCGCGCCTGTGTTTGACACGTGGCGCGCAGCGCAGAGCGCTGGATCTGAAGCGTTGCTTCAATTTTTAAAATTTGAATTTTGAAACAGAGCTTTGCTCTGATTGGGGGTGCGCTGCCTAGGGCGCAGCGCTCCTGGCGCTGGCGTGTCTGCTTTTGACATGTGGCGCGCAGTGCAAGGGGTCTAAAGCGTTGCTTCAACTTTTGAATTTTGAAATTCAAACAGAGCTTTGCTCTGATTTGGGGAAACAAATGCCCCCACCGTTGCGCTCACGTGGCGCACACATGAGTGCAGCGGTGGTACCATCTGAGCCCTTAGATCAACTCAGAAGTTGAGGAGGCGCTTCAGCGCCTATAAATAGGACCCTTGGTCCTCAGATGATTATCATCTCTCTTCAAGAATTTTTATCTCAGAGCCTTGCTCTTCTTTCCAAGAACTTCAAGAGTTAGAACTCTAGAAAAAATTTTAGGTAAAAATTAAATTAAATTAAATTTATTCTAATTAACAGAGCCTTGCTCTCATAGATCTTTTGATCTAAAGAAAACCCCTTTAGGGTTTCATAAACAGAGTTTTGCTCTCAAGAATCCATGGATCTGAATAGATCTTTTCTTAGGGTTTCTTAGCCCATGGGTCAGAGCTCTGCTCTTTTGACAGTATAGATCTTTTGATCTTTTGATAAAGAACTCTTAAGAGTTTTTTCTTTTATGGATCTTTAAGATCCTAGAATTTTAATTCTTGGGAATTAATTTCATTAACTTTTGATGGATTTTCCATCATCATTACAGAGCTAGGCTCTTTAAGGAATTTTATTCCCTCGTGACCAGAGTTTGACAAGTGTCACTCTGTTGCAGAGCTTTGCTCTGAAAGGGAGATTTTCTCCTTATCTCGAGGGATTTCTTATTCAATGAGAACATTCTTTGAGGATTTTCTCATTAATTGACGGTCTTATCCAATGATGAGCCTGTCTTGTCAATTGATGCATTGTCATCTGGATTTTGTGGGTCCCCCTTTGGTCCCCTTTCCACTGCATTACAGTGTGGTACAAATTTTAAAGTGTCGCTCAGAATTTTAAGATTAAATTATAGTACTGATAATTGAATTCTTTTCTTTTTCGCAGGCGACATGTCTTCCGATCTTTCTTTCCCGTTTTTCGCTCAGAGGGAGGATTCCCTGAAGCACCGATGGACCGGGTGGTTCTTGCGCTCATTAAAGATTACGACCCGAAATACAAAAACCTTCACCTGTGGGGTAGGTGGTACAACGAAATTATCAAAGGTCGCCGAAGCTTCTCTTTTGTGACACCGTCAGAGCCGATCTCATCGATCTTATATGCAGATGTACCCCCGGTGAACTATGCCGTGGAGGTCGTAAATTGGAATTCGGAGGGTCTTCTTCAACCTTCGATTGCTGCCATACCCATGCGGCTGCCGGCAGCCTTAGATATTTTGGGACGGCGCATATACCAGGGTGAGTCGCGCCCTTGGGGACAACCCTACAACATCGGGTTGACCCCTCGACACTCGGCAGGGTATCTGTAGTGGGCCAGGTACATTTTGTCAGCGAAGAAGGCGCATCTGCTGAAGATCGGCCTATACCCTGCAGTTTACGCCTCGCTGTTCGAGTACTCTGCTCCTCCGACATGGTGGGTTAAGGTGTTCGTGGAACAATGGAACATCCCCACCCATACCTTTCTTCTAATGGACAGGGAAGTTTCCATCCCCCTAGAAGAATTTGCTGAGATTTCCGGTCTGCCGGTGAGGGGGAGCACTATGAGGAGCTACTTCCTCCGGACGAATACGTTTTTGCCACCAAGCCGTTGGTGATGGACTTAACGCCGGAGAACGCTATTCAGCACCAGTTTCCGAGTCTGGTAAAGGTGCTGAATATGTATGAAAGTCTTTACTTGGAATCAGGAGGCCGGGGAGTTAGTTTCGTAGACTTCATCGCCCGCTTTCTTCGACCGGAGATTCTATCGCAACGGGGCAAAAAATTTGCCAAGCTTGACGACCCCTTCGGCCTTGGCTTAGATCGTTGACCAGCACTGGAAGCCGATCAAAAGGGTTTTTATCTCCCCGATGCTGCAATCATCCCCTTATCCGAAATCGCCGCTCCGGGCATCGACGATGAGACTTTCTTTCTCGGGTTTCTGGGGTTATTGTTGTGCTGGTTCGCGCTCCCCATGCACCCTCGCTATATGAGGCCGTCTGTCTTCTACCCAGCACATCGAATGGTGGCTGGCATACAATTGGCCATCGGGATTGCCTGGCTGGCCCATCTGTACCATGGTCTTAGCGTGGCGGCGGACGCAACTGAACCGAGGGTGCAACCCGCTAATTTCCCGATGCACTACTTTACTTCGTGGATGGAAATGCACGTGCTCGGGGTATTTGGTATTCATAAAAGACCCTCGTTTTACGAGAAGTACAGATCCCTGAGAGTTATACGGCTGATCGGCGCTTCTATCGTGAATCCGCCTCCGCGGGAGGCTAGGGGGTTGCTTCTTCGTCCGCGCACGGTCGGAGCAAGTATTTCTTTCACGGACAAGGTCCTGACAATCGGCCCGGAGACCTCCAAGGCGGTGTTGGCGTTGCGCGATAATTTCAAGGACGGGGCCTCTGTATTGAAAGCCCGGGAGATTCTACATCTATACTCCATCCGGCCGGGCTTCCTCGTGTTCAGGCAGAACGAGGCGGCGCTTTTTATGAGATACAACCCCCATCGCTTCGCCCAATAGTTAAGTTATAACCAGGGGTTTCCATTGGAGGCGTTTTTGGAAGAGCCTGCGGCCACCAGAGAGGGAATACGGAGTGCACTGCATCACTTTATGCGGTTAAATACGGGCTCCCACTTCTTCATTAGAGAGCTGACTTGCATTCCAAGGGCCCTCAACGTATACGGGGCCTGGTATCTGCACGCGATGGGCGTCGTCATCAGGGAAGAGAAGCGGCTGCTGCTTGATCGCAAGGGTACGCCCCCCTCCAGCGATCACAACGTCCCTCTAAAGCGAAGGACCCATGTCCCTCCTCCACTAAGAGGAGATGCTGGAGATGAGCCTCCACGTGTGCTAAGCTCCATGCGTGGATTGCCCTGTGATCCTGTGGATGTGCCCTCAGCGCCCCGTGCTCCCGTGGAGACGGTAAACGTGGTTTCGCCCGAATCCGGTGTGGGCTCGGACATCGGGACCCGCCGTCCCAAGGTGCCCACGAAGCGTAAGCTGATTTTGGGTGCAACCGGAGTTCGCGCGCAGAAGAGGAAGAAGAAGTCGATCCTCTCTGCTGACGTTGCATTTGGTCAGGAACCTCATGCTCCTTACAGCGAGGGCTTGAGTGAGTACGGGACCAACGAGGGCTTATTTATGCCGCCAGACAACACTGATCTGGCGGTCGCTATCGCAGCTTCTGAGCGATTGGCAAGGCGCGACGAGTGGTTGGCTAAACTCACGCAATCAGGTAATCACTAGTTATATTTTTCGTCATTGTATCGTACCTCTATCATTGTTTTTTGACTAACGCTTTTCCTTCTTTAACAGGCATTTCTACCGAAGAAGCCATCGCTGCTTCTCTCAAAACTTCCGAGGAGGAGGAACGACTCAGAGCATCCTTAGGCCTTGGTACATTTCGGTTTACTATGTTTCTGCTTCCATTTTTTTATGAGTAATCTGACCCTCTCTTTGTCTTATCGCAGGGACCACAAGACCTATCTCGCAAACCGATGCGGGAATTCTCCCCGGGCCAGCTACCGAAGTCCCGGCCTCTTCGGGATTGCCGCAAGAGGCCCTACTTAAAAAGCCGATGATGGAAGCCTTGACGGCTCTGGAGGCAACCCTGAACGCGGACGACGACGCCTTGCTGAAGGAGGCTTCCAAAAGGTCTGTCGTGATGGCCCGGGAGGAAAGGAAGCGTCTGAGGCGCGCAGTAAGGGAGCGTAGTGCTGCTTTGGCTGTGGGAGCAGGCTCAAGCGCCGTTACTCCCGCCGCTACTTCTTCAGAGGAGCTCCCGGTCGCCTTGTCTACTGCTCATAGACGGGCGGCACGTGCAGCTCGGGAAGCTAACGGTAAATCCGCCTCAGGTAATGTGTTTTTGAGGCTTTGTTGTCAAAGTTTTAGACTATCAGTTCTTATATATCTTGTCCTGCAGGGCCGAGTCTTACTGAAGGAGTGGCGGCGACCGTCGAGCCTGAGGGGACGGTAAAGGAGGTAGCCGCTGAACCCGAGGCGACGGTAGGCGATGTAACCGTAATTGCCGGGCCCGAGATAGTGGCTAACAAGACAGTCACGACTGCTATGCCCGAGATGGCTACCAATGCTGAGCCTAAGGTAGCGGCGGGTGAGACGGCTGCTACGGTCGAGCCTGAGGCAGCACTGGATGAAATGGTTGCGACCACTGAGCCCGAGGGGGTAACGGGCGAAACGGGTATGATCGCTGAGCACGAGATGGCCGCTCTTTCTCAAGAGTCGGGCACTGCTCCGATCATCGCTCTCCCTGCTTACGGTTCCTTGTCGTCTCCCGGCGTCGCGAGCGTGACGACGGCTTTTGTAGAGTCAGGCGATGAGGCAATGGGACGTGAGACCATCCCAATGGAGGAGGGAGACGCCACCGTTGCATCAAGTGACGCCCTCGTTAGGGTCCTGGCCGGCGACTCTTCAGGTAAATCTTGAGTCACCGCCTTCTTTTTATTCTTCAATCCTTCCTGACAGGGCTTATCTTGTTTCTAACGCAGGTGCGGCTAGTGCTGATGCCGCGTTACCCGAGAGAGCGCCGTCAGTTACCATTCTGACGGTGACCACTTCTCTTCCTTCCCTCGCACCGTCGCAGATGCTGGAAGGTATGGATTTGTGACTCATCAGTCTTATCTTTAGGCTGCATAATTTATGTATTGATGTTGTACTATTGCGTCTTTGCAGGAGTCCTTTTTGACCACCTGTACCAGGTGTTGCACCTACACTTCTCCTTCTTGTCCGAGACGAGTCCGCCTGCTGGTGTCGGTGAGTGTTTTCTCTAAACGATGTCCTCTTCTTTAACAGGTAGTCACATTATTGCTAATCTCTTCTTTATATTGCTTGTAGCCTTAGGAATTGAAGGAGGGGACGAGGCTATCGTTGCGCCACCGGTACTCCCAGCTCTGCCCCCTGCTGCAGCCGGTATAGTAGACTTTACTTTTTTACTTGTTTTCTTTATTTCTTGAGCCGACACCTGATTATGATCTATTTTGCAGCAATCACATCGACTCCAACCCCGTTCGAGTCTCGTATTATAATGCCGGCCGGGCCCTTTTTAAGGCGTCCATCATCCAAAGGTGCCGTGATCAGCCTACGCATGTTAAGCGAGTATATCGAGGAGTTCGACGCAGAGGCTCCCACATCTGCCGTGGATTTTGCCGCAGAGATTAACCCTATGCTGGCGACGCTCATGAACTTTCACGGTGAGGGCGTCGTTGAGTCTTGGGTTAATCGCTGCCGGGAGGTCGAGGCTTGCTTGCATGAGCTTTAGCTTAAGCGTCCGGCACCTGAGATTCTGGCCACGAGCACTCAATGGGCGACATGGATCGAGCAGAGCACTTCTTACTTCCGCCATCTGAACAAGAAGTGGTTTTAAAGGGAATGGAATGCAAAGAAATTTCAAGCGAGTCTGCTCGACTGCATGCTGAGGTAGACGCGAACGCTGCCCAGGTGAAAGTTATCTTCGAGGGCTTTCTGCAATGTATCTCTGATGGGTTAACATTGAAGCAGAACCTCAATGTCGCTGAGCGTGATGCACAAGATCGTGAAGCAGCTCAGCGAGCCGTCGAGGAACAACCTCATCTTAATTGCAGCAGCGAGCCTAGGTCGAAGCAGAGTTGGCCGCGGCAGCCGATCAGGAAGAGGGGCTGAGGGAAGTGCGCGAACGACTGGTTGGACTACTGAAAGCGCTTTCCTCTCAATAGAAATTCTATACCATTTGTAATTTTGAATAAATGTATTTGTTCTTTTATTCTTTAATACGATGTATTTTGTATCCAATCGAATTCATGAATAAAAGATACGCGTTCTTTATAATGTCTTGTGTTATTTCTCTACTTTCTTCTTTCTTGCTGTGTTGTTTGCAATGTGACTTTAGTCAGTGTGGTCTGTAGATAGCGTATGGCTGTCAGTCTTAGGCTCTTTGTAGAGTGGCGATGGCTTAGAAAACAGGGTTAGGACCTGTCACCTAAGAATTTTCAACTTTATGAGCCGTGAGGGTCTCATAAAGAATTTTCTCCCTACCGGCCGAGAGGGTCCCGTAAGTGTAATTTCTCCTTAAGAATCGTGAGGATTCCCAAGTGCGTTTTCTCTTGAAAGTCGTAAGGATCTCACAAGAGAATTTACTCCCTTACGAGTCGTGAGGACCCGCAAGTGACGGGTGAAGTTGTCCTTATCCGCATTTCACGGAATCAGGGGTTGCTCTGGATGCTTCCCCACAGGTTTACTGCCGTGTTTGGCGAGGACCAGGCTTCGCTCTGGACGTTTTCCAGGATACCGTAGTTTAAAGACATCGCGGTCGAGGTTAAGGACATCATAGTCCGTGAGTTTAAGGACCTCACAGTCCGGTGTTAGTTTTTAAGACATCACGGTCGAGGTTAAGGACATCATAGTCCATGGATTTAAGGACTCCACAGTCCGATGTTAGTTTTAAGACATCACGGTCGAGGTTAAGGACATCATAGTCCGTGGATTTAAGAACTCCACAGTTCGATGTTAGTTTTAAGATATCGCGGTCGAGGTTAAGGACATCATAGTCCGTGGATTTAAGAACTCCACGGTCCAATGTTAGTTTTAAGATATCACGGTCGAGGTTAAGGACATCATATTCCGTGGATTTAAGGACTCCACAGTCCAATGTTAGTTTTAAGACATCACGGTCGAGGTTAAGGACATCATAGTCCGTGGATTTAAGGACTCCACAGTCCGTGAAATATGTGGTTGTTGGGAACCGTCACCTCTTTGAAGACGTTGAGGAATTACAACGACAAATATCAAAGGAGTGAAGAGATGTACCCTTGAACCAAGGTAAAATTAGTGTAAAATCATTGTGGTTGATTGTTAGTTTTAAGACATCACGGTCGAGGTTAAGGACATCATAGTCCGTGAGTTTAAGGACCTCACAGTCCGATGTTTGCTCTGGATGCTTCCCACGGGTTCACTGCCATGTTTGGCGAGGACCAGGCTCCGCTCTGGATGCTTCACACGGGTTCACTGCCGTGCTCTGCGAGGACCAGGATCCGCTCTGGACGTTTTCCACGGGGTCAGAAGTGACACTATCCGCGTTCCACGTAACCAGGAATTTTGCTCTGGATGCTTCCCACGGGTTCACTGCCGTATTCTGCGAGGACCAGGCTCCGCTCTGGATGCTTCATACGGGTTCACTGCCGTGCTCTGCGAGGACCAGGATCCGCTTTGGACGTTTTCCACGGGGTCAGAAAGTGACATAATCCGCGTTCCACGTAGCCAGGAATTTTGCTCTGGATGCTTCCCACGGGTTCACTGCCATGTTCGGCGAGGACCAGGCTCCACTCTAGATGCTTCACACGGGTTCACTGCTGTGTTCTGCGAGGACCAGGATATGCTCTGGACGTTTTCCACGGGGTCAGAAGTGACATAATCCGCGTTCCACGTAGCCAGGAATTTTGCTCTGGATACTTCCCATGGGTTCACTGCCATGTTCGGCGAGGACCAGGCTTCGCTCTGGATACTTCACATGGGTTCAGAAGTGACGTTATCCGCGTTCCACGTGACCAGGAATTTTGCTCTGGATGCTTCCCACGGGTTCACTGCCGTGTTCGGCGAGGACTAGGCTCTGCTCTGGATGCTTCACACGAGTTCACTGTCGTGCTCTGCGAGGACCAGGATCCGCTCTGGACGTTTTCCACGGGGTCAAAAGTGACGTTATCTGCGTTCCATGTAACCAGGAATTTTGCTCTAGATGCTTCCCACGGGTTCACTGCCGTGTTCGGCGAGGACTAGGCTCCGCTCTAGATGCTTCACACGGGTTCACTGCCGTGCTCTGCGAGGACCAGGATCCGCTCTGGACGTTTTCCACGGGGTCAGAAGTGACGTTATCCGCGTTCCACATAACCAGGAATTTTGCTCTAGATGCTTCCCACGGGTTCACTACTGTGTTCGGCGAGGACCAGGATCCGCTCTGGACGTTTTCCACGGGGTTAAAAGTGACGTTATCCGCGTTCCACATGACCAGGAATTTTGTTGATTATATCCGCATTTCACGGAGTTAGGATTTGGCACTCGGTTAGCTGTATACCGCCGAGTCATGGAACTGGGAGTTGCCACTGTTCCGCTTCGCTTGATGTTGTGTCTGCTGAGACGAATGTTGAGATGCTCTCCAGGCTGTCTGAGAACCATCGAGGTTTAGCCTCTTCTTCTGATGAAACCTGGGGAGGAGGAGTGTGATTCCTTCTTTGCTTGCGCCCCTGGATTGTGTACAGGGATTAATGTAATATCACCTGTAGGGCATATATTTCACTTTTATTTTTATTTTATTTCTTTCCACGATGCTCTATCATTTCAGCTTTTTATATCGCGAAGGTCGCGATTGCCCAATCATTTCGGCTATTTTTCGTGGTGCCCAATCATTTCGGCTATTTGTTTTATTTTTACTCGCGGCTTTTTATTGCGAGTTGCCCACTCATTTTGGCTATTTCGTATGCATACATTTTTACTTGCTGATTTTATCGCAAGTCGCCCCACCATTTCGGCTATTTCGTATGCAAGTATGGCCTGCTGGCTTTCTGCTGCAAGCTTGGGATTAGACACCGATTTCGGCATCAGCACCGCTACAACTGGGATATTGCCAGGAGCGAATTATCATTTGCCTCTGTCGATATCGAACAAGGGTGGCTTGGCAAACAGGGTTAGGGTCCTGTCGACTAAGGCTTTTGACTTTATGAGCCGTAAGGGTCTCACAAAGGTATTTCTCCCTGCGAGTCGTGAGGATCTCGTAGGTGCGTTTTCTCCTTAGGAATCGTGAGGACTCCTAAGTGTATGGCTTCTCGTAAGTCATAAAGATCTTACAATAGGGCTTTCTCCTTATAAGTCGAGAGGACTTACAAGGGCTGTTCACTGTGCAAACATATCCCTAGTCACGGATGGGACTTTGTTAGGAAAATGTTTATTCGCGCCCGTGGATTGTATACAAGGGTCAGCGTTGAGCCGCTTGTAGGGGCAGTATCGGAGGTTGTAGGGGTTGTTTAAGAATAGGTTCAGGTCTCTGTAGCTTAAGACTTTCAAATCTTATGAGCCGTGAGGGTCTCACAAGAGGATTCTCCTTACGAGTCATGAAGATCTCGCAAGTGTAATTTCTCCTTAGGAATCGTGGGGATCCCTAAGTGTGTTGCTCCCTTATGAGTCATAAGGATCTCACGCGGGTGGTTTCTCCTTAGAAAGTCGAGAGAACCCTGAAAGTGTCTCTTAACGAGATTGCGCCCTTTCGGGTTTTCACAAACACTCGCCGGTAGCCCTGCTGTTTTTACTCACGGAGCCCTGTTCCCCTCCGAAAGACGGCGCGACAGAGACGTCTGGCCTGAGATTCGGGGCAGATGCTAATTGGTGCTATCCGTCCACCTCTCCGAAGATGCCAAGTTGATTTATGGCACCATGTATCGAAGGTTTAAACGGATGCGGCTGATGTAGCAGACTTCGTCAGATTCCCCCTTGCTTGAGGGGTTTTTGATTGTGGGGACGCTCTTCCCTGCAGGCGCAAGCCCCTGCAGTTAATTACGCTACCGCATTGCGGTAACAACTTTCTCCTTCTCCAGATGGTCACTTCGTGTCGTGGGTGTTTGTTTTGTGTTCGGTTGCCCGTGGATTGTATACAGAGACTAATTTATGTTGTCGCCCGTAGGACGTGGATTAGTCCAAATCTGTATCTTTCTTAGATTTGGGTTTGGGGGGGTGTTTAAAGATACGTTAGCCTTATGTGAGGCTAAGATCGACTTAAACGTTCGTTAAGGACACGTTAGTCTAATTTTAGACTAAGATCGACTTAACGGGGTCGTTTAGATCCGACAAGAGAGCAATTAGGGGCTCTATTGTTTAGTTTAGTGACATTGCGGTCGATAAGTAGTTTAAGGACATTGCGGTTCAACGTTAGTTTTAAGACGTTGCGGTCAAGGTTAAGGACATCATAGTCCATGAGCTTAAGGACCTCATAGTCCGATGTTAGTTTTAAGACATCACGGTCAAGGTTAAGGACATCATAGTCCATGAGCTTAAGGACTTCACAGTCCGATGTTAGTTTTAAGACATCACGGTCAAGGTTAAGGACATCATAGTCCGGTATTAGTTTTAAGACATCACGGTCGAGGTTAAGGACATCATAGTCCATGAGTTTAAGGACCCCACAGTCCGCAGCGGTGTGTGGTTGTCGAGACCCGTTACCTCTCTGACGACGTTGAGGAATTACAATGACAGATATCAGAGGAGTAAAGAGATATGCCCTCGAACCAGGTGTAAATTGATTGGGAGAGCAGTTGTGCTCAGTTCAATTTAAATTGAGGACTTATGGCCAGAATTGGGCTAAGTCCATTTGAAAATGTACAACATTTCATTTATATTTGGCCTGTTAGGCCTTTACTTGGGCTCTGCCCTTTAAAACAATGCATAGCATTGGGCTTTTTAATAATGCATAACATTTAAAATTGGCCTGCACAGCATTTGAATTGGTATGTTAGACTTTTTAATTGGGCTCTGCCATTTCTTAATAATGCACAGCATTTAGTGGTCTGACAGTGCGCCACGTGGCCTGTCAGGCGGTTTGCGCCAATTAAAGAGCGCAAGGCGCCAGCGCATATGGAGGTGACACGTGTCACGCTCTGCTGAGCGCAAGTTTGTTAGCGCAGTGCGCTGCGCCAGTACGCGGCTGACACGTGGCGCGCTCAGGTGCAGTGCGCCAATCCAAGAGCGCAGTGCGCTATATTTAGGAGCGCAAGGTGCAGATTGTGTCTGTAATTGACACGTGGCGCGCTCTGATGACTTGCGCCAATCCAAGGAGCGCAAAAGCGCAAATCAAGAGTGCAACGTACTGTCCAATAGCACAGAGCGCATCTTGATCCAATTCAGATCAAAGAAACAAGTTTTTCTTGTTCTAAAGAGGTTCTACCTCAAGATTCAAGAACCAATGGTTCATTAAAAGGCTGTGCCTTTATATAGATCAAAAGATCTAGAAATGAAGTAAATTACTTCTTTTAATCTTTTATGATTGGATCTTTATGATCTTTTTCTTTTTTATATTGAAGATCTTGATCTTGTTCTTAGATCTTTGATCTTTTTAGAAGAAATTCTTCTTTTTGTGAGGTGTTTTCATCTCTGTTCTTCCAAGAATTTAATTCTTTACCTTGAAAAAGATGATCTTCTTTCTTCAAAGGCTCGCCTTTCAAATTTTTTCAGAGTTCTCCATTTTCTCTCTCTCTGTATATCTGAGACTAGGAGTCTAGGGGCCTTTATATAGGGCCAATTGGTTTGTTGAGTTAGTTACAGAGATCTTTCTCTGATTGATCTGGGGATATTTCCCCACCGTTGGACCTTTGATCCTAAGGCCTCTGTTTTACAGAAGATAATCTTCTTATTTTAATAAGACTGGAAAGATCTTTCTAGAACTTTAATTCTGATTAATTAAATAATTTATTATTTAAATTTTAGTGCTGGCGCAGTTGGCGCAAGCGCACCTGCGCTTGACACGTGTCGTGCAGCGCAACTGCGCTAGCGCACCTGTGCTTGACACGTGTCGCGCAGCGCACCTGCGCTGACTTGAGCACCTATAAATAGGACCCTTGGTCCTCACGAGATGATTATCATCTTCGAGAATTTTATTTTCAGAGCCTTGCTCTTGTTTTCAAGAACTTTTAAGAGTTAAACTCTAGAAAAAATTTAGGTAAAAATTAACTTAACTTAAATTAATTTTATTTAACAGAGCCTTGCTCTCATAGATCTTTTGATCTAAAGAAAACCCTTTTGGGTTTTATAAAAAGAGCTTTGCTCTCAAGAATTTGTTTCAGGGTTTCTTAACCCATGAACAGAGCTTTGCTCATTGACAAAACATAGATCTTTTGATCTTCTGATAATGAACTCTTAAGAGTTTTTCATGGATTTTTAAGATCACAAACTTTAATTTTTAGGAATTAATTTTTCCTTTGATGGATTTTTCCATCATTATTACAGAGTTAGGCTCTTTAAGGAATTTTATTCCCTTGTGACCAGAGTTTAACAAGTGTCACTCTGTGACAGAGCTTTGCTCTGAAAAGGGGGATTTTCTCCTTGTCTCAAGGGATTTCTCATTTAATGAGAATATTCTTTTGAGGATCTCCTCATTAATTGACAGTCTCATCCAATGATGAGGCTGTCTTATTAACTGATGCATTGTCATCTGGATTTTGTGGGTCCCCCTTTGGTCCCCTCTCCACTGCATTGCAGTGTAGTACAAATTTCAAAGTACCAAGCGTCGGAATTAAATTATGATACTGATCATTGAACTTCGCTTTTTTCTTGCAGGAAACATGTCTGCTGATCTTTCATTCCCATTCTTCCGCTCAGAGGAAGGATTCCCTGAGGCGCTAGTGGACCGGGAGGCTCTCGCTCTCATTAAGGATTTTGACCCGGAGCATAAGAACCTTCATTTATGGGGTAGATGGTATAGTGAAAGCATCAAGGGTCGCCGAAGCTTCTCCTGTGCGACGCCGTCAGAGCCAATCTCATCGATCCCATATGCGGATGCACCCTCTGTGAACTATGCCGTGGAGGTCGTAAATTGGAACTCGGAGGATCTCCTTCAGCCTTCGATTGCTGCCATCCCCGTGCAGCCGCCGGCAGCCGTGGACATTCTGGGGCGGCGCATATGCCAGGGTGAGTCGCGCCCTTGGGGACAACCTTATAACATTGGATTGACCCCTCGACAATCGGCCGGGTATTTGCAGTGGGCTAGGTATATCCTGTCAGCGAAGAAGACGCATCTGATGAAGATTGGTCTGTACCCTACAGTCTACACCTCACTGTTCGAGTACCCTGCTCCTCCGACATGGTGGGTTAAGGCATTCGTTGAACAATGGAACATCCTCACCCAAACCTTTCTTCTGTCGGACAGGGAAGTCTCCATCCCCCTGTAGGAATTTGCTGAGATTTCGGATTTGCCAGTGAGGGGGGAGCATTATGAAGAGTTACTTCCTCTTGACGAATACGTTTTTGCCACCAAGCCGCTTGATTGAATACAATTTCGGATTGTGTAGTTGGAAAATAGAATAGAAATCACAACCAAAAATATTTGACCGCAATCAATAACGGTGTCGGTTGTAGCGCGTTAGTAAGTGCGGATCGTCCACAGGAAAAGTGTAATCGTTCGTCTTTTGAATTAGATGAATTGAAACTTTAATGAAAAGAAAACAAACAATTCATGATTTATATTTGAAGTTCAAGAATTAGAAAATCTAGATCTAATAACAAGAAAAAGATAGAATCAAGAATTGATAGTTTGATGATTTTTCCAAACCAAATATCAAGAATCTAAATGAGGCTCGTAGGAATCGATCGGATCTACAGATGTGATGTAATCTTACAATGACGTATTCTTATCCTTCGATGAATTGATACTAGATCGATGATGATCGACAAGAATTAGGGATTTCTTGTGAAACTAGAGTTTCATCTTATCCCTTGTTCTTTCGTCGATATCATTCATATTCTAGCCTCTAGTAAATTCAAGAAACGATCGTAGATCCCTATTTTCGAGCGATCACAATCAAGAAAGTATCGCAACGAAACTAGGTCATCGATTCTTAAACTTTCTAGGGTTTACAAGACTCGTAGGACTTAAGAATCGTATTAAGATTTGTTACATCATCATTCTATTGATCGTCTCGACTCCTTAACGAGCGGAGTTTTACTCAAACATCACAACAAGACTACAATCACAAATTGAGATCGAATCATGATGCAAGAATTAAAAGAAAGCAAGATTAAAGAATTTCACCTTTTATTTATATCAACAATTTCGTTACAATCGCTCAAGAACTACAAGAGGAAGAACTCGATCGTCTATTTGGCTTCGCTCGTCTCCGTGAGTCGCGGATCGGCTTGGATCACTTGCCCGATTGAAGATCGGCTCGGCTCATAAAAGGTTGAAGGCTTCTCACTTGATTTGGTACTCGAGATCTTGAATTTGGAGTGGAATTAGGGTTAGGGTTTCGCACAAGTCTTGTCACTAGACTTGTGGAAGAAGATGAAGAATTGAAGAAGACTAAAGATTATTGAACTAAGATTGAACTAACTAATGAACTATTGATTAACCTCAACCCTTAGATCTAGGCTCCTATTTATAGATCTCAAAACCCTAGATCTAGGAATTTGAATTTGAATTTCCCTCCAAAAGTTTGTCAGCAAGATTTGAATTTCCCTCCAAAAGTTTGTTGAGGAGAAGCTTCTAGATGTGATTAGTTAGGAGGGAGCTTCTAGAAATAGTTTGTTAGGAGCTTAATTAAGATTAGCCTTGCTTAATGATCTTCGCTGATCTGGCAGTAGCTTCGCGAGAATTCTGGAATTTGACATATCAGAAATGAATGTGGGCCCTGAGAGAAGCAATCTGCACAAAAATTGGACGGATGACGTGGCCAAACCGCCGCGGAACCGCGGCTCAAGCTGGCTCCCGCCGCGGAACCGCGGCGCTTTGGAGGCTTTGTGGCTTGAAACTTTTGGGCTTCTCTGGTACTGATATATGGGACTTTTTGTGATATGTTGAATTGTGTTTTGCCCTCTATATTGCTACCAGATCTCAAAACTTAGAGTTGGTGTATTTTATCAGCTTCTTTTGGCTTTTGTTCCTGCAAATTCTCGAGACAAGTGTTGCGCAATATAGGGATGATGCGATGCCATGAAATGCAGTCAATTTCCTTTATAGTGCCAGTTTTAGAGTCTAACACATGCAATCTAATATTTAACGACTGATTTGCTAATATGTGCTATATGAATGCTGAACACTTCTAGATGAGTGCCAATGATAGGGAAATTTCCGGTTAAAAAAGGCAGTATTTTCGACTGATCACCGCTGGCATGCCTAACGTCGGAGAATGCTATTCAGCACCAGTTTCTGGGCCTGGTGAAGGTGCTGAATATGTATGAAGGTCTCTATTTGGAATCGGGAGGCCGGGGAGTTAGTTTTGCAGATTTCATCGCCCGCTTTGTTCGACCGGAGATTCTATCGCAGCAGAGCGAAAAGTTCGCCAAGCTCAACGACCCCTTCGGCTTTGGCTTAGATCGTCGACCAGCATTGGAAGACGATCAAAAGGGTTTTTATCTTCCCGACGCTGCGATCATGCCCTTATCAGAAATCGTCGCCCCGGGCATCGACGAGGAGACCTTTTTTCTCGGGTTTCTGGGGTTATGGCTGTGCTGGTTCGCGCTCCCCATGCACCCGCGTTACATGAGGCCGTCTGTCTTCTACCCAGCGCATCGGATGGTGGCTGGTATACAGTTGTCGATTGGAACCGCCGGATTGGCCCACCTATACCATGGACTCAGCGTGGCGGCGGACGCAAATGAACCCGGGGTGCAAACCGCCAATCTCCCGATGCACTATTTTACTTCATGGATGGAAATGCATGTGCTCGGGGGTTTTGGTGTTCACAAGAGGCCCTCGTTCTACGAGAAGTGTAGACTCCCGAGAGTCATGCGGTTAATTGGTGCTTCCATTGTGAATCCGCCCCCGTGGGAGGCTAGGGGGTTACTTCTTCGTCCGCGCACGGTCGGAGCGGGCGTCTCTTTCACGGACAAGGTCATGACCGTTGGCCCGGAGACCTCCAAGGCGGTGTTGGCGCTGCGTGATGGTTTCAAGGATGGGGCCTCCGTATTGAATGCCCGCGAGATTCTTCACTTATACTCCATCCGGCCGGGATTCCTGGTGTTCAGGCAAAACGATATGGCACTCTTCATGAGGTACAACCCTCATCGGTTCGCCCAGCAGTTAAGTTATAACCAAGGGGTCCCACTGGAGGCATTTTTGGAAGAGCCTGCGGTTACCAGGGAGGGGATACGGAATGCACTACACCACTTTATGTGGTTAAACACGGGCTCCCATTTCTTCATCAGCGAGCCAAGCTGGGTTCCAAGGGCCCTCAACGTGTACGGGGCTTGGTATCAGCACGCGATGGGTGTTGTTATCCGAGAAGAGAAGCGGCTGCTGATTGACCGCAAGGGTGCGCCCCCGGCTAGCGACCGCAAGGTCCCCCTAAGGCAAAGGACCCATGTCGTTCCTCCGCTGAGAGGAGATGCTGGAGATGAGCCTCCATGTGTGCTAAGCCCGCCGCGTGGATTGCCCCGTGATTCTGTGGACGTGCCCCCAGCGCCCCGTGCTCCCGTGGAGACGGTAAATGTGGTTTCGCCTGAATCCGGCGTGGGCTCGGACATCGGGACCCGCCGTCCCAAGGTACCCATGAAGCGTAAGCTGATTTTGGGTGCGATCGGAGTCCGTGTGCAGAATAGGAAGAAGAAGTCGATCCTCTCTGCTGACGTTGTGTTCGGTCAAGAACCTCATGCCCCTTATAGCAAGGGGTTGGGTGAGTACGGGACCAACGAGGGCTTATTTATGCCGCCAGACGACACTGATATGGCGGCCGCCATCGCGGCTTCTGAGCGATTGGCAAGGCGCGATGCGTGGTTGGCTAAACTTGCGCAATCGGGTAATCACTAGTTGTGTTTTTCGTCATTGCATCGTACCTTTATCATTGTTTTTGACTAACGCTTTTCCTTTTTTTAAACAGGCATTTCTACCGAAGAAGCTATCGCTGCTTCCCTCAAAACTTTTCAGGAGGAGGAACAACTCAGAGCATCCTTAGGCCTTGGTACATTTCGGTTTACTATGTCTCTCCTTCCATTCCTTATGAGTAATCCGACCCCCTCTTTGTCTTATCGCAGGGACCACAAGACCTATCTCGCAAACTGATGCGGGCATTCTCTCCGGGCCAGCTACCGATGTTCCGGCCTCTTCGGAATTGCCGCAAGAGACCCAACTCAAAAAGCCGATGATGGATGCCTTGAAAGCTCTGGAGGCAACTCTGAACGCGGACAACGACGCCTTGCTGAAGGAGGCTTCCAAAAGGTCCGTCGTGACGGCCCGGGAGGAGAGGAAGCGCTTGAGGCGCGCAGCGAAGGAGAGTAGCGCTACTTTGGCTGTAGGAGCGGGCTCAAGCGCTGTTACTCCCGCTGCTACTCCTTCAGAGGAGCCGCCGGTCGCCTTGTCTACTGCTCACAGACGGGCGGCGCATGCAGCTCGGGAGGCTAACAGTCAATCCACCTCAGGTAATGTGTTTTTCGAGGCTTTGTTGTAAAAATTGTAAAACTATCGGTTCTTATATATCTTGTCTTGCAGGGCCGAGTCCTACTGAAGGAGCGGCGGCGACCGTCGAGCCTGAGGGGACGGTGGAGAAGATAGCAGTTGATCCCGAGGCGATGGTAGACAGTGCAGCCGTAGTTGCCGGGCCCGAGCTAGTGGCTGACGAGGTAGTCATGCCTACTATGCCCGAGACGGCCACCACTGCTGAGCGCGAGGTGGCGGCAGATGAGACGGCTGCTACGACCGAGCCTGAGGCAGCAGCGGATGGAGCGGCTGCGACCGATCAACCTATAGCAGTGGTGGATGAGACGACTGCGACCGCCGAGCCCGAGGCAGTGGTGGATGAGACGGGTATGATCGCTGAGCACGAGACGGCCGCTCTTTCTCAAGAATCAGGCGCCGCTCCGATCATCGCTCTCCCCGCTTACAGCTCCTTGTCGTCTTCCGGCATCGCGAGCGTGACGACGACTCCTGTAGAGTCGGGCGATGAGGCAACGGGAGGTGAGATCGTCCCAACAGAGGAGGAAGACGCCACCGTTACATCAAGCAATGCCCTCGTTAGGGCCCTGACCGGCGACTTTTCAAGTAAATCTTGGGTTACCGCCCTTCTTCTATTCTGCAATCTTTCCTAATAAAGTTTATCTTGTTTTCTAACGTAGGTGCGGCTGATGCCGATATCAAGCTACTCGAGACAGCAACGTCAGTTACCGCCCTGACGGTGGCCACCTCTCTACCTTCTCTCGCACCGTCGCAAATGCTGGAAAGTGTGGATTTGTAACCCACCAGTCTTATCTAGGCTGCATAATTTACGTACTGATGTTGTATTATTGCGTCCTTGCAGGAGTGCTTTTTGATCACCTGTACCAGGTGCTGCACCCACACTTCTCCTTCCCGTCGGAGCTTGCTTCCTCCAGTGGCGCTGGTGAGTATAATTTTCAATTAATGCTCTTTCTTTTTCCAATAATGAAATTGTTTCTGATCTTTCCTTGCCCTGATTGCAGTGCTACAGATCGAAGGAGGAGATAAAAGATCGGTTGCGCCACCGGTCCTCCCAGCTTTGCCGCCTGCTGCAGCTGGTATAGTAAATTCCATTGTTCATGAATCTCTTGCATTTTTTAGGTCTGTCATCTGATTATGATTTGTTTTGCAGCTATCGCTCTGGTTCCAGCTCCTTTCGAGTCCCGCATTATGATGCCGGCAGGTCCATTCTCCAGACGTCCATCCTCAAAGGGTGCTGCGATGAGTTTGAGTATGCTGAGCGGATGCGTCGAGGAGCTTGACGCAGAGGCTCCTGCATCTACCGCAGATTTCGCTGCTGAGGTTAATCCGATGCTAGCGACGCTTGTAAATTTTTATAATGAAGGCGTCGTCGAGTCTTGGGTTAATCACTGCAGGGAGATCGAGGCTCGCCTGCATCAGCTGGAGCTTATGCGTCCTGGCCCCGAGATTTTAGCCACGAGTACTCAACGGGCGGCATAGATCGAGCAGAGCGCTTCTTACTTCCGCCATCTTGAACAAGAAGCGGCTTTAAGGCGGAGGGAATGCAAAGAGACCTCAAGCGAGTCTGCTCGATTGCGTGCTGAGGTCAACGCGAACGCTGCTAAGGTGAAAGTTATCTTCGAGGGCCTCCTGCAAAGTATCTCCGACGGGTTAACATTGAAGCAGAAGCTCGATACCGTTGAGCGTGATGCCCAAGGTCGCGAAGCAGCTCAGCAAGCAGTTGAAGAACAACTTTCATCCTACATGTAGCAGCGGGCCCAGGTAGAAGCAGAGTTGGCTGCGGCAGCCGATAAGGAGAAGGCGCTGAAGGAAGTGCGAGAGCAGCTTGCGGATTTGTTGAAGACGCTTCCTTCTCCATGAACATTTTGTATCATTTGTAATTGTAAATAAAATGTATTTATTTCTTTTATTCTTTAACACAATGTATCTTGTACTCAATCGAATTCATGAATAAAAGAAATACATTCTTCATAATGTCTTGTGTCATTTCTCTGCTTTCTTCTTTCTCGCTGTGTTGTTTGCCCTGCGATTTTAGCAAGTGTGGTCTAAGACTTTTCAACTTTATGAGCCGTGAGGGTCTCATAAAGTATTTTCTCCCTACGGGCCGAGAGGATCCTGTAGGTGTGTTTCTCCTTAGGAATCGTGTGGATTCCTAAGTGTGTTTTCTCTTGAGAGTCGTAAGGATCTCACAAGAGAATTTACTCCCTTACGAGTCGTGAGGACCCGCAAGTGATGGGTGAAGTCGCCTTTATCCGCATTTTACGGAGTTAAGGGTTGGTCTGGATGCTTTCCGGGGTACTATAGTTTAAAGACGTCGCGGTCAAGGTTAAGAACATCATAGTCTGTGGATTTAAGGACTCCACAGTCCGTTGTTAGTTTTAAGACATCACGGTCGAGGTTAAGGACATCATAATCCATGGATTTAAGGACTCCACAGTCCAATGTTAGTTTTAATACATCACGGTCGAGGTTAAGGACATCATAGTCCGTGGATTTAAGGACTCCACAGTCCAATGTTAGTTTTAAGACATCACGGTCGAGGTTAAGGACATCATAGTCCATGGATTTAAGGACTCCACTGTCCACGAAATGTGTAGTTACTGGGACCCGTCACCTCTTTGAAGACGTTGAGGAATTTCAACGACGAATATCAAAGGAGTGAAGAGATGTACCCTTAAACCAAGGTAAAGTCAGCTTAAAATCATTTTGTTTGATTGTTAGTTTTAAGACATTACGGTCGAGGTTAAGGACATCATAGTCCGTGGATTTTAAGGACTCCACAGTCCGATATTTGCTCTGGATGCTTCACACGGGTTCACTGCCGTGCTCTGCGAGGACCAGGCTCCACTTTGGACGTTTTCCGCGGGGTCAAAGAGTGACGTTATCCGCGTTCCACGTGACTAGGAATTTTGCTCTGGATGCTTCCCATGGGTTCACTGCCGTGTTCGGCGAGGACCAGGCTCCGCTCTGGATGCTTCACACAGGTTCACTGCCGTGCTCTGCGAGGACCAGGATCTGCTCTGGACGTTTTCCACGGGGTCAAAGAGTGACGTTATCCGCATTCCACGTGATCAGGAATTTTGCTCTGGATGCTTCCCACGGGTTCACTGCCGTGTTCGGCGAGGACCAGGCCCCGCTCTGGATGCTTCACACGGGTTCACTGTCGTGCTCTGGGAGGACCAGGATCCGCTCTGGATGCCTCGCACGGGTTCACTGCCGTGCTCTGCGAGGACCAGGATCCGCTCTGAACGTTTTCCACGGGGTCAGAAGTGACGTTATCCGTGTTCCACGTGACCAGGAATTTGCACTAGATGCTTCCCACGGGTTCACTGCCATGTTCGGCGAGGACTAGGCTCCACTCTGGATGCTTCACACGGGTTCACTGCCGTGCTCTGCGAGGACCAGGATCCGCTCTGGACGTTTTCCACGGGGTCAGAAGTGACGTTATCCGCGTTCCACGTAACCAGGAATTTTGTTGAATATATCTGCATTTCATGGAGTTGTGATTTGACTCTCGGTCATCTGTATACCGCCGAGTCATGGAACTGGGAGTTGCCGCCGTTCCGCTTTGCTCGATGTTGTATCTGCTGCAATGAGACGAATGTTGAGATGATCTCTAGGCTATCTGTGGCCCGTCGAGATTTGGCTTCTTCTTCTGATGAAACCTGGGAAAGGAGGAGTGTGATTCTTTCTTTGTTTGCGCCCCTGGATTGTATACAGGGGTTGATGTAACATCACCTGCAGGGCGTAAATTTCATTTTTATTTTTATTTTATTTCTTTCCGCGATGCTCTATCATTTCATCTTTTTATATTGCGAAGGTCGCGATTGCCCAATCATTTCGGATATTTTTTGCGGTGCCCAACCATTTCGGCTATTTGTTTTATTTTTACTCGCTGCTTTTTATTGCGAGTTGCCCAATCATTTCGGCTATTTCGCATGCATATATTTTTTTTACTTGCTGATTTTTATTTGCAAGTTGCCCTATCATTTCGGCTATTTCGTATGCATGTGTGGCTTGTTGTATTTTCGCTGCAAGCTTGGGATTAGACACCGATTTCGTTATCAGCACCGCTACAACTGGGATATTGTCATGAGCGAATCATCATTTGCCTCTGTCGATGTCGAACAAAGGTGGCTTAGTAAACAGGGTTAGGGTCCTGTCGATTAAGACTTTTGACTTCATAAGCCGTAAGGGTCTCACAAAGGTATTTCTCCCTACAAGTCGTGAGGATCTCGTAGGTGCGTTTTCTCCTTAGGAGTCGTGAGGACTCCTGAGTGCATGTTCTCCTATAAGTCGTAAAGATCTTATAAGAGGGTTTTCTCCTTATAAATCGAGAGGACTTACAAGGGTTGTTCACCATATAGACATATCCCTAGTCACGGATGGGACTTCGTTAGGGAAATGTTTATTCGCGCCCGTGGATTGTATACAAGGGTCAGCATTGAGCCGCTTGTAGGGCATTATCGAAGGTTGTGGGGGTTGCTTAAGAACAGGTCCAGGTCTCTGTAAGTTAAGACTTTCAAATCTTATGAGCCGTGAGGGTCCCATAAGAGAGTTCTCCTTATGAGCCGTGAGGATCTCGTATGTGTAATTTCTCCTTAGGAATCGTGGGGATCCCTAAGTGTGTTGCTCCCTTGTGAGTCGTAAGGATCTCACGCGTGTGTTTTCTCCTTACCAGGTCGAGAGGACCCTGTAAGTTTCCTTTAACGAGGTTGCGCCCTTTCGGGTTTTCATAAACACTCGCCGGTTGCCCTGCTGTTTTTACTCACGGAGCCCTTTTGGGTTTTCATCCGTGCCCATTTTGCTTATGGACATACTGTTTTTTTTTGTTTTTTTATTCTTTTTATTTTTTTACCAGCTTTGGGATGCTGCAATCCACCGTAGTTTATCGACATCTCGGCCAACAGCTAGTTTTAGGACATAGTGATCCGTCATTAGTTTAAGGACGTTTCGGTCCGTCGTTAGTTTTAGGACATTTTGGTCCGTTGAAAAGAAAGCCGGTTACTACTTATAGAGTTTGGGCTTAGGAAGATAGTGAGCGGACATAGTCGTCGTCATCTATCATTGACCTAGGCCGTGACTCGTCAAGCGTAGTACTTCTTCAGGAAGCAACCGTTTATTGGCCTGAAAGGTCTTTCACCATGCATATCCATGAGTAGATAGGCTCCACCCTGGTAGACCTTGTCTATGATGTATGGGCCTTCATAATTCGGCTCGAATTTTCCCCGCTTGGCGCCATTGGGGATCATAGGTCTTTTGACCACTAGCACGAGTTCGCCTTGGCGGAATGTCCTCGGCCTGGCCAATCTTTCATATGAGCGCGTTATCTTTGCTTTATAAGCCTCCAGATTTTGTTGCGCTATGAGCCGGGTTTCATCAAGGGCATCAAGCTCCTCAAGCCGAAGGTGAGCATTCTCTTCATCCGTTAGCTCATAATGAACTGCCACTCATAGGGAGGGTAACTCTATCTCGAGGGAGAGTACCGCTTCTGTACCGAATACCAACGCGTACGGTGTTGTGTTGGTGGCCGTTTTGAACATAGTCCGGTACGCTCAGAGAGCTTCATGCAATCTCTCATGCCAGTCCTTCTTATTTCGGGACACCGTCTTTTTCATGATCTTAGTCAAGGTCTTGTTAAAAGCCTCAGCTAGACCGTTAGCCTGGGGATTATAGACTGAGGAGTATCTCTAATCTATGTTGTGCTGTTGTGCGAAGCGGCTGATCTTGTGGCTTCTATAGGCTGGCCCGTTATCGGAGATGATCCGTCAAGGAGTTCCAAACCGGTAAATAACGTGCGTCTTGAAGAAATGGAGGATATTCTCCGTCTTCACTTCCCTCAGCGGTACTGCTTCTGCCCATTTGAGAAGTAATCAGTTGTCGCCAAAATGAAACGGTGTCCTCTGGACGATGCTGGTTCGATGGGGCCGATTATGTCAGTTCCCCATATTTCGAATGGCCGGCTAGCCACTGTCAGGTGTAGTGGATTTGGGTGCTGATGGATAAAGTCCCCATGGATTTGGCACGAATGGCATTGCTTCGCATACTCAAGGCAGTCCTGAATCATCGTGGGCCGGTAGTAGCCCATCCGTTTGATCTTCAACTTCATCTTCGGCCCTGCTTGGTGAGAACTGCTGAGTCCGTCGTGAACTTCTTGGAAGACCCTTTTTGCTTCTTCAGGTCCCAGGCATCTTAACCATAAAGAATCAAATGACCTCTTGTACAGAGTATCATTGACGAAAGCGAAAGATAGGGCTCGCTTCATGAGCTGATGTTTTGAGGACGCATCTTCAGGCGTTCAATGGGATCTGAAGTAGTCATAAAGACTTCTCTCCAATCCTCAACCGTTTCTTGGTCCTTTATTTGTAGGGTCGTCTGTTCGGTCACTTCCTTTTCCTCAGATGACTCTGGAGATATTTCTGCCAGAGCAAGAACCTGACGGCTTTGCACGATAATCTTTACATCATCGAGGTTCTCGTCGGCCAGTTCTTTAGCGAGCTTGGCTAATGCATCCACTTTGCTATTTTCCGCACGCGGTATGCTTTCCAAAGTGTAGGAAGGAATTTGGGTCAACAGTTGCTGCACCTTTTCGCCGTACTTAACCAGCTCTGGCTTGCATGTCTGGTAGTCGCCATTTACTTGACTAACGACCAGTTGGGAGTCTCCGTATATGAGGAGGTTTTCAATTCCCATTTAGATGGCGATCTCGAGGCCTGCTATCAAAGCTTCATATTCGGCTTCATTGTTTGTCTTCGGCTCTGTTAAGGAGAAAGCAAAGCGCATTATCCCTCCTTATGGAGTTACGAAGATGAGGCCTACCCCCGATTTGATTATAGGGGTGCTTTGCTTGCGCTTCTTCATGGAAGACGCACCATCAAAATAAAGTTCCCACCGGGTATCACTTCCGTCAATCGTGTCAAACGCGTGTTCGTCTGGCAGTTCGCAATTCAAGGGAGAATCGGCAGGTATTGGATGTTCAGCGAGGAAGTCGGCGATGGCCTGGCCTTTCACCGCCTTAAGAGGCTGATAGGTTATTGAGAAATCCATTAAGACCAAGGCCCATTTAGCGAGTCGTCTCGTCAATATGGCCTTTGACATTAAATACTTGAGGGGATCCACCTTCGATATGAGACGGACTTCATGCGCCAACGCATAGTGCCTAAGCTTCGTTATCGCGAAGATCAAGGCTAGGCAATGTTTTTCGATGGGAGAATAATGGCTTTCTGCCCCCAGGAGAACTCGACTCAAGTGGTAGAGAGCTCTTTCTTTCCCTTGGTCGTTCTCTTGTGCCCATAATGCGCCTAAGGAACCTTCGACGGCTGTTGTATAAAGAATGAGAGACTTTCCCTTGACCGGAACGGCCAGCACTGGCGAGTTCTGCAGATACTGCTTGATTTCGTCCAGTGCACCTTAGCATTTATGATCCCAGACGAACGGGGTTCCCTTCTTCATCAAATGACTATAAGGACGGCACTTGCCAGAGAGATTGGCTATAAACCGCCGGATATACGCGAGCTTTCCGTGGAGAGATTGCAATTGTTTAAGAGTCCTTGGTGGAGGCATTTCCATTATTTCTTTAATCTTTGACGGATCTATCTTGATACCTCGGTGTCGGACGGTGAATCCTAGGAATTTACCTGAGGACACCCCAAACGCGCATTTAAGAGGGTTCATTTTCAAGTTGTATTGCCGAAGGCGTTGAAATACGATCTTTAGATGTTCGAGATGTTCCTCGTATGATTTGCTTTTCACCACGAGGTCGTCGATATAGCATTCGACGATTTCATGTATAAGGTCATCGAAGATCTTCGTCATGGCCCTCTGATAGGTGGCACCGGCGTTCTTTAGACCGAAGGGCATCACCTTGTAGCAAAATATACCCAAAGGGGTCCGGAAAGCAGTGTGTTTCTGGTCTTCGGGATGCATCTTTATTTGATTGTATCCTGACGAGCCGTCCATGAAGGAGAAAACTTCGTGGGTGGAGGTATTGTCTATCATCAGCTCAGTGACCGGTACTGGGAAATCATCCTTCGGACAAGCTTTATTGAGATCCCGAAAGTCCACACATATGCGCACTGTCCCATTCTTAGTCATCACTGGGACGATATTGGCGATCCAGTCAGGATACTGAACCTCTTGGATGAAGCCGGGGTCGATTAATTTCTTGACCTCGGTGTTGATACTCATCTCAAGCTCGAGCCGCATTCTTCTCGGTGCTTGTTTGATTGGCTTGACATCCGGGGATATCGTTAATTTGTGGACCGCGATCTCTGGATCCAATCCTGGCATTTTAGAATAGTTCCATGCGAAGCAATCTCTATGCCGCATAAGCACGTCTTTTAACGCAGCCACCCTTTCTTCAGATAGCAGCTCACTGACGAATGTAGGTCGCGGGTCGCTTGCCGTTCCCAAATCAATCTTCTTGAGGTTATCTGCAGTAGTGTGTATTCCATCTTCCAGCTCTTTTGGCGCCGGTGGAAATTCTGAGATCACCTCGTCATCATTGTTTTCGAAGCACCAGGTAAGGTCATGCATATTCTCAGGTTCTTCTTTTGATGATGTTATCATATGACAAGTACGAGTTCGCTTCGAAGACTGATGTGTATCTGGTTCTACTCTCGTAGCTTTGGGTTCATGCTTCTGCGGCGGTGTTACCCTCCAACTGTCGGATAGAGCGAACTTGCCGAGCTGATATTGGTCTTTGACCCAATTCTTGAAGGTGAAGCAGTCTTCGAGAGGATGTCCTATTGCTCGGTGATAAGAGCAATAATCTGGGTGAGAGATCTCGTTGGCTTGCTCAGGGTGTTTGGACTCCGGGAGTGTAAGCATTTGATGTCTTATGGCAAGATCAAGTATCTTCTTTGTCTTGTCTTGAGGAAAAGAGTATGCTCGACCCATGTTCTTTGTAAAGGACAAATCTGGACCGCTCAATCCCCGATCCCGTGGCTTCTTAGTCCTGCTTTGTCGCTGTCGAACGCCTTTTCCGCTCTTTGACTTGTTTCTGCCTCTGCGTCGGGCCTTTTTTGCAACAGGTTGACAGGGAAGGGCATTTTCATTTTTCGCAGCCTGTTGGAGAAGGCGTTGCGTCCTGCCTTTCTCGTAGATGGTCATTTCGCGGTTATGGTCGTCTCGAATTTTTTGACCAGCTTCCCTTATAAGCTTGTTCATTTGTTCTTCGAACGACGGACTGGGCATTTTCACGTCGGGGACTTTTTCTGGTTCAGGATTAGCACTCTCCCATTGAGCATCTCCTTCTTCATCAAAGTCATGTACAACATAGCAGTCGCGGAGTAGCTCCCGTTTCTTGGATCGAACGTATCCAAGTCCGATTGCTTCCATTCTCCCATTGGGCAACTTGCGCTGAGTTACGGGAACGTTCCAGATCCTGTCATAGAACTTAACTTTTCGAGCGGTCTGCTTGAAGGGTATCCCTTGGCGCTTTAACAGCCTTTTCAAGCCATCTGTATAATATCTAGGCATACAGATGGGCTGAAGCCTGTCAAGTGCAGGATCTGCTCCATGCCAGATTTCTTTCTCCACTTTGGTTTCCCCAGAGCGGTAGAATAGGATCGCCTTTTCGCCTTCTCGCCTAGGAGGGACATAGAACGTCTGCAGCTCTTCTACACTGTAGGTATCAAGCGCGTCTAGTTCTTTATGATGCTTAGGTGGAACCATGGCAACTTGCAGACTTTGCTCTTCATCAGCGAATGTTTGTATTGAAGGCCGAGCAGAGAATATAGCATGGAACTCATCTTCCGAATCACTGCCAAAGATCAACATAGGAGCGGACGGTCCCGGCTTGTTGTACTGGGGTGGACCTGAATAAACCATCGCTTCCTCTTCTTCAGTATCACTCCCGAAGACTGGAATGGTGGTGATAGCTTTGTTCTCCGGTTTGTGACATCTCTCCGTGTCCTCGAAATCTGGCAAAAAATATTTTGCATCTTCGTACTTGCGGACTTCGTTCACGGAGAATGAATTCAGCTCTCCTGTTACGGTATACTCGAGACCATCCTTAAAGTATTTCATACACTGATGTTGTGTAGAAGGGATGATGTTGTACTCGTGTAACCAAGGTCGGCCGAGCAAAGCATTGTAGCATGTCTTGGCGTCAATGACATGAAACTTGATATCCGTTACAAGTAGCCCGAATCATAATGTCAATATCACAGACCCGAGAGTCCGCGATGATTGGGAGTCAAAACCAGAGATAGTGATTTTATCACGAGCAAGATGCTGGACGCTCATGCAGATTTTCTTCAAGACTCGCACGTTGAGGAGATTGACGGAAGACCCATTGTTAACCAAGATTTTACCTATCTTTATATCGTGGCAGTATTCTGAGACGTAGAGGGGACGGTTGTGCTCGCACGTCCCAAGGAGGAGGTCTTCGTCGCCGAAGGTGATATCGACTGTGTGTACTTCCTTCAGCTCGTCCTTCATCTTTTCTTCGGTCAGGAAGGCTTGGAATTGCTCTGGTTCTTGTAGCGCCTTGATCAATGAATCTCTCGCTTCTTTGGATAGTAAAAGAGCGTCAAGAATGCTGAGCTACAAGGGTAACTTCCTCAAGTGCGCCAGAACGTTATAGTCCATCTTACTCTTCTTTGGCGGGTCCTTGGCAGTCAGCTCTTTCATGACTTGGTTATCCAGGGCGATATCCTCGGAGACCTTTTCTTTTCACTTATCTTTTTTACTCGTGGATCCGAGATTCTTCTCTGGAAGCATGCGATTGCGCAGCTGGATGTTTTCACAGGCTTTTGGTTCTTCCTGCTCTCCCAATGCAGATTCTTTAAAGAGGGGGTCAAGAGCCATTTCCTCGTAAGAGTCGCTTCCGAAGGTGAGAATTTGCGATCCGCCGGTGTTGACCATGAGACAGTTACCGGTGTCTCTTTTATGCTCCTCAGTCGCGCTTCTTTGCTCCCGACGAGTTTTGTATTTCATCCGCTTAAAGTATTGCCGGTGGGCAACATACCCCTGCCACCATCTTTTAAAAGCATTGCACTCCTCGGTGGGGTACGAAATCTTTTGATGATATGAGCAGTAGCTAGGATGCATTTTTGCTTCACCGGGAGTGTTTTCTTCGGAGGGTGGTAGCTTCATTCCCATTGATATGGCTTTAGCAAACCTTTTCCTCGTCTTGAACTTGTTTTTATCCGCAACGGATGTCTTTTGATTTGGCGGGAGTGTCCCGACTCTTTCATCTAGTCGCCGGCATTTGGCTCTTTCAAATATGGTCGCCTCGCGCTCCCGATCAGCTTTACTTTTCAAAAGAGCCGTGTTCAGGAATGTATCAATTACTTCATCTGACGGCTTCAGGAATTCCGGCTTAGGATTTGCCCCCAGCTTCTCAGCGCAAAGAGTTTCTTCATCGTCTATCGACGAGTGAGAGATCACATGACAACTTACCACGTACTCCTCAGATCCGTCCGATGAGTCTTCTCCATCATCTTCGTCCTCAAGGACGTGGCTGAGGAACTCTTGGAGCGTGATGGGAGTCCGCACCTTTTGATTATACTCCTCCAGCACGTCGATCTGTTTCTGTAGGTCCGTGCGCTTGTCACCAGGCTTCACGGGCTTTTTGGATCTCTTCTTATTATTCTTTGAAGATTTTGACGGCTGAGCGTCAGTGTTTTGGCCATCACCACCAATCTTTGGAGCTGGGCGCGGCTTCAGTATTCCTTCGATGATCTGGGGTTCTAGCGGGTTCTTCCACCTGATCGCCGGGCATGTCTGGAGATCATTCAGCATCCTTTTGGTTTTGGCGGAAAGAGCCACCTCCCATGGAGCTTCCTCAACAAAAGAGCACGTTGCCCCTGATGTGTCCGTCTTCTTAGGAGTGTGCGGTCATGGTGGGTTTACTTTCCACTTTTCAGACAACGCAAACTTGCCTTGTAGGTACCGATCCTCGATCCATCCCTTAAAGACGAAGCAATCCTCGATCGGGTGGCTTACCGTTTGGTGGTAAGGGCAGTAATTGGGATTATTCACTTCGCTGGGTTGCGGTGGTCGCCTGGGATTCAGCAAATTGATAAGCCTGTTGCGCATAGCCAGCTCGAACAGCCTCTTCGTCTTGTCCCGCGGGAATGAGTAAGGACGCTTCATTTTCTCATTGTAATAGCGTCGTCTCTCCTCCAGTTGATCCGCTAGCTTTGGGGCACTGGGCTGCTGTTGAGTGTTCGCAACGAAGGTCGCTTTCCATTTACCCTTGTCGTTTCGAGGTTCCGGCTTCGGAGGAGACGGTCTGTGACCCATCTGATCCATCTGGGCCAACTTATCGATTAAGGCCTGGAACATGGTCGGTTTGAAGAACATCATGAACTGTGAAATAGTTGCATGAGGGTCTAGAGTGCCCACGAACATGCCCACCGCTGGTGCTTCTTCGATGCGTTGTTCACACTTCGACCACAGGTTCCGCCATCGGATTGCGTACTGAACCCAAGTTTCACCCGTCTTCACCCTTGCATTAATCAATGCCGTTATCGGGGTGCGTTCGCTGGCGCTCGCGAATCGCTGGGTGAATAACAATTCCATTTCTGCGAAAGTTTTGACGGAGTTGTTTGGAAGTTCGGAGTACCGTTCAAACGCCGTCTTCGATAAGCTGCCGACAAATTGGCGAAGCAAGAGCTTATCATCGCCGCCGGTGTTGCTACAAAGAGCCCTGAACTGGGCGATATGTTGATGGGGATTGCCTGTCCCCTTGTAGACATGGAATTTCGGGATCGTGTAGCCCAGTGGGTATTTTATCTGATCATACCAACCCGGATATGGTCGTCCCGTTTTGACGACTTGGCCGGCCGCTTCATTTGCCTGGTGAACTCTTATTTGCTGAGCAATATAGTCATCCAGGGCTACTTTAGAGATTGTTTCTTCTTTGGCTGCTAAAAGAGCCGGAGGTGGATTTGACGTTTCTCCTCTGTCATCTTCAAGGATAATCGGAGGATCTTCAGCTGGGGGATCTGGCCGGATCATCATGCCCGCCATGTCTTGGAATAGAAGAGCCATCTGCTTCATATTGGCCGCTTGTTCCGCAGCCTCCTTGTCCTTCTTTTCAAGCATTCTACGAAGGAATTCAGCATCGGTCTCGTGTTCGCGACGCTGTTCCGATGACGCCTCCGGGCTTTCTTTTGGTCCGGTGAGCACGGCCATCGCAGTCAGCATCTCCTGGAGCTTCTGCTGCTGTTGTTCCTGGGCTCTTATGATGGATCGGGTGAATGGTCGATTGCCCGTAGAAGCGCGGCTATCCTCCTTCCCGGATGCCATGTAAACGGTATGGACCACCATGCCCCCAGACCTAGGGCGTTTGGGTTCAGTGCCTTTAACTTTTGTCGCCGGCACGGGGATCTTCTCCGGCCTTTTCTTCTTATGAGCGGTCGAAGTTGAGGGAGCCATCGCAGTGGGCACCCATACAGCTTTTCGTGGCTTGGCAGGATGGCTTACTTCCTGTTGGACCTTCAGCTTCTTGTGCTGGCGGGAGAAATCTGGATCGATCACCGAGTCCTGGACCTGCCGCCAGACTTTGTAGACCTTGGAGGACAGCCGCTGCGGGGACCGTTCTGGATTTGCTTCTGCAACCTTCTCCGGTGGAGGGGAGAATTTTCAGTATAGCGGTAGGAGAATTCCTACGCACCTTATTCAACAGCTCAAAGCTGTTCTCAGTTGGAACAGCAGCATTAATTTCCGCCGTCGAGGCTGGTGGAGTTAGCCCGGAAGGGGAGTTTCCTCCAGACTTCCTCACTCGGCGCCAGTGGCGACGTCGAGCATGTCGAGTTGTGGGAATTGGCTCGGTAACGGGGACGGCCTCGTCTTTCCCCCTGTTCAGGTGAGGGGCTGTTGCCGGTGTCAGCCTATTAAAGACTGATGTCTTTTGAGCAGCAGAAGCAGGAGTTGGGATGGCCAGTCTTGTAAAGACCGATCCTTTAACAGGAGAAGCTGCCTTGACGATTTCAGGAGCAGAGTTGGTTACTCTCTTCGAAATAACCTTCTCTGGGATTGCAGGCTTCATTGTGGGCCCACAGGAATTTTGGCCCAATCTGGAGAAGACAGAGGCACTGGTGTTGGGCGACCCGTTGAGAGGGGCCGTAGCAGCTGTAAGTCGATCAAAGACCGACTTCTTAGGAGCTTCTGGTACGGGCACCGGGGTGCTGAAGCTTGTCGGCGGAAGCATGGTTCCGAAAAACAGCCCTGTGGTGCCTTGAGTAATCTGCTCCACGGGCATCGTAAACAAAGAGGCCGCTTGGGGCCCGTAGGTTATGCCCCCAGTTGAGGCAGGACGCGAGTTGCAACTGCAGTTGGAGCACTTCGAGCAGGTGAATGCCATTGTTGTTTTGCTTTCTGCGCCAAGCAAGAGACCTAATCTTAGTAACTTGAAACCCAAAGGCAACCATTAACAAACCACGATTCGTTTGCGAATACGACACACGAAGTGTGGAGTGGAAAGAGGAAAAGGTCCCACCGGGAGTGCCAGAATCTGTTCCCCTTCGAAAGACGGCGCGACAGAGACGTCTAGCCTGAGATTCGGGGCAGATGCTAATTGGTGCTATCCGTCCACTTCTCCGAAGATGCCAAGTTGATTTATGGCACCATGTATCGAAGGTTTAAACGGATGCGGCCGATATTGCAGACTTCATCAGATTCCCCCTTGCTTGAGGCGTTTTTGATTGTGGGGACACTCTTCCCTGCAGGCGCAAGCCCCTGCAGTTAATTACGCTACCGCATCACGGTAACAAGTTTCTCTTTCTCCAGATGGTCACTTCGTGTCGTGGATGTTTGTTTTGTGTTCGGTTTCCCGTGGATTGTATACGGAGAGTAATTTATGTCGTCGCCCGTAGGACGTGGATTAGTCCAAATCCGTATCTTTCTTAGATTTGGGTTTGGGGGGTGTGTTTAAGGATACGTTAGCCTTATGTGAGGCTAAGATCGACTTAAACGTTCGTTAAGGACACGTTAGTCTAATTTTAAACTAAGATCGACTTAACGGGATCGTTTAGATCCGACAAGAGAGCAATTGGGGGCTCTATTGTTTAGTTTAGTGACATTGCGGTCGATAAGTAGTTTAAGGACATTGCGGTCCAACGTTAGTTTTAAGACGTTGCGGTCAAGGTTAAGGACATCATAGTCCATGAGCTTAAGGACCTCACAGTCCAATGTTAGTTTTAAGACATCACGGTCAAGGTTAAGGACATCATAGTCCATGAGCTTAAGGACCTCACAGTCCGATGTTAGTTTTAAGACATCACGGTCAAGGTTAAGGATATCATAGTCCGGTATTAGTTTTAAGACATCACGGTCGAGGTTAAGGACATCATAGTCCATGAGTTTAAGGACCCCACAGTCCGTAGCGGTGTGTGGTTGTCGAGACCCGTTACCTCTCTGACGACGTTGAGGAATTACAACGACAGATATCAGAGGAGTAAAGAGATGTGCCCTCGAACCGGGTGTAAATTGATTGGGAGAGCAGTTGTGCTCAGTTCAATTTAAATTGAGGACTTATGGCCAGAATTGGGCTAAGTCCATTTGAAAATGTTCAACATTTCATTTATATTTGGCCTGTTAGGCCTTTACTTGGGCTCTGCCCTTTAAAACAATGCATAGCATTGGGCTTTTTAATAATGCATAACATTTAAAATTGGCCTGCACAGCATTTGAATTGGTCTGTTAGACTTTTTAATTGGGCTCTGCCCTTTCTTAATAATGCACAGCATTTAGTGGTCTGACAGTGCGCCACGTGGCCTGTCAGGCGGTTTGCGCCAATTAAAGAGCGCAAGGCGCCATCGCATATGGAGGTGACATGTGTCACGCTCTGTTGCGCGCAAGTTTGTTAGCGCAGTACGCTGCGCCAGTGCACTGCTGACACGTGGCGCGCTCAGGTGCAGTGCGTCAATCCAAGAGCGCAGTGCGCAATATTTAGAAGCGCAAGGTGCAGATTGTGTTTGTGATTGACACGTGGCGCGCTCTGGTGACTTGCGCCAATCCAAGGAGCGCAAAAGTGCAAATCAAGAGTGCAACGCACTGTCCAATAGCGCAGAGCGAATCTTGATCCAATTCATATCAAAGAAACAAGTTTTTCTTGTTCTAAATAGGTTCTACCTCAAGATTCAAGAACCAATGGTTCATTAAAAGGCTGTGCCTTTATATAGATCAAAAGATCTAGAAATGAAGTAAATTACTTCTTTAATCTTTTATGATTGGATCTTTATGATCTTTTTCCTTTTTATATTGAAGATCTTGATCTTGTTCTTAGATCTTTGATCTTTTTAGAAGAAATTCTTCTTTTTGTGAGGTGTTTTCATCTCTGTTCTTTCAAGAATTTAATTCTTTACCTTGAAGAAGATGATCTTCTTTCTTCAAAGGCTTGCCTTTCAAATTTTTCAGAGTTCTCCCTTTTCTCTCTCTCTGTATATCTGAGACTTGGAGTCTAGGGGCCTTTATATAGGACCAATTGGTTTGTTGAATTAGTTACAGAGATTTTTCTCTGATTGTTCTGGGAATATTTCCCCAACGTTGGATCTTTGATCCTAAGGCCTCTGTTTTACAGAAGATAATCTTCTTATTTTAATAAGACAGAAAAGATCTTTCTAGAACTTTAATTCTGATTAATTAAATAATTTATTATTTAAATTTTAGTGCTGGCGCAGTAGGCGCAAGCGCACCTACGCTTGACACGTGTCGCGCAGCGCAGAGCGCAGCGCAACTGCGCTAGCGCAACTGTGCTTGACACGTGTCGCGCAGCGCAACTGCGTTAGCGCACCTGCGCTGACACGTGTCGCGCAGCGCAGAGCGCAGTGCAACTGCCCTAGCGCACCACTGTTTGACACGTGGCGCGCAGCGCAGAGCGCAAGTTATCTGAAGCGTTACTTCCTTTATTTAAAATTTGAATTTTTAAAATAGAGCCTTGCTCTGATTGGGGGTGCGCTGCCTTGGGCGCAGTGCCCCTTGCGCTGCATGTCTGCTTTTGACACGTGGCGCTCTGCGCACAGCGCAAGAGATCTGAAGCGTTGTTTCACCTTTTGAATTTGAAATTCAAACAGAGCTTTGCTTCACCTTTCGGGTTTTCACAAACACTCTCCGGTAGCCCTACTGTTTTTACTCACGGAGCCCTTTCGGGTTTTCATCCGTGCCCATTTTGCTTATGGACATATCTTTTTCTTTTTTTTATTCTTTTTTTTTATATATATATAACGAGGTTGCACCCTTTCGGGTTTTCACAAACACTCGCCGGTAACCCTGTTGTTTTTACTCACGGAGCCCTTTCGGGTTTTCATCCGTGCCCATTTTGCTTATGGACATACCGTTTTCTCTTTTTTTTATTCTCTTTTTTTGTACCGGCTTTGGGGATACTGCAATCCACCATAGTTTATTGACATCTCTGTCAACGGCTAGTTTTAGGACATAGTGGTCCGTCATTAGTTTAAGGACGTTTCGGTCCGCCGTTAGTTTAAGGACGTTTCGGTCCGTTGTTAGTTTAAGAACGTTTCGGTCCGTTGTAAAGTAAGCCGGTTACTACTTATAGAGTTTGGGCTTAGGAAGATAGCGAGCGGACATAGTCGTCGTCATCTATCATTGACCTAGGCCGTGACTCATCAAGCGTAGTACTTCTTCAGGAAGCGACCGTTTATTGGCCTGAAGGGCCTTTCGCCATGCATGTCCATGAGTAGATAGGCTCCACCCTGGTAGACCTTGTCTATGATGTACGGGCCTTCATAGTTCGGCTCGAATTTCCTTCGTTTAGCACGATTGGGGATCATGGGTCTTTTGACTACCAGCATGAGTTCGCCCTGGCGGAATGTCCTTGGCCTGGTCAATCTTTCGTATGAGCGCGTCATCTTTGCTTTATATGCTTCCAGATTTTGTTGCGCTATGGCCGGATTTCATCAAGGGCATCGAGCTCCTCGAGCCGAAGGTGAGCATTCTCTTCGTCTGTTAGCTCGTAATGAACTGCCACTCGTAGAGAGGGTAACTTTATCTCGAGGGGGAGTACCGCTTCTGTACCAAATACCAACGCGTACGGCGTTGTGTTCGTGGCCGTCTTGAACGTAGTTCGATATGCCCAGAGAGCTTCGTGCCAGTCCTTCTTATTTCGGGACACCGTCTTCTTTATGATCTTCGTCAGGGTATTATTGAAAGCCTCCGCCAGACCGTTGGCTCAGGGATTATAAACTGAGGAGTATCTCCATTCTATGTTGTGCTATTGTGTGAAGCGGCTGATTTTGTGGCTTCTGTAGGCTGGCCCGTTATCGAAGATGATCCGTCGCAGAGTTCCAAACCGATAAATAACGTGCGTCTTGAAGAAGTGGAGGATATTCTCCGTCTTCACTTCCCTCAGCGGTACTGCTTCTGCCTATTTGGAGAAGTAATCAGTCGTCGCCAAAATGAATCGGTGTCCTCTGGACGATGCTGGTTCGATGTGGCCGATTATATCAGTTCCCCACATTTCGAATGGCCAGCTAGCCACCGTTGGATGTAATGGATTTGGATGTTGGTGGATAAAGTCCCTATGAATCTGGCACGAGTGGCATTGCTTCGCATACTCGAGGCAGTCCTGGATCATCGTGGGCCAATAGTAGCCCATCCATTTAATCTTCAACTTCATCTTCGGCCCGGGTTGGTGAGAACCGCAGAGTCCGTCATGAACTTCCTGAACAACTCTCTTCGCATCTTCAGGTCCCAAGCATCTCAGCCACAGAGAATCAAATGACCTCTTGTACAGAGTATCATTGACGAAAGCGAAAAATAGGGCTCGCTTCATGAGCTGATGTTGTGAGGACGTATCTTCAGGCGTTCGACGGGATTTGAAGTAGTCTATAAAGACATCACTCCAATCCTCAGTCTTTTCCTGGTCTTTTATTTGCATAGCCATTTGCTCAGTCGCTCCCTTTTCTTCGGACTACTCCGGAGATATTTCTGCCGGTGTAAGAACCCGACGGCTTTGCACAACGATCCTCACGTCATCGAGGTTCTCGTCGGCCAGTTCTTTAGCGAGCTTAGCTAGTGCATCCGCTTTGCTATTTTCTGCATGCGGTATGCTTTCGAGGGTGTAGGAAGGAATTTGGGTCAACAGTTGCTGCACCCTTTCGCCGTATTTCACCAACTCTGGTTTGCACGTCTGGTAGTTGCCATTTACTTGACTAACGACTAGTTGGGAGTCTCCGTATATGAGGAGGTTTTCAATTCCCATGTCGATGGCGATCTCAAGACCTGCTATCAAAGCTTCATACTCGGCTTCATTGTTTGTCCTCGGCTCTGTTAAAGAGAAAGAGAAGCGCATTATCCCTCCTTGTGGGGTCACAAAGATGAGGCCTACCCCTGATTTGATTATAAGCGTGCTCTGTTTGCGCTTCTTCATAGAAGACGCTCCATCAAAATAAAGTTCCCACCGGATACCACCACCGTCGACCGCATCAAACACATGTTCGTCTGGCAGTTCGCAATTCAAAGGGAAATCGGCCGGTATCGGATGTTCAGCGAGGAAGTCGGCGATGGCCTGGCCTTTCACTGCCTTAAGAGGTTGATAAGTTATTGAGAACTCCATCAAGAGCAGGGCCCATTTAGCGAGCCGCCCTGTCAATATGGCCTTCGACATCAAGTATTTGAGAGGGTCCACCTTCGATATGAGGCAGACTTCATGCGCCAATGCATAGTGCCGGAGCTTCGTTATCGCGAAGTTCAATGCTAGGCAGTGTTTTTCGATGGGAGAGTAATTGCTTTCTGCCCCCAGTAGAACTCCACTCAAATAATAGAGAGCTCTTTCTTTCGCTTGGTCGTTCTCTTGTGTCCATAATGCGCCTAAGGAACCTTCGAGGGCTGTTGTATAAAGAATAAGGGGCTTTCCCTTGACCGGAGCGGCCAGCACTGGCAGGTTCTGCAGATACTGCTTGATTTCGTCCAGTGCGCCTTGGCATTTGTGATCCCAGACGAACGGGGTCCCTTTCTTCATCAAGCGACTGTACGGACGGCACTTGCCAGAGAGATTGGCTATAAATTGCCGGATATACGCGAGCTTCCTTTGGAGAGACCACAATTGCTTGAAAGACCTTGGCGGGGGCATCTCCATAATTGCTTTAATCTTTGACGGATCTATCTCGATGCCTCAGTGTCGGACAATGAATCCTAGGAATTTGCCCGAGGAAACTCCGAATGCGCATTTGAGAGGGTTCATCTTCAAGTTGTATTGCCGAAGGCGTTGAAATACGATCTTCAGATGCTCGAGATGTTCCTCGTATGATTTGCTTTTCACCACGAGGTCGTCGATGTAGCATTCGACGATTTCATGTATGAGGTCATCGAAGATCTTCGTCATGGCCCTCTGATAGGTGGCACCGACGTTCTTTAGACCGAAGGGCATCACCTTGTAGCAGAATATACCCAAAGGGGTCCGGAAAGCAGTGTGCTTCTGGTCTTCGGGATGCATCTTTATCTGATTATACCTTGATGAGCCGTCCATGAAGGAGAAGACTTCGTGAGTGGACGTGTTATCTATCATCAGCTCAGTGACCGGTACTGGGAAATCGTCCTTCGGGCAGGCTTTATTGAGATCCCGGAAGTCCACGCATATGCGCACTGTCCCATTTTTCTTCATCACCGGGATATGTTGGCGATCCAGTCAGGATACTGAACTTCTTGGATGAAGCCATAGTCGATTAGTTTCTTGACCTCGGCGTTGATACTCATCTCAAGCTCGAGCCGCATTCTTCTCGGTGCTTGTTTGATTGGCTTGACGTCCGGGGATATCGCCAATTTGTGGACCGCAATCTCTGGATCTAATCCTGGCATTTCGGAATAGTTCCATGCGAAGCAATCTCTATGCTGCATAAGCACGTCTTTTAACGCGGCCACCCTTTCTTCAGATAGCAGCTCACTGACGAATGTAGGTCGCGGGTCATTTGCCGTCCCCAAATCAATCTTCTTGAGGTTATCTGCAGTGGTGTGTATTCCATCTTCTAGCTCTTTTGGCGCCGGTGGAAACTCTGAGATCACCTCGTCATCATTATTTTCGAAGCACCAGGGGAGGTCATCTATATTCTCGGGTTCTTCTCTTGATATCGTTATCATACGACAAGTACGAGAACGCTTCCAAGACCGATGTTGATCTGATTCTACTCTCGCGGATTTGGGTTCATGCTTCTGCGGCGGAGTTATCCTCCAACTGTCGGATAGAGCGAACTTGCTGAGCTGATACTGATCTTCGACCCGGTTCTTGAAGGTGAAGCAGTCTTCGAGGGGATGTCCTATTGCCCTATGATAGGGGCAATAGTTTGGGTGAGAGACTTCGCCTGCTTGCTCGGGGTGCTTGGACTCCGGGTGGATAATCATTTGATGTCTTATAGCAAGCTCAAGTATCTTCTTTGTCTTGTCTTGAGGAAAAGAGTATGCTCGACTCATCTTCTTCATAAGGGACAAATCCGGACCGCTCGATTCCCGCTCGCGTGACTTCTTGGTCCCGCTTTGTCGCTGTTGAACGCCTTTTCCGCTCTTTGACTTGTTTTTGCCTCTGCGTCGGGCCTTTTGTACAAGAGGTTGACAGGGAGGGGCATTTTCATTTTTCGTAGCCTGTTGAAGAAGGCGTCGCGTCTTGGCTTTCTCGTAGATGGCCATTTCGCGATTATGGTCGTCTCGAACTTTTTGACCAGCTTCCCTTATAAGCTTGTCCATTTGTTCTTAGAACGACGGACTGGGCACTTTCACGTCTGGGGCTCTTTCTGGTTCAGGGTTAGCATTCTCCTATTGAGCATCTCCTTCTTCAACAAAATCATGTACGACATAGCAGTCGCGGAGTAGCTCCCATTTCTTGGACCGAACATATCCAAGCGGGATCGCTTCCATTCTTCCGTTGGGCAACTTGCGCTGAGTTCCGGGAACGTTCCAGATCCTGTCATAGAACTTAGCTTTTCGAGTGGTATGTTTAAAGGGTATCCCTTGGCGCTTCAATAGCCTTTTCAAGCCTTTTGTGTAATATCTAAGCAGATGGATGGGCTGGAGCCTGTCAAGTGTAGAATCCGCGCCATGCCAGATTTCTTTCTCCACTTTAGTTTCCCCGGAGCGGTAGAATAGGATTGCCTTTTCGCCTTCTCGCCTGGAAGGGACATAGAACGTCTGCAGCTCTTCCACACTGTAGGTGTCAAGCACGTCTAGTTCTTTATGATGTTTGGGCGGAACCATGGCAACTTGCAAACTTTGCTCTTCATCAGCGAATATTTGCATTGAAGGCCGAGCGGGGAATATAGCATGGACCTCATCTTTCGAGTCACTGCCAAAGATCAACATAGGAGCTGACGGTCCTGGCTTGTTGTACTGGGGTGGGCCTGAATAAACCATCTTTTCCTCTTCCTCCGTATCACTCCCGAAGACAAGAATGGTGGTGATGGTTTTGTTCTCCGGTTTGCGACATCTTTCCGTGTCCTCGAAATCTGGCAAGAAATATTTTGCATCTTCATACTTGCGGACTTCGTTTACGGAGAATGGGTTCAGCTCTCCTGTTACGGTATACTCGAGACCATCCTTAAAGTATTTCATACACTGATGTTGTGTAGAAGGGATGATATTGTACTCCTGTAACCAAGGCCGGCCGAGCAAAGCGTTATAGCATGTCTTGACGTCAATGACATGAAATTTAATATCCGTGACAAGTAGTCCGAATCGTAATATCAATATCACAGACCCGAGAGTCCGCGATGACTGGGAGTCAAAACCAGAGATGGTGATTTTATCACGAGCGAGATGCTGGACGCTCATGCAGATTTCCTTTAACACTCGCACGTTGAGAAGATTGACGGAAGACCCATTGTCGACCAGGATTTTGCCTATCTTTATATCGTGGCAATACCCTGAGACATAGAGGGGACGGTTGTGCTCACACGTCCTAAGGAGGAGGTCTTCATCGCCAAAGGTGATATCGGCTGTGTGTACTTCCTCCAGCTCGTCCTTCATCTTTTCTTCGGCGAGAAAAGCTTGGAATTGCTCTGGCTCTTGTAGCGCCTTGATCAATGAATCTCTCGCTTCTTTGGATAGTATAAGGGCGTCGAGAATATTGAGTTGCGAGGGTAACTTCCTCAAGTGCGCCAGAACGTTATAGTCCATCTTACTCTTCTTTGGCAGGTCCTTGGCGATCAGTTCTTTCATGACTTGGTCATCCAGGGAGATATCCTTGGAGACTTTTTCTTTTCCCTTATCTTTTCTACTCGTGGATCCGAGATTCTTTTCTGGAAGCGTACGGTTGCGTAGCTGAATATTTTCACATGCCTTCGATTCTTCCTCTTTCCTCAGGATGGGTTCCTTAAATAGAGGGCCAAGAGCCATCTCTTCGTCAGAGTCGCTTCCGAAGGTGAGAACCTGTGATCTCCCAGCGTCGACCATGTGACAGTAGTCGGTAGTTCTTTTATGCTCCTCAGTCGCGCTTCTTTGCTCCCGGCGAAGTTTGCGTTTCATCCGCTTAAAATGTTGCCGGTGAGCAACATATTCTCGCCACCATCTTTTAAAAGCATTGCACTCCTCGGTGGGGTGTGCCATCTTTTGGTGATATAGACAGTAGCTAGGATGTTTTTCTGCTTCACCGGGAGTGTTTCCTTCGGAGGGTGGTAGCTTCATTCCCATTAATATGGCTTTAGCAAACATTTTCCTCGTCTTGAACTTATTTTTATCCGCGACGGATGTTCCTTGATTTGGCGGGAGTGGCTCAACTCTTTCGTCTAGTCGCCGGCGTTGGGCTTTTTCAAATATGGTCGTCTCGCGCTCCCGATCAGTTTTACTTTTCAAAAGAGCCATGTTCAGGAATGCATCAATTATTTCGTCTGACGGCCCCAGAAGTTCCGGTTCAGGCTCTGCCCTCAGTTTCTTTGTGCAAGGAGCATCTTCATTATCTAGCGATGAATGAGAGATCATATGACAACTTGCTACGTAATCCTCAGATTCGTCCGACGATTCTTCTCCATCATCTCCGTCTTCAAGGACGTGGCTGAGGAACTCTTGGAGCGTGATGGGAGTCCGCGCCTTCTGATTATACTCCTCCAGCATGTCGATCTGTTTCTGAAGGTCCATACGATTGTCGCCAGGCTTCACGGGCTTTTTGGATTTCTTCTTCTTCTTTTTTGAAGATTTTGACGGCTGGGTGTGAGTGCTTGGACCATCACCACCAATCTTTGGAGTTGGGCACGGCTTCAGCATCCCTTCGATGATCTGGGGTTCTAGCGGGTTCTTCCACCTGATCGCCGGGCATGTCTGAAGATCATTCAGCATCCTTTTGGTTTTGGGTGAAAGCACGACCTCCCACGGAGCTTCTTCGACAAAAGAGCACGTTGCCCCCGGTGTGTCCATCTTCTTAGGAGTGTGTGGTTGTGGTGGGGTTACTTTCCATTTTTCAGACAGCGCAAACTTGCCTTGTAGGTACTGATCTTCGATCCATCCCTTAAAGACGAAGCAATTCTCGATCGGATGGCTTACCGTTTGGTGGTAAGGGCAATAATTGGGATTGTTTACTTCGCTGGGCTGTGATGGTCGCCTTGGATTCGGTAAATTGATAAGCCTGTTGCGCATAGCCAGCTCGAACAGCCTCTTTGTTTTGTCCTGTGGGAATGTGTAAGGGCGCTTCATTTTCTCATTATAATAGCGCCGTCTCTCTTCCAGTTGATCTGTTAGTTTTGGAGCACTGGGCTGCTGTTGGGTATTCGCAACGAAGGTCACCTTCCCTTTACCCTTTTCATTCCGTGGTTCTGGCTTCGGAGGAGACGGTCTGTGACCCATTTGATCCATCTGGGCTAGCTTATCGATTAAAGCCTGGAACGTAGTCGGTTTAAAGAACATCATGAATTGTGAAATAGTTGCATGAGGGTCTAGGGTGCCCACGAACATGCCCACCGCTGGTGCTTCTTCGATGCGCTGTTCGCACTTCGACCACAAGTTCCGCCATCGGATTGCGTATTGAACCCAAGTTTCGCCCGGCTTCACCCTTGCATTGATCAATGCCGTTATTGGGGTGCGTTCGCTGGTGCTTGCGAATCGCTGGGTGAATAGCAACTTCATCTCTGCGAAAGTTTTGACGGAGTCGTTTGGAAGCTCGGAGTACCACTCAAACGCCGTCTCCGATAAGCTGCCGATGAATTGGCGAAGCAAGAGCTTATCATCGCCGCCGGTGTTGCCACAAAGAGCCCTGAACTGGACGACATGTTGATGGGGATTGCCTGTCCCCTTGTAGACATGGAATTTCGGGATTGTGTACCCCGGCGGGTACTTTCTGATCATACCAGCTTGGATACAGTCGCCCTGTTTTGACAACTTGGCTGGCTGCCTCATTTGCCTGATGAACTCTTATTTGCTGAGCAATATAGTTATCCAGGGCAGCTTTAGAGATTGTTTCCTCTTTGGCTGTTGACAGAGCCGGCAGAGGATTCGATGTTTCTCCTCTATCATCTTCAATTATTACTGGAGGATCTTCGGCTGGGGGATCCGGCTGGATCATCATGCCGACCATGTCTTGGAAGAGAAGAGCCATTTGCTTTATATTGGCCGCTTGTTCCGCAGCCTCCTTGTCCTTCTTTTCGAGCATTCTCCGATGGAACTCCGCATCAGTCTCGTGTTTGCGACGTTGTTCCGATGACGTCTCCGGACTTTCTTTTGCCCCGGTGAGTGCGGCCATCGCAGTCAGCATCTCCTGGAGCTTCTGCTGCTGCTGTTTCTGGGCTCTTGTGATGGATCGGGTGAGTGGTCGGTAGCCCGTAGAAGCGTGGATATCCTCTTTTCCGGATGCCATGTAAATAGTATGGACCACCATGCCCCCAGACTTAGGGCGTTTGGGTTCAGTGCCTTTGACATTTGTCGCAGGCACGGGAATCTTCTCCGGCCTTCTCTTCTTATGAGTGGTCGAAGTTGAGAGGGCCATCACGGTGGGCACCCAAATAGCTTTCCGTGGCTTGGCAAGATGGCTTTCTTCTTGTTCAACCTTCGCCCTTTTCTGTCGGCGAGGGTAGTCTTGATCAACCATTGAGTTTCGGACCTGCCGCCAGACTTTGTAGATCTTGGAGGACAGCCGCTGAGGGGACTGTTCTGGCTTTGTTTCCGCAACATTCTCCACCGGAGGAGGAGATCTTTTCAATACGGCGGTAGGAGAATTCCTACGCACCTTATTTAGCAGCTCAAAGCTGTTCCCGGTTGGAATAGCAGCATTAATTTCCGCCGTCGGGGCTGGTGGAGTTAGCCTAGAAGGGGAGTTGCCTCCGGCCTTCCTCACTAGGCGCCAGTGGCGACGTCGAGCGTGTCGAACTGATGGAGTTGGTTCGGTGACGAAGATAGCTTTGTCTTGCCCCTTGTTCAGGTGAGGCGCCGTTACTAGTGTCAACCTGTTAAAGACTGAGGTCCTTTGAGTAGCAGGAGCGGGAGTTGGGACGGTCAGTCTTGTAAAGACCGACCCCTTGGCAGGAGAAGCCGCCTTGATGACTTCAGAAGCAGGGTTGGTTACTCTCTTCGGAATAACCTTCTCTGAGATTGCAGGCTTCATTGTGGGCCCACAGGAATTTTGGCCCAATCTGGAGAAGACCGAGGAGCCGAAGCTGGACGACCCGCTGAGAGGGGTCGCAGTAGCTGTAAGTCGATCGAAAACCGACTTCTTAAGAGCTTCTGGTACGAGCACGGGAACAGTGAAGCTTGCTGGTGGGAACATGGTCCCGAAAAACAACCCCGTGGTGGCTTGAGTAACCTGTTCCACGGGCATCGTGAACAGGGAAGCCGCTTGAGGCCCGTAGGTTATGCCCCCAGTTGAGGCAGGACACGAGTTGCAGCTGCATGTGGAACACTTTGAGCAGGTGAATGCCATTGATTCTTTGCTTACTGCACCAAGCAAAACGCCAAACCTTAGTACCTTGAAACCTAAGGGCAACCATTAGCAAACCGCGATTGGTTCGCGAACACAACACACGAAGTGTGGAGTGGAAAGAGGAAAAGGTCACACCGGGCGTGCCAGAATATGTTTACCGCAGAAAGCCGGGAAGACTGGACGTCTTGCCTGAATCTGGGGGCAGATACTAATTGGTGCTATCCGTCCACCTCTCCAAAGATGCCAAGCTGATTTATGGCACCATGTATCGAAGGTTTAAACGGATGCGGCCGATGTAGCAGACTTCGTCAGATTCCCCCTCGTTCCAGGGGTTTTTGATTGTGGGGACGCTCTTCCCTGCAAGCGCAATCCCCTGCAGTTAATTACGCTACCGCATCGCGGTAACAACTTTCTCCTTCTCCATATGGTCACTTCGTGTCGTAGGTGTTTGTTTTGTGTTTGGTTGCCCGTGGATTGTATACGGAGACTAAGTTATGTTGTCGCCCGTAGGGTGTGGATTAGTCCAAATCCGTATCTTTCTTAGATTTGGGTTTGGGGCGTTTGTGTTTAAGGATACGTTAGCCTTATTTGAGGCTAAGATCAACTTAAACGTTTGTTAAGGACACGTTAGTCTAATTTTAGACTAAGATCAACTTAACGGGATCGTTTAGATCCGACAAGAGAGCAATTGGGCTCTATTGTTTAGTTTAGTGACATTGCGGTCGATAATTAGTTTAAGGACATTACGGTCCAATGTTAGTTTTAAGACATTGCGGTCAAGGTTAAGGACATCATAGTCCGTGAGTTTAAGGACCTCACTGTCCGATGTTAGTTTTAAGACATTACGGTCGAGATTAAGGACATCATAGTCCGTGGATTTAAGGACTCCACGGTCCAATATTAGTTTTAAGACATCACGGTCGAGGTTAAGGACATCATAGTCCGTGAGTTTAAGGACCCCACAGTCCGGTATTAGTTTTAAGACATCACGGTCGAGGTTAAGGACGTCGTAGTCCATGAGTTTAAGGACCCCACAGTCCGGTATTAGTTTTAAGACATCACGGTCGAGGTTAAGGACGTCATAGTCTATGAGTTTAAGGACCCCACAGTCCGGTAGCAATATGTGGTCGTCGGGACCCGTCACCTCTCTGACGACGTTGAAGGATTACAACGACGGATGTCAGAGGTGTAAAGAGATGTACCCTCGAACCGGGTGTAAATTGATTGGAAGAGCAGTTATGCTCAGTTCAGTTTATATTGAGGACTTATGGCCAGAATTGGGCTAAGTCCAGTTAAAAATGTTTAACATTGTATTCATGTTTGGCCTGTTAGGCCTTTATTTGGGCTCTGTCCTTTTAATAATGCATAGCATTGGGCTCTGACATCGGATGTAATTAAATGCATAGCATTTATCAGGGGCAAAATAGTGGTTTGATAGTGCGCCACGTGGCTTGTCAGGCGCTTTGCGCCAATCAAAGAGCACATTGCGCTAGCGCATGCAAAGGTGACACGTGTCACGCTCAGCGCTAAGTGCAAGTCTGTTAGCGCACCGCGCTTTATAAGTGCGCTGCGCCAATTTATGGGTGCGCCAGTGAGTGACACGTGGCGCACTATGGCGCATATAGCTAACGCATAAAAACCGGGTTCTCTTAGCGTGTGCCGGTCCAAGAGCGCAGTGCACTATTTTTAGAAGCGCAAAGCGCAAACGGTTTTGTGGTTGACACGTGGCGTGTTTTGGCGCTGTGCGCCAGTCCAATAAGCGCAAAGGCGCAAATTCAAAAGTGCAAGGCACTGTCCAATAGCGCAAAGCGCATTTTTGATCAAATTAAGTTCAAAGAACAAGTTTTATTGTTCTTCAAAGGAGGCCTTGCCTCAAGATCCAAGAACCAAAGTTCTTGTTCTCATCAAAAGGCTCTGCCTTTATAGATCAAAAGATCTGTTAATGAAGTAAATTACTTCTTTTATTTTTTTTATGATTAGATCTTTTGATCTTTTTCTTTTCTATTGAAGATCTTGATCTTGTTCTTAGATCTCTGATTTTTTTAGAAGATGATTCTTCTTTTTTAATGGGATGATTTCATCTCTGTTCTTCAAGAATATAATTCTTTACCTTTAAAGATGAAGAAAATGATCTTCTTTCTTCAAAGGCTTGCCTTTCTTTCTCTTTGAGTTCTTCTCTCAAAGTTTGTAGAGGGTTCTTTCTAGCTGAGACTTGAAGTCTTGGGGCCTTTATATAGGGCCAATTGATTTGTTAAGTTAGTTGAAGAGATCTTTCTCTGATTGATTTGGGGATATTTCCCCACCGTTGGATCTATGATCTTAGGGTTTCTGTTTTACAGAAAATAATCTTCTTATTTTAATAAGATTGGAAAGATCTTTCTAGAACAGAATTTTAATTCTGATTAATTAATAATTTATTATTATTATTAGATCTTTTGATCTAATGGTGGGGAATTCTTTAAATTCCAGCGCTGGCGCAACTGGCGCTAGCGCACCTGTGTTTGACACGTGGCGCGCAGCGCAGAGCGCAGCGCAACTGCGCTAGCGCGTCTGTGTTTGACACGTGGCGTGCAGCTCAGAGCGCAGCGCAACTGCGCTAGCGCGTCTATGTTTGACACGTGGCGTGCAGCGCAAAGCGCTGGATCTGAAGCGTTGCTTCAATTTTTAAAATTTGAATTTTGAAACAGAGCTTTGCTCTGATTGGGGGTGCGCTGCCTAGGGCGCAGGGCTCCTGACGCTGGCGTGTCTGCTTTTGACACGTGGCGCGCAGCGCAAGGGGTCTGAAGCGTTGCTTCAACTTTTGAATTTTGAAATTCAAACAGAGCTTTGCTCTGATTGGGGGAAACACAGAGCCAGGATCTTTAAGGAATTTTATTCCTTCATGATCAGAGTTTGACAAGTGTCACTCTGTCATAGAGCTTTGCTCTCGAAGGGAGATTTTCTCCTTTTCCCGAGGGATCTCTCATTCAATGAGAATTTTCTTGAGGATTTCCTTATTAATTAACAGTCTCATCCAATGATGAGGCTATTTTATTAATTATCAATTGATGAATTGTCATCTAGATTTTGTGGGTCCCCCTTTGGTCCCCTTTCCATTGCATTGCAGTGTGGTAAAAATTTTAAAGTACCGTTAAAATTAAATTATAGTACTGACAGTTGACTTTTGTCCCTTTTTTTGCAGGCAACATGTCTTTTGATGCTTCGTTTCCGTTTATTCGTTCAGAGGGAGGATTCCCTGGAGCACCTGTAGACCGGGAAGTCCTAGCTTTAATCAAAGATCATGACCCAGAACATAAGAAACTTCACCTCTGGGGACGTGGTACAACCAGATTATTAAGGGTCGACAAAGCTTTTCATGCGTGGTACCCTCGGAGCCCATCATGGCGATCCACTACGCCAACTCACCCCCGGTGAACTATGCCGTGGAGAGGGTTAATTGGACTTCAGAAGGGCTTCTTCAGCCCGCTATAGCTTCGATACCCGTTCAGCCTCCCATGGCTTTAGATACCTTGGGACGACGTATTTGTCAAGGCGAGGCGAGGCCGTGGGGGCAACCATATAATATAGGTCTAATTCATCGTCATCCGACCGGTTATCTGCATTGGGCCCGTTACATTCTGTCAGCGAAGAAGTCGTAGTTGTTGAGACTTGGGTTGTATCCCGCCGTTTATGCTTCTCTCTTCCAGTATCCTACGCTTCTCACCTGGTGGGTTAAGGCATTTCTGGAGCAGTGAAACATTCCTACCCACACCTTCCTTTCATTGGACCGAGAAGTATCAATCTCCTTAGAGGAATTTGTAGAAGTTTCTGGCTTACCGGTCATAGGGGAGCATTGCTTCCCACGGATGAATATGTTTTCGGTGCCAAGCCAGTGATGACGGGCCTTACTCCGGTGAATGTCGTTCAAGACCAATTTCCGAGTTTGATCAAAGTGTTGAATATCTACGAGGGCCTTTTTCTCGAATCTGGGAGCCGCGGGGTTAGTTTCGAGGATTTCATCACTCGCTTCCTTCACCCAAAAGTCCTCTCGAAGGAGGCCGCTAAATTCGCCACGCTTGACGACCCTTTCGGCTTAGGTTTGGACAACCTGCCAACGACGGAGGTAGATCAGAAGAGTTTCTTCCTTCCCAACTCTCCAGTTGTTCCTTTTGCGGAGATTGCAGTCCCTGGGATTGATGAGGAAACATTTTTCTTGGGATTTCTTGGGCTATGGTTGAGCTGGTTCGCGCTCCCGATACACCTTCGCCGTATGAGGCCGTCTGTCTTTTATCCGGCTCACCGAATGACTATTGGGGTGAAAGTGGCTGTCGGGGTCACCGGTTTAGCCCATTTGTATTATGGCCTTGGTCAAGCGGCGGATACCACTGAGCCTGGAGTGCGGCATGTGAACTTCTCGATGCATTACTTCATGTCATGGCTCGTGCTACATGCACTTGGCGTTTTTGGCATTCACAAAAGGCCTTCATTTTATGACCGGTGCAGCTTCCCCCGGATTATGCAATTAGTCGGCACATCAATTGTAAATCCGTCACCGCGGGATGCTAGAGGTTTGCTCCTTCGTCCCCGCACGGTTGGAGACGGCATGACCTTCACCGATAAGGTTTTAACCATCGGAAAAGAGTCTGCCACAACGGTGCGGTCATTGCAGGACATTTTCAAAGATGGAGCCTCAGTTTTGAAAGCTCGGGAGATCCTCTATTTATATTCTATTAGACCGGGCTTCCTAGTGTTTAGGCAAAATGATGCGGCGCTTTTCATGAGATACAATCCGCATCGTTTTGCCTAAAAATTGAGCTATAATTAAGGAGTGCCGCTAGAAGCTTTCTTGCTAGAACGTACTGCTTTTGAAGAGGGAATGCGGAACGCGCTGCATCACTTCATGCGCTTAAATACGGGCTCTCACTTCTTTATCAGCGAGCCGAGTTGCATCCCGAGGATCCTTAATAAGTACACGGCGTGGTACCAGCATTCGATGGGCACCATTATTAAGGAAGAAAGGCGGCTGCTACTCGATCTCAAAAGTGCATCTCCTGCCGGCGATCGTAACGTTCCTTTGAAGCGACGGACCACTGTCCCCCCTCCGCTAAGAGAGGTCACTGCAGTTGAGCCTCCACGTGTGCTAAGCCCTACGCGCGGGTTGCCCCGTGCTCCTGTGGAGACGGTGGATGTACCATCAGTACTCCGTGCTCCCGCGGAGACGGTAATTTTAGCTTCCCCCAAATCTGGTGTGGGTTCAGATATCGGGACTCGTCGCCCCAAGGTTCCCACCAAGTGTAAGCTCGTGCTTGCTACGACTGGAGTTCGCGTGCAGAAGAGGAAGAAGAAGTCAGTCCTCTCTCTAGATGCTGTACTCGGCCTGGCGCCTCAGGCTCCTTATAATTAGGGCCTGAGCGAATATGGGACCAACGAAGGTCTCTTCATAACGCCGGAAGATACTGATCTCGCGGCCGCTATTGCAGCTTCTGTGCGATCCGCAACCCACCAAGTGGAAATAGCCACCCTCGTGCAATCAAGTAAACATCAGTCGCACCTTGTTATTACATTATATCTTTATTTTCATTATCTTGCCTTGACTGACATTTTTCCTTTTGTAACAGGCTTTACCACTGAAAAGGCTCTGGCGGCTTCCCTCGGGACCTTCGAGGAGGAGGAGAGGAACCGTGCTTTGTTGGGCATTGGTATGTCCCGGCTTATTGCATCTTCATTCTCCTTTCTTATAGACAATCTGACCTTTTCTTTATCTTATTGCAGGGTCCACAATGCCGATCTCGCAAGGTGATGCGGAAATTCTTCCCGGGCCAGCCACCGAAGTCCCGGCCTCTTCGGCACTGCCGAAAGAAGCCTTACTCAAACGACCGATGACGGAAGCCTTGACGGCTCCAGAGGTAACCCTTAGTGCGGGCAATGACGTCCTGTTGCTGGAGGCGTCTAAAAGGTCCGCTTTGATGGCCCGGGAAGAAAGGAAGCGCCGAATGCGCGCGGTGAGGGAGCATAGTACTGCCTTAGCCGCGGGTGCGGGTTCGAGCATCGCTAACCCTGCCCCTACTCCCTCAGAGGAATCTCAGGCTGCCTTGTCCACTGCCTACATACGGGCAGCACGTGCGGCTCGGGAAGCAAACGGAAGATCAACTCAAGGTAATGTGACAAATGGGTTCCGTTGTCAAAGTTATAACTACCAGTTCTCATATATCTTATCTTGCAGGGCCGAGTCTTACCGAAGAAGTGGCGGTGACTGCTGGGCCCGGGGTAGCGGTAGAGGAGGTAGCCGTGATTGCCGAACCCGAGGCGGCGGTAGGCGAGATGGCTGCGATCGCCGAACTCGAGGAGCGGCAGGTAAGACAGTCACGATCGCCGAGCCTGAGATGACGGTGGGTGAGATGACCACCACTGCCGAACCCGAGGTGGCGATGGATGAGATAGCCATAATTGCTGAGCCCGAGGTGGCTGCTCCTTCTCAAGAGTCGGGCACCGCTCCAATCATCGCTCTTTCCGCCTGCGGCTCTTTGCCATCTCCTGGCATCGCAAGCGTTACGACAGCTCTCGTAGAGTCAGGGGATGAAGCGACGGGAGGTGAGACCATCCCGATGGAAGATGATGAAGCAGTTGCTGTATCAACTGACGCCCTCGTCGCGGTTCCGACTGGCGACTCATCAGGTAGATTTTGGATCATTTCTTTTCTTTTGTTTTGCAATCCTTTTCAATCTTTCCTGACAGTATTTATCTTGTTTCTAATGCAGGTGTGGCGAGTGTTGAGGTTGCGCTACCCGAGGCAACGCCACCAGTTACTGTTTTGACGGTGACTCCTCCTTTACCTTCTCTCGCACCGTCTCAGATGTTGGAAGGTACGAATTTATGACCCATCAGTCTTACTTCTAGGTTGTATAATTTATGTACTGACATTGCATTACTGCGTCTTTGCAGGAGTCCTTTTTGACCACCTGTATCAGGTGCTGCACCCTCACTTCTCCTTCCTGTCAGAGATTGGTCCGTCTGGTGGTGTCGGTGAGTATCTTTTCTAAATGATGTCTTTTCTTTAACGGGTAGTCACATTATTGCTAATCCCTCTTTGTATTGCTTGTAGCCTTACAAATCGAAGGCGGAGACGAGGCTATCGTTGCGCCGCCAGTACTCCCAGCTTGCCCCCTGTTGCGGCCGGTATAGTAAACTCTGTTTTCGTGTATCTTCTTTATTTCCTGAACCGACATCTAACTATGATTTATTTTGCAGCAATTACATCGACTCCAGCCCCGTTCAAGTCTCTTATCATAATGCCGGCAGGGCCTTTTTCCAGACGTCCATCCTCAAAAGGTGCCATGACCAGTCTGCGTATGCTGAGCGAATACGTCGAGGAGCTTGACGCGGAGGCTCCTACATCTGCCGCAGATTTCGTTGCCGAGGTCAATCCAATGCTGGCGACGCTTGTGAACTTCCATAATGAAGGCGTCGTTGAGTCTTAGGTTAATCACTGCAGGGAAATTGAAGCTTGCCTGCATGAGCTCGAGGTTGGACGTCCTGCTCCAGAGGTCCTGGCTGTGAACGCTCAGCGGGCTGCGTGGGTTGAGCAGAGCACTCCCTACTTCCATCATCGTGAACAAGAGGCGGCTTTAAAACGTAAGGAGTGCGGAGAAACTTCGAGCGAATCTGCCCGACTGCATGCTCAGGTTGATGCAAATGCTGCACAGTTGAAAGTTATCTTTGAGGGCCTTCTGCGATGCATCTCTGACGGGTTAACACTGAGGCAGCAGCTTGACGTCGTCGAGCGGGATGCACAAAATCGTGGGGCAGCTCAGCAGGCAGTCGAGGAGCAGCTTTCGTCCTATTTGCAGCAACGAGCTCGGGTTGAAGCAGAGTTGGCCACGGCAGCTGACCATGACGAGAGGCTGAGGGGAGTGCGTGAGCAATTGATTGGCCTACTTAAGACACTTCCCTCCCAATAGTTGCTTTTGCGTCATTTGTAAATTTTGAATAAAATGTATTCATTCTTTTATTCTTTCATATGATGTATTTTGTACCCAATTGAATTCATGAATAAAAGATACATTTCTTTCGCAATGTCTTGTGTCATCTTTCTGCTTTCTCCTTTCTTTTGTTATCAGTATGTCACCTTAGCAAACATAGCCGGCAGATGATAGGGTGAGTATCTTGTTTCGGCTTCTTCGAGGGGTAGTGATGGCTTAGAAAGCAGGTTCAGATCTGCTGCCTAAGACTTTTCAACTTTATGAGCCGTGAGGGTCTCATAAAGATTTTTCTCCCTACGAGTCGAGAGGATCCCGTAGGTGTATTTTCTTCTTAGGAGTCGTGAGGATTCCTAAGTGCGTTTTCTCTTGAAAGTCGTAAGGATCTCACAAGAGAATTATCCCTCTTACAAGTCGAGAGGACTCGTAAGTGGTTGTTTCCCTCCTTGTCGAGGTTCGACTTTGGAGAGTGTGGTCCGTGAATAGTATGCAGGAGTCCATTTTGAACTGACTTGCAGGGCCCCAGTGCTTAGGAAACCGGTTCTTATCCCGATTGCCTAAGGCTTTTCCCTACGAGTCGAGAGGAATCGAGCATTTCTCGCAAGGATATCCTAACGTCACAGTTAACCTCTGCCTTTTACGACAAAGGTCCGTTAGGGTTTGTGGTACTAGGGTTTTGTCCATCGTACCGTCGCGTTGGCTGATGTATTCCTCGATAGGCAATCTTGCTTGTTCGAGTAGCCTTGCGACTGTCGTGTCTCTGATCTCTTCGGGGGCTGGACAAGACGTCTTCAAGCAATCCTCCTAGGCAGTTTGACCGTCGGAAGAGCAAGCGCTAGGAATTTTTCCATGTCGCTTTTTTACTTGAGGTTAGGCCCATTTTGGAGAGCCTCGATGAGTCATAACCACTCCGCGCTGGTGTGGGATGATCTCTGATAGTCTTTCAAGTTTTATATGAGTTGCCGTCAAGACCCTGAAGCTAGGAATTTGGCCTTCACTTCGTTCGCTGGTATCGCATCTGCTATATCGAGACGAATGTCGCGGTTGTCTCTAGGTTGCTAGTGAACCATTGAGGTTTGGAACTAGGGATTTTGCCGTGGATCCGTTTGTTTAATTGTCGCGTCTGAATCCTGCTGGAGGAAGAACGCTGTGGTGACATTTCGTCTGCTGTATCGAGATGAACGTTGAGGTGGTGACCACTCAATGCTGATGTGGGATGATCTCCGATAGCCCTTCAGGTTTTATTTGAGTCACCGTCAAGACCCTGAAGCTAGGAGTATGGCCTTTGCTTCGTTTGCTTTGGCGTGTCCGAATCCTGTTGGAGGAAGGACGCTGTGGTGACATCTCGTCTGTTGTATCGAGACGAACGTCGAGGTGGTGACCACTCCGCACTGGTGTGGGATGATCTCCGATAGTCTTTTAGGTTTTATATGAGTCACCATCAAGACCCTGAAGCTAGGAGTATGGCCTTCGCTTCGTTTGCTTTGGCGTGTCCGAATCCTGTTGGAGGAAGGACGCTGTGATGACATCTCGTCTGCTGTATCGAGACGAACGTCGAGGTGGTGACCACTCCGCACTGGTGTGGGATGATCTCCGATAGTCTTTCAGGTTTTATATGAGTTACCGTCAAGACCCTGAAGCTAGGAATTTGGCATTCGCTTCGTTTGTTTTGGTGTGTCTGAATCCTGTTGGAGGAAGGACGCTATAGTGATATTTCGTCTGTTGTATCGAGACGAACGTCGAGGTGGTGACCACTCCACACTGGTGTGGGATGATCTCCGATAGTCTTTCAGGTTTTATATGAGTTACCGTCAAGACCCTGAAGCTAGGAATTTGGCCTTCGCTTCGTTTGTTTTGGTGTGTCCGAATCCTGTTGGAGGAAGGACGCTGTAGTGACATTTTGTCTGCTGTATCGAGACGAACGTCGAGGTGGTGACCACTCCGCGCTGGTGTGGGATGATCTCCGATAGTCTTTCAGGTTTTATATGAGTTGCCGTCAAGACCCTAAAGCTAGGAATTTTGCATTTTCTTTGTTTGTTGGTATTGCGCCTGCTGTATCGAGACGAATGTTGCGGTTGTCTCTAGGTTGCTGGTGAACCGTTGAGGTTTGGAACTAGGGATTTTGCCGTGGCTCCGCTTGGTGATGTGGCGTCTGAGTCCTGCTGGAATGAGGAGGAACGCTGTTGTGGGCTCCAGGCTATAGATGTGGCCGTCGGGACTTGGAACTAGGTACTTTCGCCATGGCTCCGTTGTTTTGACCGTGAGGTCTTTTGTTGACGTTGTATCTGCATCATGCTGGACTGCGAAGGAATGCCGTTGTTGACATTGCGTCTGCTGTAGCGAGACGAATGCTGAGATGGAGTTGAGATTTTGCCGTCACTCCGCTTTGTTTTGACCGTGAGGTCTTTCGTTGACGTTGCATCTATATCCTGCTGGACTGAGAAGGAACGTCGTTGTTGACATTGCATCTGCTGTAGCAAGACGAATGCTGAGATAGAGTTGAGATTTTACCGTCACTCCGCTTTGTTTTGACCGTGAGGTCTTTTGTTGACGTTGCATCTGCATCCTGTTGGACTGAGAAGGAACGTCGTTGTTGACATTGCATCTGCATCCTGTTGGACTGAGAAGGAACGTCGTTGTTGATATTGCATCTAGTGTAACGAGACGAATGCTGGGATGGAGTTGACATTTTGCCGTCACTCCGCTTTGTTTTGACCGTGAGGTCTTTCGTTGACGTTGCATCTGCATCCTGCTGGACTGAGAAGGAACGTCGTTGTTGATATTGCATCTGCTGTAACGAGACGAATGCTGGGATGGAGTTGGGATTTCGGCATCACTTCGCCTTGCTGACGTTGCATCTGCTGTAACGAGATGAATGTCAAGGTGGTCTCTAGGCTGTCTGGGAACCATCAAGATTTGGAGTATGGGCTTTGCCGTAGCTCCAGGGTTGATTACAACGTCTGAATCCTACTGGAATGGGGAGGAACGCTGTTGATGATCTCTAGGCTATCCCTGAACCGTCAAGATTTAGCTTCGTTTTCTAATGAAGCCCGGGGAGGGAAGGTGTGATTCCTTCTTTGTTTGCGCCCCTGAATTGTATACAAGGATTGATGTGATATCACCTGTAGGGCAAAAAGTTTTACTTTTTTCATTTTCTTTTTATTTCTTTCCGCGATGCTCCATCATTTCAGCTTTTATATCACGAAAGTCGCGATTGCCCAATCATTTCGGTTATTTTTCGCGGTGCCCAATCATTTTGGCTATTTATTTTATTTTTACTCGCTGCTTTTTATTGCGAGTTGCCCAATCATTTCGGCTATTTTGCATGCATACATTTTTACTTGCTGATTTTGTTGCAAGTTGCCCCATCGTTTCGGCTATTTCGTATGCATGTGTGGTTCGCTAGCTTCTTGCTGCAAGCTTGGAATTAGACACCGATTTCAGCATCAGCACCACTACAACTGGGATATTGCTAGGAGCGAATCATCATTTGCTTCTGTCGATGTCGAACAAAGGTGGCTTAGCGAACAGGGTTAGGATCCTGTCTACTAAGGCTTTCGACTTCATGAGCCGTAAGGGTCTCATAAAGGTTTTTCTCCCTGCGAGTCGTGAGGATCTCGTAGGTGCGTTTTCTCCTTAGGAATCGTGAGGATTCCTAAGTGCATGGTCTCTTATAAGTCTAAGGATTTTACAAGAGTGTTTTCTCCTTATAAGTCGAGAGGACTTACAAGGGCTGTTCATCGTGTAGACATATCCCTAGTCACGGATGGAACTTTGTTAGGGAAACGTTTATTCGCGCCCGTGGATTGTATACAAGGATCAGCATTGAGCCGCTTGTAGGGCAATATTAGAGGTTGTGGTGGTTGCTTACGAACAAGTTTAGATCCCTGTAGCTTAAGACTTTCAAATCTTATGAGCCGTGAGGGTCTCATAAGAGGGTTCTCCTTACGAGTCGTGAGGATCTCACGAGTGTAATTTCTTCTTAGGAATCGTGAGGGTTCCTAAGTGTGTTGCTCCCTTGTGAGTCGTAAGGATCTCACGCAGGTAGTTTCTCCTTACAAAGTCGAGAGGACTTTGCAAATGTCTTTCAACGAGATTGCGCCTTTTCAGGTTTTCACAAAACTCGCCGGTAGCCCTGCTGTTTTTACTCACGGAGCCCTTTCGGGTTTTCATCCGTGCCCTTTTGCTTATGGGCATACCGTTTTCTTTTTTCTCTTTTCTCTTTCTTTTTTTTTCTAACGAGATTGCGCCCTTTCGGGTTTTCACAAAACTCGCCGGTAGCCCTGCTGTTTTTACTCACGGAGCCCTTTCGGGTTTTCATCCGTGCCCATTTTGCTTGTGGACATACCGTTTTCTTTTTTCTCTTTTTTTTATTGTCTCTTTTTTTGTATCAGCCTTGCGATGCTGCGGTCTGTAGTAGTATATCGACGTCTCGGTCAATATCCAGTTTCAGGACATAGTGGTCCATTGTTAGTTTAACGACGTTTCGGTCTTTGGTTCATAGGTCGGACATGTTTGAAGATCTTTCAGCACTCTTTTAGTTTTTTGCCGAAAAAAACAATTTCTCATGGAGCTTCTTCAATGAAAGAGCATGATTCCCCCGGCGTGTCCATCCTTTTCTGAGCATGTGGTTGTGGCGGGTTCACCTTCCAGTTGTCAGATAACTCGAATTTGCCCTTTTGGTATTCATCCTCAATCCAGCCTTTGAAGACGTAGCAATCTTCGAGTGGGTGGCCCATTACTCTATGGTAGGGACAATAGTTAGGATGGTTAACGTCACCCGGTTGCGACGGATGTTTTGGATCTGGCAGAGTGATGAGCCCGTTGCGCACTGCCAGTTTGAACAGTCTACTTGTTTTACCCCTAGGAAATGAGTAAGGACGTTTCAACTTCTCATCGAGGGATCGCGGCTTGTTGCTTTGACAAACAGACGGTCTCGGGTTACTCGGCTATTGCTGAGAGTTGGCGACAAAGGTCGCTTTTCCCTTCCCCTTATCCTTTTTGCTTGATTCCTTGTTTGCGGGTCCGAGATCCTTTTCAGGTAGCGTGCGATTGCGTAGCGGAATGTTCTCGCAGCTCTTCATTTCTTCCTCTTTTCCTGAGGTGGATTCCTTGAAGAGAAGGCTGAGAATAATTTCTTCTTCAGAATTGCTCCCGAAGGTGAGAACTTTCGATCCCCTGCTATCAACCATGCGACAGTTGTCGGCAGCTCTTTCTCGTTCGTCTGTTCGATTTTTCTGCTGTCGACGAGTTTCACGCTCCATCCTCTTGAAGTGCTGCCTGTGAGCGACATACCCTTGCCACCAATTTTTAAAGGCGTTGCACTCTTCGGTGGGGTGCGCAATCCTTTGATGATATAAACAGTAATTAGGATGCACATCCTCATCTTATATCGAACCGGTGTGAGTTGGTTGAAAAAACGCACCATCCATCGTGTTTTCTGACGATCGAAATGTATCATCTTCATCATTATCATCTAAGATGTGGGTACACCAAATTTCATGTGATTCTACAACTTTTTCACACTGTTGATTTAGCAATGTAAAAAGTTCTATTATCGGTAAACCGTTAATTTTGAACCCACTAATTCAACGGTGAAAAAGTTGTAGAATCACATGAAATTTGGTGTACCTATATCTTAGATGATAACGATGAAGATGATGCATTCGGATCGTCGGAAAACATGATGGAGGATGTGTTTTTTGACGTCATAGGAGGAAATTCCCTCCTATGCTATCTTTCCTCCATTATTCTCTTTTATTTATTGAATTAATTTATTTATTACACTTTCCCGTCCCTTGGCGATTTCCCAACAACAAGCTTGTTAGCCAGTCTTACCGTCTTTGTAAACATTAATTGTTGTGAATTAAGGACCCTGGTGCCCGCGCCGCAAGACTCGCGGCGAAAACGGAAATGAAAACAAAAATTATAGCAAGCACTAGCGACCTATACCCTAGAATCGATTCCAAACACTAAACTAGATAACAAAACTAACAAAAGTAGGGGCTAGCTACCTTTGTAGCGTGTCCGTGCAATTGCGGAAGACCCCTACAACTCTCCATGGACTTTCGTAAGGCTCCAAAGTCGTCGGAAACCATCTTGAACGCTGATCATTCTCGTCGAAAATGATCCACCCGAAAGAGTCCGAATCAAGCTTTTGCTTCACATCTAGCAAGGCAAGTGAAGCAACTCGCAATCCAAACTTGCTAAGAATGGATTGTGAGAGTGATGTAGTGGTGGTTCTGTCATGCTTTTCTTTCTTTACAAATTTTCCGTACTCAAAAAAATAAATAGAAGCTAACATCGAGAAGAGGAGGAAGAAGAATTAGTTATGAAAAAATCCATTAACCATTTTCTTTTCCTCTCTCTTTTTTTAATGGTGAAGAGTGGGTGGATGGGTGACTCATCCCAATGAGTCACCCATCCACACTCTTCACGAAGCTTTTAAATTTATGTGGAAAATGTGTGTGCACACACACATGAGAATAATGGAGGAAAAATACCATACGAGGGAATTTTCCCCTATGGCGTCGAAAAAATACCCCCTTCATGATTTTATTCGACGATCGGCACCCATCGTTTTCATTTTTATCATCTAAGATGTTGATACACGAAATTTCATTTGATTCCAACACTTTTTCATCGTTGATTTAGTGGGTGCAAAATAACGGTTTACCGACAATAGAACTTTTTACATCGCTAATTCAACGGTGAAAAAGTGGTGGAATCACATGAAATTTGGTGCATCCACATCTTGCATGATAAAGATGATGATGATGAGTACCGATCGTCAAAAAAAGTCGTTGAGAATATAAATTTTAGATGCCACCTGACAAAAAAGCCTCATAGGGCCTCTTTCCTCCATTATTCTCTCTCTACACACACATATACATAATACAAAATATGTATCAAAATACATATATCCATATTCATATCAAAATATGAATACCATATTCGTATCAAAATATGAATACACATATTCGTATTGAGATAAAAATACCCGTATTCATATTAAGATACAAATACCCATATTTTTACAAATACTCATATTCGTATAAATACCATATTCGTGTCAAAATACAAATACCGTATTCGTATAAAAATACAAATATAAAAAGAGAGATAATGAGAAATATAATACTAGCTTATAAACAAATCCGGCTATCTTTCAAACCTGCTAGTGTTATCAAAACGTCCGACTAAAATACGTGCACTGAATACACGTATTTAATAGAACCTGAGTGCGTATCAAAATACACACATACTATATCGTTTCACCCGAACCGAGAAACTCTCTGTGTGGGACTTTAAAGACTCGACAATACGCTGGCAGTGGGTTTAACCACAAGCACGTCAGCGGCAACGAAACGGCTACCCAGGTATTGAACGAAAGAAGGTCGACGAGCAAACTCATCCGTACCCTTACTGAGCATGTAAGTGACAATCTCCGTACAGTCCGGTCTCTTCGTCTAAGAGTATTGCATACCGAGTCTAAGGGGGTGGATAATGTTAAACCCCTAATAACCCGATAAGTCGTGTCGGTGTCAAGCCCATTACCAAATCGAAAACTACCAATCTCCAATCAGTAGATCTCATCCGCCCTGGACAGAGATTTATAGTGATGGCTAACTGAACACTGCACAACATCGACTCCCTATACCGGAAGAGACGAATTCCTGACGATCGCTCACTGCCTCCATGTAGCTCGGGACTGTATCCAACTAAAACCTATTTGCACGACTCAGTAAAGCCGTGGTAGGGTAGTAATTTAAGTACAGTGGGAACTCACACGAGACAAATGATGATCTCAGGTCAACAGACTACATGTACTCATGTAAATTGAGAACTGCTATTGTCATGACCCAGAATAGGCACGTGACTGGCATTTGAATCACGTGAAGTCTATAGGACCCCACCATAACCCAAGTAAACCAAACACCTAGAATCTAAACATTTTTAAAGAAATAGTGGATGTGCAGTTTTAAAAAGGTTATTAATGAAATCAAGTTCTTTTTTAAAGTATAAGTAAAATTTGTTTGAAAACACATACGCCGTTTAAAAAAATCGGGCAGTATCTCCTTTGTAAATTTTGATAAAAACCAGTACGCGCGCGCGCGAGCGCTCGCGTGCATACACATATATATCAGCGTCCCCAATCGATAGCTATCTTATTGCCCAAACGGCGGAATCACAACCACGCAGTAATATACAGCGTCTAAGGTGAAGAATCATCACAAGAACAAATAAGAAAAAATCTATAAGCATCATTAAGGAAACTATATCCAAGCTCAACATTTAAAAGAATAACATACAAATCTCGTCTCTATGTCCAAAAAAATATCCAAGTTTTAGTGGATGGAGTTTTTAACTAGATCACAAAAGAATATACATTTATGAGAGACGGTCACGATCTAACATGTAACCTACCTACCAGATCAATTACCGAAGTAAGAAGTATACTGGCAAGGCACTACTGATCCGAGCAGCCGGTCCTGCAAAAAACTAAGGTACAACGGGGGTGAGTTGCCAATTCGTGAGTAGAAAGATATCGCAAGGTAGAAATCGAAAGGTATAATGATCTACCTAGCTCATACAGTGTAATACTATCATACTATGTGATAACGAATATATATATATATATATATATATATATATAATAATGGAGGAAAGATGCCATAGGAGGGAATTTCCTCCTATGGCGTCGAAAATATACACCCTTCCTCATTTTTTTCTGCCGATCGGTACCCACCATCTTCATCATTACCATCTAAGATGTGGGTACACTAAATTTCATGTGATTCTACAACTTTTTCACTGTTGATTTAGCAATGTAAGAAGTTCTATTGTCAGTAAACCGTTAATTTCGAACCCACTAAATCAATGGTGAAAAAGTTGTAGAATCACATAAATTTGGTGTACCCACATCATAGATGATAACGATGAAGATGGTGGGTGCCGATCATCGGGAAAAATGAGGAAGGATGTATTTTTTCGACGCCATAGGAGGAAATTCCCTCCTATAGCCTCTTTCCTCCATTAACCTCATATATATATATATATATATATATATATATATATATATATATATCACATCAGTATCCATAAGCGCGTCATAACGAATCGTGCACAACACACATTACCCTCGAAATTGTCAATATATGGAAATATGTTATCCGTAACATATACATCATCAAGTGAATGTCCATCATCGACACTCGAAATCATTATCAACCGAGTGTCCAGTATCGATGCTCGAAATCATCATAAAACCTGTGTCAAGTATCGACACATAAACCCAGATATCATAGGCACCGTCTCATCAGACCGGCGCTCTCTCGATATCAATAACTTCGGTCGGTATTGTTTCCCCCAATAAAAGAGCAAAGCTCTGTTCAAAATTAATGAGGCAACGCCTTACGTGCTCCTCACGCGGGCGCCAGTATGCAAAACACAAAAGAATCTATTAGATTAAAAATAGGAGTTAAAACTCTCATATAGCGCCGCACGTGCTCCTCACGCGGGCGCCAGTGTGCAAAGCACAAAAAGAATTAAAACTCTCAAGTGACGCCTCATATGCACAACACGTGAGCATCGGTGCCCACGTAGAATTAAATATGTTAAACAGAGCCGTTGGATCAAAGATCCAACGGAGATGATAAATCATTAAAAATGCAGAATTAAATTCTGTCGGGAGAAAACATTCCCTAAATTGGATCATAGAATAAAATTTTATATTTGGGTTATATTCTCTCGATCTTTCTAAACAAGAAAGATCGCCCTCTGTAAAGCAGAGAACTCTTGGATTAAAAATCACCATTTCACAGAATAAAACTCTGCATATGGAAAATATTTCCTGTAACACCTTAGGATTTGCGATTAGTGTTAATTAAGCGATAATGCGAGTTTTTAGTAAAAAGTTTACCAAAATAGTTTTCAAATATTTTATAAAAATTAATTAATATTTTATTATAATTTATTGTGGGCTTGCACACACATGTGCATGTTAAACTAGGGTTAATTTAGGGTTAAACCATACTTAAGTAGTCATGGCATATTAACCCATTCCTTTAAGTGTAATATGTGTTTTATTAAATTAATTAGTTTTCAAATTTTAAATAAAAATGGTTTTTTAATTAGGTTGACTTGAGTGTGAGAGGGGCATGATGAGGCATAGCAAGCATGCCATGCATTTAATGATGAAAGAGGAGAGGAAGGCATGCTTGTGCTAAACTCACCCCTCAATTCTCATTCCCTCACTCATACACATACACCCTCACACTCTCATATCATTCTCTCATTCTCATTTTTCTTCATCTCATTTTCTCACACCCTCACGCTCCCTCAACTGAACACTCACCAAACCCTAACCCAAATCCTCATAAATTCACACCAAATCTCCACTAAACTCCATCTAAACCCTTCACAAGCCAAGATCAAGCCACTAGATTCACTTGGAGCATGGAAAGCTAGGATTTTGAGCAAGTGTAGATATGTATAACCTCCCTACTGTTATTTAGGTTGTTAAATTGTTGTATGGCTTATTAGTTTCAGTTTAGAACACTAAAAGTAGAGTTTTGTGCACGATATCGTATTTTTAGTGTCGTTTTGTGATATCTGTAAGCTGCTGTGACCCCGAGTCTTTACTAGGAAAACAAGCAGTGTAGTAGCGTAGTGCCAGAGACCCTAAGCATTTACATGTGAACTCGATCCCACCTGATCGGTTTTGGCTGGCGACGAGAAGGGAAAATCAGGCGAGCTCGGGTAATTTGGTGACTGGGGTGTTGAGTTTTTGTGGGTGGCTGTCTGCAGTGGTTTTAGGTTGTTTGGTACTGCTAGATTTTTAAGTCTTAACAGTGGGTAAAATCTGGGATCGATTATCTAGTTTCAGTGTTTCAACGACGCGCGGTGTCCGACTCAGTTTCTGTAATTCGCGTGATTTCTACACATGAGTTTGTTTAGGGTGTCAACACATACGTTAGCCGTTAAGCGAACCCTTTTGTAGGTTAAGGGAACCGACTCGTTAAGTTGGCATTGTGCTCGTTAGTATTACGTAGTTTGCTAATTCCACGCGTTATTGTGTTTTGTGTTAATAGGATCGCAGGTGGGGACTTCGGACGCCGCGAAGAAGGGAAAGCAAGTGGTTAGATTTATCTAGCTAGAGATCACGGTGAGTAGAATTAACATCTACGGGGAAATCGCCCGTACGGCGTTATGCGTCAGGGCTTGATAGGATATTGTAGTTGCAGGTTTATATTCATATTCATTGATTGTGCATGTGTACCATTGTTGCATACCCCATTTCCTGTTGCATATGAACATAGTATTAATGAGACACAGCACTGTTACTAACGGTTCATGTTGCACGAGCACTAACTGTATGCCACACACACACCGTTAGTAATTGCCATGACACTCACACTATAGAATTGCCATGGATAATACATTGTTTATCTTATCTTATCATTGATGATTAGACATGATTTTTATTCTATTGCGCATATGAATTACATACTTGCGTGCATACATACTTGTACATACATACTTGCGTACATACATACTTGTATAGTTGCATGTGTATCCTTAGATGATGTTGGATTTGATTTTGGAGAATTGGGAACCGCATGATATATTTTAAAACTGGATTCATTAAAAAGAGCGGTTTTCCCTTGATATGCTCATATTACGATTTTATGTTGTATATATCATATTGCATGGGTTTACGCATTGAGATATGGATTTCATGTGATTTCTGGATTTGAGAACCGTGGTATTATTTCAAGAAAGTATGCATTGTTTTGAAAACCCGGTTTCTCTTGATATGATATTTCAGTGCGTCCATCATGAGTATTCTCGGTTTTGAGACTTGTGTTAGAAACCCGATGCGAGGAGTGGATGAGGCCGTTTGCGGGTTCATGGTAGGCCCGGTATGGTACCCCGGGGCAAGAAAGGTATGTCGATGGATTAGCCGATGAGCCCGGCAGAGGGACTACTACCTACCGGTGATAATATTTGGACTCGGAGGTTATCCGGAGATACCGACCGGAGTTAGGAGATGGATATGGGCCGACCCATTCTGCCAGAGCCGGCGGGCTGATCCCGCAGATGGAGTCAAGGTATGAGGATTTACGTGTCAATGTTGGACACGAGTTTTCATGATGTTTTCGAGTGCCGATATTGGGCACTCAGGTTCCATGAGACTTACAGGATATGAGGGCCGATCAGAGTGACGGCGCCTGAGGTATTGGGATTTGGAGTGTCGTTGATGGACACTGATTTTTCCACGATAATGATTCATTGATGATGACATGTTTTACCCCATACTCAGCATTCATTGTTATGCATAACTTCATGTATTTGTAGTACCTGATAGAGTACCTTTCATGATTGTTGCATACCCATATTAGCTTATTGATACTATCAGATCGCATGTGATAGAGTATCGCAGTACGTGCATACCTACGATTACGTGTATAATGTTACTTACTACTCACGAGTTGGCAAATCACCCCCGTTGTGCCACAATGTTTTGCAGGTCTTACCCCCAGAGTAGTCGCGGTAGGGTTTCTTCCTATTTTGTATCTTTTTGCAGCGGATACCGCTACGGCTGGCTGTGAGCCATTTGCTATAGGTGGGTTTGCGGTTATCCGTTTACATTTATTGTATATCTCTCATTGTATCTAGTACTCTCCATCTACCTTTTCATGTATCGATTTAGAGACGAGTTATGAGGACGATATTGTATATTGTTTTGTGACTCTGGGTGTCGAGCTAATGTGAGCCGGCTTTTATTATGTATTTTTATCCTTTATGTTGTTTTTCACTTATATTGTCCATTTCTTCACTACGGCGTTGTATATTTATGCTTGTGGTGGTTGTTTCCGCCTTTGGGCGTGATTGCTCCCGTTTGGAGATGCTTTATTTATATCTCCTGATGCTTACTTATGTTATATGTATGTACTCGTTTCGGGGCTAGTTTTTACAAAGGAGGTGCTGCCAAAATTTTTAAGAAAATAAATTTAAACTTTACAGATTTTTACTTAAGCTTTCAAAATGTTGTTAACAATGTTTTATCACTTACTTCTTTCGATGGTTTAGATTTCTGGGTTTTCGGCTTATTTAAATTGCGTTACACTTGTAGACGTTACGCGGTTTAAGTGCCGGTCACGTGCCAAATTTTGGGTCGTGACAAAGTTGGTATCAGAGCGCTAGGTTTTACCTTTCGGAGTGTAGAATGACCTTGGTATGATGGAGTAGGTAGCTTATGCAGAGTGACGTAGCATGTGTATGTTCCACGGCATACTTACGACACGATACTCCGCCTAAGTGACCTTAGAACTTGTTGGTTGAAATTCCTTCCGTGATTACATACATCCTTGTGATTCGATTTCCATATTCTTATCGAATCTCGTTTTTATTTCCAGCCATTATGCCGCCGAAGACTACGAGGGCACAGAGAGCGGCCGAGAGAGCCAAGATCAGAGTTGGCTTGTCAGAGACGAGGACTAACCAGGATGATACGCCCATTGTATAGGAGCAGGATGATCCACCTCCGCTAGATCGTATCACTAGACTAGAGGCCGATATGCAGGATTTGCGCCAGATAATGGGATCGTTGGTTGAGGCCAGTCGAGCGGAGCGACAGGAGGTTGTCCTCCCTGTTACCCAGTTATTCCTTGCTATCAGCACACAGCATTGTGTCACGTATACGGCAGCAGTGGACGCAGCCCTACTAGATGAGGAACGTCTTCTCGAGACGTCGGTCGCCATCCCTTCGCCTTCTCTTATGACCTCTCAAATGCTGGAAGGTATGGGTTTGCGATTAATTTAAATTGTGGGTACCATTTTTCTTGTATTGACCATGTATCGTTGAAACCTTGCAGGAGTTCTCTTTGATCATCTGTATCAGGTGTTGAACCCACATTTCTCCTTCCAGTCGGAAGTCAGTCTGCCTACTGGTGTCGGTGAGTATAGTTTTTTAACTGACATCCTTTCCTTCCCTTTACGGGCGACCATGTCATTTTTAATTCTTCTTTGAATTGATTACAGCGTTACAAATTGAAGGAGGGTACGAGAGAATAGTCGCGCCACCGGTACTCACAACTTTACCACCTATCGCAGTCGGTATAGTAGAGTCCATTGCTCGTGCATTTTCTTTATCTCTTGAGCTTACCTTTGACCATAACTTGTCTTACAGCAATCGCACCAGCTCCAGCTCCCTTCGGGTCTCACATCCTGATGCCGACAGGGCCCTTTTCCAGACGTCCATCTTCTAAGGGCGTTGCGACCAGCCTGCGTATGCTGAATGAATCCATAGAGGAGCTTGACGCGGAGGCCCCTGCATTCGCTGCAGATTTTGCTGCTGAGCTTAATCCCATACTGGCGACGCTCATGCACTTCCATAGCGAAGGCGTCATTGGGTCTTGGGTTAATCACTGCAGGAAGATTTAGGCCTGTCTGTATGAGATTGGGCTCGGGCGTCCTGCTCCGGAAGTGTTGGCTTTGAATTCCCAGCGGGCTGCATGGGTTGAGCAGAGCGTTTCTTTCCTTTGCCATTTTGAACAAGAGGTGACCTTGAGGTGGAAGAAACGCGAGGAGGTTTCAAGCGAATCTGTCCGGCTGCATGCCGAGGTCAAAGCGAATGCTGCTCAACTGAGAACCATCTTTGATAATCTGCAGCGATACATTTTGGACGGGCTGGCACTGGGGCAGAAGGTCGACTTCATTGAGCGGGTTACGCAGAGTCACGAAGCCGCCCAGCGGGAAATCGATGAGAAAGTTTCATCCTGTTTGTAGCAACGGGCCTGAGTCGAAGCGGAGCTGGCCGCGGCGGCTACTCATGAAAAGGAGCTGAGAGAAGTGCGCGAGCGGTTTGCTGATTTGCTAAAATCGCATCCTTCTCAATAGTCATCTTTGTATCGATTGTAATTTATGAATAACATGTATTCATTTCATTTTTTATTTTATATGATGTATCTCGTATTCAATTGAATTCATGAATAAAGGACACATTTTTTTATCTCCAACTATCGCTTTCTTTCCTTTGCTGTGTTGTTGGCATGTGATTTTAGCAAATGTGGCCTGTAGATAGTAGGTAGCTGTCCATCTTGAACTCTTTATAGGGTAGCGATGGCTTAAGAAACAGGGTTAGGATCTATTACCTAAGACTTTCCAACTTTATGAGCCGTGAGGGTCTCATAAAGACTTTTCTCCCTACGAGTCGTGAGGATCTCGTAGGTGTATTTTCTCCTTAGAAATCATGAGGATTCCTAAGTGCGTTTTCTCTTGAGAGTCGTAAGGATCCCACAAGAGAATTTTCTTTATGCGTAGGGACACTAATTTCCCCGCAGGTCGAGACGAATCGAGAGATTCTCGCAAAGACACTGATTTCCTTGCGGGTCGAAACGAATCGAGGTTCTCGCCAAGGACGCTGATTTCCCTGAATCGAGGTTTTCGCCAAGGACATTGATTTCCCTGGGGTTGAGACGAATCGAGAGATTCCTGCAAAGACACTGATTTCCTTGCGGGTCGACGCAAATTAAGGTTCTCGCCAAGGACGCTGATTTCCCTGAATCGAGGTTTTGCCAAGGACACTGATTTCCCCGGGGTTGAGATGAATCGAGGTATTCCTGCAAAGACACTGATTTCTCTGCGGGTCGACGCGAATCGAGATGTTCTCGTTAAGGACATTGATTTCTCTGAATCGAGATATTTGCCAAGGATACTGATTTCCCTGGGGGTCGAGACGAATCGAGGTATTCCTGCAAAGACACTGATTTCTCTGCGAGTCGACGCGAATCGAGATGTTCTCGTCAAGGACGCTGATTTCCCTGAATCGAGATATTTGCCAAGGACATTGATTTTCCTGAGGGTCGAGATGAGTCGAGCTATTCCTGCAAAGACACTGATTTCCTTGCGGGTCGACGCGAATCGAGATGTTCTCGTCAAGGACGCTGATTTCCCTGAATCGAGATATTTGCCAAGGACACTGATTTCCTTGGGGGTTGGAGATCATTAGCTGACTTGCTCCGCTTTCCGCGATGTTAGGGTTGACATTCTCCACTTTCTTCGGTGTCAGGGTTGACATTCTCCGCTTTCTGCGGTGTCAGGGTTGACTTTCTCTATTTTCTTCGGTGTCGGGATCGACTTTCTCCGTTTTCTACGGTGTCGGGGTTGACTTTCTCCGTTTTCTACGGTGTCGGGATCGACTTTCTCCGCTTTCTACGGTGTCAGGATCGACTTTCTCCGTTTTCTACGGTGTCGGGATCGACTTTCTCCGTTTTCTACGGTGTCGGGTTCGACTCTAGGTTGTCTATGAACCGCAAAGTCTTAGAACTAGGGGCTTTGCCGTGGCTCCGATTGGTAGTGTCGCGTTCGTGTCCTGCTGGCATGAGGAGGAACGCCGTTGCTGGTCTTCTGGGATGCAGATATTGCCGCTGAGACCTGACTCTCCCTTTGATAGTGTTTGTTGGGACATGTGGTTCCCTTTTCGTTTATGCCCATGGATTGTATACAGGGGTCAGTACGGACTTACTTGCAGGGCAAAAGTTTCATTTTATATGTATTTTTTGTTTTCTTTCCGCGATGCTCTATCATTTCAGCTTTTTGTATCACGAAAGTCGTGATTGCACAATCATTTCGGCTATTTTTCGCGGTGCCCAATCATTTCGGCTGTTTTTTTCCTTTTTACTCGCTGCTTTTTATTGCGAGTTGCCCAATCATTTCGGCTATTTTTGTATGCATTTATTTTACTTGCTGATTTTGTTGTAAGTTGCCCCATCATTTCGGCTATTTCATATGCATGTTGGCTCGCTGGCTTTTCGCCGTGAGTATGGAACTTGGGATCTGATACCAATCTTAACATCAACATCGCTGCGACTGGAATATTGCCAGAAGCGAATCATCATTTGCCGTGAAAGGACTTGGAATTTATTTCCAATTTAGGCATCAGTATCGCTACCACTGGGACACTACCATGAGCGAATCATCATTTGCCCCTGTCGATTTGAACGAAGGTGGCTTAGCAAACAGGGTTAGGATCCTGTCGACTAAGGCTTTTGACTTCATGAGCCTTAAGGGTCTCATAAAGGTGTTTCTCCCTACGAGTCGTGAGGATCTCGTAAGTGTATTTTCTCCTTAGGAATCGTGAGAATTCCTAAGTGTATGTTTTCTTGTAAGTCTTAAGGATCTTGCAAGAGCGTTTTCTCCTTGTAAATCGAGAGGACCAATAAGTGTTTGTTCATCAAATGAGGGCATTCCTCATCGTTGGTAGGACTCGGCAAGGAAATGATTATTTGTGTCCGTGGATTGTATACAGGGGTCAGTATTGAACCGCTTGTAGAGCAATCTGGGAAAGGTGATGGCTTAAGAACAAGTTCAGATCCCTGTTGCTTAAGGCTTTTGAATCTTATGAGCCATGAGGGTCTCATAAGAGGGTTCTCCTTACGAGTCGTGAGGATCTCGTAAGTATAATTTCTTCTTAGGAATCGTGGGGATCCCTAAGTGTGTCGCTCCTTTATGAGTCGTAAGGATCTCACGCAGGTAGTTTTCTCCTTACAAGGTCGAGAGGACCTTGCAAGTGTCTTTTAACGAGATTGCGCCCTTTCGGGTTTTCACAAACTCACCGTAGCCCTGCTGTTTTTACTCACGGAGCCCTTTCGGGTTTTCATCCGTGCCCATTTTGCTTGTGGACGTACCGCTTTTTTTTACGAGTCTGCGCCCTTTCGGCTTTTCACAAATATCGCCGGTAGCCTTGCTGTTTTTACTCACGGAGCCCTTTCGGTTTTTCATCCGTGCCCATTTTGCTTGTGGACGTACCGTTTTTTTATGAGTCTGGGCCCTTTCGGGTTTCATAAATATCGCCGGTAGCCTTGCTTTTTTTACTTACGGAGCCCTTTCGGGTTTTCATCCGTGCCCATTTTGCTTGTGGACGTACCGTTTTTTTTGCCACATCGGCCTGGAGATGCCGGGGGTTTGTAGTAGTTTAAGGACGTTTCGGTCCGTCGCTAGTTTTAGGACATTGCGGTCCATTGTTCATCCTGTATGCACGTGTATTTGTCACGTGGCGGGATACATAACGATAAAGTGGGATACACCCATTTAGGGTGTGATTTGGTTTGGTTGGGGTGTTTTGTGATCCATCCCTACCGCGACTTCTTCCACTTGACGTCGACGCCTGGCTTTTTCGAATATGGCCATTTTGCTTTCTCGATCAACTTTGCTCTTCTGACGGGCTTCGTTTAGCAGCACGTCAATCAGCTCATCCAACGGTTCCAAGGATTTTGGTGTCGATTCTGTCCCCAGCTTCTCTGCATCAGGAGCTTCTTTATCATCTATTGATGAGTGAGAGATTATGTGACAACTTGCCACGAAATTTTTGGGATCTTCTGACGTGTCGTCTCCCTCGTCATTGTCATCGCCTCTGTTCTCAAGGATATGGTTGAGAAACTCATGGAGTGTGACTGGGGTCCGTGCCTTCTGGTTGTATTCCTCCAGTGCGTCAACATGCTTTTGTAGGTCCGTGCGCTTGTCATCAGGCTGCGTGGGCTTCTTGGTCTTCTTCTTCTTCTTCAAAGACTTTGACAGCTGGACCTGGGTATTTTGCCCATTGCTACCAACTCTCGGTGTCGGGCACGGTTTCAGCATTCCTTCAATGATCTCGGGCTCTAGCGGGCTTTTCCAACCTGATTGCAGGGCATGCTTGAAAATCCTTCAGCATTCTTTTCGTTTTTTCTGAAAGTACTTCCTATGGAGCTTCCTCTATGAATGAGCATGATGCCCCCGGCTTGTCTACCCTTTTAGGAGTGTGTTGTTGTGGCGGATTTACCTTCCAGTTTTCGGACAGCGCGAACTTGCCTTGTTGGTACTGGTCTTCAACCCAGTTTTTGAAGACGTAGCAGTCTTCGATTGGATGGCCCAATATTCGATGGTAGGGGCAGTAATTGGGATTGTTGACATCGTTCGGTTGCGGTGGGTGTCTCGGCTCCGGTAGAGTGATGAGCCCGTTGTACACTGCCAGTTCGAACAGTCTCCTTGTTTTATCCTGGGAAAACGAGTATGGACGTCTCAACTTTTCATCGAGGGATCGCCGCTTGTTTCTTTGGCGAACAACCAGTCTCGGGCCACTCGGTTGTTGTTGAGCGTTGGCGACGAATGTTGCTTTCCCTTTGCCCTTTTCATTTCGCATCTCCGTTTTTTAGGAGGACGGTCTATGGCCCATCTGGTCCATTTGGGCCAGCTTGTCAATCAAAGCCTGGAAGGTGGTTGGCTTGAAGAACATCAAGAATTGAGATATGGTCGTGTGAGGATCGAGGGTTCCTACAAACATGCCCACGGCAGGAGCTTCCTCTATGCGCTGTTCGCATTTCGACCATAGGTTCCACCATCGAATTGCATACTGAACCCATGTCTCCCCTGGCTTCACTCGGGCATTGATCAACGCCGTGATTGGGGTGCATTCGCTGGCGCTTGCGAAACGCTGGGTGAATAGCAATTCCATCTCCGTAAAAGTTTTGACGGAGTCGTTGGGAAGCTCTGAATACCATTCGAACGCCATCTCCGCCAAGCTGCTGACGAATTGGTGAAGCAGTAGCTTATCGTCACCTCCAGCATTGCCGTAGAGATCCCTGAACTGGGCGACATGCTGATGGGGATTACCGGTCCCCTTATATACATGAAATTTAGGGATTGTGTATCCTGGTGGGTACTTAATTTGATCGTACCAGCTAGGATAGGGTCGTCCAGTTCTGACGACTTGGCCAGCAGCTTCGTTCACTTGATGAGCTCGTATCTGTTGAGCTATATAATTATCGAGCACAGCTTTCGAGATTGTTTCCTCCTTTGCAGCTGAAGAGCCCGGAAGAGGGTTTGATGTCTCTCCTCAATCGTCTTCAATTATTACTGGAGGATCTTTGGCTGGGTGGTCTGGCTGAATCATCATGCCCACCATATCTTAGAACAATAGCGCCATTTGTTTTATGTTGGCCGCTTGTTCCACGGCCTCTTTGTCTTTCCTCTCAAGCATTCTTCGGAGGAATTCGGTATCAGTTTCCTGTTCCTGGCGCTGCTCTGACGCCGTCTCCGGGTTTTCTTTCGGCCCAGTGAGCACGACCATCTTCGTTAGCATTTCCTGGAGCTTTTGCTGTTGCTCCTGGGATTTTGTCACAGATTGGGTGAGTGGTCGATGACCCGTAGAGATACGGCTATCCTACTTCCCGGAAGCCATGTTGATAGTGTCCACTACCATGCCCCCATACTTGGGGCGTTTGGATTCAGCACCCTTGAGATTTGTCGCAGACACAGGGATCTTCTCTGGCCTTCTCCTTTTATGGGCGGTGGAAGTTGCGGGGGCTGTTGCAGCCGATGCTTTCCGTGGTACAACGGCGGTGAGATTCTCTTCTTGCCGGATCTTCATTCTCTTCTGTCAGCAGGAGTAGTCTTGATCGATCACAGAGTTAGACTCTTCGCCAGACCCTGTGGATTTTGGAGGACAGCCGCTGAGGGGGGCTGCTCTGGCTTTGTTTTAGTAACATTCTCCACAGACGGAGGAGATCTTTTAAGCACAGCGGTCGGAGAGTTCTTGCGCACCCTCCTGAGTGGTTCAAAGCTGTTCCCTGTTGGAACAACAGAGTCAATTTCTACCATCGGAGCTGGTGGAGTCAATCCAGAAGGGGAACTGCCCCCAGCTTTCCTCACTCAGCACCAGTGGCGACGTCGAGCGCGTCTTGTAGATGGGATCACCTCCGTTGTCGGGGTAGCTACATCGTGCTTCATGCTTTGATGAGAAACTGCTGTTAGTGTCAGCCTGTCAAAGGCCGGCGTCCGTTGAGAGAGGATGGCCAACCTGTCGAAGGCAGACTTTCGAGCAGGGGTAGCAGCCTTGGTGACTTCGCCTGGAGCGGGAGTTGGAACGGCTAGTCTTGTAAAGACCGACCCCTTAGTAGGAGAAGTCTCTCTGATGACTTCATTTACTGTAGCAGGGATGGCTATCCGTTTCGGGATAGCCCCTTCAAGTAATGCGAGTTTCTTCACGGGCCCATTGGAGCTTTGGCCCGGTCTGTTAAAGACTGAGGTGTTGTATTTGGGCGACCCGTTGAGAGGGACCGCGGTAGTTGCAAGCTGATCAAAGACCGACTTCTTTGGATCTTCTTGCGATGGCACTGGGGCGATGAAGCTCATTGGTGGGAGCATAGTCTCGAAGAACAGTCCAGTAGTGGCCTGAGTCACCTGTTCCATTGGTATGGCGAAGATGGAGGCCGTTTAGGGCCCATAAGTCACTCCTCCGGCGAGGACGGAGTGGGAGTTGTTGTTGCAGCTAGTGCAGTTGGAAGCCATTTTCTCTCCATGGGAGCAAGACACCAAATCTTAGTACCTCGAATCCAGGGGCAACCGCATTAAACTGCGATTCGTTCGTGAACACGACACACGAAGTGTGGAGTGGAAAGAGGAAAAGGTCCTACCGACTGTGCCAGAATCTGTTCACCGTCGAAAACAGAGACGAAACCGCGTAGGTCGTCTTGCCTGAATTTGGGGGCAGATGCTATTTGGTTTTATCTTTCCACCTCTCCGAAAATGCCAAGTTGATTTATGGCACCGTGTATCGGAGGTTTAGACAGATGCGGCCGTTGTAGCAGACTTCGTCAGATTCCCCCTCGTGTACGAGGGGTTTTTGATTGTAGGGACGCTCTTTCCTGCAGGCGCAAGCCCCTGCAGTTAATTACGCTACCGCATCGCGGTAACCACTTTCTCCTTCTCCAGATGGTCACTTCGTGTCGTGTGTGTTTGTTTTATTTTTGGTTGCCCGTGGATTGTATACGGAGACTAATGTATGTTGTCGCCCGTAGGGCGTGGATTAGTCTAAATCCGTATTTTCTTAGATTTGGGTTTGATTTGGGTTTAAGGATCGTTAATCTCATTGAGATTAAGATCAACTTAAACGTTTGTTGAGAATACGTTAGTCTAATTTTAGACTAAGATCTACTCAACAGTATTTTGGGATCGTTGAGGATACGTTAGTCTAATTTTAGACTAAGATCTACTCAACAGGATTTTAGGATCATTTAGATCCAACGAAAGAGTATTTGGACTCTATCGTTTTAGTTTAGGGACATTGCGGTTCACCGTTTAAGGACATCATAGTCCATGAGTTTAAGGACCTCATAGTCCGTAAAGTTTAAAGATATCATAGTCTATGGGATTTAAAAACATCATAGTCTGTAAAGTTTCTGGTTGTCGAGACCCGCCACCTCTCTGAAGGCATTGAAGAATTACAACGACATATATCAGAGGTGTGAAGAGATGTACCCTTGAACCGATGTTGGTTGAGAGATCTGTAGTCAGGGTTTGGGACTGAGACCAATTAAAGAGATTGTGAGCACATGGGCTCAGTTAATCTGAATTGAGGACTTATGGCCAACTTGGGCTCAGTCCACTCAGATTTGAATAAAACGTTGAACATTTGTTTGGGCTCAGTCCATTTTGGTTCAATAATGATGAGCATTAATTTGGGTTCTGACACCCCTTTTTCTTTTGTCTTTTTACTGAGTGTTGAACACTTTTTATGGTGCTAAGGTTTATTTAAAGAACACTTTATGTTCGCTCAGCGCACACGTGAGAAGCACGCGGTGCGCTTGGCGCTGAGCGCCAGACCCGGAGCGCTAAGGCACTTCTTTTAGAATAGCGCACACGTGAGGAGCACGTGGTGCGCTTAGCGCTGAGCGCCAGACTTGGAGCGCTGAAGCGCTTCTTATGAAATAGTGCATACGTGAGGAGCACGTGGAGCGCTTGGCGCTGAGCGCCGGACTTGGAGCGCTGAAGCGCTTCTTTTGAAATAGCGCACACGTGAGGAGCACGTGGTGCGCTTGGCGCTGAGCGCTAGACTTGAAGCGCTGAAGCGCTTCTTTTGAAATAGCGCACACGTGAGGAGCACGTAGTGCGCTTGGCGCTGAGCGCCAGACTTGGAGCTCTGAAACGTTTTTTTGGCAGTTCTGGTCAGTTCTGTGCTCTGAGAATTAAATTCTCGTTTATAAGAGACTTTGTCTCACAGATCTAAGTTCTAAGTTCTTCCTTTTGTGAAGAGAGACTTTGTCTCATGGATCTAAGAACTAAATTCTTCTTTTTATGAAGAGATGCTATGATCTCTTCTGTTTTTGTGAAAGACTTTGTCTTGTAGATCTGTGATCTAGAAAAAGAACTAAGTTCTTTTGATGCGAGAGTTAAACTCTCAAAAATCGAGGAGATGTTATGATCTCTCTTCTTTCTGTTTACCTTGAAGAGGGTTCTTCTTCTTAGAGCTTGCTCTTCTTCTTTTTTCTGAGAACTTCAAACTTATAGGGGGGTTCTTCCCTGGAAGACTTGAAGTCTTGGGTCCTTTATATAGGGGAGGCTGATTTGTTGAATCAGTTAAGAAAATCTTTCTCTGATTGATTTGGGGATGTTTCTCCACCATTAGATCTTTGATCCTAGGGCTTCTGTTTTACAGAAGACAATCTTCTTGTTTTTAACAAGATTGGGAAAATATTTTCCCATACAGAACATATTCTGTATCTTGGTGATTTTTAATCACCATTGGATCTTTGATCCAACGGTGCTCCGATTTACAGAGCACAATCTTTCCTGTTTAGAAAGATTTGAGGAGTATTTTCTCAACAAAATTTTATTCTGTAATTTGATAATTTTTTAATCATCTTCGTTGGATCTTTGATCCAAGGGTGGAGAACATTTAGTTCTAGCGCTGGCGCTCTCGTACTTTGCACGTAAGGTGCTGCCTCAGAGTCTTTGACTCTTGGCGCTGGCACACTTAGCGCTAGCGCTCTCGTGCTTTGCACGTAAGGTGCTGCCTCAGAGTCCTCAGCGTTGGCGCTCTTGGCGCTAGCGCTCTCGTGCTTTACACGTGAGGCACTGCCTCAGAGTCCTCAGCGTTGGCGCTCTTGGCATTAGCGCTCTCGTGCTTTGCACGTAAGCGCTGCCTCAGAGTTTTTGACTCCTAGCGCTGGCGCTCTTAACGCTGGCGCTCTTACGAGGCGCTGCCTCATTTCAAATTTCAAAATTTGAAATTTTAAATAGAGTTTTGCTCTCTGATTGAGGAAACAGGAGATTCTTGTTTACCCAGACTTGACATTGTTGCTGTTCTAGACTATAAGACCTGTCAGGAGGATGAGTATAGCATCGTTCTAAGCTAGCTTTAGAAGTGCACGTGTATATGACTCTGTCAGAGGGTTGTTATAGTCAGTGGGAGCAGTGGAAGTATAGTGGGCAACTAGCTTATGTCTATTTATAGACTAAAGCAGGTATAGCGAAAATAGATCATTTATTTTTGATGTGACAGTCATAGGCTTTGATTTCATCAGAATAGGAGATGGATCTGGTAAGAAGGTAGTAGGGTGTGATGTTCTAGTATTTGGGATGACATGCACTTTATAGGAAGTGAAATTCCTATACTACGATCGGTTATACTGTGGTTGTCATACAGCTGTTTCTTCATATAGGACATGGATATAATATCAGGGTTTCTGGTTACTAGATCTATAGTTTTAGATCTAGATTTGGGAAGTGTCCCAATTTGGGTACTTGACACTATTCTAAAGTGTTTTAGAATGGACGACTCCTAGCATGGTGGTGTACCTGCAAGTGATGGAGTCACCTTCTCTAAAGAGATGTTTTCTAGACTGATGAGGAGAGAGATTTGCATGATTGATATATCACTTGCTTAGGCAATTAAGTCAATCATAAGACATCAAGTACCACACCAGATGTTATTTTGCACCAGCTGCAATAAACATATATTAATCCAATCCTGAAGAAATGTAGGGAAGCAGTTTATGAACATAAATGGATGTTCTAGGGATATAGTAACGGCAGTCTCCTTCAGGAGACAGTTATCATTTCAGGCTTCCAAGATGACCTGGATGACAGATTGGCTGTCTGAGTTATAGTTTTCCCTCTTCTGAGGGACAGTATGTTGGACAGTTGGTCCAAGAGGATACCGAGAAATGCATGGCGCAGGATACTGATTAAATTCAGTGGATAATACAGTCTAAGAAGTTTGTTGGATTTGGAGTTCATTTGTGAACCGGGTCCTATCAGATATCCAGACAAATTCTAAGACAAGGTATTGCTCATTTTGGGAGATGGTTATTCTCCGCGAAGTTGAGATATAGAGAGATAAAGATAGAAACACTGGAGCGGATCCACTCACTGAGGTTATTTCTCGAACACAATAGTTTCATAAACATGCTTTGTGAGACTGATTAGTAAAGAATTTGGGTGTTCGGTATCACACGAGCTGTGAGTATGCGACACCGCAATAATTGGCCTCAAGTGCAAGTGGGAGATTGTTGGCTATAATGCCCTCAAGGCAATTATCGTAGTCGCAGGCAAGTGATTATGATGATTGAGAGAGAACCTATACCGGTAGAACAGTCTTACTCGAGATGATAGTATGCTATATGGTTTGTTTTTATCATCACTATTACATGTTGATAGAGCCCATAAGATTCTTGCTTGACTACCAGCATTATGATGGCGATCATATACGTGGGAGCTGGAGGTCTATAAGCACATCCTTAAATGTCCCTAGTCGTGGGAGTTTCGAGACTGGGCATCGATACTCCAGAGAAAACTAGTGTATACTGATCGAGACCCCGACGAGGGGCGGTGGCCCGGTCTCACAAGCCATTGGTGTTGATTTGTTCACCTAAGATAGTATACAGGTGCTCATTAGGTTATGAGTACACTGGACGGACTCGCCGGGAACCTGCTAGTTGGTACTATACCTATTTTCAGATAGTAGTTCCCAGGTGACATGTGTACAGATTAGTCTATCGACCTGAGATCGTCATTTGTCTCGTGTGAGTTCCCACTGCGCTTTGATTACTACCCTACCACGGTTCAAAGGAGTCGTGCAAACAGGTTTTAGTTGGGTACAGTCCTGAGCCATATGGAGGCAGTGAGCGGATTGTCGGGGATTCGTCTCTCCCGGTATTGGGGGTTGATGTCGCACAGTGCACGGGTGGCCATCACCAGAAATCCTTGGCCAAGGTACTCGAGAATTACTGATCTAGAATCGATAGTTTCTCATGTGGTGATGGGTTTCATACCGATACGAATTATCGCGTTATTAGGGGTTTGACTTTATCCACCCCCTAGACTCGATATGCGATACTCTTAGACGAACAGACCGGACTATACGGATATTGTCACTGTCACTGTTAGGCTCGGTAGGGGTTTCAGGATGAGTTTGCTCGCCGACCTCCCTTTCGCTCAATACCTGGGTAGCCGTTACGTACAGCTAGTGCCGCTGACGTACCTGTGGTTAAACCCATTGCCAGCGTATTGACGACTCTTTAGAGTCCCACACAGAGGGTTTTCACGGTTCAGGCGATATGGTGTAGATGACGTATGTTAGCACATACAGGTGTCCGATTAAATATGTGTACAGGCTACACAGACTTTAATCGGACGGTTGTTAATACTAGCGGCTTAGGATTAAACCGGATTATTAAATCAGGCTTTGATTTAATAATTTATATATGAGAATAATGGAGGAAAGAGGCCATAGGAGGGAATTTCCTCCTATGGCGTCGAAAAAATACGTCCCCCATCGTGTTTTCCGATGATCGGAACCCATCATCTTCATCGTTAACATCTAAAATGTGGGTACGCCAAATTTCATGTGATTCTACAACTTTTTCACCGTTGATTTAGCAATGTAAAAAGTTCTATTGTCGGTAAACCGTTAATTTTGAACCCACTAATTCAACGGTGAAAAGGTTGTATAATCACATAAAATTTGGCATACCCACATCTTAGATGATAAAGATGAACATGATGGGTTCCGATCGTCGGAAAACACGACGGAGCTTGTATTTTTTCGACGCCATAGGAGGAAATTCCCTCCTATGGCATCTTTTCTCCATTATTCTCTTTATATATATATATTTATATATATGTATTCTAGTATTATTGTTTACTATTCATTTTCTCTCTTGGTTATTCGTATTTTTGTTCGAATACGCGTATATGTATTTCGATAGGTATACCAGGTTGAATTCCGTATTTATACGGAATGGTTTCTAGATGATGTCTACCTCATTATTTGATTTTCCTTTTTAGAAAATCAATTATGGAAATGAGGTGGAGGGTGAGTTGGCATGAGCATAGGTCATGACATGTAGAGAGGTATAGTTTGCATTTGTTTAATTGGTAAATGGAAGAGATATTTTTTGTGGGATGATTGGAAAAAAAGAAGGAAGCAACCATCATTCTTCATATGCCTTGCCCACTTGTTTTTCTCCACTTGCATCATCACTTGATCATTCTTTTTCACTTGATAACACTTAGCCATTTTCTTTAGTTGCTCATGCCACATGTTTCTTCATCTCCTCTTGATCTTCTATGGTTGCTTATGGAGCATTTGTGATGAGAGAAAAATTATAGTGACACCTTCATACACCTCCACTCTCCATTGTTGGCAACCTTGGAGCGTCGGTTGCCTCGCTTGGCGAGGCTGGAGCTTACGCCGTTTCTCTCAGATGGATCATCGTAGATGGAGGAAGACCGGCAACCAAACTCGATCCAGACGACCACTAGGAGCTTGGGAAGATGGTTGAAGACCGAAGGATATGGATCAACTCGGTATAACCATTCTAACTTCTTTATATATAATTGCTAGTATAGGGTTTAGGGCAGATCCGAACATCGGGTAATGGTAGCGCCAGTTTAGAAAAAAATTGTTCCGTATTTTGCCACGGTTTGATGGCCGGGACGCTGTCGTAACCCAACAGAGCGTAGCTTAACAATCGTTGATATGTTGAATCTAGCCAAACGCCCTCAAAACAATGAGGCGAAAGGATGTTCGGTCGATCTTCATTATACTATAGCCAGTTGTCTGGAATGGCCAGATAATTGTATTATTTGGCTGTTCCCTGGCCAACGAATGCTTGTTTGTTTGTATTGATAGTCTGTTCCTGGGCTGACGAATGCTTGTTTTTTTGTAACGATCGGCTATCCCGGACCAATTCAATCTATTGATATGATCTTGTGCCAATCGGTCAGGTTTCGGACAGTTGTAATATGCTTTTGAATGTATCCGATGTGTTATCGGTCTGTTATCTTGACCGATCTTAGGAGTTTATGTAGCCATGCGGCATGCTTTTTATTTAAATCCTTCCTTGAAATAAATACAGGATGAACCATCTTAGTTGATGTCTATTTGTTATACTTGCCTTGTCTATCTTTTGCATGTTATCGGGTCAAATTCTATAAGAAGATTGTTCTCCCCTTCCTCTAAGAGACACAGTTGCTGAAACGGTTGTTTTCGGTCTAATGGTTATTTTTGGTCTAATGGAGATCCATTAATAAAAAACCCTAGAAAATACGACATCACCTTAAACATTCTAGTCCTTGTAAAAGGGTCCAACACTTCACCAACTGTCCTACACACAGCCAAAGGATCCCGACTCATCTTCCACACTACGAAATAGATAATAGAGTGAGAGGTTTAAGAATGAGGTGGATAGAAACATGGGCACTTCGATATCTATATATATCATCAAGCGGTTCATGCATATCGCTTGTGCCCTGTGGTAGCTAAGCCAGAATCTATATTCCTTTCTAGTTTCTGGCCGCAATGTTTTGTTGACACTTTTGCTGTGTTGTAGCCCATAAAGGTAAGGCAAAGGATCACTGCCTGATTAATTCATTTTGTTCTATAAGGACTTGGTATATATAGGAAAATACCAGTCGTCGTGGAGTCATTTTTTTTATCCTAGTTGCTGAGACACCCTTAGATATGTTACCCTTTGACCCTTCTATACAGAATAACCGAACCATCATCGCTTTGATCATATTTTGCTAATGCAATAAATTAAAACTAATAAAGAAAAATAAAGCACGCGATAATTCACACGGCTCGGAATGGAATCCACTAATCCTAGTTTTCACAAGAGAGAGGTGTGCATCCTTAAACAACCTTTTACAACGCAAGAAGATTAGGATGCTGATAAGATAAAGATTTATCTTGATAAATTTTGCGTTGTATGTTGGAATATTTTTTTTTATCTTTACTGCATATTCTTATTGGCGTTTGATTTGATATACACTGTATGATATTTTTTTGGGTATTTATTTATCAATATATTATATGAATTTTTTAATCCATATACTATTTGAATTGGGCACCAAATGTTTATTGGATTGGATGTAGGCATTGTCCACGGAAAATTTTAAAAATAATACTTGTCTGCTAGAAAAGAAATTTGCTCGATGGAAGATCTTCCATTAGGAATACCTTTCTCGAAGAAAACTATGCTCTGAAGGCATTCATGAAAGTATTTTTGGCATTCTCCATCGAAACCTTTCAAGATTATGCGTTCTTTTTGTCGAAATTTGCAACGAATTTGAATGTTTTATATTGATTTTCCATTTCATGACAATTCATGTTTATACAGATGCTAAGAGTCTGACAGGCTTGCTATTTGAAGACGGCGAGAATGCTTAATAAATAAATAAATTATGAAAATAAGAATAAAAAATTAAATAATAGGCAGAAAAGAAAAGCTTATAACAAAATGAAATTAACCTATATCATCAAGACAAGTTTGCTATTCGTCGACAATGCTTCATCCATCTTTTATTTAAAATATCTCACTACTATCTTTGTGACTTTTAACAGATAACTATTACATTCATTAGTTTACTTCTATATTTATTAGATAACCACTATATTTATCGGATAACTACTACATTTTACAAGTTTAAAAACTACATTTATTAGATAATTACTGCATTCACCAAAACTTGCATATAAAAGAGTGGGAGTTTGAAAAGATGTGAAGGCAAGTAGGATATAAGTTATCTGATATATATAGGAGTTATCAGAAAAAAAAATACAAGAATAGCATAAAGATATTGAAAAATAAAAAAATGGCCTAATGTAAATGAGGACTTAACCCCACCGTCTTTGGGAGACTTGAGATTTTTTCACAAGTTTCGTTTGGGGTACATTGTCAAAACGTCCAAACAGTTTTTTCCGCCGACAAAATCCCCTGGTTTCAAAACGGTTGTCAAAAACCCTCTGGAAATCTTTTCAATTGCCAAAAAAAAATCCATGCAGTATCTGTATAGCTGCCTGCTATATCTAGTTATTCTCTGATATCTATATAGTTGCCTGCGATATCTATATAGTTGCATATGATTTTTATCGTTTAGATATATCAGACAACTATACATATATCGAATGAGGAATTTTCTGGGAAGTTTTTGCCAACTACTTCGAGGTCAAGGGGTTTTGATAATTTACCCATTCTTTTTTCTTGGGGTCAAGAGGGGTACATAATAAATGATAAAAATCCTCACATTTTAGGGCATGTTTTTTTGTGATGAGTAGCATGAAATTACCGGAAGTAGATTTATTTTCGATACTTCAAATGTTTGTTTACATGGAAGTAGAGCTTGGAAGTTATTTCAAGATGGTGATGTGGATTCTATGTGGCATAGTTACTTTCAAAATTTTCTTTCCCTCATTTTGGATTGGAAGTAACCATGAAGTATAAGAAACAAGAAAAAGAAATAATTATTTAATGCTTCTCTTTATTACTTTCAATAGATAATAATTTATTACTATTAAAAAGGTAATTTTTTTTTGTTTGTTTTGCTTATGGAAAGTTGTTTCATTTTTTACTTCCATCTTAAAAAAATATACAAACAAACACTGGAATTGAGATTCAAGTTTACTTTCATGGTATGTTTTTTGGAAGTTAGTTCAAGATTTCTTCCGGCACTTCCGTTACTTCCGGACAACCAAACGGAGCCGAACTCTCGGGCTTGGAAGTAGCATGGAGCACCAAGAAAGAGCTAACATTAATTAATTTTAAGTTTCTTTCGTTTCCGGCTCTGTTTCTTCATAAAATTTAATATAAAATCACTGCATTTATTACTTTTAACTTTGATAAGCAAAACAAATAAAGTGTAAGAAATTACAAATACCATGAACTTCTTTTTGAAGAATCTTGATGAATACTTCCGGTCTTCCAAAGGCCCTTAATGTGGTGGCATGAGAGAGAGGATAATCAAATGGAGGCAAGCATGGCATGGAACGCAGGCGAGTAGAGCCTTGAGGGGAGAGAGAGAGAGAGCGAGAGAGCGACAACCTCCTAGCTCCCCGCCTTCCTCACTCTCCCCCCCCCCCCGCCGGCCCCCACCCCCCAACCCAATTCTCAATTTCTAGGGTTTGGCGTCTCGATATCAACGGAATCAACTGCAGATCTAATCTTACGAGATCGTTTCCCCTCTTCAAGCTCAGATCGCAGCCATTTGAGACGATGGAAGAGAGCTTGGTGTTGAATTGGGGGGGTCTTCAGGTCCCTTCTCGCGATTCTACAGTGGTGGGGGTTCAATGTTACCGTCATCATCATGAACAAATGGATCTTTCAGGTATAATTCCTTTTCCCCTTTTCTTTTTCTGTTTTGATTTGTGATGTTTGTTTCATTGATTAAAGTTGGAATATTTGCCATTACTCCGCGTCTGTTTGTGTTGTGTGAACCTAATTTTGTTTCATGAATGAATGGGTATAAAATATGGATCACATAGTCCAATTATATCTTATTCAATGTATCCAGTGAATTTGAGGAACTTGTGAAGTCCGAAATTTGATTGCTTGAAAAGTATGGGAAGCAGGGAAGAGATCGGACGGCAAATTGATATAGGAAAGATAGTTCCTTTCTTTTGTTCATTTTTCCAACTATGAGAGGGAGAAGTGGTAGGGGTAGTTGGGTCTATGATCCTTCCTTTGCATACATTTTGTCGAACGGTGTCTGGGTTTCCTCCATCAACACACACCTCTAATTACAGAGGCATGGAAAATGCAGTAATATTCCATGCAACAGTCTTTGCAAGAAAATTTGCTCTAAATGCATGGTTTAGTTGGTTTTATATTCTATTTTCTAAGTTTCTATGAATGTCATTTTGATTTGGGGGAAAGGACAATTAAAAGAAAACCTTTAGCTGATGCACCTAATATTTTGCTGCAAATGTTGCAATATATATATATATATATATATATATATATATATATATATATATATATATATATATTTCAGCCTCCAGTCTTTCACTTGCCATGTTACTTATCAAACATGAAAATTGCAAATCCAACCACGCCAAAGTCTATTGCAGTTAAATCAATCAAATAATCTCATAGTTTCTAAAGTTAGCTTTACCTATGGCCTGTAATTTCACGACAATAGTTGATGGCCCTCAGTGAAGTAATGAAGGGATGAATTTTAAAGGTGAATATTGCTGATAGCAATGTGTTTTTGTGGTGGTTGCAGATACTGTTTAATTAATCGACAAAGTCGTCGAAAATCTTTATCGTGTATTGTATTTGTAAGATACTCTTTTCCTTGTGCAATAATGAAGTACTTAAACATACAACTATGAATATTGTTAATAAAAATTGAATCAAATCTGCGACATAAAGCAATATGCAAGTGATAACAAAATTTAAAAGATGCAACCGTGTTCTAAAAAGCGGACTAGGCGGCCGACTAGGCGGAAGTGGTGTGAAACCGCGCTGCTTCAGCCCTAGGCAGTTTAAGCCCAGCTCGCTTAAGCGGCCGTCTAGGCGGACCCGACCCACTTAATGGAATAAAAATTAGTCTTTTTTTGAAGCATCATGGATCGAGTTTAGCCTCTTTTCACCATACCCGATCCAAACCATACTTAATAAAATAAAATTTAGTCAATTTTGTCCACTTTTTCTGAATGATTTTTGAATTATATAGCTCAAAATTTATTTTTTGCTAACTTTTACTGTTAAAATATCAATATGTTGTGGGTTATCATGCTAAATAATCAATATATTTATGTTTTTACTACTGAAATTTCAATATGTTATTTTCTATGCTGAAGTGTTAATATATTGCTGAAATTTCAATATGTATATATATTAAATATAATTTTACCTAAAATTAAAACAACTGTTTAGGTGGCACTTAGACGCAAGACGGCGCTTAAGCGGCGCCTAGACGCTAGGCGGTGCCCCAAACGCTCAGCTCCTTCCAGCGTTTTTTACAACATTGGATGCAACATCGCAAATATAACTATATAAAATATCACTAACTCAGGTAAAGAATAATCAAAATGCGTCGTAAAATAGATTATATGACATAAACATGAACCTATTAAGTTTGATGAATAAAGAATCCATTCAAGCATATAAAGCATCCTTCTTGAAAATAAAATAAAATGTCTTAAAAAATGAATAATCAATCAAATTTGTTTGATCCATCATTATTATAATTTTTATCGACTATCCAATTCAACCATGGCTTGAAGTTAGTTGGTGAGTAAGCAATGTAGAAGATAGATGTTTTCTTTTGAAGCTTTGTTGTTGAAGATGGACTATCCAAGTCCGTGTTTAATTGGATAGGCATCAAAGACGGTTCGATAGAAGAGGAGAGGAATGTTGCCAATGTCGGAGGAGATGCGAGAAAAATCTGCTATGAGGAGTTGCACGAGCCAGGATTGATATTCAAAAGACGGTGAAAAATCGAAAAATATTCCTAGGATCGAGAAAGAAGAATTTTATATGTAAAATAGCGTGTTTATAGATATATCATATATCTATTACCCACAACTTAAAACCTAAAAAAACAATATCAACAAATCAGACCTTATCATGTATTGGACGATACGTAACACTTGTTTTATTGTACTATAAGCTACATTAGTGTATCGTACAATACATAAAGGTCTGGATATGTAGCTATGATATCATATTTATCTAATTCCTATATCATATCACACGATATGTATCGCGTATCGTATGGTCCCTATGAACACTTAACTTTTATGATAACCAACTTATACTTCTCAACCAAAATTACCAAATCATGGTATGTATCATATATTGTTTTTCTTATATTTCACGCCTCAAGACGGACGCATGGTCAGACGGTCACAATCCTCTAGTCAAGTGAACTGTAAGACCTAACTTTTTATTTTCCTGTAGACAAATATTTTTCTAGACAAATATCATTTGGAATCGAGGAATTCATGTACGTAAGGTGAATAACAGTGTTTGGATTTTGTCAAGAAAGGTTTCAAGATTTCATTGATTTTATCAGGCCTTGCAAGTTTCTAATAGCAGGAATTTGCTACTGGTCACACAAAACTATATCGATATGGTTTTAGGAGTGTGACAATAGTTTTGTGCAATGCAACTTGGCTCTCTTTGTTCCCTTTATCTAAATTAGAATCTCTCTATGTTTTTATCAGTGATTCTCTTATTTTAAATAGGAAGACAACTCTACTTGTACTATATTTTTGTCACGGAGTTAGAGTCCCCAACAAAATTATTTAGTATTTAATCAGAAGAGATTGATAATACGCAATCTTTGTGATAAAGAATGAGGGACCGTTAGATAGGCCTGGCAAATGATGCGAGCCAGGCCGATTCGCCTCACAAATCGCCAGACTCGCTTCATAGACGATGCGAGTTGAACTCGTCTCGCTTAGCCGGCAAGCCGAGTTCAACAATAGCCATTGTCAACCCTGCTCGCCTCGCCTAGGTGAAGCGAGGCGATTCGCGTGAGTCAGGTGAGTCGACTCGCCTGACTCTGGGGTTTTTTACTCTTTTTTTGAACTGCAAATGTCTGAGGCCAGACGCCTGCAGTTCAAAAAAATTCTTAGAAATGTATGGGGCAGACATCTAAGAAATTTTTGAACTGCAGACGTTTGGCCCAAGGTACTTATAGTTCAAAAAATTCTTAGAGACGTCTGCCCCATACATCTTTGTAGTAAAAACAGAGATTTGAAAAATGGAAAATTCTTTCAACAGATGTCTGTTATAGGCATCTGTATTTCAAAAGTTTCTTAAGCAGACGTCTGGGCGAGACGTCTGCAGTAGGATGAATTTTGAAATCAGATAAAAAATTTCAAGAGTTTGAATTCAACGATTATGTTACAATTAAATAATACAATTTGTTTTTTAACATTAGAGACCGAACTTACTCGGGCTGCTTACGTATCCCTCCCAAATATTGAGTTCAATGAGAGAGAATCAGGTCTACGTAGTTATTTTTCTACTATTACTGTTCTTACTCACTACTCGTCGCCGCCAGTTATGGTTCCTCCTTCGATGTTGGTATTGTCCGATTCTGTAAGTTCCTCATGTAGATAATTCGAGTCCAAACTGATTGCATTTTGTTTCCTGACAGCTGCTGCTTCCTAATCTTGCAAGCAAATCATGCACTCCATCGTGTCGTACGCCAAACTGCATCTCTTCTCGCTTAATATCTTGTCACTTGTTCTAAAAGCACTTTCCGACGCTACTGTGGATACTGGAATGATTAGTAAAACACGAGCCATAGTAGAAATCAATGGATACAAATGTCTATGGCCTTTCGACCAGGCTAAAACATCAATCATATCTATAGTATAATCTACATTTAACGCAGTCTGTAAATATATTGTTAATTCATTTAAAGATGACGATGATGAAGCCACGGGGCCTCGTGTCCTTTTCGAGTCGAAGCGCATGAATTGGTTGCGGCCGGTGCTTTAGAACATCTACCTGTAGATCGTGCAACATATAGATCGTGCAACATATAAATCAAACACTTTATTTAAAGTACATTTAACGGTATTAATATAAGCATCAATATTTATAGTATGCCCCATGCATCCATGGAACCCGTTTAAAAGAGCCTCCAATCCTTCTAATTTAATTCTAGGGTTCATTATCGAACACAAACCGTAAACAATTGGAATTTCAGAGTAATATTTAGAAATCTTAGCTAGTATAGCAAATATAACGAGCTGAAGTATCTCATTATTACAATGGCCAGCAAAACATTGAGCGATATTATACAATTCAGAGACAATAATATGAGAAGTGGGGTTATAAGTAACAGAAAAAAGTTCAGTTGCTATTTAAAAAGTCATAAGAAAATCTTTGAAAAGTTCTGCAACCACCCAATGATTATCTGTTAAGTGTTTTCTATTGGCATGTGCTCATTCCATATGCTACCAATAATTCCACTAGTTTTTGATGCAGTACGAAACATGTCATATGTACTATTCCATCTAGTAGAAATATCTTTTCTAAGGGACGACCTTGATCCTGCAGTCTAGCATCTAACTTTATGTTCAGATTTTCTTTTTCCAGAACTTTTAATAAACCTACATGCATCTTTAATTGTTTGAATATTCGAAGAACATACTTGATATGTATCCTGTATAGCAAGATTAAATATATGACATGCACATCGAATACGAAAAAAGCGACCATTGCAAATTGGTTTGCACAGCCTAATAAGTTAAGTAATAGCAGAATTATTGTTAGCATTACCGAAAGAAATACAAAAAAATTTATTTACACAATGATATTGTTCTAAAACAGATCTAATTTCAGAAGATATATTAAAAGCATTATGCGGGAATTGAAACTGTCTAAAAGCAATAATTCTTTTTTGCAAATGCCCGTCAGAATCTATCCAATGTGCAGTAACAGAAATCCAAGAAAGTTCCCTTCTATCAGTCTAAACATCAAAATTTAATAAAATACTAATATCTAAAGAAGTAAGAGTAGCAATTAATACCTATTTACCTTCGTTATAGAGGCTAAAACAGTGAATTTTAAGCGTACTCGGTACCTTTTTGTATCCCGGTTGTAATGCTCTTTGAACGTATCGCTGAAAAGCTTGGCTTTGTTCGAATCCGAGAAAGTGTTCATCGACCATAACAAATCTTGCCATTTTTTCAACATTTAGATCATGATTATATTGAAAAAGGCCGTCACCAGATAATTAATTTGTGATTGTGTGGAGAAGCCGACCGTACTTTCTAAGTGTTTTTACATGTTTATGTAAAGTACCGATACCAGTACCTTATGTTTATATGCAGTGGCACAATATTTGCATATTGCATATCTAACCCCTTCCATATGTTCTATTGTATGGTGTTCCCAAACATTACTACTAAGTACATGTTTTCTAACTTCTCTAGTAGATGTCTGTGTGGTTTCTGCTTCTGCATGCATTTCAGGATTAGGAACTTGGATGTGATGTGTATCAGATGGCCCTTCCATATAATATTTTTAACTAATTAAAAAAATTAAATACTAAATATTACCAATTCCAATTTAACTGCAAGAATAGAGCTAATAAAATAAAAGCAAAAAGCAAGAATAGCTAAAACGTTGTAGTAGAGCAATTGAGCAGAAGAACAGTAGAGTAGAATAAGTCGGTTGGAGCGTCAACAACTCGGAGTCGTAAGGCTCGGAGCTTCAATTCTTCAAAACTTGAAAGTTGAGGGTAGAAATAAGTTTTTTTTATAATTTGATAAATAGATTTGGAATGAGATGAAATGGGGGTGGGGTTGTATTTATAGGGTTTTCAATTTTTTTAAATTTTTTTTCAGTCGTTACGAGGCGAGGTGGGCCGATTTGTCACCAAATCCAACGAATCCAACCGTTGGATTTAGAATTCGAGACGAGGCGAATTTTGACTGTTGGATGCGGGGTTCGAGGCGAGGCGATTTGTCACAGATTCCAACGAATTCGGCCATTAGATTCGAAATTTCTTCATTAGACGTTTGCACCAGGCGTCTGTGCCAAACGTCTGTATTTCAAAAGTTTCTTAAGCAGACGTCTGGTCCAGACATCTCCTTGAGAATTTTTTGAACTATAGACATCTGTACCAGATGTCCGATGAAATTTTTTAAGTAAAACTTAGGTTAGAGGCGAGTCGATGGCGAGGAGGCGAGACGAGTCAACGGCAAGTTGCCGAGGCGAGTCGCTGGCGAGTCGGCAAGGTGAACTGGAGTAAGGCAACACTGGGAAAATTGGGAACATGCTCGCTTTGCCCGACTCTTCAAGACTCGACGAGTCGACGAGTCGACTCGCCTACGTCAGCAATGAGGCCTAGCGACGAGGCGACTTGTCGTCAACTCGCTTCATTTGCCAGGCCTACTGTCAGATGAGTGATCAAGCCTATGTAATCTTTTTCCTCGTATTAATAAAATTGTACATTTTCGAAATAAATAAATATATAAATAATAATGGTTTAAGCAATCTAAGCTACCAAAACATGGTTTGCATATATATATATATATATATATATATAACAAAAGTTGTTTTTTTAAAATCTAGACTAATAATATAAAAAAATTCGCATTAAACAATTATAAACTGTTAGTTTCCTAAGTATTTATGCGTAATCTACACATTTAGAATACAATAAAAATCTTAGAATGGGTTAAAAAGAGTCTCAACTAATCTTGAAAAATACGAATGAATCCGATATGGATACGAATCCTATACATCCTTTGATTTTTAGGACATGTTAAGAATAGTCGCCTTTTATCAATTCGTAAATTTTCTAATGGAAAGGAAAGATCACCAATTTATGACATAAGCTACATCTTATAATAGTAGAGATGACTATATTAGAAAGTTATAGCTCTTACAAATGGGAACAAACTTCTCTTTGTTGGAGTTAAATAAGTTGTCAATGCGTTAACAGCTAGCACGATCTGTCCACGTTTCATAGTGGGCATAGAGTTCACTGAAAATAATTAATGAATAATAATCAATAAAATTAAAATTAATACACACTGATTAAAGGATAAATTAATTCAAAATGAGAACGAACTAATCTTGATGGCTCGTCGTTAAAATCTCCATAGACAATAATCCCACTATCAACTTTATTATCTTTTGTTAGCTTATGCAATTTTTGACACAAGCAGGAGATCTAGAAACATTACCAAATTAATATAAAGTCAGCATGAAATTTAGGTTTAATTCTCAAAACAATGACGAAGGCTATGGGCATTTAGCACATATGGATTAAGGGTTAAGTGTGCTAATTTCCATCTTTATGATATTTTTACTATTGAAGTAGATAAACCAAATGCTAAACTAAATAAATAGTGTCGAAATCAGTTAATAAGGATATTTACTTGAAACATGTTATCAAATCACTCGTTGAATATTTGGAATGGGAAAAAGAACCTAAAGTCGTCTGCACATCTGAATTGCGTATACCGATTATCGTCGGTATGCAAAGAAACAGACACTTACAATCCGAATATATTTTGTCTCAAGAGGTGAATTTTTATGATAAGTTCGATTAAATATGAAGTTGATTTATTGAAAATTTATATATTTTGTAATAAACATCATTTTTTAGGTTAAAGTTGACCTATTCACGATATGCGCTAAACGTTGGCTTTCAGATCATATATTCAAGAACATAATGAAAGTGTGTAATATAATTAGTTTAGAAATTTAATTAATATAATGGCAATAAAAGACGTGAGAACTAGGTTTTCCTACTGAAAACAAGAGAAAGTTCGTTTTTAATTTATATAAAATATTGTAATCAGTTTTCCTGTTATATAGTATTTATGTATCAATATCTTTATATATTATGCAGTCAAGTGGGGGACTTATCGAGGGAGCTCCACGAACCTATGATGGTTGTATAGTTGGCTATAAGAAAGCATTAGAAGAAAAGGGTCGGATAATATCTGACACTCATTTAGTATTGTTTAAAGAAAGAATGTGTATGTGCCCGCGCATATTTATATGTTAAATTGATTTTCTATGTAATAAATCAATATGCATATGGACTTCAAACAACTTGCAAAAGACTGACCAGTCCAATGACAAGGATGTTCATGAACGTTGTGAAAAGGTTGGTTAAATACTCAGTTTGGTTTAAGAATTTATCTTGTGTCTTCTTTATATATATATATATATATATGTTAGTTTGTTTTAGGCAAGTGGGGGGACATTATAGAAGTTAGTTCCGGGAACATCAGCAACAAGATATATATGGTGAATGGGGTTAACATATGAAATTACAAGTTCTTGGTGATGTCGTTCGGGCTTACCAATGCCCCAGCAGCGTTCATGGATCTGATGAACTGGATGTTCAAGCCGTTTCTCGACCAGTATATCATCGTTTTCATAGACGATATCTTGGTCTACTTTAAAAGTCGAGAGGAGCATGAGCTGCACTTGAGGATTGTGTTGGAGACTCTCTCTCTCTCTATATATATGTTAGTTTGTTTTAGGCAAGTGTGGGATCATTATAGATTAGTTCCGGGAACATCATCAACAAGATAAATATGGTGAATGGGCACTTGTCAACATATGAAATTTAGGCTTAATTCTTAAAACGGTGTCAAGGCCTCCGGGCATTTGGCAACATATGGATTAAAGGTTAAGTTTCTTATCTTTATGACAATTTTACTACTGAAATAGATAAACTAAATAATTAAGTTTTCATATAGAGTAGCTAACTAAGATGTGGAGAGTTGGGAGGATAAGGTGGTGTTGGTGGATATGATTGTAGTTTCTAGGACAAGGAAGATATTAAAATTTAAAAGGCTGAATTCCAAAAAGAACCCAATCCTTTTTGCTAAACTATGAGAAACCCAATTTTTAATAAATACATAAGAATCTACTATAAAACTTTCAAAAACTACGGAAAATTACCAGAAATAAGGTGCCACATCGGCAATAAATTGCACGAAACTGCCAAAAAATGGAAAAAATCTAGTGTCTCGTAATTTTTAAAGTTTTTGAGGTTTCTTGTAGTTTAGCTAAAAGGTTTGGGTTTCTTTGGAATTAAGCCAATTTAAAATAAAAAACAAACAAAACAATCTTTAAAATTATCTTAAAAATCAACTTCTATATTGTTTGTTTTGGGAATTAAGTGTAAAAATTAAAATAAGAAAAACAAAAGTTGAATAATTAATGATTACTTGAAAAAATCGAGCCTGTCGTCTGTGCTCACCTGCCGACAAGTGTCCATTCTCCACATATACCTTGTTGCCAATGTTCCCAGAACTAACTTCTATAATGATCCCCACACTTCCCTAAAACACACACACACACAAATATATATATATATATATATATATATATATATATATATATATATATAAAGCACTAGATAAATTCTTATACCAAACTGAGTATTTTTCCCACTTTACCACAACGTTTACGAACACTCTTGTCATTGGACTGGTCAATCTTTGCTAGCTGTTTGAAGTCTATATGTATATTGATTTATTATATAAAGAGTCAATTTAACATATAAATACGCGCGCACGTACACAAATTCTTTCTTTAAACAATACCAAATGAGTATCAAATATTGTCCATCCTTTTTCTTTTATTACTTTCTTATAGCCAACTATACAACCATCATCATAGGTTCGTGGAGCTCTCTCACTTGACCGCATAACATATAAAGAGATTGATATATAAATATACTATATAACAGGAAAACTGATTACAATAATTTATATAATTTAAAGATGAACTTTCTCCTGTTTTCTGCAGGAAAACCTAATTCACTTATTTTATAGCCATTATATTAATTAAATTCATAAACTAGTTATATTACACATCTTCATTATGTTCTTGAATATATAATCCAAAAGTCAACGTTTAGTGCATATCTTGAATATGTCAATTTCGGCCTAAAAAAATGATGTTTATTACAAAATATATAAATTTTTAATAAATCAACATCATATTTAATCGAACTTATAATAAAAATTCACCTCTTGAGACAATATATCCGGACTGTAAGTATCTATTTATTTGCATACAGACGTTAATCGGTATACACAATTCAGGTATGCATACAACTTTAGGTTCTTTTTCCGATTCCGAATATTCGATGAGTGACTTGAGAACACGTTCCAAGTAAATATCCCTTATTAATTGAGTACTGCACTGATTTGGAAGATCTTTGCATATGCAGATTTTCCATGGCATTCACTACTTGATGATTCCGTTGTTTCACCGTCTTTCTTTTTTCACAATATTTGTCCGGTATGTTTAATGTTGCCACAAAAATTGTTTCATAATTAACATCATCTTTAATTAGTGTGTAATTTTTACATACATTGCATAAGGTTGGATTTTCTTCCTCGGGTAATTCCTTCTCCCTAAACCATAGATTAAAATAAAATCAGAGATAAATAAAGGCCAGGTAAAGAATGAATTACCTATGATAATCTAGTTTAGCATTATTCAATGACATCTCAAAATCTTCTTTATCTCCGCCCTTATGTCTGTCAACGAGTTTAACATAAGGAAGCATCTTGAGATCAACTATCGGAACCTCCTTTTCAACACATGCTATGTTGCTACTATTGAACTTAAATGGTTCCATATCTCTGCACCACCAAAATGTTGAAGTTAGATAGATACCCTCCAAGAATTAGAACCCAAATGACAATACCAATAATTACCAATGAATCCTATCATCCTATTGTTGGGGTCAAAATTTGCACCCCCGGTTGACCGAGTCAAAGTCAAGGTCAACCCCAAGCCAGGTGGGCCCAAGCCCAGGTCAAGCGGGCCCATGCCCAAGTCAAGCCCGCGGCCAGCCTCCTCCATGCCAAAATATAGATCATATAATAAATAATTTTTATGTAATTTTTTATGCATGGATGTGTGCAAAATGGGCATAAAGCCAAATTTTTGTAAAGCCCATGGCTTATGTGCAAAAAGAAATGGCACATGAGCCATGGGATGACCAAAATGTCATTTGTGTAAACCCCAAGGGGCTATATGTAAAGTGTATAGCTTATAAAGGCAAAGATAATGAAAATATCTCACAACTTTTTCTCTCTCCAAAAAGAATTCAGATTTGAGATCTTTCTCCTTTCTGAAGGTTCTAAACCTTCTCCTTTCTTTTGAATTAAATCAAGAGTTTTACTCTTCCTTTTCCAAAACTAAATAGTTTTTCACCACAAAACCCACAAAGGGGAGCTTGGATCTCCCATCAAATCTCAAAAAGAAGAGATTTTTAAAATCTCACGTCTCTTGATCTTCAAGATCCTTCCAATAGAGAAGGAAGAAGAGACCCATCTCCAGAAACCCCACTTTGGGGAAGAACTAGGGCTCAAGGGGAGAAACTCCTTCATCAGCTTCAAAACATCCTAGGAGTTTAACTTCTCATATATTTACACCAAATCATAAGCGCTCCTTTCTGGGAGTACAACTCCCATTGCAGGGACCAAGTCCCTTTTGCCACTCGAACACCCACGTGCTGACACGTGGGGTGCTACCGCTCTTGCGCTCAGAGCGCTAGCGCCCGAGCGCTCAAAGCGCTAGCGCACGAGCGTCCACGTGCTGACACGTGGGGTGCTAGCGCTCAAAGCGCTAGCGCTCAGAGCGCTCTTGCGCCTAAAGCGCTAGCGCCCACGTGCTGACACGTGGGGCGCTAGCGTCCTTGCGCTCAGAGCGCTAGCATCCAAAGCGCTAGCGTCCGAGCGTCCACGTGCTGACACGTGGTGCGCTAGCGTTCAAAGCGCTAGCGCTCTTGCGCTTTTTCCCACGCATCCTTTGGATGCCCCACGCATCCTTTGGACGCCCTTTCCCTTTTTTATACACACACACCCCACATACTCTCCAACACTGTCCCTCTCAAAAAAATTTGGGCCGGGGTGCTGCCCCGCATCCTGCAAGGGAGCTGCTAGCCCCCTTGACCCCCAGCCCGCTATCCGGATAGCGGGACCCCCGTAAAAAACTCTGCGTGGCTCCCGATATACCCAAGCCCCCTTCAAAACACAACACTGCACATTGAGTTCGCGTGACCAGTTTAACCCGTTAATCGGAGGTTCCCTCGCTCCAAAGGTGAAGGGTAATTAATGGCAGCTTAGTCCGCGGCTGCCGGAGATTCGGATCACCACAATCAATAAAACCCAGCCTACCCTAGGCAGGAGGAATCTGTAATGTGCCTGACAAGCGCGCGTGTATTCCCATCTCAATGGGGTGACGAAAAACACCCTACACCTATTAAGATTTGTAAGAATTATAGAGAAGCATGACCAAGAAAGAAGAAAACAATACATTTCAATTTTGCGTTTATTTGAATATCAACAATTTCTAATCCCCTACTGATGGATATGTATGCCCTAGATGCCATTATTGTATATATATAGCGGATGCTTGGACATATGTATGTACAGGACAATTTTGCTCGATATGATAGTATGCTATTTGATTTGTCTTTATCTTAACATGCGTATATGTTTTACTTATTGTTACGTATCGTTAATACATGTTGATAAAGCCCGTAGGATTATTGCTTGACTACTAGCGTTATGACGGCGATCGTACGTGTGGGGCTGTGTAGTCCATAAGCACATCATTAAATGTCCCTGGTCGTGGGTGTATCGAGACTGCGTATCGATATTCCAGAGTAGACTGGTGTATACGTTTCTAGACCCCGATGAGGGGCGATGGTTGGTCCCACAGCCATTGGTGTCTGGCATCTAAGATCGTATACAGGTATTCACTGGGGGTGAGTACATTGGACGGACTTGCTGAGAACTTCTAGATGGTATTATACCTATCGTCAGCTAGCAGTTCTCAGGTGACACGAGTACATGCTAGTTTTTAGACCTGAGATCATTATTTGTCTCTTGTGAGTTCTCACTGTATTTAGATTACCACCCTACCACAGCTCTACTGAGTCGTACAAACATATTATAGTTGGGTACAGTCCTGAGCTACATGGAGGCAGTGAGCGATTGTTAGGGATTCATCTCTCCCGGTATAGGGAGTCGATATCTCACTGTGTTCGGTTGACCTACTCTATAAGACCTTGGCCAAGACAAATGAGATTTACTGATGGTTAGATCAGTAGTTTCTCGGATCGGTCCCGAGCCACATCGGCACGAATTATCGGGTTATTAGGGTCTGACATTTACCATCCCTAAACCCGGTATGCAATACTCTTAGACAAACAGACCGGACTGTACGTAGATTGTCATAGATAGGCTCAGTAGGGGTTCGGATGAGCTTGCTCGTCGGCCTTCCTTTTCGACTGATATATGGGTATCCGTTACGTACACCTAGTGCCGCTGGCGTGCTTGTGGTTATGGATTTATCCAGTAACTCACTGCCAGCGTACTGTCAAGTTTTTAGAGTCTCATATAGGGTTTTTCTGGTTCAGGCGAGATGATATAGTGGCCGTATTTTGATACGTGCAGGGTTCCAATTAAATACGTGTACTAGCTACACGGACTTTAATCGGACGGATGGTAATACTAGCCGGCTTAGGATTAAACCGGATTATTAAATCAAGTATTGATTTGATAATTTACATCTATATATTTCGATATGTATATTCTAGTATTATGTTCATTGTATTATTCTATCTCTTTGGATATTCGTATTTTGATACGAATATGGGTATGTATATACGGGAAATGTATTTTGTATTTATACAAAACACATTCTAGAAGGATACCTCATTTTAGGTTTCTCTATTTATTGGAAATTAGAAATGAGAGGGAGGGGTGAGGTGTAAAGAAAGGATGGTGAAGGGAATGGCTTTGCATTTGTTTATTGCATTTATATGTACTATTCAAGCATGGTTGCTATTTTCTATTTGAAAAATAGGTTGAACAAAACCATGCTAGGCATTTCATTTTCACAGTTGATTTCATCTCACCCTTTCCTTTCTCTCTCATCTTGTGCTCATTCTTCTTCCTCACACTCTCATGAGCTGAGAATCAAGGATAGAAAATAGATAGAAAAATACTAGAATACATCACTACTTCTCTAAGCATCTTAGATTAGCATCCTAGGGTATTTAGTTGCTTCACTTGCTTGTTATGTGAAGCTAGAGTCTTGAACCATATTCCTCGGGTGGATCATCTTCAACCAAGGAGGACCGACTTATAAGCTTGATCCCGGAGTCTCTAGGAGCTAAAGAAGTGGGTAGAAGACCGAAGGACATGACTCCTTAGGTATAACCTTCTAACCGAGTAGTTAAAACTCTTAGCAGTTTACTAGTTTAAGTGTTTGGTTCAAATTTTAGGATTTATGTTTCTGGCGTTTATTCGAAATTTTTCGTTTTTCATTCCTCATAGGCCGCGATTGTAGCGGCTAGAGCGCTAGGAACATTATCACCTATATCTTGGTGGCCTTCAGTTTACATTCTTAGCATTTTATGCCCAGATTTAACACTAGTACAAATATTGTTTATACCCACAGGACCTACATGGGTACAATAAGTACACACGGCACACCCATGGATGCTGTTCAATACCTCCCAAGATAGAAACAACATATATACTTCAAGCACCTATGCAAGGCTTGTGGGTACAAACCATAGAGTACCCTAGGAGTGGCCCATGAGTGCTTATTAGGTTCAAGTTCGACTGCTACATTGTTAAACTTGAACCAAATCAAATCGAAGTCTAAGTATTTAAACCGGAACTGAATTTTGCAAAGCCTCTTAAATTCTAAAAAAATCTTCAAACTTTCTCCACCAAATTCTTTCAAATTCCCAAAATACCTCCACGCCACATAAAATTCCTAAATTGTCCAAGTATCTCAAATTCCATAAAAACTAAAATTCACAAAAATATATCAAATTCCGTAAATTCATAGATTCTCTAATTATCTCCAAGCTCCAAAAAATTCCTAAATTCTCCAAGCTCCATAAAATTCCTAAATTCTCCAATTTCATAAATTTCAAATTCTCAAAATATCTTTATTTTCATCGATTTCCCAAATTCTCAAAAAATTTCTCTACTTTCATAAAAAATTCCCAAAATCCAAATCAAATCTAAAATTGACATCTGCGTCGTTCAGCAGTAACCAAAACAAATTGACTCTAAGTTCAACTCTGAAGAGCATTCAAGTATTTAACATGAATCACAACAAGCCAAGAATGAACACCAAAATCATTTTGAGATGGATATATGTAATTTTTCTTATATATAGTGATTGTAATTGTCTCAATAAATTTTTCATAAACAAGCCAAGGGTCACAGAAAGAATTAGAGAGCTCTTATGGAGTTCTCACGAAGGACAACAAATCTCGTAAAGGAGTTTTCATTGAGGCGAGGCATCAAAGGAGATCTCTAGACGAGGGAGGCGTCGAAGGAGAAATCTCGCAAAGGGGGCATAGAAGGTGATATTAGGGCTTTCATAAAAAAAATTGTAGAGAAATATCATGACTCTTATATATTATTGGCTGCTAGCCTTTAAAATCCGACCCGATGAAGTGCGGTATTATGTATCGTACATTGTATTTTTGTTTTATATTGTATCGTATTGTATGATGAATCGTAAATCATAGGGTACACTCATAATTTGATACAACCCTCTGATATGTATCAAAATCTTTCAGTATTTGATCATATCGTACAACACGAATCGTAAATCATAAGGTATTAACTATGTTCTCCACTAATTTCTTTAGTCAATATGTACTTCTTTCATTAGTAAGTTATGTGAATTCAACACACTGTAAAAACTTTATTGGGATGTCCTTTAACTGTTGCTGCTTTCGTTTTATTTTAAGCATTCTAACCATCATTTTGTGCCGAATATCAGGACAATATAGTAGTTTCTCCATAGATTGAAACATGTTATGATCTAATGACATGGATATATTGGTGAGCAATAGCTGCAATACTTTTTTGGCACTATGACAAATCCTTATTCATAATTCTTATTCACGTAATGCAGCAACACTGTTTCGCAATAATGTTTTTTGTCATCACCCTTTTTTTATTTTCTCTTGCCTTATTTCATTCCCAATATAACAAGATAAATGGAAAGAAATTCTAATGTTCCGCATATCCCAATAATATTTTCTCATTTTAAAGTTTTGTATTAGATAGATGACAGTGATTTCATTTTTGCAGAAATTGGATTTTAAGTTTCCTCTGACAGTATCATGCATCCACTTCATATGCTCTGCTATTGGAGCTTATATTGCAATCAAATTGCTAAAGATTAAACCACATAATGAAGTTGGGCCAGAAGACCGTTGGAGAAGAATATTCCCCATGTCCTTTGTTTTTTGCATCAACATTGTACTCGGAAATGTGAGCTTGCGGTATATTCCTGTTTCTTTCATGCAGACTATTAAATCATTCACTCCTGCAACAACAGGTTGGCCAAAGACTCATCTTTCTTTTATTATTTCAGCTACTTCTAAGTTATTCTTATTTTGCTATAGTTTTCCTTCAGTGGCTAGTATGGAGAAAACACTTTGACTGGCGCATATGGGCTTCTTTGGTACCAATTGTAGGGGGGATTCTTCTTACGTCTGTAACAGAGCTTAGCTTCAGCGTATTTGGATTTTGTGCTGCCTTATTTGGTTGTCTGGCTACATCCACAAAGACAATCCTGGCAGAATCCCTTCTTCATGGGTATAAATTTGATAGGTAGGAGCATTAGCATTTTGGTTTCACATCTGATTGCCAAGAACTTCAATGCTGAAATATTCATATGCGCGGTTAATTAGATTTTTATACTTCTGGTTTCATCTAAAACTGAATTATGCTTTTTATAAGTACATGTATCTTGATAGTTATTAATTGCACTTGTCCAGGTTTCAGTTCATTTTCAGACACCATCTGTCGTCTTCTTTTTCTTGATGACCTCATTGCCATATTGCTTGCCCAAAATTGGGATTCATCTCTGACACCATGTAGTGTTTGATATTAACGAAAGCAAGTCACCAAACAACTTGTTATTTATAGACGTGTAGATGGTCTTTATACATAAAAGTCCATATGTTCGTAGTTTACATTGAATAAAGTACACATGAAATCACCCAATACTTACCCATAATATTATGGTACTGTAACACCCTAGTTCATTTATACCAATTCCAATTCATATATTTTTCTTAATTGTGGTATTTTTCCTGATTTATTGTGTTTTGGGTGCGAATAGTATTTTACATTTTACATTGCATTCGACCTGACCCGCTTGCTTGAACTTGTTTGATTCATATTTATGAATTATCTTGACTTGTTACATAGACATGTGCATTTTCATGAATACCGCATACTGACATTTTATCTGGCATTGCATCTTTTACCTTACAACATTTTAAGTCACGTAAAATATTTTGAAAATACATAACATGGCCTGCATGATACCCCTAACCCCGTGGTAGCATCCGCGCATCTTGTTCTCGTCCCGTTCGGCGAAACGGACATATTTGGATGGCTACGCGCACGTACGCGCATCCGTTCTTGGGGGTATGCATTTTCGTTACCCGAGCTTTCATTTTGAAATTTGGACGTCGCATATATTTTTCATATTTTAGATTTGAATTTTTAGACCTGACCCGGGCTTGTTTTGGAATATTTTTGTATCCCACCAAAATTCAAATTTTATTAAATTTAATATCTTTAATTTTAATCGACAGTTTTAAATTTAATTAACAAACTAAATCTTTTAATTTAAAATCCTAACGATTTTAACACTCTCTTTCCTGGCTCTCTGTCTCGTGGCCCCCACATTTTTTTACCCACCAATCCTCTCTCTTTCTTTTCTCTCTCCCCGCGATGTCTCTCTCTCCTTTCTCTCTCCTCTCGCGATCACTGTGCATTCCTCGGATCGCGTCACCTCCCCGCGAGTGCGGTCACCTCCCTTCACGAGACCTTCATATATTTTCTCTCCCCCTCAATCTCCTCCTCATTTCTTGTCTTCCTCCTCGCTATAAAAACCCAGCGAAGCCCCTCATTTCTCAACCCATTCTCACCAAACCCTAACCCAATCTCCTCATCACCCTCAACCGAGCCTCCTCCTCCTCCTCGCATACCCTTCATCTCCTCCTCCTCCACCTTCTCCTTTCAATCCCCGAGCCCTGCACATTCTTGCACCCGAGAACCCATCACCCAAACCTGCACACCTCCATCGCCGGCGATCTCTCGTGATCGCCATCCGCACCATCACCCTTCTTATCCCCTGCACACCCAACCATCTCCTCCTCCTCTCCTTTTTCTCCTTTCCCTGCACAACACCGAGCCCATACCCTAACTCCTCAAAACCAAACCCTAGCTTCGTCGGAGCTCCGTTCACGGCCGTCGACACCTCACGCCTCCTCTCTGCAACCACAGTGAGCTTTCTCTTCTTCCTCTTCTCCTTCTTCCTCCTCCTTTCTTTTTCATTTCTTGATTCTTGAATGTTGTATTGCCGTAGTTCGCCGGAGCCGGGATCGACGCTGACGATCCAGACGACGTACCTTGACTGTGTGGTCACCCTCGTGCGTTATTTGGACCCGTTCCATGTACCGTGCGCGCGTCGCGACATTTCGCCGACGTGGGACGTTCCGTATACATTCGTTCTTGTTCCGTCAAGGCAAGTTTATCTTGCTACATGCTACATTATTCTAGATACATCTATTTTTAATAATTATAATACTGGAATTCTAAATCATGTATCTCAAGTTCTTGTTTTACAGTTTTCCGACATCCCTATGCATCCGTACGTATTATTTTACATCTAGCGCATGCAAACCTATCTTGTTACATACCATACTATCATATATTGTACCCAATGGAATATTTACATCACATATTGCTTAGTTGTACATCCTACATTACCTTTTTACAGTTTTACTGATTTCGGATACCCGTTTGCATCCATCTCATTTAATATATATATAACTGTATCCATAGATCACATTAATACATAACACTGTGAGATTAACACCCTATGTTTAATAAAGTGCATCCTAATTAGTATTGGAACTATAAATGTAACCCTAATCGATCATTGTGCATCCATATCTTTGAATTTATATCTATTTGCATACCATATCACATTATTCCATTTTATTGTTATATTGGTACTCCATACGTGATTTTGTATACCCATACTTATTACAGTTTGATTATGAGTACCCACTTGATACTTGTGCACTACCTGACATGACCTGATACACTACTACTTGACACGACTTGATACATGTGCACTACTTGACATGATTTGATCCATGTACATCACCTGACATGACCTGATGTACCACAGCTTGACATGTTACCTGATCTTGTTACTAATGCCGACAATCTTGACCTGTTGTCCCTACGGACATATCCTGTTGTCTATACAAACAAACATGTACCTGCTTGATCCTATGTTGGCATTAGTTCCATATTTATCAATACCTGACTTGAACACATAACCTTGGGGGTATGGGAAAATCAAGATTGTAACTGAACGTAACTCAAAGGGCTATTACATCCTGTACCGTGGTCCCGTGGGGTATGAACGGGACATAGATTCACAGTCTATTATATATTGTACCGTGGTCCCGTGAGGAATGAACGGGGGCATAGACCGATGGGTTACGATGAGGATTACATTAATTGATTTCGAATAACTTTAGAGTAGATAACCCTATAACACTGTTCAGGCTACTCACTGCACTCCACCTGTTTATATCCTGTTCACTGATCCATATTCATGTTACGGTTTACTTGCTACTGATGACTTGTTACTGTTCATACTTCATGCCTGTATATTTCATCACATCCTACTTGCTTAGAATTATTGATATTTTGACGTACTGACGTCTGGGTTTTGCATGGCCCAGATCCCTCATCTTTATCGCAGGCAGTCCAGGAGTATTTTGATCAACAGGCCGAGCAGTGAGGACCTGTTATTAGTTTAGTTTAGTTTCCTTTCAGTATTTTCATTCCTGATGTGAGCCCGCATTATGGGACGTACATTCCAGTTTATTATTGTATTGGATCTTTTTGCTTCCGCATTATTTTTGTTCTTGACTCGTTATTCTGGCTCATGGACATGTATTAGATAGTTGTTTATTATTTTAGTGTTCTTGATCTCTACAGCCATAATGTGACTGTGGAGGGATATTTTCTATCCACAGGTAGCATGGTTGGCTCTGTCACGTGCCTATTTTAGCGCACTCTGGGAAGCGGGGCGTGACAGGGTTTGTTTGGTATCAAAGCCATATGATCTAGGTTAATCGGGTTTGATTCTTTTGTAGTTGGGTATTGGACCCAATACACGAATCAGAATACTCGTGATTAGGAACATGTCCTGCCACTGTACCATTTTGCCATTTTTTGAATCTTAATCTCCTGATTCTTACCTTGACGATATGCAAACCTCTTTGCATCTCGACTTGAAACTTGGTTTCCTATTGTTTATCTCTAGAATTTAGACGACTTGGGTGGAGTTATGTGATTGTAGCTATGTACCGCGGCATGGTTACGATGCGGTACTCTATTTAAGTAACTTAGAGTTCTAGTCTTGATTCCTATCCTTGATCTATAGTTTGAATCTTGTTATTATACTAATCCTTTCGGTGTTTTGGTTTTAGGAACACGACAGACATAAATCTGAAATCGTACCATAGGCGTGTTGATGACGCCGCTTTGCTTGGAGTAATTCGTGGAATACTGGAGAACCAGAAACGGCAGACCGAGCTGAACCAGCAGCAAGCCGAAGCTTTTCAGGAAGGTTTGCGGATCGTCCAGCAGTCCGTAAACAATGTTGTGGCCAAACCAGTTGATCGTGTGGGTACCGTGGCGGATTTCAGGAGACTTGGTCCGTCCGTCTTTACTGGCCTGGAATAGCCGTTGCCAGCGGAGCAGTGGTTGGTTGATACGGAGAATTTGCTCGTTGTGGCACAGATTCCAGAGGACAAGAGAGTGGATGTAGTACGCATCCAATTGGTAGACTATGCCCGTGAATGGTGGCTTGTGGAAGAGACCCGCTTGCCCAAGCCGATCGGTTGGACAGATTTTTCGAAGAGTTTCTTGGAGAAGTTCTTCCCGTAGACTGCACGGGAGGAAATGGAAGAAAGGTTTATCAGTTTAAAGCAAAACGGCGGATCCGTGGATGCGCATGCGGCTGATTGGACACGACTCAGTCGATTCGCTGGACCTTTGGTGGCCAAAGAAGCTGATAGGGCACGAAGGTTTATGCGCAGTTTGGATGTGGACATCCAGAGGCATATTATATCTCTGGGTTTGACCACCTTCTTACAAGTGCTTACAGCGGCACGAGAGCAGCAGAGCCTATCTATGAAGACTGGGGGTACGCAACAGCAAGCAGTGGCAGTACGAAAGCCAGCGTTTACACCAAACTAAGCGCATACACGCAGAGGTATTCTGGTGAATAGGCATGGTGTTGTACCTATGAAGAAGCCCGTCGCAACCGTGCAGAAAGGAAGAGCATTTTGCGACTTCTGCCAACGATCGGGTCATTTCTGGAAAGATTGTCGAAAGAGACTTGGACTTTGCCTTGTTTGTGATTCAGCAGATCATACCGTTGATACTTGTCCGTCGAAGCTTCGCATTAAGGATGTTCAGAGGCCACCGCAGAAGCAGTTTCAGGGGCAGAAGCAGTTGACTCAAGGACCCAATCAAGCTCGAGCTTTTATCTTGACGGCTGAAGAAGCTAAGGCTTCAGAAGAAGTTGTTTCAGGTATCCTACTTGTTCATGGTTTTCCCGCATTAGCGTTATTCGATTCTGGTGCATCCCATTGTTTTATGTCGTTCAAGTTTATTGCTACACACTCGATTCCTTACACGACCTTATCTAGTTGTTGGGACATACACACTGGGAATGAGAAGATCATAGCTAGTAGAGAATGTAAGGATTGTTCTGTTGTTGTTTGTGGACGGGAGCTGTTTGTAAATTTCTTGGTGATTGATACCGGCAGTTATGAAGTTGTCTTGCGAATGGATTTTCTCGGCACATTCCACGCTCACATTGATTGTCGAGCAAAGAAAGTGATTTTCCAGATTCCCAGACATCTGGAGTTTATCTATACTGGAGGAAGCAGTTCTGTCGGGCCAGTCGAGTTTAGGGCTAGGCCGACAAATAATGTTCTTTCGTCTTTGAAAGTTGATAAGGAAGAAGCGCCAGCTGTAGTTCGAGAGTTCATGGACGTGTTCGAAGACATCTCAGGTTTACCGCCAAAACGAGATGTGGAGTTCGCAATTGATCTTATTCCTGGTGCAGCACCAATCTCAAAGGCGTACTATCCAATGGCACCAGTGGAGTTGAAAGAAGTCAAGAAGCAGGTTACTGAATTGCTAGAGAAGGGTTGGATTCGCGGCAGTAATTCACCTTGGGGAGCTCCAGTTCTTCTAGTCAAGAAGAAAGATGGCACAAGGACGATGTTCATCGATTATCGAGAATTAAACCGGGTGACTATCAAGAACAAGTACCCGATCCCTCGAATTGGCGAACTATTCGAGCAGCTTAGTGGCATGAGGGTATTCTCGAAACTGGATTTGCGATCCGGATATCATCAGGTCCGAGTTAAATCAGAAAATATTTGCAAGACGGCGTTCCGAACTCGGTATGGACATTACGAGTATTTAGTGATGCCCTTCGGAGTAACGAATGCACCGGTGATATTTATGGACTTGATCAACCGAATCTTTTCACCATTCTTGGACCGGTTTATAGTGGTGTTCATCGATGATATTCTGGTCTACTTGAGGAGCATAAAAGAGCATGCGGAACATTTGAAGATCGCACTGCAGACATTGAGGCAAGAAAGATTGTATGCAAAGATGAGCAAGTGCGAGTTTTGGCTTGAAGAAGTGAAGTTTTTGGGGCATGTCGTATCCGGAGATGGAATCACCGTTGACCCTGAGAAGATTGCAGCAGTTCGAGATTGGCCGATTCCGAAGAACGTAGCAGAGATCAGAAGTTTTCTTGGACTTGCAGGATACTACAGAAGGTTCGTGGAGAATTTTGCTCGTTTGGCTGAGTCTCTGACCAAGCTTACGCGCAAGGAAGTACCATTTGTGTGGATGGATAAGTATGCGTCAGCTTTTGAGGCGTTGAAGCAGAGATTGATAACCGTCCTATTTTGACCGTACCAGACAGTTCCGGAGGATTGGTGATTCACAGCAACGCATCTGGGAAAGGATTGAGATGTGTTTTGATGCAGCATGAGAAGGTTATAGCTTACGCATCGAGACAGTTGAAGACCCATGAGAAGAATTACCTAACTCATGATTTGGAGCTAGCAGCTGTGATTTTCGCTTTGAAGATTTGGAGGCACTACTTATTGGGCGAAAGGGTCGAAGTATTCACCGATCACAAAAGCCTGAAATATGTGTTCACACAGAAGAAGCTTAATATGAGGCAGCATAGATGGTTAGAGCTGATGGCTGACTACGATCTTGATCTTAAATACCATCCGGGAAAAGTTAATGTTGTGCCGGATGCGCTTAGTCGGTTGCCAGCAATTCGGATGTTGACTGCACAGAAGGAACTTATCGAAAACTTTCGAAGATTCGAGTTGGAGATCGTGCTACCGCATTCTTCGGGACAGTTGATGCAGCTGCAAGTACAGTCGTCGTTGATCGAGAATATCAAAGCAGCGCAGTTACAGGACCCAAGATTGCAAAAGTTTCGAGAACAGGTTGAAGCTGGACTTCGAACGGACTTGTTGATCCATGAAGATGGTTCGTTGCGATATGATAGCCGTTTGTGTGTGCCAAAAGGAGATATTCGCGAAGAAGTTATGAAGGAGGCGCACAGTTCCGCATATTCCGTACATCCAGGAGGCACGAAGATGTACCGAGATCTACGACAGCATTTCTGGTGGGAAGGCATGAAACGGGAGATTGCCCGCTTTGTGGCGAAGTGCTTGGTGTGTCAGCAAGTTAAGACTGAATATCAAAGGGCTGCTGGACTATTGCAACCACTTCTGATTCCTCAATGGAAGTGGGAACATATAACGATGGATTTCGTGACGGCTTTACCGCGGAGTCCGAAGGGCAACAATGCTGTTTGGGTGATTGTTGATCGATTGACCAAGGCATCTCATTTCATACCATTTCGAGTTGGTCAATCAACGGAAGCATTGGCAGAATGGTACATGCAGGAGATTGTAAGATTGCATTGAGTACCGGTGAGCATCGTGTCCGACCGTGACACCCGTTTCTTATCACACTTCTGGAGGAGCTCACAGGAAAGTTTAGAGACTCGATTGAAGTTTAGCACAGCTTATCATCCTCAGACAGATGGTCAGTCGGAGAGAACGATCCAAACTCTTGAAGATATGTTGAGAGCTTGCATGTTAGACTTCAAGGGTTCATGGGAGGATCATCTACACTTGGTGGAGTTTTCTTTCAACAACAGTTTTCAGGCGACTATTCAGATGGCTCCATTCGAAACATTGTATGGTCGCAAGTGTCGCTCACCCGTTTGTTGGGACGATGTTGGTGAACGAAGACTGTCGGGACCGGATTTGATCGTGTAAACTGTTGAGAAGGTTAACACTATCTGGAATCAAATGAAGGTAGTCCAAGACTGACAGAAGAGTTGGGACGATATATCAAGAAGACCTCTAGAGTTCGTTGTTGGTGATCTGGTGTTTTTGAAGATATCACCTACTCGAGCAGAAGAATATTCCCCATGTCCTTTGTTTTTTGCATCAACATTGTACTCGGAAATGTGAGCTTGCGATATATTCCTGTTTCTTTCATGCAGACTATTATTAAATCATTCACTCCTGCAACAACAGGATGGCCAAAGACTCATCTTTCTTTTATTATTTCAGCTACTTCTAAGTTATTCTTATTTTGCTATTACTTCAGTGGCTAGTATGGAGAAAACACTTTGACTGGCGCATATGGGCTTCTTTGGTGCCAATTGTAGGGGGATTCTTCTTACGTCTGTAACAGAGCTTAGCTTCAACGTATTTGGATTTTGTGCTGCCTTATTTGGTTGTCTGGCTACATCCACAAAGACAATCCTGGCAGAATCCCTTCTTCCTGGCATTAGCATTTTGGTTTCACATCTGATTGCCAAGAACTTCAATGCTGAAATATTCATATACGCGGTTAATTAGATTTTTATACTTCTGGTTTCATCTAAAACTGAATTATGCTTTTTATAAGTACATGTATCTTGATAGTTATTAATTGCACTTGTCCAGGTTTCAGTTCATTTTCAGACACCATCTGTCGTCTTCTTTTTCTTGATGACCTCATTGCCATATTGCTTGCCCAAAATTGGGATTCATCTCTGACACCATGTAGTGTTTGATATTAACAAAAGCAAGTCACCAAACAACTTGTTATTTATAGACGTGCAGATGGTCTTTATACATAAAAGTCCATATGTTCGTAGTTTACATTGAATAAAGTGCACATGAAATCACTCAATGCTTACCCATAATATTATGGTACACATTCAGCACTCCTTTCATGAAGTTTGCTATCGCATCACATATTGAAGGAATGCGGCTTTGTTTATGTGGTCATAGGAATAGAAGGAATAGAAATGTTTCATATATTATCACTATGAGTTGATCTCCAAGTTCCAATCATAAATTACATACTTCACATTTGCTGACAATATACGAACCCCAAATAATTCTTTTTCTGTATAGAACGTAAAAAGGTGGACTTTATGTCAACCCACCCACGCGCCCCCAACCATAAAAAACACCCTTTTCCACTTTATTGCACGTGCACGCACATTGTTCCCCCCCTTTCTTTGTGTGTTTTAACTTTTTATTCATCTACTACTTTTTTTTGGGGGGGGGGGGGTTGTCTGTGGAGAAGGCCTGATAAAACAATGCTTATCCTTAACAGAGGCCGCTTCAAGACCTTTTAGGTGGTGGTGGTGGTATGATAATCTAAAACATAATCTCGTAAATTAACTTTCCCATATGGATCGACAATGTAATTGGCACATCTTAGATATATTCTACTAGGAATTGGGTCGAAGTTGTGAACAAAAAGTATGCCTACTGGAATTTAGCGTAGGTGTCACACTTATTTGTCCATGGAGCATTAAAGTCGAAAACATGCCAATTTTATATTAGTAGTTGCTAGGTGATTGGAATTGGAACTCTCTGTAGTTGGCTCCAAATTTCTATTGAAGGTGACTATGAGCAAGACAGCACTACAAGGCACTCTCCTAAGAAGTCGGTGTAGACTTCGATTCCCATTATAGAGGCACCCAATGTTAGGGTTGTGTCTTGTATTTGTTTGCGCACCTAGGCTTGATCGTAGAATTGTAGGAACTGCTGATTGCAATAGGGCAGGCCAACTATTGCTGTGAGCTAGCAAGAGATCATGTTGTCTTGGGCTTTGATCACTATATACACCTTTTGTGTGAGCAAGAGATATTGGGACTATATTTGATGGATGAGTAAATTTTCATTTTATTGGGGTTTATTAGGCAACTAAGTAACGGAAAGGGTGACTGGAGACCGTACGTGTAGCTGAATAACACCACAAGCTTATCAAATTGTTCCGAAATTTTATGACCAAGAATGAAAAAGTCTGTATATTGTGTTTTATTATTTTTTGCTAATAGTATTACTAATTCTCAATCAGTTACAACATTGAGTTATAAGGTTGCATGGATATGGATACGGGGACACAGATACGACACGATGTGATACAGGAAAATCCTAAAATATAAGATACATGGACACAGCTATATATATAATCTTATAAAGATAATTAAGATATCAAACTATTATGACAGCATTAAGTAAGGAAAAATTATCAAGTCCAACATGCTATACGTTAATAACATACTAAAAACATGTTTATACACATATGACACGTATAAACCCCCCAACACACACACACACACACACATATATGTGAGTGACCTATTGCAATCCGGTCCGCGTTTTTTAAAAACGAGAATTCTCGATCCACGACATATTTGAACGATCCGAACCGTTCAAGTTGATCACCCTACCCTCAAATGTATGTGTATGAAAAATTAAAGGATTTGAAGACCTCCAACCCATGTATTAGATAGAGTTTATGTTGCTGCATTGAAAGACGTTTTTAATACATTGGTTAGAGGTCTTCAAATCCTTTGATTTTTCATACATAGAGTTGAAGGTAGGGTGATCAACTTGAACTGTTCGGATTTTCTAAATATGTTCTGGATTGAGAGTTCCCGGTTTTAAAAAACGCGGACCGGTTTGCAATAGAGTGCTCTCCTGTATATATATAATGGAGGAAAGAGGCCCTAGGAGACTTTTTCGTCATGTGGTGTCAAAATACTACACCTTCCAATATTTTATTCGACTATCGACATCCATCATCATCATTATCATGTAAGATGTGGATACACCAAATTTCATATAATTCTACCTCTTTTCACCGTTGATTTAGTTCTATTGTTGGTAAACCTTTACTTTTGCACCCACTAAATCAACGGTGAAAAAGTGGTAGAATCATATGAAATTTGGTGTATCCACATCTTAGATGATGGATGCCGATCGTCAAAAAAAAAATAATGGAGGATGTATTATTTCGACGCTATAGGAGGAAATTCCCTCCTATGGCACATTTCCTTCGTTATTCTCTCTCTATATATATAAGGGGATGCTCTTACGAGGCCGATTCTCATTTCTTATTCTGAGGTCAAATTTTTAAACGCAATCCCGTGCTTTTCACCGATCCGTACCGGTCACTTTGATCGTATTAGATATGTTGTATATTAAGTTTCATTAGATTTGGAGACATCAAATAAATCCATCAAGCGATCTTGTTTTCCATGCATCGCAAAGCCCTCGATTTTTAATCTATTTGATGGATTAGTTAGAGATCTTCAAATCGGGTAAAATTTGATACGGAACCTATCTAACATGTGTAGATCACGTTGATCAGTGTGGATCGGTGAAAAACACGACGTATTGTGTGCTTGAAAAGTGGATCTCAAAATAAGAAATGAGGTCGGACCTCATAGGATCAGCTCTCCCTTCCCACACAACACGTCCGATATGCGTTGTGCAATTGCAAGTGTCGGTGTCCGATACGTGTCGGAAACGAAGTGTTCATGCAACTGAATAAATCTTTTTCCTTGTTTTTTTTTTTTTTGGATGGGTGACAATTACACCAATGATACCATTCTATGGCATGCTTGTTTCGTTGCCCATCTATTTCTTCAAGCTGATTAAGTTATGTTTTGCTGTGTAGTATAAACGGTCTACTACATGGCCCCCCTTCGCAACCATGATATTGGCGGTACCAGCACTGTTACTCGAAGGAGCAGGAATTTATAACTGGTTCTACACCCACGAATCCATTTACTCAGCAATGATATTTATCCTCAGCTCGGGAGTTTTGGCTTTCTGTCTCAACTTCTCCATATTCTACGTGATCCTTTCCACTACTGCCGTCACATTCAATGTAGCAGGCAATCTCAAGGTGAAGAGATCAAGCTCATATTCTTAGTAACAGTTCTCTTCTAAAGACTGACCTTGCCCTGTATGAATTTTCATGTTCAGGTGGCAGTTGCTGTGTTGGTCTCATGGCTCATCTTTAAAAGTCCGATCCCTGCTATGAATGCGATCGGATGTGCAGCGACGCTCGCAGGTTGCACATTCTATGGTTATGTGAGGCATAAGCTATCGCAGCAGCAGCAGCAGCAAGGTTCTGGAACGCCTCGAACTCCGCATACACCCCGAACTCGGAATAATAGATTCGATATGCTTCCACTAGTAGATGACAAGATAGATAAGCTTTAGGTGTCTCTTGAGGATTATTTTTAACCATCCAGCCGCAGCACAGATGCCGAAGTTTATGATCAATTAATGGTAGCTAAGTTGCGCTGGCTGTGTTGTTAGTGGACTCCTAAATCCAAACGGTTTTCATCGGTCAAGGGCGCTAACTAGCCTACTGCTTTGAAGAGAGCTTGCCATGTATTTATTTGTTGATATTCAAAGTCGAACTTGTAGGAGATTGTTTTATTAGATGATCATTGACTATCAGGTTTATATATAAATTTGTTCTCACAGATTTAATCTGTTACCATCATATTTGATCGAGTGTTCACTCTTTAACAATAATGCTTCATGACCTTTTTACAACGGATATCAGCACATATCAGCAGTAGCCACGACAGAATTAAATAGATCAGGATCATGGCAACTTACATATTGCAGATAGCTTGATTGGGGTTGTCTTTGAAGCCTCGAGTAAAGGTAGCAGGCTTTCATTGTTGATGAGCTGATATCGATTTGGACAGGCCCGGTTTGTGCGAATATAACCACAATTTCTTTTCCAGTAGGAAACAAAACAAAATATTACGCAGGCGCCAAATTTTCTTGAAAAATAAAAATGAGTTAACTGAAACTTCCATTGACATAACCTGAAAGCTAAGCGAGCACTCCCCATAACATATACAGACTCCCCATAACATATACAGATTTGTGCATTTGTCACAAATATACCTTGATGTTTGTTCTTAAAAGCACCAAGAAAAAGATAAATATAGATCAAGATCCAAAATGATAGGCAAGGCTTCAATATGGAAGCCGATTTGCAACGATAGTTTCATTTTATTCTTTTTCAAGGAATTGGAACAACCTTTTCTTCTTCTCTCAGCCGCTTTCCTAAATCATTTATGCAGCTGAAACTGAGTCCAATTTTGGAGGGGCCGACAGGGTTTTTTGATGCTTCTGTACTCAAACCTGGAAGTAGTTTAAGATCAATGAAAAGAATTTAGCGGTTGTCAATCATAATAAAATTTGGCATTGGTGGAAAAGTTTAGGGCCTTTTCAGATTACTCACTTAGCTTGCAATGGCTGATCTTCAGCTTTTTCGATGGATGGCCGTCGTCCAACTTCAACCTTGTTCCAATGCATATGCTATCTTCATCTACACCACTGTCAACTCTTTGTTCGTGAGAGTTATTTAAGGGTACCCGAATCTTTTTGGTTGGGGGTTCATCTTCCAATCGAATCTTCCTCTTGAAAGAGAGATGATCACCGTCTTCGAAATCTATAACACAATGCAATATTAAAAGAATGAACCAAACAATAACAGCATAATTTTTGCAAGAGCTAGAAACTTAGAATTACCGTTAAAGGATCACATTAGGTTGAGAGAACATATTTCATACACTAAAAGTAACCTACATCCTACACTAACGCGTCCTTTGGGCCAAGTCCTGGACTTCTTGCACATCAATCTCTTACTTAGGGCCTGTTTGGATGACATTAAGTACCGGATGATGCGGAAGTATTCTTGAAGTTGCTTGGAAGTAGACTTAAATAATTGCTTATAGTGTTTGTTTGCAAATTTTGGAAGAAAAAGAAAATAATGAAGCGACTTCTTTTGTTTTTTCCTTTTTGAGCAAAGAGTAGCTATGCAAATTTTCCTATACAACAAACTTAAGCAACACACTCAAATACTTGGTGTGAGGGTCACACACTGCTGATTTTGTGAGTGTTGTGCAATTTGTTGCGTAGAAAGGGTTTTTGTAGGAACCCTTTTTCCATTTTTCAGAAGCAAATCAAACTAACAAAAGCTACTTACTAATAGTAATAAGTTAATTACTTTTTGGAAGCAGTAAACAGGAACAATAAACTATTATTTCCTTCCCTTGGTCCTTGTGCCCCGGGCTAGAAATCCTACAGCAATTTACCCAAAAACACCATGAACCCACTTGTTTGGCACCAGTATCTAGGTATTGTGGGTCCCATTATTATCTCTGAGGTAGATTGTGGTAGGAATCCAAGCGGGTAGGTAAAGTACTCTAAAATTTGGGAGTCGTTCGCTCTAGTATTAAATCTGCACTAAAAACAAATATAATTATCGCGACACCGTCTCCCTCGACGGATAGGCCGTCATTAAAGAAAGGGGAGAACCTTCTTCCTTAATAAAATAGAAATAGATCCCTTTGGTTGCATAGACTGAAATTTATAAATGACACCGCAAAGATAATTATCATCTAACCATCATATTATTGGTAAAATTTGGTTCCAGTTACATATGATCTGATAATAAAAACAAACTCTCAAACCCTGGACCTTCGTCTTGAAGACCGAGTGCAAAAGCAGAGATAGACAACTAAATCTCCTACACCGCGAGCCTTAAGCCAAATCATGATTAATCGGCCACAGAACTCGGCCTGCTCTCAATACCCGAGCGCAGGAATGGACGTCTAAATCACTCGGTTGTTTATTACCAGATCGAGCGGAGCGCCGATCGTCTCGCCTAGACCGAGACCAATCCCGGAATTACAACACAAGGACATAAATAGGCGTCTAAATTCCCTGTATTGTGACCACTAAGCTTGATACGGTCGAAGTCCGAGATCAGCTCTATTATCATGTTACAAGAGTAGGGATGGACATCTGAACCTCTCGTAGGCATGATAAGAGCCATGGTCCGACCATCGACACTCTCGGCCATACCCCAATCGACGCTATAAGAGTGCTGGCGCACTGAAAGGGGGGCCGGGGGGCGTTCCTTCATCTTCATGCTCTGCTTTCTGTAGATCTAAAGAAACGTGGAGGTATACCTGATCGAGTTGGGCTGGTCATCTCAATTCTTGACAAGGCCTCGATGGGGATGACGTTAGTCGCCGGAGCCTAAATTACATTAACTACGATAGGGTGATTGAGAAGCCCTAGAACTAGGAAAATTGATAATTGGTCGATTGATTGACTGTGAGATCCTTCTTCGTCTTTAACTCTTACTCTTAAAAAACTACGATTTGTTGGGAAATAGTTTAACCTTAAATTTTCCTTGATTTGAGCATCAATTATACTCTTGCTTGGTGCTCTTGCTTGGTGCTTAAGTTTTGCAACCACCGACTTCTGATTGATTGTAAATCTATCATAAAACCTTATTCTGATCATTCGTATCTTACTTGATTATATTGACCCGGTTCCTTAAGTAACCGATTCGGCCCCTAAATGATTTGGGCCGAACTAACCTTTTCCTATCCCGCCTCATTCGGTCTGCTTAACCGAATGCCGCTTTTTTGTGTAAACAAGAGTTCTCATGCCACATAGGATCCACATCATCCATTGGAACTAACTTCCAAACCCTTTATTCCATCAAACCAAACATTAGAAGTACCGGAAGTAGGCATACTTCCGGTATTTCTATGATACTTCATATCAAACAAACATGCCATTAATCTGCGGTTACTTGAATCAATGGACTGTCTAATGGCCTGGGTTGCTGTGATATCACCTTAAATGCCCCTTCCGATTCGAACAATATTTGCTAGTATATTATAACAAAACTAGCTACCTAAAATTGATAAGGTAGAAATAAATTGAAGGTTAAAGGAAAAGAAAGAAGAAAAACCTTGGGGAGAGGAGGCGGGGTTTCCGTGGACGGCGATGGGGTCCATGTCGGAGGAGCCGGCGGGGAGTCCGCGGGAGGAGAAGAAGGAGAGGAGGGAGGCCCAGGTGAGGGAGGAGACGTGGCGGGGCCCACGGCTGAGGAAGTGGCCGTTGAGCCTGAGGGTTGCGGGGTCCACCCCCAGCAGCCTCCCTACGGCGCCCAGGTCCACCCCCTCCTCCTCCGCCGCCGCCACCGGGAGGCTGACGTGGCGGCCGGAGCCGACGAGGGAGAGCTTGATGATCATCATCAATCGAGAGAGAGAGAGAGTTCCAGAGGTTTTGAGAAATTTGACTAAAGGGATTTATTTTTGGGGTTTTATAATTTGATTGATTAAAAAGCAACGGCTTTAGGGTCCAAGCGAGTCTTTCTACTGTGGGCTCTTTTTTTTAATTTGTTGTTTGTTTTGTTTTAGGCATTTCCATAGAGGGCTTTGTGGCCTGAAATTGAAGCCCACGCGACCTCCTTTTTTGTATGGAAGTTTTCATTAAACACCTCCCCATAGAGATTAAAGGGATAAAGATAATCCGAGCTGGCTCGGTATCTGTAACCGATTAAAATACGGATAAGAATTTTCATTTTTGATGACTATCTTTATTAGTATATGCATTCGCCAATAACCTCCGGAGACGGATATGATAACACTTATGTAAGTTCCTTATCCATATCCCATAACAAAAATAGTAAATTTTGACTTTATTAGGTTTATTTTTTCCAATATTCATTTCATAGCCGTATCGGTACCTAGCTTTTAGCAAATATTAATAGGAATTTTTTAAGGGTAAATTTTACTAAACCCCATCCACCTTTTGAGGTTTTTGAGATAACCCCATCAAACTTTAAAAATGCTATAAAGGCCCATCGAACTACCAATATTGTATGAAATCGTTAGTTTGATTAACTCGTGCAAACCACAATTGCACTGTATAACCCTAAAATGTCTTATGGTGACTCAAAATGAACGGAATATGATATTTTTTTTTGATAAAAATACCTTTCAATTTTTTTACGAAAATGCTCTTCAATAGGGTTTTATAGAATTTTTAAAGCTTGATAGGGTTATCTCAAAAACTCCAAAAGGTGGATGGGGTTTAGTAAAATTGACCTTTTTTTTTTAAATAATGGATAATTATCTGTATTCGAATCCGCTTATAACCGCGGGATACGGAGAGGTAAACGTATATCCGCTCCGTGTATCTAGTGTGTTTACATCCCTGCCTTCATATCATGAAAACCAAATATATTTATTTGTTGTTTATATAAATATAGAAAATAATTGCTGATCACATATTGACATGACTTTTAAGGCTTTCTTTGGATTTGGAGTTAGGATGACTCTAGTTTATATTAAAAAGTGGAAGTACGAAATTTATTTGTTAGCGAAAAGAGCTTACATCTCCAAGACTTGATATCATACTATACAGTATACACACAACAATTTATTTTTTAATAAATAATTTATTTGTTAATAGAAGCTTTAAACTAAAGAAAAATTAACTATAGTAATTATTCTATGATATTGTTTTATTAGAGAATATAATCCAGTCTCCAATGGAAATCTTTCTTAAAAGACCAACATCTTCTCTGTAGCCTTTCATATAAAGCATTAATTTCATTCTCCAAGAACCCACGAGCAAAAAAATATTAGCAATATAGGCAACTCCAGCTCATAAATCTTGGAACATTAGCTATAGTTTGGAAATTGAAGAAAGTGGCAAAAAAATTAAAAAAGAATAATTTTTATTGCATTGTAGATTGGAGAAATGGGTGGATGCATGCAAGAGGACTCATCATTAATTTCCATTCCTATGCAAAAATGATGACGGTTTAGTGAATCTGATACACATTCCATTAGTTGCATAACCAAGAAAAAAATCTCGTCTCTTTTCAATACAATATGCTCATTGATTTGCGTGGATCTTAGCGTTTGATTTGTTGGCTTTAGTTTAAGAATGAATGAGCTGTTATATATATATATATATATATATATATATATATAACCAAGAAAAAAATCTCATATCTCTCTCTCTCTCTGTGTGTGTATATATATATAACCCTCCATACCATCTCTTTCTTCTTCCAAAAAATAATTAATTATTTAATTAACACGTGCAACACACGTGCATAACTTCTAGTACTATATTATAATGCAAATGGTATATGTTAGAATCCATCCTCTCCTTTTTTCTAAACAAAGAAAAAGGAAGAAAAATCCTTCATTCTTAGGGCCTCACATCATCAAAGAAAAAGATAAAAATAATTAAATTTCTCCATTTTTTGAAAAACAAAGAAAAAAGGAATTTTATAGAACTTGAGACAAAAAAGAAGTTTGTAGAAATTAGTTTGCATTCCAAATTCAATGTACATTATACTCAAACTTAAAACATGAAAGAACTTTCCAGAAATTATTTTATTCTTATCAATTTTCAAATTCTACTTTCATTTATTTATAACTACCTTCTTTTAGTTGAATATGGTAATAACATATTATAATATTTTTTAGAACACTCTTGATCCAAATTACTAAAATTACTATTTTATTCACTTATTAACATTCAAAATAATTTCAAACCAAAAACCTCTCATTTTATATTTATTCATAGGCTCAAGAATTTTTTTGGACTTTAAATAGGATAAAGTTACAAACGTGCATCGCACGCGCAAAATGCAAATGGTATTGGTTAGAGTACTCCACCTTTTTCATTTTTTGAAAAACAAAGAAAAAAGAAAAAAATTTCTCAACTCTTAGTGCCTCCACGTCATCAAAGAAAAAGACAAAAATAATTATTTGTTTTATTAATTTAAATTTCAAATTCACTCCACGTTCTCTAAAACTTGAGACAAAAAAGTATTTTCTAGAAATTAGTTTGAATTTCAAATTCAATCTACATTATAATCAAACTAAGACAAAAAAAACTTTTTAGAAGTTAATTTAATCTTATTGTTTTTTAAATTCTACTTTTATTTATTTATAACTACCTTCTTTTACTTAAATATGGTAAATTACATATTATAATATTTTCTAAAATACTCTTGATCCAACTTACTAAAATGACTATTTTCTTCACTTATCAACATTCAAAATAATTTTAAACCAAACCCCCCCATTTTATATTTATCCAAGGGCTCAAGAAATTTTTTTGAACTCTAAATAGGATAAAACTACATAGTTCATTCAAATTTATAAAAGTATTACATATTTTATTAATAAAACGTGCATTGCACGTGCAAAATGCTAGCATATATAATGCAAATGGTATTGCTTAGAGTCCACCTTCTTCATTTTTTGAAAAATAAAGTAAAATGAGAAAATTTCTCAAATTTTAGAGCCTCCACATTATCAAAGAAAAAACAAATAATTAAATTTCTCCATTATTTGAAAAACAAAGAAAAAATGAACTTTTAGAACTTGATACAAAAAACGAGCCTTCTAGAAATTAGCTTGAATTCCAAATTCAATCTACATTATAATCAAAGTTAAGACAAAAAAAATTCTAGAATTTATTTTAATCTTATTATTTGTCACGCCCCGCTTCCCAAAATACGGAATACGGGAGGCGACTAGGCCAGCCATGTTCCTGCGGTCAGGGAACAATCCCGCCGTAGTCACACTTCGGCTTCTAGCATTACATGGTAATCAGTGAACACATCACAGAAGTAAAGGAAACACGTCACTAGTTTATTACACCAACTTTTATTGTTCACAATTTACAATAATTCGAAAGAAAAAGAAACTACTAACCAAGTGTGAATACAAAGTTGATTTATGAAAAGCGATAAAAGCACTGAAGGCACGACCGTCTAGATCTCTACGAGCTCGAATGGTAGGTCTGACTCCTGAACTGGATCCTCTCCAATCTCTGAGCATGCATACTCAGGTCGTCAGGACGACACAATAACAATATTATAATAATAATAAAAAAGCAAGGAAATAAAGTAATAACGGTGGAGACAATATATACAGGTAATCGATATGCCATTAAACAATGCAATATATGTTCTGTGTCCCTATCGGTCTCTAAGTTACTTTTGAAATCGAGTTGTGGAAAGTAATGATCATATTTAACGAGGGTCTCGTACGTACCCGAGACTACGGTCCACTTTTTCCAGGAACATAACCCTGTCAGCCGGACCGCTAGGTCCAAACCTAATATATATAAGAGTCGTTGTTCGAATGATCATCCTCTAAAATCGCTAACCTCGTTAAATACAAGTATTTTTCCACTTCGATTTCCCCTTTTTCCATAGGATTCACTATCTATAAGTATTTGCTAGTTGTGTACAAGTACGCACCAATAATACTGCTTTATTCACTACTCACTGTGTGGTTCACTATCACGAATCATTCACTTTATACTGGCGTACTTGACACAACTAAACCGATACCATTCACACTCGACAATGCATTATACACAGAGAATTAATAAGGACGCTCACTATCGCTAGAGGTATTGCAGTCGGGTTAAAAATGTGAATTATGCCGCTAAACAAATCATATGCAATACAAGTCATTGTGCGTCTTATAAACTTAGAAAAATCACATTAAATCGTACGTTCAGAATTAAGTAAAATGATACAAAAGAGGTAAAAAGTAAATTTAACCAGAAGTTCAACGAGATTGGTTTCAAGTCAATCGGGTCTGGGGTTTACGAATTACGGTCATTTCTTTTTAAGTGATCTCTGCTGGAAATTCAGTTTCTGAACTGAAGGTCCATTTTGTAACACAGTTTTCACCCTGTTGGAATCATAATTAGGCGATGCTACAGTTGGATAATATTTAGGTTTATCAGTTAGGTTTCCAACGCATCATACGGATTGATAATATCCGCTGTGTTCTTGGAGTTATGCATTATTTAATATCGGGATATACGTTCTGTCCCTGGTTGGGACTGCAGTATGTACTGATGGTTTAAAATGTGATTAAAATATCAAACGATGGTAAAAACGAATGAAACTACTTTCAATAGTTAGATAACAGATTTATCTTCGCTACGGTATAGGGTTACGCATAATAACATTTTCACACAGAGATGTAAAATCATTTCAAATCAAGTATTGACAAGCAGTGCTGCTCTGGACTGCAGTCCAGAGCCGCACTCCCGAACAGTTTCCGTCACCGCTTTAAAATAGAAACAAAATATAAATTATATGGGGTTCTAAGTTGTCGAGTCGGAGTCGATATGAGCCCTCTAACATAGTATTCTGGTGTGTAACTAATTTACTATAATTTTCACAAATTTCAGGTACGGAAGGTTACAGATTCGACGGATCTAAATGGGGATGACATTTCACGGTGTTAGGGCCCGTATTTTCGAGCCAACTCTTAACATAGTATTCATTATCACTAGGGTAATCCGTTATACCTAAGTTCCGTCATTTTAAAAGAGTTTTTAGCTTAGGGTTTGCATCGAGCACCTATATGAACATTTGATTCGCAACTGAAATAAATATACTATAGCATGTAGCAAGTTTTGAACTTGCCTGACGACGTATCGATGACGATATGGCAGCGACGTGGCAACAGTGGTGATCTATGGTAACAGCACGGTCACAACGCAAGCGCGGCTAGTCACGACACGGCAAACTCGACCTCGGCTCGAACTTGGGTTCGACGACTTGGCAGCGGCTAGGGTCGGGCAATGCAACGGTGGCGGCGATGATGAGCACGGTATGCCACTAGCAAGGTCGGCGGTGGTCCAGAGACGGCTCCGACGAGATGGGGAGCTCGGGCGAAAGTGGGGCTGTGCCGGGTTGCTGGACGAGGCGGCTGCGGTCGGCATTGGTGGAGTCAGGGTTGAGCTCGGTGATGAGACGGGTGCTGGAGGTGAAGGAGAGGGGAGCTCAGGGCAGGCGAGGGGGGAGGTGTTGGGTTGTGCGGTCGATGGCTAGGCGAGCTCTGGCGAGGGGGTGTGCAGGCGAGGGTACTCGGGGAAGGAGGTGGCCGACAACGATGGCTCAGGCGGCGTTGAGGTGAGCCGACGGAGCTTGGGACGGGTCGCGGTGGTGCTCTGGGTGGTCGCGGTGGTGTGAGGAGGTCATGGGGGTGCTGGCGATGGTCTCGTCGGGGGTTTGGTGCATGTGTTTTGGGGCTCGGGAAAGGAGAGTGGAGGAAGAGGGAGTAGGAAGGGTGAAGATGAGGGTGGTGGCACGGGGTCGACGGTGAGAGGCGAGTGTTCGGGCACTTGGGCGTGGGTTCTCGTAGGGGAGAGGAGTGTGACGAGCGGGGAGAAGGGAGAGGAGAGGAGAGAGAGTGCAATCGAGAGGAGAGAGAGAGAGAACGTGGTTTTTTTTTAAAAATAATAATGAAGGAAAAATTAATGAGAGATAGAGAGAGAGAGTAAATAAGGGAGAATTTATTATATAGTGATTTGGTTTTAATTAGGGAGTTAAAGAAATGGATTGAGTAGGATTTGGATGTTAAATTAGAATAATTTTTGAATTTTGTATGGGAGAAAGTAACTGTTGGGTAAAAGGAAGTGAAAGGTTATTGGGCTTGGGCTCGAGAAAAATTTAAAAGGAAATAAAGAGGGATTAAAGATGACTTGGGCTTAGGGTTAGGTTCGTAGGAAATAAAATAATTATATTATAATACAAAAATTTAAAGTGGGCAAAACATTTTATTTAAATACCGGTATTGGCGTAGAAAAAAGGACTGGCTATTATATTATACCACCCTTACAATAATTTCATCCTCGAAATTAAAAAGGCGAAAATAAGAAAACGGCGATACAAATGTCTACTCGAAGAGATGTGGGAACCGCGAGCGGATATCCTCCTCACGTTCCCAGGTAGATTCCCCAGGTGAACGACCGTCCCAAGACACTTGGACTAACGGAATGATTTTATTCTTCAGCACCTTCTCTCTACGGTCGAGTATAGTAGTAGGATGCTCCACATAGGTTAAATCGGTACCAAAGTCAATTCAGAATGATCGAGAACATGACCGTCGTCTCGAACGTAGCGCCGCAACTGTGACATATGAAATGTGTTGTGTACACCCGCTTACAATGGGGGTAAGGCAAGACGGTAAGCCACTTCTCATACTCGCTCCAATACCTTGAATGGTCCGATGAATCGGGGACTGAGTTTCCCATGACTTCCAAACCTGATAACACCGCGGGTAGGTGAGATCTTCAGAAACACATGATCTCCGACCTCGAATTCTGGTGCTCTCCTACTGGCATCCGCCCAACTCTTCTATCGGTTGTCACGCCCCGCTTCCCAGAGTACGCCGAATTGGGCACGTGACATAGCCAACCATGCTACCTGTGGGTAGGAAGTATCCATCCACAGTCACATTACGGCTGTAGAGATATCAAGAACAAAATAAAACTATCTAAAACATGTCCATAATCCAGAATAACAGGAGTCAATAATAAATAAATGCGGAAGCAAATGATCCAATACAAATAACTGAAAAGTGTGTCCCATAATGCGGGCTCACATCAGGAAATAAATGCAGGAAATAAAACTAACTACTACTGAACTCACAGCTCAGCCTGCTGGCTGAAGTACTCCTGCTCGGACTGCAACAGCGGTACGGAATCTGAGCCATGCAAAACCCAGACATCAGCGCGTCATGTCATCAAGTAATATAATATGAACAGTGTAGCAGGCAATGTAATATAAACATGAATACAGCAAGAATGACAATAATATGAATCATACCAGTACAGGGTAGCGTGCAGTGGGTAAACTAAACTGTTCTATCAGGTTTTCTATTCTAAAGTCTTTGAAATCAATTTGAGTAATCCTCCATGTAACTCAAAGGATATGTCCCGTTACCCCCCGGGACCATGGATCAGGAATATGTGAACCAATAGTGGTTCTGTCCCGTTACCTCCCGGGACCACGGATCAGGAAAATGTAAGAGTCACGAATGGTTCTGTCCCGTTACCCCCCGGGACCACGGATCAAGTAATACCCTTTTAAGTTACACTTTAGTTTACACTTTTGATTTCCCCATACCCCCAAGTTATATGTGTATGTCAAGTCAGGTATTCCGAAATCACGAAACTAATGCCAACACAGGATCAGGTAAACAGGTTTGTCTGGATAGACAACAGGAACGGTCCATGAGGACTAAATGTCAGGTTTGTTGGCATTAGACACAGGATCAGGTAACGGGTCAGGTCATGGTACATCAGGTCAAGTCAAGCAGTGTACGGTACCATATCATGTCAAGTAGGAAGTGTAACAGGTCATGTCAGGAAGCACAAGATGTCATGTGGGTGCTCATAATCAAACTAACATAAGCATGTGTATAAATAAACAAGCATGAGTACTATCAGAACAATAAACTGGAACATGGAATATGATATGCAAATAGATATAATTTCAAGGATATGGGTGCACAGTTATCGATTAGGGTTACATTTATAGTTCCAATATTAATTAGGATACAATTTATTAAACATGGAGTGTTAATATCACATTATTATGTAGTAATGTGATCTATGGATGCAATTATATGTATCTTAAATGCGATGGATGCAAACGGGTATCCGAAAAGTTATAAAACTATAAAATGGTAATGTGGGATGTACAACTAAGCAATATGTGATATAAATATTGATATAATAATATTAATATGGATAGCATATTCAAAGCGATTAATAACTATAAAAGTGGTATAGACGAGCGGGGAGAAGAGAGAGGAGAGGAGAGAGAGTGCAATCGAGAGGAGAGAGAGAGAGAGAACATGGTGAGAGAGAGAGAGAACGTGGTTTTTTTTAAAAAATAATAATGAAGGAAAAATTAATGAGAGATAGAGAGAGAGAGTAAATAAGGGAGAATTTATTATATAGTGATTTGGTTTTAATTAGGGAGTTAAAGAAATGGATTGAGTAGGATTTGGATGTTAAATTAGAATAATTTTTGAATTTTGTATGGGAGAAAGTAACTGTTGGGTAAAAGGAAGTGAAAGGTTATTGGGCTTGGGCTCGAGAAAAATTTAAAAGGAAATAAAGAGGGATTAAAGATGACTTGGGTTTAGGGTTAGGTTCGTAGGAAATAAAATAATTATATTATAATACAAAAATTTAAAGTGGGCAAAACATTTTATTTAAATACCGGTATTGGCGTAGAAAAAAGGACTGGCTATTATATTATACCACCCTTACAAAAATTTCATCCTCGAAATTAAAAAGGCGAAAATAAGAAAACGGCGATACAAATGTCTACTCGAAGAGATGTGGGAACCGCGAGCGGATATCCTCCTCACGTTCCCAGGTAGATTCCCCAGGTGAACGACCGCCCCAAGACACTCGGACTAACGGAATGATTTTATTTTTCAGCACCTTCTCTCTACGGTCGAGTATAGTAGTAGGCTGCTCCACATAGGTTAAATCGGTACCAAAGTCAATTCAGAATGATCGAGAACATGACCGTCGTCTCGAACGTAGCGCCGCAACTGTGACACATGAAATGTGTTGTGTACACCCGCTTACAATAGGGGTAAGGCAAGACGGTAAGCCACTTCTCATACTCGCTCCAATACCTTGAATGGTCCGATGAATCGGGGACTGAGTTTCCCACGACTTCCAAACCTGATAACACCGCGGGTAGGTGAGATCTTCAGAAACACATGATCTCCGACCTCGAATTCTAGTGCTCTCCTACTGGCATCCGACCAACTCATCTGTCGGTCTTGAGCCGTCTTAATGCGCTGTCTGATCATTTGAACCTTGTCTACCGTCTGAACTATAAGTTCGAGGCCCGGTAATTTTCGCTCACCCACGTCATCCCAACAAACAGGGGATCTACATTTCCGTCCCTAAAGTGCTTCGAATGGAGCCATCTAGATGCCAGCTTGGAAACTGTTGTTATAAGAAAACTCAACTAGATGGAGGTGATCCTCCCAAGAACCTTGAAAATCTAGCATGCACGCCATCATCATGTCCGTCTGAATAGTACGCTCGGACCGTCCGTCCGTCTGTGGATGGTAAACTGTGCTGAACTTGAGACGTGTACCCAGACTCTCCTATAAGCTCTTCCAAAAGTGCGAAACAAATCTGGTGTCTCGATCTGATACTATACTGACTGGAACTCCGTAAAGTCGCACTATTTCTTGCATGTATTTCTCCTCAAGCGACTCTGTCGACTGTCCCATTCGGAAAGGTATAAAGTGTGCTGCTTTCATAAGACGGTCGACGATAACCCAAACGGCGTTGTTGCCTCTTAGACTCCGTGGTAAAGCAGTCACAAAATCCATAGTGATGTGCTCTCATTTCCATTCGGGCATCGGAAGCGGTTGCAACAGTATAGCTGTTCTCTTGGTGTTCAGCCTTTACTTGCTGGCATACTAAGCACTTGGATACAAACCGTGCAATCTCTCGCTTCATCCCGTTCCACCAATAGTGCTGCCTCAGATCTCGATACATTTACGTGGATCCTGGATGCACAGAATAAGCTGAACTATGAGCCTCAGCTAGTACTTCTTCTCGAACATCCCCCTTGGGAATGTACAATCTGCTACCGAATATCAAAGAACCGTCTCGATGTATGAGCAAGCCTGTCCTTAGTCCGGCTTCCACCTGCTCTCTGAACTTCTGCAATCATGGATTATCAGCCTGTGCAGCCTTAATGCGATTTACAAGTGAAGACTGCACCTGTAACTGCCAAAACTGCCTGGTTGCACTCGGTGTAACAACCTCTAATTCGAGCTTCTAAAAGTCCTCAATGATGCTCCTCTAACTGGTCAACATCATGACCGCTGTCTTGCGACTGAGAGCGTCGGGTACAACATTTACTTTCCCCATATGGTACTGTAAGTCCAAGTCGTAGTCCACCATTAGTTCTAGCCATCGGCGTTGTCTCATATTCAACTCTTTCTGAGTGAACACGTTTTTAAGACTCTTGTGATCCATGTACACTTCTACCTTTTCACCTAATAGGTAATGTCTCCAGATCTTCAATGTGAAAACCACTGCAGGTAACTCTAAGTCGTGTGTTGGGTAGTTCCTCTCGTGATTCTTTAGCTGCCGTGAGGCATAAGCAACTACCCGACCGTGCTGCATCAAAACGCAGCCTAAACCTTTCCCTGAAGCATCGCTGTGTATCACCAAATCACTCGAATTATCCGACACTATAAGAATAGGGGTCGTGGTCAACTTCTGCTTCAGTACCTCAAAAGCCTGAGTACATTCCTCTGTCCATACGTAAGGCACTTCCTTCCGTGTCAGCTTTGTCAAAGGTTCAGCGAATCGCGCAAAGTCTTGAACGAAACGCCGATAGTATCCTGCCAATCCCAGGAAGCTTCTGACTTCCGCCATTGACTTCGGTGTCGGCCAATCCCTAATAGATTCTATCTTCGCTAGGTCCACTAAGATGCCTTCGCCCGAAACAATGTGTCCTAAGAACTGCGCTTTGTCGAGCCAGAACCCACACTTGCTCAATTTTGCGTATAGCTTCTCTTCTCGAAGAATTTGTAGTACAGTTCGCAAGTGTTCGGCGTGCTCCTCTCGAGTCTTAGAGTATACTAGTATGTCGTCAATGAATACAACTGTTTACCGCCAAAAACCGGGAAGACAGACGTCTTTCCTGAATTTGGGGGAAGATGCTATTTGGTTTTATCTGTCCACCTTTCCGAAGATACCAAGCTGATTTATGGCACCATGTATCGGAGGTTTGTACGGATGCGGCCGTTGTAGCAGACTTCGTCAGATTCCCCCTCGTTTGCGAGGGGTTTTTGATTGTGGGGACGCTCTTCCCTGCAGGCACGATCCCCTGCAGTTAATTACGTTATCGCATCGCGATAACCACTTTCTCCTTTTCCAGAAATTCACTTCGTGTCGTGTGTTTTATTTTTGGTTTCCCGTGGATTATATACGGAGACAAATTTATGTTGTCGCCCATAGGGTGTGGATTAGTCCAAATCCGTATATTCTTAGATTTTGGTTTGGTTTGATTTAAGGATCGTTAATCTCATTCGAGATTAAGATCAACTTAAATGTTTGTTAAGGATACGTTAATCTGATCTTGGACTAAGATCTACTTAACGAGGGTTTAGGATCGTTTTTGATCCAACAAAAGAGCATTTTGGTTCTATCATTTTAGTTTAGGGACGTTACGGTCCTTAGATCACCATTTTTGGGATGAGAGTTTAGTTTAAGAACGTTACGGTCCATAGCTTAGTTTAAGGACGTTGCGGTCCATAGCCAGTTTAAAGACGTTGCGGTCCATTGTAGTTTAAGGACGTCTCGGTCCATTGGGATGTGCTCGTCAATTTGAGAGTGCACAAAAGAGTTATTGGTTATCGGGACCCACCACCTCTCTGAAGACGCTGAAGAATTACAACGACATTTATCAGAGGTGTGAGGAGATGTACCCTTGAACCAATGTCCGTTGGAAGATCAGTAGTCGTGTTTGGGACTAAGACCAATTTAGAAAATGATGAGCATGTGGGCTCGGTTGATCTGAATTAGGAACTTTTGGTCAACTTAGACTCAGTTCATTCATTCTTTGAATAAAGTGTTAAACACTTGTTTGGGCTCAGTCCCTTTTCTGTACAAACAGTGCTGGGCATTGATATGGGTTGTCACGCTCACCCTTTACTTTACCCTATTTTCTTTTTATGGAGTGTTAAACACTCTTTGTGGCGCCCACATGCGGAGCATGTGAGGCGCTGGGCACTGAGCGCTAACCACAGAGTGCTAGGCACTCCTTATTGAGCAGCGCCCACGTGATGGACACGTGAGGCGCTGGGCGTTGAGGGCCGACCGTTGAGTGCTAAGCACTCTTTATTGAGCAACGCCCACATGAGGGACACGTGAGGCGTTTGGCGCTGAGAGCCAACCATTAAGTGCTAAGCACTCTTTATTGAGCAGCGCCTACGTGTGGGACACATGAGGCGCTGGCGTTGGGTTTTCTTTGTATGCCCTGTTCTGAAAAGTTCAATTATGTGTTCTTTTCTGGATCTTTGATCCCTAAGAATAAATTCATCCTCATGAGAATTAAATTCTCATTTGTGAGAGACTTGTTTCATGAATCTCAGATCCAGGGAAAAAACTATGTTCTTTTATGAGGGTTAAACCCTTGGATATGCAGATGAGATGCTCTGATCTCTATTTTTTTTATTTACCTTGAAGAAAGGTATTCTTCTTTCCTCCTTCTTAAAGCTTTCTGCTTTGTTTTTTTTTTGAAGCTTATGGGAGGGTTTCTCTCTCTACAAGACTTGAAGTCATGGGTCCTTTATATAGCAGAGGCAAGTCTGTTGATTTAGTTGAAGAAATTTCTCATTGAGAGATCCTTAATTGATTCACTACTACAAATAAGGGTTGCCCCTACGGATTTACCCGTAAGGGCAACCCACTGCCCCTATGGATATATCCGTAGGGACAATAAAATATCCTGTAGGTACAAACGCCGTAGGTGCAAGTTGAAGCCCTGAACTTGCCCCTACGGACAAATATTTGTCTCTACGGAGTTCTGTGTAGGTCCCGTTTGCCCTACGGATTAGGCCGTAGGGGCAACAAATTTATTTTACTTACGGTTTTTAAAAATATATTACTTGTACCTACGGATGAATCCGTAGGGTCAAGTAATAGCCCCTACGGATACATACGTAGGTACTTATCCGTAGGGCCATTTGTTTGTCCCTACGGATATATCCGTAGGGGCAAACCCAACCCCCCTGATACTGAGATCACAGAGGAAATATCAGATATCTTGATATTTTGCCCCTACGGTTTAATCTGTAGGGGCAAAATGTGCACCTACGGATTAATCCGTAGGTACATACTATCAGTTTTTTTTTATATAAAAAAGGGCTGTTTATTTTTTTCTCGCCCTGTGCACAATAATATATACATCAATCGAATATAAAATTAATCACCACACAACATATATCGCAGTATTCATAATCACATCTCACGCATATAATATACAAAAGAAACCAAAAAACAGAATATGATATAAATATAAACACCCTAGGACCACCAATATCAATATCGTCCAAAATGTAGTACAATATGTATCGTAAAAATAAATACATGTTTCAAAAAATAAGAATCAAAAAGCTACCCTAGCTCGGTCCAGCTCCACCTCTGATAAACGCTAGAATCTGGCGCGCCTGCTCCTCGGTTAATAAACCATGCAATTCGGCGCGTGCGGGAGTCTGAGCGGGCTGTGGAGCTGGCGATGTGATCTGCGCAGCCGCCGTCGAGGTAGTGGCTTGCGGAGCCGCGGCTGCGGGAGTCTGAGCGGGCGGTGGAGCTATAGGAGCTGTCTGCGGAACCGCAGCCGATGTAGTGGCTTGCGGAGCCGCAGCCGAAGGAGATGCATGTGGAAGCTCGGCCGATGTACCCTGTCGCTCTAGACCTAACGTGTGTAATAAGCGTGTAAGAACTGTGTATTATTCGAATTCGTATCATTATCAAGTTATTTCAAAACCCCATTTGGATATCTAGTTTGGAAAACCGTAGTTTATTTTAATTAGATATGTATATATGATTAATCAAACCTAAGTCTACAACCAAATAAGCTCAGGCTACATACTAATATTGGATATGTTGATATCTATAATATGACATGATATTTTACTATAAAATAGTATACATACCGGCATCTCTTTCAACTCCTGAACGGTGGCCTTCAAGCTCTCCAGTTCCTGCTGGACACGTCGCTCACTGGAGACGGAGGAAGTAACCGCCGGGGTGGAGTCCAATCTCATATGGGCCCTGCTAGGGCCCAGTCTCCGGCCTCTCTCCCAACCTCCGTGGTGCCCTCCGTGTGCGGCGTTCAGGACTGGGGTCAGCAGCCTCGGATCGCTCTGTCCGGTAAAATCGATCCCCGAGGCCTCGGCCTGCTCAACCACCCGCTCCTACACCTACATTAAGCAGTAAAGTATAAGTATAAAATTTAAATTTGAACCTTCCAAAACTAAAATTTCAAATATGGGTAGAATAAATATTAACACTTACGCAATACTCGTGGGTAGCGACGTCGGGATATCGAAGCTCGCCCGTAGCGGGATCTGTCGAGGTGCCGTAGACGTCAAGATATGCGGACAGCACGCTCGGTGTACCACCTTGCGCCACGGTCTGAGCTGTCTGCAATATTAGAAAATAACTCTTAATATTAGATATATTAGAAAATAACTCTTAATATTGCATTATATCATAAAGGCCGGTCTATTGTAATTTACCGATAACTCCATGGCTCGAGTAATATTTCTCGAGCCACCTGTGTAAGTGGGGCAACCCCTCTTCGCCGACTTCCTATTCTCTGTATTTTGAGCGGCCTGTTTCTGCACAACACATTCACATTTAGTTTTCTAATTAAGGAACACAAAAAAATAAATTATATCCTAAACAATGAATTACATTTAAAATACATACCTGTTTGCGTTGAGAGTCGAAATATTCGCACAATAGAGGCCATGTCTCTACGTCGACTATCGCAAACGCCGGAGTAGATAGGAGGGCCGCTCTCTCTGCCTCGGGGGTCGCTATCCACAGGGAGTAGCAGTCGGCCTTCAGCTCATTCCTGTTGTATCGGACCTTGGTCTGCATGTTCTTCATCAGGCCATTGTACAGAGCATGAAGGTCGAGCACCCTCCCAGGGTGATCAGGGTCGGGTACAGGCTGAAAATCATAATCCAACTGAAAATACAAAAAAACATTGTTATTAGATTGCAAGTGTTAATAATAAATATATTGGATAAATCAAATGAAAATATATATTAATACCCGAGCCTGATCAAAGAAGAGGGCGAATGAGCGCCGGTGCTGCTCGCCGTACAATGGGGATGGAGGTCCAAGAAGCTCCTGATGACCATCAAAGTGAACCGTGTCTAACCTATAGGGGTGGTCTGGAGGCAGGAAACGTCGATGGCCGCAATAACAAACCTTCCTGCTAAAATTCAAGAATTTCGATGTTGTGTGTTCATGGCAATGAGGACATGCTTTGTGACCATGTACGGACCAATCTGATAGCATTCCATATGCAGGAAAGTCATTAATTGTCTACATTAAAGCCGCACGCAGTATGAAGGTTGTATTTGTGTTTGTATCGTATGTCTTTACACCATCAATGAACAAAGATTTCAACTCCTCGATCAGAGGTCAGAGATAGACGTCGATATTGTTCCCCGGTGAGTTTGGTCCGTCGATAAGAAGAGGCATCATAAAGTATGATTGGTCCATAGCCAACCAAGACGACAGATTATAAATTATCATTACAACGGGCCATGTGCTGTGACTTCCAGCCATATAGTTGAATGGGCAGAAGCCATCAGTAGCCAGTCCGAGCCGGACAATGCGAGGATTGCTACTGTATATTGCGTGCCTCCTATCAAAATCCTTCCATGCCGGTGAATCTCTTGGATGACTCATTTTTCCATCTTCACTTGGAGGAGCACGGTGATGCCAAATCATTGCCTCGGCTGTTTTCTTGCACCTGAATAGTCTCTGTAGCCTCTGTGTTATGGGAAAGTATCGTGCTATATTGACAGGTATATCAGGCTTCTTATCAGAATCTTTCGGCTTATACCTGGCCTCTCCACATGTTGGACACTCTTTCAAATCTGAATTCTCTTTCCGGTACAACACACAATTTTTAGGACATGCTTGAATCTTCTCTCACTTTAGACCCAAATCAGACATCATCTTCTGGGCTCCGTACCAGCTGTCGGGCACGTTATTTCCCGGAGGCATAGAATCTTTCAAGAACGAAAAAAGCATTGTGAATGACTTGTTGCTCCATCCATTTAGGCACTTAATCTGGAAAAGTTGGACGAACCATGAGAGGGTAGAATACTTCGCATTCTCATAAATTGGTTTTCTAGCATCATTCATGAAATTTTTATATTTATCCGCACGCGGTCCTTGACCGGAAGGAATGTCATCTTCGGTACGAATAGATTCACTTAGGGCAGCCTCTACCATATCCTCCATTTCTTCTGATGGAAATAAATTACTGTCTTCTCCTTCTGCCGTATTACCGAATTCTCCTTCTTCTCCTGCTGCATTATCGTGTTCTCCTTCTTCTTCTGCCGCATTACTGCATTCTTCTCCTTCCCCGTGATATTTCCAAGTTGTATAAAGTCTAGTAAACCCATATTTTACAATATGAAGCTCTGCCAATTCTACCTTCTGCCAGTACTTATTACCACATCTATCGCACGGACAGAGAATCTTCTCTATTATGATCTTATTATGTGCGCGTGCAAATTCAATGAAAGCAGCAACTCCTGCGACAAACTTAGGTTGCATACGTTGTTGCCAATCCACATACATCCAGTCCTTAACTCTGACGTACTCATGGGCCATGTTAGACTGTATAACATATAAATTGTAGGTTATGGTGACTATATTGAGAAATATAAGAACAGGATAGTTACTGACAAAGGAGAAAATCCGTGTATATGCTTTGTGTGTGCGTTTGTCGTTGAAAAGAATAAATTATCGAACGTATGTTAACCGATAGACGGGGACTAAGTGGCGCTTTTAGTTTCATATATGAGTATCGATGAGAATATGAAGGTTTCATATTATCATCGAGTATCATATATTGGTTTTAACTTGAACATCTCGAATCACTCTCTAATGATGCGTTTGTTGTGTATTCTTGTTGTATGTGTGTTCTGGCTGTCGGGGGTAAGGTTTCTATCCCATTAAGAATGTATAGAGCGAACACCCATCACTTGTGATTTCAACCGTTTCGAGTAAATTTCGGCAGCACCTCCCCGCTGTTCTCCAAGTACACTGTAATAGAATAGATAATCATTTCAAAGCTGTGAAACAACGTTGAAATGAACATCTAATCTATCTTTGTACACGGAGAACCAGCGGAAAGGTACCGACGAAATATCTCGAAACGGATGAAAACACAAGTGAATGAAGGTGTTTGCTTTATACATTCCTAACTTGTCAACACGGGACAAATCTATCGGTTACCATACGATTGAATCTTCTCGTCGCATAGACTATACGACGGTTGTTAGTATCGAGCTATACCGTCCGATATTTAACAACCTTCGTATAGTTCTATGTCACGACGAACATCGCACGTATGTTAACCGATAGACGGGGACTAAGTGGTGCTTTTAGTTTCATATATGAGTATCGATGAGAATATGAAGGTTTCATATTATCATCGAGTATCATATATTGGTTTTAACTTGAACATCTCGAATCACTCTCTAATGATGCGTTTGTTGTGTATTCTTGTTGTATGTGTGTGTTCCGGCTGTCGGGGGTAAGGCTTCTATCCCATTAAGAATGTATAGAGCGAACACCCATCACTTGTGCTTTCAACCGTTTTGAGTAAATTTCGGCAGCACCTCCCCGCTGTTCTCCGAGTACACTGTAATAGAATATATAATCATTTCAAAGCTGTGAAACAACGTTGAAATGAACATCTAATCTATCTTTGTACACGGAGAACCAGCGGAAAGGTACCGACAAAATATCTCGAAACGGATGAAAACACAAGTGAATGAAGGTGTTTGCTTTATACATTCCTAACTTGTCCACATGGGACAAATCTATTGGTTACGATACGATTGAATCTTCTCGTCGTATAGACTATACGACGGTTGTTAGTATCGAGCTATACCGTCCGATATTTAACAACCTTCGTATAGTTCTATGTCACGACGAACATCGCACGTATGTTAACTGATAGACGGGGACTAAGTGGCGCTTTTAATTTCATATATGAGTATCGATGAGAATATGAAGGTTTCATATTATCATCGAGTATCATATATTGGTTTTAACTTGAATATCTCGAATCACTCTCTAATGATGCGTTTGTTGTGTATTCTTGTTGTATGTGTGTGTTCCGGCTGTCGGGGGTAAGGCTTCTATCCCATTAAGAATGTATAGAGCGAACACCCATCACTTGTGCTTTCAACCGTTTCGAGTAAATTTCGGCAGCACCTCCCCGCTGTTCTCCGAGTACACTGTAATAGAATAGATAATCATTTCAAAGCTGTGAAATAACGTTGAAATGAACATCTAATCTATCTTTGTACACGGAGAACCAGCGGAAAGGTACCGACGAAATATCTCGAAACGGATGAAAACACAAGTGAATGAAGGTGTTTGCTTTATACATTCCTAACTTGTCCACACGGGACAAATCTATCGGTTACCATACGATTGAATCTTCTCGTCGCATAGACTATACGACGGTTGTTAGTATCGAGCTATACCGTCCGATATTTAACAACCTTCGTATAGTTCTATGTCACGACGAACATCGCACGTATGTTAACCGATAGACGGGGACTAAGTGGTGCTTTTAGTTTCATATATGAGTATCGATGAGAATATGAAGGTTTCATATTATCATCGAGTATCATATATTGGTTTTAACTTGAACATCTCGAATCACTCTCTAATTATGCGTTTGTTGTGCATTCGTGTTGTATGCGTAACATGATTTTAAACCATTGAGATCAAGATTGATAGAACTGATCATCTTACATTGCAATGGCATTCATCTACCAAAAACTATTATTGCAATGGCATTCATCTATAACAATCAACAATTAAAACTACAAATGTAGGATACTGATATCATAAAGTGTTATACGCAACATATGAATTCACATGACTGAAACATGCATAAAAAAACATGTTCATCCAAAAGAAAGGCCACTGACAACAAATATAGACAAAGGATTATTATATTAAGTATGAAACATATTAGAAAAAGGATAGAAGTTCAAGATGTTAATAACACGATGATAATCAAAGCAGTTGCGTACAGATGCTAAAACCGAATATGTGACACGATATTCTTGTAAAGATAGACATGTATTAAAAGAGGAGGCGCCCAAGTAAAATCCATAACTAAATCCCTATCTTGCCCTTCCTTTTCTTCAAATCAGAAATGTGTCTTTTTTTGCAATTATATATAGCTAAAACAAAGAAGGTCCTACAATTCTAAGCATTTCCAATTACAACGGCCCATCCTCAAAATCCAGAATCTTATGAGCATCTTATGCAATTAGCAAACATATTCAACCGAAAACACCCTCAAAATTTCCACCAGACTACAAATCCTTTGCATACTCAAACCCCAGCCAGATCAAATTAAGAGACCATTCAGACCCGCAGTTTAAATCAATCAAAAATATCCAAAATCAGACACGGGGTCTTTGGATACCTACCAAATGCCAGGTCCCATGACTCCAAAAACAAAACCCCAACATGCCCAACGGCTAAAAGTTCCACAAAACAGTCTCCGTTTCCAAGAAAATTTGAGAATGACAAATAAAATTATTAATTAAACTGGGCTTTACCCACATTATTAGTCCAGTTTCCAACACCTGAGCACAGATCTCAAACTAAACACATTTTCCTCTTATGATCATCATCAACATTTCAATTAACGAGCTTAATGCTAATTAGAATGGAAATTAACTTAGACCCTGAAATCCAAAACCCCAAGCCCAAGCCCAACCCCAACCCCAACCGCAACCCCCTGCCGAACCCCAACCCCAACCCCAGCCCCAGCTCCAACCCTAACGCTAACCGCAGCCCGAGCCCGAGCCCCAACCCCAAACGCAGCCCCAGCCCCAGCCCCAGCCCAAGCCCGAGCCTGAGCCCCAACCCTAACGCTAACCCCAACCGATGCCTCATTGGTACCCAAACCATGAACCATAGCCCTAAAACAATAAAAAATTTGAGTAATTGAAGATTTCCTTACCTATGCAGAGGCGACGATCGATCGGAGGCGACGATGAAAACGGAGATGAGCCGGCGCTGGCGACGACGAAAGCAGGCGGTGGCTACGACGAATCGGCCGGCGCTGGCGACGACGAGAACCACGATTGATCGGCGGGAATGAGGGTTTGGGAATTTGGGTTCGCGCGAGAAAAAAAAATAGGGATAATGAGCGTAGGGATCGATTTCTGCCTTTTAACTTAAATCCCTATTTAGATGCCCCTACAGATAAGTCCGTAGGTTCTTGGTTTGCGGCTCCGTAGGGGCAAACAACAATTTAAGATTTAATATTTTAAAATTAATATGTAAGGACCGTAGGGGCAACCTTTTGGCCCTACGGATTAATTCGTAGGGCCAAACTAAAATCCCCTACGGATATCGTTATCCGTAGGGGCAACCCCCTATTTTAGTAGTGATTTGGGGATTTTATCCACCGTTGGATCTTTGATCCAAATACTTCTGTTTTACAGAAGATATTTTTCTTGTTTTTGACAAGATTGGGGAAATATTTTCCTATACAGAGCTTATTTTGTGGCTTGGTGATTTTTTTAATCCCCATTGGATTTTTAATCCAACGGTGCTCTGTTTTTCAGAGAGTAATTTTTCTTGTTTAGAAAGATTTAATAAATATTTTCTCAACAGAATTTAATTCTGTACTCTGATGATTTATCATCTCCGTTGGATCTTTGATCCAACGACTCTGTTTAACAGAGAGATTTGGTTCTGGCGTTGGCGCCCTCGTGTGAGGCACGTGAAGCGCTGCCTCAGAGTTTTTTAACTCTTGGCGCTGGCGCCCTTATGCAACGCACGTGAGGCGCTGCCTCAGAGTTTTTAACTCTTGGCGCTGCCTTTCAAATTTTGAACAGAGCTTTGCTCTTTTGTTGGGGAAACAAATGCCCCCCACCGTTGCGCTCACGTGGTTCACACGTGAGTGCAGCGGTGGCGACCTTTCCACCGTTGGATCTTCTTGGAAGTTGGACCGACTTCCTGTGCTTATAAGTAGGGCCTTTGGCCCTCGAGATGATTGTTGTTCATCTTCTTTTGTTTTTCTTTTTTCTGAGAATTTAATTCTCCTTTCAGAGCTTAGATCTCTGCCCAAATCCCTTCTAAAGTTAGAACTCTGCCCAAAAATTTGGTAAGGATCCTAATCGAACCCCTTAACAGAGCTTTGCTCTTCTTAGATCGTAGATCTTAAGATGTATTTTAGGGTTTCTTAACTCATTAATCATAGTTTTGCTCATTTTCCATGAAGAACTCTTAGAGTTTGTTTTGCAGATCTTAAAGATCTTGGGGTTTTACCCTGTTAAAAAAACAATGCTTTTGAGGGTTTTGGTAGATTATACCATTTTTTTTATAGAGCATAGCCCTTTAGAAAATTTTTGGGGAATTTTATTCCCTCTTAATTAGAGTTGACAGATGTGAAATCTGTTTGCAGAGCACAGCTCTCGAGGGAGTTTAACTCCTTGGCTCAATGAGATTTCTCATTAAATGAAAATCCTTTCAGGATTCATTCTTAATGAGTGACCACTTCATCAATGATGGGATGTCATCTTGATCTTATTTTAGACTCTAAGAATCTTGATTTATGGCTAATCTTTTATTGAATTTTCTTTGCAGATACTATGCCTGTTTATCTATATGATCTTGACGAGATTATCTCCTATGAAAACATTCGTGTCCAAGGCCGCTGTCAAGACCAGGAGTTTACGGATGCCCAATGCGCTGAGGTGATGCGTCGCTTTGATGAACATAGTGGTCGACTACTCCCCCGTCGCTCCGCTCTTTTGAAAATTATCGTGGGGGCGATTTAGGAGGCACTTCCTGAATTTAACGAGGCCATGTCGCTTGAGGCGCTTGATGATGCCGAAGACAAGGTGCACTCAGTATATCTGATGGGTCTGATCTCGAAGAGGCGGCGAGATGATCTTGTCGATATCTTGCATCAGGTCTTCTAACAGACGGCGATAATCTCCGTCTACCAGAGGACAGACGATATCAGCGGGAACCCCGACGCTTGCATTTGTGAAAAAATCCATAAGAAAATGGTCAGAGAAGCCAGAAACATTTTGCTTGGACTTGCTTTTGAATTCTTAAATCCATGCCCAGGATTCAGTGTCTTGCCCTTGTGAACATTTTGATGATATTTTGTTTTGTTGTTACCACTGATGTATAAATTTTCTCAAGTATGAATGGCGAAATTTCCCTTTCTTTTATACCACTGCTCATAGGTGCCTCATGTGAAGTAGTAGTTACTCGGATATAAAATGTCGGGGCCCCCGTATTATACGTGCGAGGCGCATGAGGTGCTGCCTTAGAGTTTTTAACTCTTGGCGCTGGCGCCCTCGTGCAAGGCACGTGAGGCGCTGCCTCATTACTGAAGGTGTCTTTTCACCTTCTTTCTCTGTTTCGTATGGGTCAACTATCTTGTTCCCCATGCCCCCTTTTCCGGCCTTGGAAATAGTTCCACTATGCACAAAATTTTCCGTGCGTTGATTTGAACATTTCTCTTTATAACCCAAAGCTATGTCTTCCTTCTTCTCTTCAAAGAGAAACCCATTTTTATTAACAGAACTCAAACAAACCAAGAGCTATGGCCTGCAATCGTCCTTATGCTTGTCGGCAACCATGGGAGGTGCCCATTGAGGAAACGATTCCTCGCTTTGCTGCACGGCTAGTAGACCCTCTTCTTACCGATACTCAATGTGACACGGTGATGTATGAGCTCCTGACTCGTAGGGGCTCTCCTCTTCCTATGGGCTCCATTTGGCTACGGATGATCTTTCTATCCGTGCTTGCCGATATCCCTCTTCATCCGGCAGAGATGACTTCGGCGATTCTCGATGCGGCGAAGGATAAGATCGAGTGTTTTCACGAGGCACGTTTGATTACCCCGTCTTTGAGGGACTGATCAGTTTAGATACTAAGCCAAATACGGGCTCAACGGGCTATCATGTCCGCCTTTGCTGATGAGCACGGTGCTAATCGATGGGGAGCAATTTCTCGTGAAGACCGCCGCTTCAACATGGCGGAGAGGGCAGAGAGGGAATTGGAGAACTTTGCATTTTGTTTTGTCAACCCTTGTATCTCTGATCCCATACTCTTCCCCGTAGAGTAGTAGGTTTACATCAATGTATTTATCTTATTATTGACTGTTGAATGTTTATTGTTGAATGCTTCCTTTTCATCGCATATGCATACATGTATCTCTCCTGTGTGCATGAGCTTTATACTTTACCCTTAGGGATTTTTTCTAAGTGCGAGCGCCATTGTAGTGTCGTACATAAATCAGCACGTTTTGGACACCATTTCCATTGAAGCAGGCACGCAGTCGTGAATGAATGCTTAGTGAGGCGTGACCCAAAGACCCTCCTTACTTCCTTGCACAGTACATGGTTGGTGCTTGTGGGTTGCGCCTTTCTGTCTTGACTGGAGGTGAAATAATCTGCTCCAGTTCCTTTTGAGTTTTGCATTCTAATGCCCACAGGGCCTTTCGCTAAATGCATATCTTTCAGGGGTGCCGCAAATAGTCGGCGAATGTTAAGCGAATTTATCGAAGATCTTGATGCCGAGGCCCTCAGTTCTGCTACGGATTTTGCCGTTGAAGTCAATCCAATGCTGGCGACGCTCGTGAACTTCCATGATAAAGATCTCGTTGGCTCTTGGGTTGATTACTGCAGAAAGATTGATGCTTGCTTTCACAAGATTGAGCTCAAGTGTCTCGCTCCTGAGGTGTTGGTTTTGAACTCCCAGTGGGCTGCGGCGGTTGAGCATAGTGTTCCTTTCATCCGCCATTTTGAACAAGATGCGATCTTGAGACGAAAGGAGTATGAGGTGGCTTCCAGCGAATCTATCCGATTGCGCGCCCAGGTTGAAGCGAATGCTGCGCAGCTAAAAGCTGTTTTCGATAACCTCCAGCGATGTATCTCAGATGGGTTGACGCTTAGGCGGACACTTGACTTCACCGATCGGGTCATGCAAGACTGCGAAGCTGCCATGCTAGAAACCGATGAAAAGCTTTCGTCCTGTTTGCGGCAACGGATTCAAGTTGAAACGGAGTTGGCCGCGGTAGCTGACCAGAAAGGGTTGAGAGGAACGTGCGAGCGGCTGGCTGATTTTGTCACGACCCGAAATATTGGCTCGTGACCGGCACTTGAATCACGCGACATCTAGAGGCGTAACGTAACTCAAGTAAGCCGAAACCCAGAAATCTAAACCTTTTAAGAAAATAAAAGAGGTGCAGTTTTGAAATAAAGGTATAATGAAATCAAAAGTTTTCTTAAATACCTAGATAAGGGAATATGAAAATGCAAGTGGATTTTATTAGTTGGAAAATATGTTTCGTCTTTTAAAAATTTGGGCAGCACCTTCTTTGTATATTTTGATCCAAAACCACATACATATGATAATATAAAAGGCATCCCCAAGCGGGAGCTAACTCTTCGCCAAACGGCGGATCACAACCACGCAAGACAGAATATATGTATACGATACCCAATGGCGAAGATCAACACAAAAGATAAAGAATAAAGCAAGACATCAACCCACAAAGCGAACATAAAACCCATCGCTCAAATCTCGCAACTACAAGTCTTGCTAAGTCTTACTACTTATACAAATACTAGTATCTGATTCGATGGAGTTAACTAGATACAACAGGAAAATAAATACAAGAGGGGTACGATCCAGCATGTACCACCTACCAAAGCAAAACACCTGAATGCAGCTGTATGCCAGCGAAGCTGTTACTGATCCATATGGTCAACCTGTAAGAACTGTGGCACAACGGGGGTGAGTTGCCAACTCGTGAGTAGAAAACATCATCAGGTAGAAATCGAATAAACAACGATTCCTAGGTCAACTATATCATAAAGGTAATACTATGATATCTAGGGTGACCGTATCTACGTATGTGCCAACAATAAACTCAATGCCTATATGCAAGTGGGTATCATCTAACAATATAATCAATGCCAGTATGCATGTGGATCTCGTCCACTCGAAACATCATAAAAGCATATGCATGTAAATATATGAGGATATCAAAGAATGCGTGTCCATCAATGACACATCAAATCATGGAACCTGGGTGTCCAACATCGACACTCGAAACATCAGGAAACTCGTGTCCAACACCGACACGTAAATCCTCATATCTCAGGCGTTGCATCCTCAGATTGGCCCTCATATCTATCTTATCTCAGGCGCCGCATACTCTGGGCGGCTCTCATATCCATCTCATGACTCCGGTCGGTATCCTCCGGATAACCGACGAGTCCAAATGCTATCACCGGTAGGTAGTAGTCCTTTTGCCAGGCTCATCGTCATCCCCACGAAATCTCTCTCTCGCCCTGGGGTACCATACCGGGTCCACTATGTACCCACAGACGGTTCCTCCACTTCTCGAATCGGGTCTCGAAAACAAATTCTCAGAACCGAGAAAACTCATGGTGGACATCTCGAAATATCATATCAAGAGAAACCGGGTTTTTAAAACAACACATAATTTCCTTTGAAATTTAACCACGGTTCTCAAATCCAGAAATCTCATGAAACAGCATATCTCAATGCGTATAATCATAAAGCATGATGTATGCGATATATGACAGAAATATAAGCACATCCGTATATCATGCAATATGGAACAGTGATGTGACAATATCAGTATATCATGCGACATATCGTAATGATGTGAACATAGAAAGTAAATCATGCAAGGAGTCATATCATGATGCAACAATTCTACTGTGTAGTGACATAGCAATTATCGATGATGAAGTGTGTGAGCCGACCGATCTGTGTAAGTGTAACATACGCATCATCGATAATGGTGTAGGTGTACTAACACAGGTATATGTAATGCAATGAGAATGACGTAAACGTAGCGTAAAGTACATCGTCAGCTAAACGCTATAAGGTATACGCATCTAACATGACCGAGCCGGTGAATCTATCAATCGGCATCCAGCCTCACAACATCACGTACGGTATGATCCATCGTACGGCATCCTCTAGTCAAGGGTATGGATCAATCATCATTAAACTCATTACGTACGGCGGCATTAAACCAATCGGGATCCTATCAACCTATATGACACTGAGGGTACGGACCTAACGTCTCGTACGTCATATCACTCATGATTCACCACACTATATATGTCTATATACCTATATCGCCGGGTCACATCCATAACAATCTCATATCATGCTACTATAAATCTTATACATATTCTCTTATAACTACATACCTATAAGTTGTGATTCACATTCACTTTTCGTATCCTATGTATATCAATTCGAGACATCATTCTTCTCATATCATGTCACGTAAACCATAAGCTATAACTTTAAGTCATAGTGTTCCTTATCTCCTACTAATTCTTTAACTATATCCCTAAGTTTCTAAAATGGTTTCTCTAACCATATCCTATATATCGGTTTCCATCAAAGTTGCGGGGGTGCTATACGCCATCCACCCGACTTTCTCTGTAGATATACATTTACTCACCTTGATCCTTGCTCGCCGAAGTCGATGACGCCATGCTCCATCTTCTCGGAATCCACACGAAGGTACCTACAATATCAACACAATCAAACAACCTCTGTTGTTGACGGCACACGGTGCGTCCATAGGTTAGAACCTATAGCCTACGCATGCAAAAAAATCAAACAACCTCTGTTGTTGACGTACAAATGCCCAACAACCAAATACAATATCAAATACCAAATCCCAAGTTTACAAATCACGAATACCAAATTCAACAACGAAGAAAATCACCCCCAGATTTCACCCTAGGCCAAACTAGAACATTTTGCATATTGGGTTGCTCTAGATATCCGATAAGGAAGCTATGGTCCAAAAATCACATGAAACCACCACAACTTGGCCGCAATTTGCGGCCAAACCCATTAAATCTGCGGCCAGAAATTCTCATTAGGGGCTCAGGTTTCTAGGGTTGCTTCTATGTGGCCTGCACGTCTTACTGTGAAGGGAACTTACTTAGTGGTGCTCTCGGGTCATACCAGATTCTATAATACCATCAAAATCTGTCACAATTCCGATGTCGGGAAATTCTAAGTCCGTGTATTGGTTTCTAATCCGGGTCTTGGTCAGTAAAATCCACACTAAGGTCTTGTAACAGCCATTACACATCACCACAACACAACTTAAACCCTAATCCTTCTCTAGGAATTTCTAACTTCACCATTTCACACTAAATCAACTCCTAACTACACTAGAATGCAAGAAACTAAAATCTAAACTAAATGGAAGAAATTATACCTCATTTGGACAACCCAAGAAAAACCCTAGAAGTCCAAAGTTATCAAAATCCAACTTTGCTTGGTCCAATGTGTTGAGGGTGAGGTGAGGATTAACTTTTGTGAAGGGAGTATAGGGTTTTGATGAGGGAAATGAGGTGGGTCATGAGGGTAGAGGAGGTGGAGGAGGAGTTGAAGAAGAAGAAGGAGAAAACAAAGGGGAAGGGGAAATGAGGCAGCCCCTCTCTCTTTCTTATCTCACTCTTGTTTACCGCTGAAAACCGGAAAGACAAACGTCTTGCCTGAATTTGGGGGCAGATACTATTTGGTTTTATCCGTCCACCTTTCCGAAGATACCAAGTTGATTTATGGCACCGTGTATCGAAGGTTTAGACGGATGCGGCCGATGTAGCAGACTTCGTCAGATTCCCCCTCATTGTGAGGGTTTTTTGATTATGGGGACGCTCTTCCCTGCAAGCGCAAGCCCCTGCAATTAATTACACTACCGCATCGCGGTAACCACTTTCTCCTTCTCCAGATGGTTACTCCGTATCGTGTATGTTTGTTTTATTTTTGGTTGCCCGTGGATTGTATATGGAGACTAATTTATGTTGTCGCCCGTAGGGTGTGGATTAGTCCAAATCCGTATTTTCTTAGATTTGGGTTTGGGTTGTGTTTAAAGATCGTTAATCTCATTTGAGACTAAGATCAACTTAAACGTTTGTTAAGGATACGTTAGTCTAATTTTAGATTAAGATTTACTTAACAGGATCATTTAGATCCAACAAAAGAGCATTTGGACTCTATTGTTTTAGTTTAGGGACATTGCGGTCCATAAGTTTAAGGACATCATAGTCCAGTTTAAAGACATCATAGTCTGTTTGGTTTTGGTTCACCCGTTTGGGGATGTACCTAAAGTTATTGGTTATTGGGACCCTCCATCTCTCTGAAGACGTTGAAGAATTATAACGATATATATCAGAGGTATGAAGAGATATACCCTTGAACCAATGTTGGTTGGGAGATCTGTAGTCAAGTTTGGGACTAAGATTAGTTAACAAGATTTATAAGCATATAGGCTCAATTAATCTGAATTAGGGGCCTGTGGCCAACTTGGGCTCAGCCCACTCAGTCAAAATGTTGGATATTTAACTTGGCTCAGTCTTTTTTTATTTAATAATGCTGAGCATTGGTTTTGGGTTCTGACAACCTTTTTGTCTTTTATTGAGTGTTGAACACTCATTATGGCTCTGGGACTTTATTTAAAGAACAGTTTATGTTCCCTCAGCGCACACGTGAGGAGCACGTGGTGCGCTTGGCGCTGAGCGCCAGACTTAGAGCGCTAAGGCGCTTCCTGTGAGATAGCGCACACGTAAGGAGCACGTGGCGCGCTTGGCGCTGAGCGCCAGTTAATGAGTGCAGAGCGCTGCTTGTGAAATAGCGCACACGTGAGAAGCACGTGGCGCGCTTGGCGCTGAGCGCCAGTTAATGAGTGCAGAGCGCTCCTTGTGAAATAGCGCACACGTGAGGAGCACGTGGTGCGCTTGGCGCTGAGCGCCAACCTTGAAGCGCTGGGCGCTTCTTTAAATTGGAGCGCTAGGGGTGCTGCGGCGCTGTGCGCCAGTCTTGGAGCACTGAGGCGCTTCTTTAAATTGGAGCGCTAGGAGCGCTGCGATGCTGTGTGCCAGTCTTGGAGCGCTAAGGCGCTTCTTTTTAATTGGAGCGCTAAGGCTCTTTTTAGGCAACTTTGATCAGTTCTGCACTCTGAGAATTAAATTCTCGTTCATAGGAGACTTTGTCTCATAGATTTAAGAATTACGTTCTTATTTTAATAGGAGATGTTACAATCTCTTCTGTTTTTTTTGTGAAAGGCTTTGTCTTTGTGGATTTGTGATCCGAAGAGAATTAGGTTTTTCTCCTCCCTTTTTATGATGAAATGCTATGATCTCTTTTTGTGAAAGACATCTGTCTTATAGATCTATGATCTAAAAAGAGAACTGTGTTCTTCTTCTTTTGATGAGATGCTTTGATCTCTCTGTTTTATTTACCTTGAAGAAGTTCTTCTTCCGAGAGCTTGCTCTTCTTTGAAATTTCTCAAAGTTTGTTGGGGGGGGGTTCCTCTGTGCAAGACTTGAAGTCTTCGGTCCTTTATATAGGGGAGGCTGATTTGTTGAATCAGTTGAAGATATCTTTTCTCTAATTGATTTAGGGATGTTTCCCACCATTGAATCTTTGATCCTAGGGTTTCTATTTTACAGAAGGCAATCTTCTTATTTTTAACAAGATTGGGAAAATCTTTTCCTATACAGAACTTATTCTGTATCTTGGTAATTTTTAATCACCATTGGATTTTTGATCTAACGGTGCTCTAATTTTCAGAGGTAATTTGATGATTTTTTTAGTCATCTTTGTTGGATCTTTGATCCAAGGGCGGGGAACATTTAGTTCCAGCGCTAGCGCTCTCATACTTTGCACGTGAGCGCTGCATCAGAGTCTTTGACTCTTGATGGTAGCGCACTTAGCACTAGCGCTCTCGTATTTTGCACGTGAGCGCTGCATCAGAGTCTTTGACTCTTAGCGCTGGCGCTGTGAGCGCGAGCGCTCTCGTGTTTTGTACATGAGCGCTGCATCAGAGTTTTTGACTCTTAGCGCTGGCGCTGCTATTGCTGGCACTTTTATGAAGCGCTGGTTCATTTCAAATTTCAAAATTTGAACAGAGCTTTGCTCTGATTGGGGGAAACAAATGCCCCCTCCACCATTGCGCTCATGTGTCTTACACGTGAGTGCAGCGGTGGCAGCATCTGCGCCATTAGATCAACTTTAGAAGTTGAAACGGCTCTCAGTTCCTATAAATAGGGCCTTTGGCCCTTGAGATGACCTCTGTTCATCTTCTTTCTTATTTTTCTGAGAATTAATTCTCTTTCAGAGCATAGATCTTTGTCTAAGAACTCTCTTAAAGACAGAACTCTGTCGAAAATTTTAGGGAAAGATTAAATTTTTGAAGGGATTATTTCATAACCTAGGGTTTCACCCATTAACAGAGCCTTATTCTTTTCAGATCATAGATCTAAAGAAATTTTTTAGGGTTTCCTTAACAGAGCTTTGCTCTCTTGAAATCATAGATCTAAAGAGATCTTTCTTAGGGTCTCTTAACCCATTTAAAGAAGAACTCTTAGAGTTCATCTTGCAGATCTTAAAGATTTCAGAGTTTTTAACTCAGTAAAGCTTTGCTTTTAGAGTTTTTGATGGATTATTCCATCTTCCTCGCAGAGCATTGCTCTTTAGAATTTTTGGGGGGAATTTTATTCCCTTCATCATTAATTATGACAGATATCATATCTGTTGAAGAGCGCTACTCTCATGGGAGATTTACTCCTCGGGGCCCTCATTAAATGAGAATCCTTTTAGGATTTCCTTATTTAATGACTGTCTTATCAAATAACGAGACTGTTTTATTAATGATGAGCCGTCATCTAGATTGTGTGGGTCCCCCTTGGTCTCTTTCTACTGTATTGCAATGTGGTACGAATTTAAAGTACTAAGTGACAGAACTTAAACTATAGCATTGACGGCTAATTTTTCATTCTTTTTCGCGCAGGTACTATGTCTTTCGACGTTTCTTTCCTGTTCGTCCGTTCGGAAAGAAGATTCCCTGAAGCGCCTGTGGACATGGAAGTCTTCGCGTTGATCAAAGATCACGACCCGGAGCAAAAGAATCTTCATTTATGGGGAACATGGTATAGTCAGATCATCAGAGGTCGGCGGAGCTTTTCTTGTGCAGCACCTTCGAAGCCCATTTAGGCGATCCCTTATACAGATGCACCTTCGGTGAACTATGCCATGGAGGAGGTCAACTGGACTTCAGAGGGTCTCCTTCAGCCTTCTATAGCTGCAATACCCGTACAGCCGCCGGCGACTTTAGATACTCTAGGACGGCGCATATGCCATGGCGAGTCGCGCCCTTAGGGACAGCCGTACATGATAGGCCTAACTCCTCGTCATCCAGCTTGGTATTTGCAGTGGGCCCGCTACATTTTGTCGGCCAAGAAGTCGCAGATACTGAAGCTCGGGTTGTATCCCGAGATTTACGCTTCCCTCTTCCAATATTCCACATCCCCTGCATGGTGGGTCAAGGCTTTTCTGGAGCAATGGAATATTCCGAACTACACCTTCCTTCTGTCGGATCGAGAAGTCTCAGTATCTTTAGAGAAGTTTGCACAGATCTCTGGATTGCCCGTTAAGGGAGAACACTACGAGGAGCTGCTTCCTCCAGACGAGTACATCTTTGCCACCAAATCAGTGGTAATAGGTCTTACCCCGGAGAACGCCATTCAACACCAATTCCGGAGCCTGATCAAGGTGTTGAATATCTACGAAAGTCTATTTCTGGAGTCCGGAGGGCATGGAGTCAGCTACGCAGACTTCATCGCTCGCTTTCTTCGTCCGGAAGCCTTATCGAAGCAAGCTACACTGTTCGCCAAGCTTGAAGACCCGTTTGGTTTTGGTTTGGATAACCAACCGACGGTGGAGGCGGATTTAAAAAGTTTCTTTATTCCGGCTGTTCCTGTCGTTCCCTTCGCGGAGCTTGCTGCTTTGGATGTCGATGAAGAGACGTTCGTGCTGGGGTTCATTGGCTTATGGCTAAACTGGTTCGTGCTTCCAATGCATTCTCGTTATATGAGGCCATCAGTCTTTTACCCAGCCCATCGCATGGTTGCAGGAATGCAAGTGGCTATCGGGATTGCTGGGTTGGCACACCTATACCATGGTCTCAGCTTAGCGGCGGATACCACTCAGCCAGGGGTACAGCCCTTCACTTTCTCGCTGCATTATTTTATGTCATGGATCGAGCTGCACGTACTTGGCACTTTGGGTGTCCATAAAAGACCTCGTTTCTATGACAGTTACAACTTCCCTCGGACTATGCGCCTAGTTAACGCGTCCGTTTTAAATCCGTCACAGCGGGAGGCTAGGGGTTTGCTCCTTCGTCTACATATGGCTGAAGATGGCATAACCTTTGCCGATAAGATTTTAACCATCGGCAAAGAATCCGCAAAAAATGGTGCAACCTCTGCGCGATACTTTTAAAGACGGGGCCTCTACCTTGAAAGCTCGGGAGATTCTTCATTTATTGTCACGACCCGAAAGTACGGAACGTGACCGGCACTTAGATTACGAAGCGTCTAGAGGCGCCACGTAACCTAAGTAAGCCGAAGCCCAGAAATCTAAACCATGAAAAAGAAGAAGAAGCAGTAAAAGAAAACAAGTATAAAATCATCAGCAAATTTTACCAAAAATTTTGGCAGAGTCTCCTCTGTAAAAACTGGCCCCCAAACGGGTACAACAAGTATAATATACATAAACAATAAAAAACATCCCCAAACGGGAGCTAGCATCAACGCCAACAGGCGGAAACAACCACAGCAAGCACAATAATATACAACGCCATTAGGCGAGGCTCAAAACTCAAAAGAAAACAAAACCACCAGATCTGAATAATACATGCGCGACTCTAAGGTCGAAATAAAAGACTGGTCCTATAAACTTATCAAGTAATACAAATATGGTTGATGGAGCTTACTAGGTACAAATGAATGAATAAAAGTACAATGGTGGTTCGGATACAAGTGAACCAACCTACCGTGCAAATCACCCTGAAAGAATAGATGTGCCAGCAAGCTGCCAGGGAAACCTGTACATCGAACCTGTAATAAAATTTGGCACAACGGGGGTGAGTTGCCAACTCGTGAGTAGAAGACATCTACGAAAAGAAATCGAATGCACGACGCTATCCTAGGTCATAATAATACACTACTATATCTCAATCATCTAGAATAGCAGGGTAATACTACGTGTAAGTGCAAATACTCCGTGTTGTGTCAGTGCCTCATATGGTACTATGTCATATGAAATGAAATGCATGCACCATGAATGTAAAGTAACAAATCCTGAAATCCAGATATATATATATATAAGAACTCTTTAGCTGTTATCATAGTAAAGTGTGTATAAGCATCTGAAATCTCAACAATGAAATCCATGGAAATCCGTGTCAAGCATCGACACAACACATGTAACCTCAAGTCTCAATATGTCGGGCTCCGTTAGTCCGTATCGGCCCATATCATCGAATCCCACGACAACGGTCGGTATCCTCCGGATATCCGCCGCGCCAGACATCACCGGTAGGTAGTCTTCCCCTGCCAGGCTCATCGTCTACAACTCGATCTTCTTACCCCGGGTACCATACCGGGCCCACCATGTACCCGAGACGGTTCATCCACTCCTCGAATCGGGTCTCGAAATCCAACAGAAAACATGAAATCTCATGGTGGACGACACATACATCACGAGAAAACCGCATCTTATTTTAAAAAGAGAAGAGGAGAGAGAGAGAAGTTTTATATATTTTTGCGGTTTTCCCCAAAAATCCAGAAATCTCATAGAAATCCAAATCTCAAAATCATGAGTAAGTATATGATAAGTGTCGGCATATGCCCATACTACTGTGCGATAACATGAAAATATGAATGCATGAATGTATAAGTAATAAATATCATGTCTTATACTAACATCATAGAGTGATCACAATATTATATCGGTTTAGTTGTTAACTGATTCTATCAATAAAAGATAATATGATCTAAAGTGTACGTGACATAGCAATTACCGATGATGATGTGTGTGAGCCGGCAAATAAGTGTGCGTGGAATATGCGCATCATCTGTAATGGTGCTGGTGTCCTAACAGGTAAAGTTTATACTGATATAGCAACATATAAAAGAACATGCACCATGATGATTACAGTATGAATGTAAATACAGGTGTGCATTATCCACTCCTCTGCGAGATACGAGTACAACTACCACTATGTGAGTCGAACCTAAACCAGTGTCCATTTAACATCCTAAGGAACTAGACCTAATAGACTAGTCAGTAAGAAACTAGAGTCTACCTAAGGTCTAAATCAATATCTCTAATAGTCGGCGATCCTGCCTCAATAGCGTCACGTACGTAGTACGGCTCCCTCGAATCAAGAGTGCGGATCAATCATCAAATCTAAGCCTCGTACGGTAAAATCCATCGTACGGCATCCCAATATCGGGGTACGGTCAAGTATCTCCTAGGTGTCTCCTTATTCGTATAATGTCATCAAGTCACACCTATACGATATCGACATCAGGTCGCACCTATATGATGTCGTAATCAAGTCATACATATATCATATCGTGATCAGTCACAAGCTACAGCCCAGGTACTATTTTAGCATCCCATGTACCTCAATATCACCACCACTCTTTATAATTTATATGTTCATGTTCATTATCTCATTCTCTAATGATCCGCTAACACTTTAATACGACTGTATAGTCAAGAATCAAGGCATCAAGCCCAGTTATACTGTTTCATCATGCCTCAAATATCATATCACATCAATGAATCCCATATACGTGTTGTATATATATATATACACACCTATACCTAGTTTTATATATATATACACATATACGTATACTCCATGTCGAGTTTTAGTGTGTGCGTGTGTGTTTCTATCAGAAACCTACGAACCTTTCCCAAAGTATTCATCTTCAGGTATGGTTTTCCTAAATCAGTCTAGTCCCGCCTAGGGTCATTACTAGGGTCCTGCTCAGTAAGAATCTAGGGTCACATCGGGTTTCCTAATGTCAATAAGTACTATTCCTATTCTACGTTACGGGGGTGCTAAACGCCATCCACCTGACTTCCCCCCGTAGATATGCATCTACTCACCTGGTCCATGTCTGTCGACGACGGTGTCGCCATCCTCCTCTTCATCGCCCGCAGTCCACTTGAAGGGTACCTAAACGCAAACATATAAATATTATCGTAAACCGAATCACATACAAAAGTCAAACGATACAAGGAACAAGCATAGGTTAAAACCTATGTCCCGTCCACGCAAAAGAACCAATTATCGCTCGATATCGGCGTACAAACTCCGATGGATCGAGATAAACATCAACAGATAACTCGTAGTTTTAAAACACATTACTTATATTGTAAAACATGATCAAATTCATCGAAACACTAAAATCGATCAAATCGTCCGTTTTCGAAAAACCCGAAATGCCAATTTATCGTTTTTCATCCAAACTTGACATTTAAATGAAACCAAGGGTCATAAAACTCATTAAATAGCATAACTAGACTATACAAACTATTACTATATTTTTATTACACAATTTTGCATTTATTTGAAATTTCTAGTTTGCAACTTTTAACAATTTTAACATTTTTCAAGCAAAATACCACAATTCCACCACAAAACATGATTTTGCATGAATTAATGTATTAAACCACAATTCATGATGATAATGATTTAATGAAACCATAAATTATATTTTTAATCTCATTTATTTAGGAATTTTCAAAATCTAGTTTACAAAATAATAGCATTTTATTAGTATTTTCCAATTCTCAAAGTAATCTAGTGATCAAACTAAGTTTTTCTTTCCATTTACATGCTAATACTCTCACTAAAACTACAATCTAATGATAGCAATTTTAATTGGAATTTTATATTACCCACAAACACATTTTAGAAAAATCTAGTTAGCTAATTTCCTTATTTAAAACAATTTTAAATGAAAATTTTACAATTTAACAACCATGCAATATTTTCCAATTCTAAAAGTGTTAAACTAACTATTATAACCCTAATTAATTATTAAAAACCCTAACTTGAATTTACAACCCTAACTTGCATTTTTTTTAAAAAAACATAGAATTAATTCATTAAATCTAATTAAGCTTAAATGATCATCTAATAACAATAAATCAAAAGAAAGAAAATTATACCTCCAAAATGTGAAATCCAAAAAAGAAATGAGCCTCCAAAATACATGCTTTCCCACTCCAAAATCCATATAAAAAAGGGTAGAGAATAAAGGGTATGAAGAGATTAGGATTTTGTGTATTTTTTGTTGAATTTTTGATGTAATTTGATGGATTTTTATGCAAAAATGAGGTGGGAAATGGGGGGGGGGAGGGCAGCCAGGGGGGGTTGTGGCCGGCCTTGAGGGAGTGAGGGAGAGAAAGAAATGATTAAGGAAAAGTGTAGAAGTTTCAAGAGGAGAAATATCACTTAAAGGTCTTTTCATGGTTTATTTAATTATTTATTTATTTATTTGTTTACTATAGCAACTCAAGAAAGCTCTAGAAAATAGGAAAAATTTGCAAATAATTTTTGCATGATACATACTAAATTCTAGCATGCCATGGTTCATTTTTACAAATTAAAACCATTTAAATTTGTAATTTACACTAATTTAGTGTAAAAATAAAGCTTATGTTAATATTTAAAATAATTAATTTAGGAATTTTTTTTTAATTAAACTAAAAATTTATAAGTGGCTAAATAAACACTATTTACTAGTAATTACATAATTAAATAGGTATTTTTGAATTTATAATGAAAAACAATTGCGGTTTGATTTTACGAAAAATACATTTTGCTTTACCGAAAATCATAAAATTCACTTAAACAATTTTATTCATTTAATTATTTATTTAATTATTTTTAAAACGTTACAATCTTCCCCCCTTTAGGAAATTCGGTCCCCGAATTTAAATTAAAACTCCCCTTCCAAATACTAAAACATTTAGCAAAACACTCAAATCGTCGGGGCTCCGAAATCATCAATACATAACAAAAATCAACTCCGTCAAGCATAACGCAATCATCGGAGTTATGGCGAGAACAAAATTCCAAAACTCAATATGAAAACCATCATAATATACATCAATCTATAACTTATATATAGTTCGCATCCTAGTAAAATCGCCGAATCATCATAATAAAGAAGCATACAAAAAAAACCCCTCTTGAAAATCGCCGTGCAATGCACGTGTCACGGCATAAGTAGCGGACGTTTAAAATTTTAAAAAAATAACTATATATATATCTTTTATTTAACATACACGTCCCGCCTGGTTACTAAATCAAATAATAATGATTATGAAAACATACTGCTCAAACTAAAATCAATCCCAACCACATCAATAAAATGTCATGTGCGTCCAGTGCGCACTGAAATCGAAACCAAATGCAGAAACCATGAATACCCACAAAACAAAACTAAGTGCAACAGGTGTGCACCAAAAACATCTGTCAAGTGCAACGGGCGTGCACGACTCAAAATCAGGTGCATCTAATCTGCACAAAACCCCGATTTAGTGCATCTGGTGTGCACAAAATCGCATCAAGTGCGCCAAGTATGCGCAAGAATCCTAATCAGGTGCACATGGAGCACGAAAACATACATCGAATATCAGACTCGAATCACAGTACGAAAATGGATAAAAACTAGATCGAAGCATATATCAAAATCATGTGTAACCCATATGCACGAAATCAAATCAAAATCACAAAAGGTATTAAAACCAAATCAAGTGCACTGGGTATGTACTAAACAACATCAATACAACCGGTATATGAAACACAACTAGAATGTAATGAAGGTACACACATGAAATACCAATCGTAAAACGAATTCCTCAAAATGCCAAAATCCAATAACAGAAAATATGAAATTCAAATCACTAAATCACAATCGTAAGCACGATCGTCAATGTCCGCCTCTTTCCTCTGATGTCGGTTGCTTCGAACTCATCTCTTCGTAGCTGTGCTGACCGCGCTACCAACGGCAATACTCATATCTAGAGTCTCCCACGTAGTCGATCCCTTCACCTGATATCCGGACTACATTAAACTTTTCGATCGATCCATCAAAATCCCATAATTCCCCGAGAGCTCAACACTCAAGTACAGTTTAAAAATATCCGGTACATACCCCAGCATCGATGATCCAGCTGTAGAAGGGCAAACCCAAGCCTCACTAATGGCACTGCGAAACTGCCGTAAACCCTAAGGTTCAAGGGCGTTCTCGTGGTCATTATGTCGAGTTAGGGTTTCATTCTTCTAGAGGGTCCATCGAAATACCTGCATGTTCTTCCGAATACTTTAAACTTAGGAAAATGGTTTTCTGATAATCGTTCGAACCCTTTAACTTCATCCGGACGGCATGTGAATACCCTTCGTCCGCACGCTAAGCAATGCTTCAATCCTCAAGAACAACCAATACTCTAATGGTTATCGCATTTGAGCCGCAGCTTCCTCTGCCCGTGCGCTCGTGGTAATAGAAACCACCATCCGACATTGACGAAGATAGATCAAAAGAACGAATGGAATACGGTGCAAACAATGTAAATCCTAGGGCTCCTTAAGCAGAGTAGCGTATCGTAAGTATGCCGCGGACCATACCCACGGTATGTTACTCTACCTAAATCGCCTACTCCATCAACCAAGGGTCACCTAGACTTATACAAGTTTAAACCTAGCGCTCTGATACCAACTTTGTCATGACCCGAAAGTACGGAACGTGACCGGCACTTAGATTACGAAGCGTCTAGAGGCGCCACGTAACCTAAGTAAGCCGAAGCCCAGAAATCTAAACCATGAAAAAGAAGAAGAAGCAGTAAAAGAAAACAAGTATAAAATCATCAGCAAATTTTACCAAAAATTTCGGCAGAGTCTCCTCTGTAAAAACTGGCCCCCAAACGGGTACAACAAGTATAATATACATAAACAATAAAAAACATCCCCAAACGGGAGCTAGCATCAACGCCAACAGGCGGAAACAACCACAGCAAGCACAATAATATACAACGCCATTAGGCGAGGCTCAAAACTCAAAAGAAAACAAAACCACCAGATCTGAATAATACATGCGCGACTTTAAGGTCGAAATAAAAGACTGGTCCTATAAACTTATCAAGTAATACAAATATGGTTGATGGAGCTTACTAGGTACAAATGAATGAATAAAAGTACAATGGTGGTTCGGATACAAGTGAACCAACCTACCGTGCAAATCACCCTGAAAGAATAGATGTGCCAGCAAGCTGCCAGGGAAACCTGTACATCGAACCTGTAATAAAATTTGGCACAACGGGGGTGAGTTGCCAACTCGTGAGTAGAAGACATCTACGAAAAGAAATCGAATGCACGACGCTATCCTAGGTCATAATAATACACTACTATATCTCAATCATCTAGAATAGCAGGGTAATACTACGTGTAAGTGCAATTACTCCGTGTTGTGTCAGTGCCTCATATGGTACTATGTCATATGAAATGAAATGCATGCACCATGAATGTAAAGTAACAAATCCTGAAATCCAGATATATATATATATATATATATATATAAGAACTCTTTAGCTGTTATCATAGTAAAGTGTATATAAGCATCTGAAATCTCAACAATGAAATCCATGGAAATCCGTGTCAAGCATCGACACAACACATGTAACCTCAAGTCTCAATATGTCGGGCTCCGTCAGTCCGGATCGGCCCATATCATCGAATCCCACGACAACGGTCGGTATCCTCCGGATATCCGCCGCGCCAGACATCACCGGTAGGTAGTCTTCCCCTGCCAGGCTCATCGTCTACAACTCGATCTTCTTGCCCCGGGGTACCATACCGGGCCCACCATGTACCCGAGACGGTTCATCCACTCCTCGAATCGGGTCTCGAAATCCAACAGAAAACATGAAATCTCATGGTGGACGACACATACATCACGAGAAAACCGCATCTTATTTTAAAAAGAGAAGAGGAGAGAGAGAGAAGTTTTATATATTTTTGCGGTTTTCCCCAAAAATCCAGAAATCTCATAGAAATCCAAATCTCAAAATCATGAGTAAGTATATGATAAGTGTCGGCATATGCCCATACTACTGTGCGATAACATGAAAATATGAATGCATGAATGTCTAAGTAATAAATATCATGTCTTATACTAACATCAGAGAGTGATCACAATATTATATCGGTTTAGTTGTTAACTGATTCTATCAATAAAAGATAATATGATCTAAAGTGTACGTGACATAGCAATTACCGATGATGATGTGTGTGAGCCGGCAAATAAGTGTGCGTGGAATATGCGCATCATCGGTAATGGTGCTGGTGTCCTAACAGGTAAAGTTTATACTGATATAGCAACATATAAAAGAACATGCACCATGATGATTACAGTATGAATGTAAATACAGGTGTGCATTATCCACTCCTCTGCGAGATACGAGTACAACTACCACTATGTGAGTCGAACCTAAACCAGTGTCCATCTAACATCCTAAGGAACTAGACCTAATAGACTAGTCAGCAAGAAACTAGAGTCTACCTAAGGTCTAAATCAATATCTCTAATAGTCGACGATCCTGCCTCAATAGCGTCACGTACGTAGTACGGCTCCCTTGAATCAAGAGTGCGGATCAATCATCAAATCTAAGCCTCGTACGGTAAAATCCATCGTACGGCATCCCAATATTGGGGTACGGTCAAGTATCTCCTAGGTGTCTCCTTATTCGTATAATGTCATCAAGTCACACCTATACGATATCGACATCAGGTCGCACCTATATGATGTCGTAATCAAGTCATACATATATCATATCGTGATCAGTCACAAGCTACAGCCCAGGTACTATTTTAGCGTCCCATGTACCTCAATATCACCACCACTCTTTATAATTTATATGTTCATGTTCATTATCTCATTCTCTAATGATCCGCTAACACTTTAATACGACTGTATAGTCAAGAATCACGGCATCAAGCCCAGTTATACTGTTTCATCATGCCTCAAATATCATATCACATCAATGAATCCCATATACGTGTTGTATATATATATATACACACCTATACCTAGTTTTATATATATATACACATATACGTATACTCCATGTCGAGTTTTAGTGTGTGCGTGTGTGTTTCTATCAGAAACCTACGAACCTTTCCCAAAGTATTCATCCTCAGGTATGGTTTTCCTAAATCAGTCTAGTCCCGCCTAGGGTCATTACTAGGGTCCCGCTCAGTAAGAATCTAGGGTCACATCGGGTTTCCTAATGTCAATAAGTACTATTCCTATTCTACGTTACGGGGGTGCTAAACGCCATCCACCCGACTTCCCTCCGTAGATATGCATCTACTCACCTGGTCCATATCTGCCGACGACGGTGTCGCCATCCTCCTCTTCATCGCCCGCAGTCCACTTGAAGGGTACCTAAACGCAAACATATAAATATTATCGTAAACCGAATCACATACAAAAGTCAAACGATACAAGGAACAAGCATAGGTTAAAACCTATGTCCCGTCCACGCAAAAGAACCAATTATCGCTCGATATCGGCGTACAAACTCCGATGGATCGAGATAAATATCAACAGATAACTCGTAGTTTTAAAGCACATTACTTATATTGTAAAACATGATCAAATTCATCGAAACACTAAAATCGATCAAATCGTCCGTTTTCGAAAAACCCGAAATGCCAATTTATCGTTTTTCATCCAAACTTGACATTTAAATGAAACCAAGGGTCATAAAACTCATTAAATAGCATAACTAGACTATACAAACTATTACTATATTTTTATTACACAATTTTGCATTTATTTGAAATTTCTAGTTTGCAACTTTTAATAATTTTAACATTTTTCAAGCAAAATACCACAATTCCACCACAAAACATGATTTTGCATGAATTAATGTATTAAACCACAATTCATGATGATAATGATTTAATGAAACCATAAATTATATTTTTAATCTCATTTATTTAGGAATTTTCAAAATCTAGTTTACAAAATAATAGCATTTTATTAGTATTTTCCAATTCTCAAAGTAATCTAGTGATCAAACTAAGTTTTTCTTTCCATTTACATGCTAATACTCTCACTAAAACTACAATCTAATGATAGCAACTTTAATTGGAATTTTATATTACCCACAAACACATTTTAGAAAAATCTAGTTAGCTAATTTCCTTATTTAAAACAATTTTAAATGAAAATTTTACAATTTAACAACCATGCAATATTTTCCAATTCTAAAAGTGTTAAACTAACTATTATAACCCTAATTAATTATTAAAAACCCTAACTTGAATTTACAACCCTAACTTGCATTTTTTTATAAAAAACATAGAATTAATTCATTAAATCTAATTAAGCTTAAATGATCATCTAATAACAATAAATCAAAAGAAAGAAAATTATACCTCCAAAATGTGAAATCCAAACAAGAAATGAGCCTCCAAAATACATGCTTTCCCACTCCAAAATCCATATAAAAAAGGGTAGAGAATAAAGGGTATGAAGAGATTAGGATTTTGTGTATTTTTTGTTGAATTTTTGATGTAATTTGATGGATTTTTGTGCAAAAATGAGGTGGGAAATGGGGGGGGGGCAGCCATGGGGGGTTGTGGCCGGCCTTGAGGGAGTGAGGGAGAGAAAGAAATGATTAAGGAAAAGTGTAGAAGTTTCAAGAGGAGAAATATCACTTAAAGGTCTTTTCATGGTTTATTTAATTATTTATTTATTTATTTGTTTACTATAGCAACTCAAGAAAGCTCTAGAAAATAGGAAAAATTTGCAAATAATTTTTGCATGATACATACTAAATTCTAGCATGCCATGGTTCATTTTTACAAATTAAAACCATTTAAATTTGTAATTTACACTAATTTAGTGTAAAAATAAAGCTTATGTTAATATTTAAAATAATTAATTTAGGAATTTTTTTTTAATTAAACTAAAAATTTATAAGTGGCTAAATAAACACTATTTACTAGTAATTACATAATTAAATAGGTATTTTTGAATTTATAATGAAAAACAATTGCGGTTTGATTTTACGAAAAATACATTTTGCTTTACCGAAAATCATAAAATTCACTTAAACAATTTTATTCATTTAATTATTTATTTAATTATTTTTAAAACGTTACATTTATACTCCATCAGGCCGGGCTTTCTCGTGTTTAGGCAGAATGATTCGGCGTTGTTCATGAGGTACAACCCGCACCGTTTCACCCAGCAATCAAGCTATAATCAAGGTGTCCCGCTCGAAGCCTTCTTAGCTGAGCCTACTGCCACAGAAGAAGGTATTCGCAACGCATTACGCCATTTTATGCGGTTGAATACCGGCTCCAATTTCTTTATCAGTGATCCGAGTTGCGTTCCGCGAATCTTGAACGCATATGTGGCGTGGTATCAACACTCAATGGGCGCTGTTATTAGGGATATTAGGGAAGAAAAGCGATTGCTGCTTGATCGCAAGGGCACCGCCCCTGCTGGTAATCCAGCCGTTCCCTTGAAGCGACGGACCATCGTCCGTCCTCCCTTGAGAGAAGCTGCTGCGGCTGTGGTGCCACGTGTTATACCTGAGCTGCCTCTACCCTATGTTCCTGTAGAAGCGGTAGCTGTGGCGTCTCCCGAGTCTGGCGTGGGTGCAGAGATCGGGACTCATCGGCCCAAATTTCCCGCCAAGCACAAGCTCGTGTTATCGGCTGCCGGTACTTGTTTGCAGAAGAAAAAGAAGTCAATACTTTCTGCAGACGTCGTATTCAGCCAGGAGCCTTATGCTCCTTACAGCGAGGGCCTAAGTGAGTACGGGACCAACGAGGGTTTATTTATGGCGCCGGATGATACCGATCTAGAGGCTGCTATCGCGGTTTCAAAGCAACTAACTCGCGATGAAGCAGCACTAATCACCATCGCAAAACCAGGTATATTTCGGTCATATCTTTCCGCGGCTATTTTAATTATTATGCTTTGACTGATGCTTTCTTTTTCAACAGGTATCTCTGCCGAAGAGGCTCTCCCAGCTTCCCTCAAGACTTTTGAAGAGGAAGAGAGGCTTCGCGCTTCCTTGGGCCTCGGTATATTTCGGCTCATTATGCCTTCATTCCCCATTTCTTCATGGGTAGTCTGACCCGTCTTTTTCATCTTATTACAGGGACTACTTCGACTCAGGTTATCCCAAGTGTAGTGCCAATCCCGCATGGTGGCGCGGCGACGCTTCCAGGGCCGGCTGCCGAAGTCCCAGCTCCTCTAGTATTGCCAAAAGAGGCTTCGCTTAAGCAGCCGATGAGGACGCCGTAACGGCTCCAGAGGTAGCTCCTGGCTCGGACGATGACGTCACTTTGACGGAGGTCTTGAGGAGGTCTTTTCTCACTGCCAAGGTTGATAATAAGCGCAGAAAGCGTGCGGCGAGGGATCATGATGTCAGCTTGGTCGTGGGTGCAGGTTTAAGCGCCATTCCATCCGTCACTATTTCTTCCGAAGATGCCCCAGCTGCCCTGTCTACTGTCCATAGACAAATGGTGCGCGCGGCTCGGGAAGAAGCCGAAAAGCCGTCCCGAGGTAACATAACGCTGAGTCTTTTTTTAGAATTTGATCTTCAAATTCTTATATACCATATCTTGCAGGGACAAGTCCTGACGATGAGGCGGTACGTGAGATGACGGCAACCACTGAGCCTGAAGCGGCTACTCTCTCTCGGGAGTCTGGGACCGTCCAAACCGCCGCTCTTTCCCTCTGCGGTTCCCCGCCATCGCCTGGCATTATAAGTGTCACAACGGCTCTTGTAGAATCAGGGGATGAGGCCACTGGTGCTGAAACCATTCTACTGAAGGAGAGCGAAGAAACCTCAACGCCGAGTGATGCTTCCGTTGCAATTTTGGTTGATGACCCATCAGGAGGGTTTCGGGTCGCTGTTTATTTTCTATTTCGCAATCCTTTTCAGCTTTTTTGACGGTATTTTATTTGTAGGTGTAGCGAACATTGAGATTGTGTCATCTGAAACACTTGCAGTCGCTGCCATGACGGTTGCTCTCTCGCCTTCTCCTATGTCCTCCAAGATACTGGAAGGTATAGATTTGTGATCCATTTAATTGAACTATGGCCACCGTCTTTCTTGTACTGACCATGTATCATCGCAACCTTGCAGGAGTTCTCTTTGATCATCTGTATCAAGTGCTGAACCCGCATTTCTCCTTCCAGTCGGAAGTCACTTTGCCTGCTGGTGCCGGTGAGTATAGTTTTTAACCGACGTCCTTTCCTTTCTCTGACGGGCAACCTTGCCGTTGTTAATTTTAAATTGATTGCAGCGCTACAAATTGAAGGAGGGGACGAAAGAATCGTCATGCCACCAGTACTCCCAACTCTGCCCCCTGTCGCAGCCGGTATAGTAGACTCCATTGTTCGTGCATTTTCTTTGTCTCTTGAGCCGACATTTGTCCACGATTTGTTTTGCAGCAATCGCACCGACTCCAGCTCTCTTCGAGTCTCAGATTCCCATGCCGGCAGGGCCTTTTGGTAGACGTCCATCTTCCAAAGGCGCTATGAACAGTCTACGTATGTTGAGTGAATACATCGAGGAGCTTGACGCAGAGGCCCCTACATTCGTTGCAGATTTTGCTGCTGAGGTTAATCCAATACTGGCGACGCTTGTGAACTTTCATAACGAAGGCGTCGTTGAGTCTTGGGTTAATCACTACAGGAAGATTGACGCCTGCCTGCATGAGCTTGAGCTCAGGCGTCCTGCTCCCGAGGTTCTGGTTCTGAACTCCCAGCGGGCTGCATGGTTTGAGCAAAGTGCCCTTTTCCTTCGCCATTTTGAACAAGAGGTGACCCTCAAGTGAAAGGAACGTGAGGCAACTTCCGCTAAGTCTGTCCAACTGCGTGCCCAGGTCGAAGCGAACGCTGCACAGCTGAACTCCATCTTTGAAAACCTTCAACGATGTATTTCTGAAGGGCTGGTGCTGAGGAAGAAGCTTGACTTTACTGAGCAGGTCACGCAGAGTCAGGAGGCTGTTCAGCAGGAAATTGATGAGAAACTTTAATCCTGTCTGCAGCAACGGGCCCAAGTCGAAGCGGAGCTGGCCGCGGTGGCTGATCGCGAAAAGGAGCTGAAAGGAATGCGCGAGCGATTTGATGGTTTGTTAAAATTGCCTCCTTCTCAATAGTCGCCTTTGTATCGATTGTACATTTGTAACTTATGAATAACATGTATTCATTTCATTTTTTTATTCCATTCATTTTCATATGATGTAACTCGTATCCAATAGAATTTATGAATAAAGGACACATTTCTTTTCTATCTTGTGTTATCGCCTTCTTTTCTTTGCTTTGTTGTCATGTGATTTTAGCAAATTTGGCCTGTAGATGATAGATAATAGTTCATCTTGAACTCTTTATAGGGTAGTGATGACTTAGGAAACAGGTTCAGATCTGCCGCCTAAGACTTTTCAATTTTATGAGCCATGAGGGTCTCACAAAGATTTTTCTTCCTACGAGTCATGAGGATCTCGTAGGTGTATTTTCTCCTTAGGAGTCGTGAGGACTGCTAAGTGCATTTTCTCTTGAGAGTCCTAAGGATCTCATAAGAGAATTTTTCTTCCTTACAAGTCGAGAGGACTCGTAAGTGGTTGATGAGTTGACTTGTTCCCGAGTCGAAGCGTTGCTTCGACGGGGAGGTCGAGGGTTGACTTTCTCCGTTTTCTACGGTGTCAGGATTGACTTTCTCTACGGTGTCAGGATTGACTTTCTCCGTTTTCTATGGTGTCGGGGATCAAGTTTCTCCGTTTTCTACGGTGTCGGGGATCGACTTTCTCCGTTTTCTACGGTGCTGGGATCGACTTTCTCCGACTTTCTCCGTTTTCTACGGTGTCGGAGATCGACTTTTCTCCGTTTTCTATGGTGTCGGGGATCGACTTTCTCCATTTTCTACGATGCCGGGATCGACTTTCTCCGATTTTCTCCGTTTTCTACGGTGTCGGGATCGACTTTCTCTGTTTTCTACGGTGTCGAGGATCGACTTTCTCCATTTTCTATGGTGTCAGGATCGGCTTTCTCCATTTTCTACGGTGTTGGGGATGACTTTCTCCGTTTTCTACGGTGTCGGAGATCGACTTTCTCCATTTTCTATGGTGTCGGGGATCGACTTTCGGTTGTCTGTGAACCGCAGAGTCTTGGAATTGGGGACTTTGCCGTGGTTCCGATTGGTAGTGTCACGTCCGTATCCTGCTGGAATGAGGAGGAACACCGTTGCTAGTCTTCTGGGATGCAGATATTGCCGCTGAGACCTGACTCTCCCTTTGATAGAGTTTGTTGGGACATGTGGTTCCCTTTTCGTTTATGCCCATGGATTGTATACAGGGGTCAGTATGGACTTACCCGCAGGGCAAAAGTTTCATTTTATACGTATTTTTTTTGTTTTCTTTCCGCGATGCTCTATCATTTCAGCTTTTTGTACTGCGAAAGTCGCGATTGCCCAATCATTTTGGCTATTTTTCGCAGTGCCCAATCATTTCGGCTGTTTTTTTCTTTTTACTCACTACTTTTTATTGCGAGTTGCCCAATCATTTCGGCTATTTTTGTATGCATATATTTTACTTACTGATTTTGTTGCAAGTTGCCCCATCATTTCAGCTATTTCATATGCATTTTTGGCTCGCTGATTTTTATCGTGAGTTTAGACCTGGAATTTGATACCAATTTAGGCATCAGTATCACTACCACTGGGACATTGCCAGGAGCGAATCATTATTTGCCTTTGTCGATTCGAACAAAGGTGGTTTAGTAAACAGAGTTAGGATCCTGTCGACTAAGGCTTTTGACTTCATGAGCCGTAAGGTCTCATAAAGGTATTTTTCCCTACGAGTCGTGAGGATCTCATAGGTGTATGTTCTCCTTAAAAGTTGTGAGGATTTCTAAGCGGTGTTCTCTCTTATAAGTCGTAAGGATCTCATAAGAGCATTTTCTCCTTATAAGTCGAGAGGACTTACAAGTGTTGTTCACCAAGCGGGGAAATTTTGCGCCATTGGCGGAAACTTGGTGGGGGAGACATTTATTTATGCCCATGGATTGTATACAAGGGTCAATATTGAACCGTTTGTAGGGCAGTATTGGGGTGTATGACGGCTTAAGAACAGGTTCAGATCCCTGTAGCTTAAGGCTTTTGATTCCTATGAGCCGTGAGGGTCTCATAGGGGAATTCTCCTTACGAGTCGTGAGGATCTCATAAGTGTAACTTCTCCTTAGGAATCGTAGGGATCCCTAAGTGTGTTGCTCCTTTGTAAGTCGTAAGGATCTCACGCAGGTATTTTCTCCTTACGAGGTCGAGAGGACCTTTCAAGTGTCTTTTAACGAGATTGCGCCCTTTCGGGTTTTCACAAACTCGCTGGTAGCCCTGCTGTTTTTACTCACGGAGCCCTTTCAGATTTTCGTCCGTACCCATTTTTCTTATGGACGTACCGTTTTTTTTTGCACGTCAGCCTTAGGATGCTGCGGTTTGTAGTAGTTTACAGACGTTTTGGTCAGGCGTAGTATTTTTTCAAGAACCGATCGTTTATTGGCCTAAAGGGTCTTTCACCATGCATATTCATGAGCAAGTAAGCTCCACCTTGGTAGACTTTGTCTATGATATACGGGCCTTCATAGTTCGGCTTGAATTTCCCCCATTTGGCACGATTGGGGATCATAGGTCTTTTTACGACTAGCATGGGTTCGCTTTGGCAGAATGTTCTTGGCCTAGTCAATCTTTCGTACGAGCACGTCATCCTTGCTTTGTAAGCCTCCAGGTTTTGCTGCGCCATGAGCCGGGTTTCGTCAAGGGCGTCGAGCTCCTACAGCTGAAGATGAGTGTTCTCTTCGTCCGTTAGCTCATAATGAACTGCCACTCATAGAGAGGTTAGCTCTACCTCCAAGGGGAGTACTGCTTCTGTGCCGAATACCAATGCATACGGCGTTGTATTTGTGGCCGTTTTGAACGTAGTTCGATATGCCCGGAGTGCTTCATGCAATCTCTCATGCCAGTCCTTTCTGTTTTTGGACACCGTCTTCTTTATGATCTTCATCAAGGTCTTGTTGAAAGTCTCAGCCAAACCGTTAGCTCGAGGATTGTAGACCGAAGAGTATCTCCAGTCTATATTATGCTGTTGTGCGAAGCGGCTGATCTTGTGGCTTCTGTAGGCTGGCCCGTTATCGGAGATAATCAGTCGTGGAGTGCCGAACCGATAGGTGACATGTGTCTTGAAGAAATAGAGAATATTCTCCGTCTTCACTTCTCTTAGCGGTACTGCTTCTGCCCACTTGGAGAAGTAATCAGTTGTCGCCAATATGAACCGATGTCCTCTGGATGACGCTGGTTCGATAGGCCTAATTATGTCGGTTCCCCACATCTCGAACGGCCAGCTAGCCACTGTTAGGTGTAGCGGATTTGGATACTGGTGGATGAAGTATCCATGAATTTGGCATGAGTGGCACTACTTTGCGTATTCGAGGCAGTCTTGGATCATCGTGGGCCAATAGTAGCCCATCTTTTTGATCTTCAGCTTCATCTTCGACCCAGCTTGATGAGAACCGCAGAGTCTGTCGTGAGTTTCTTGGACGACTCTCCTTGCTTCTTCTGGTCCCAGGCATCTTAGCCACAGAGAGTCGAACGATCTCTTATACAGCGTGTCATTGACGAAGGCGAAAGACAGAGCTCGTTTCATGAGCTGATGTCTTTAGGACGCATCTTCAGGTGTTCGACGGGATTTGAAGTACTCTATAAAGACTTCCCTCCAATCTTTAGCCTTCTCCTGGTCTTTTATTTGTAAGGCCGTTTGCTCGGTCGCTTCCTTTTCTTCGGATGACTCTGGAGATATTTCCGCTGGCGCAAGAACCTGACGGCTTTGTACCACGATCCTTACGTCATCGAGGTTTTCGCTAGCCAGTTCTTTAGCGAGTTTGGCTAACGCATCTGCTTTGCTATTTTCCGCACGCGGTATGCTTTCCAGGGCGTAATCTAGGATTTGAGTCAGCAATACTTCACCAACTCTGGTTTGCACGTTTGATAGTCGCCGTTTACTTGACTAACGACCAATTGGGAGTCTCCGTATATGAGGAGGTTTTCGATTCCCATGTTGACAGTGATCTCAAGACCTGCCATCAAAGCTTCATATTTGGCTTCATTGTTCGTCCTCGGCTCTGTTAAGGAAAAGGCAAAGCGCATTATCCCTCCTTGTGGAGTCATGAAGATGAGGCCTACCCCAGATTTGATTATGGGGGAGCTATGCTTTCGCTTCTTCATAGAAGATGCTCCGTCGAAATAGAGTTCCCATCGGGTATCATTCTCTCTGCTCCCCCCGTTGATCGTGTCAAACGCGTGTTCGTTTAGCAATTCACAATTTAGGGGTGAATCGGTGGGTATCAAATGCTCAGCGAGGAAGTCGGCGATGGCCTGGCCTTTTACTGTCTTGAGCGGTCGATATGTTATTAAGAATTCCATTAAGAGTAGGGCCCATTTAGTGAGCTGCTCTTTTAGCATGGCTCTTGACATCAAATATTTGAGAGGACCCACTTTTGATATGAGGTGGACCTCATGTGCCAACGCATAGTGTCTGAGCTTCGTTATCGTGAAGATTAATGCCAAGCAGTGTTTCTCAATAGGGGAGTAGTTGTTTTCTGCCCCTAGGAGAACTCGACTCAAATAGTAGAGGGATCTTTCCTTCCCTTGGTCGTTCTTCTGTGCCCATAGCGCGCCTAAAGAACCTTCAAGGGCGGTTGTGTACAGGATTAGGGGTCCCCTTGACCGGAGCGGTTAGTACCGGCGGATTCTGCAGCTATTGCTTGATTTCGTCCAGCGTGCTTTGGCATTTGCGATCGCAAACGAACGGGGTCCCCTTCTTCATTAAATGACCGTAGGGGCGGTATTTACCGGAGAGGTTGGCTGTGAACCGTCGGATATACACGAGCTTTCCTTGGAGAGACCGCTGTTGCTTGAGAGTTCTTGGCGGAGGCATTTCCATGATCACCTTGATCTTCGACGGGTCTATCTCGATGCCCCGGTGTCGTACGATGAATCCTAGGAATTTACCTGAGGAGACTCCGAATGCGCATTTGAGAGGGTTCATCTTTAAGTTGTATTTCCGAAGATGCTGAAACACGATCTTTAGATGCTCCCAATGTTCTTCGTATGATTTGCTTTTAAACACGAGGTCGTCGATATAGCACTCGACGATTTCATGTATGAGGTCGTCGAAAATCTTCGTCATGTCCCTCTGATAGGTGGCGCCGGTGTTCTTCAGACCGAAAGGCATTACTTTGTAGCAGAATATGCCCAGAGGAGTCTGGAAAGCGGTATGCTTCTGGTATTCGGGATGCATCTTTATCTGATTGTACCCTGATGAGCCATCCATGAAAAAGAAGACTTCGTGAGTGGACGTGTTGTCTATCATCAGCTCAGTAACGGGTACGGGAAAATCATCCTTCGGATAGGCTTTGTTAAGGTCCCGAAAGTCCACGCAGATGCGCACCGTCCCATTCTTCTTCATCACTGGGATGACGTTGGCAATCCAGTCGGGGTATTGCACTTCTTGGATGAAGCCAGAATCGATTAGCTTCTTGACCTCGGCGTTGATGCTCATTTCAAGTTCGAGCCACATTCTTCTCGGCGCTTATTTGACTGGCTTGATATCCAGAGATATTGCTAATTTATGGACGGCTATTTCTGAATCTAATCCCGGCATCTCGGAATAGTTCCATGCGAAGCAATCTTTATACTGCATGAGCACGTCCTTCAGCGTAGCCGCCTTTTCTTCAGACAACAGCTCATTGACGAACGTCGGCCATGGGTGGTTTGCCGTCCCCAAGTCGATTTTTCTGAGGTTATCTGCAGTAGTATGTATCCCATCTTCCAGCTCTTTTGGCACCGGTGGAAATTCTGAGATCAACCTATCTTCATCCTCATTTCGAAGCACCAGGAGAGGTCATCCATGTCCTCGGGCACTCCTTCTTCTGGCAGTGTTATCACGTGACAAGTACAAGATCTTTTCCAAGACCGATGTTGATCTGGTTCTACTCTCACTGTATACGTGGCTTTCGGTACATGCTTTTGTGGTGGGGCCACCTTCCAATTGTCGGATAGAGCGAACCTGTCGAGTTGATATTGGTCCTCGACCCAGTTTTTGAAGGTGAAGCAGTTTTCAAGAGGATGTCCTATCGCTCGGTGATAGGAGCAATAATCCGGGTGAGAGACTTCGTCTGCTTGCTCAGGGTGTTTGGACTCCAGGAGCGTAATCATTTGATGTTTCATGACAAGATCGAATATCTTCCTTGTCTTGTCTTGAGGAAAAGAATATGCTCGACCCATCTTCTTTATAAGAGATGGATCCCGACTGCTCAATTCTCGATTGCGTGGCTTCTTAGAACCGCTTTGCCTCTGTCGAACGTTTTTTCCGTTCTTTAGATTGTTTTTACCTCTGCGTCGGGTCTTTTGTATGACGGGCTGGCGACGAAGGGCATCGTCATTCTCCGTAGCCTGCTGAAGGAAGCGCTACGTCCTGGCTTTCTCGTAAATGGCCATTTTACGGTTGTGGTCATCTCGAACCTTTTGACCCGCCTCCCTTATTAGCTTTTCCATCTGTTCTTCAAATGACAGACTTGACATTTTTACGGCGGGATCTCGTTTTGGTTCAACTGCAGCGTCTTCTAACAGAGCGTCCCCTTCTTCATGAAGTCATGTATAACGTAGCAGCCATGGAATTGCTCCTATTTCGTGGATTGAACATATCCAAGCCCAATCATTTCCATTCTCCCGTTGGGCAATTTTCGCTGAGTTCCAAGAAAGTTCCAGATCCTGTTGTAGAGCTGAGCTTGTCGAGCAGTCTGTTTGAAGGGTAAGCCTTGTCGCTTGAACAGCCTTTTTAATCCTTCTGTGTAGTATCTGGGCAGACGGATGGGCTGGAGCCTGTCAAGTGTAGAATCGGCACCATGCCAGATTTCTTTCTCCACTTTGGTTTCCATGGATCGATAAAAGAGGACCGCCTTTTCATCTTTTCGCCTGGGAGGGATGTAGAACGTCTGCAGTTCTTGCACACTATAGGTATCAAGTGCGTCGAGCTCTTTGTAATGTTTTTGCGGAACCATGGCGATTTGCAAACTCTGTTCATCACCAGTGAAGGCTTGTATTGATGGCCGAACAGAAAATACTGCATTGACCTCATCTTCAGAGTCGCTGCCGAAGACCAACATAGGAGTAGATGGTCCAGGCTTGTTGCATTGGGGGTGTTCCCGAATAGACTATCTCTTCTTCCTCCTCGGTATCACTCCCGAAGACCGGAATAGTGGTGATTGCTTTTTGCTTGTCCTCCGGTTTATGGCATCTTTCCGTGTCTTCGAAGTTTGGTAAGAAGTACTTTGCATCTTCGTACTTTCGGACTTCATTCACGGAGAATGGGTTCAGCTCCCCTGTCACAGTATACTCGAGACCATCCTTGAAATACTTCATACACTGATGTTGTGTAGAAGGGATGATGTTGTACTCGTGTAACCAAGGCTTGCCGAGCAAAGCGTTGTAGCAAGTCTTGGCGTTAATGACGTGAAACTTGATGTCAGTGACGAGCATCCCAAAGCATAACGTCAGTATCACAGACCCGAGCGTCCGTGATGTCTGGGAGTCGAATCTGGAGATAGTGATTTTATCCCGAGCGAGGTGTTGAGCGCTCATGCAGATTTCTTTTAACACCCTCACATTTAGGAGGTTGATAGAGGACCCGTTATCAATTAGGATCTTCCCTATCTTTATGTCATGGCAGTATCCAGTGACGTACAAGGGACGGTTGTGCTCGCACGTCCGAAGGAGGAGATCTTCATCGCCGAAAGTGACGTCAGCAGTGTGCACTTCTTCCAGCTCATCCTTCATCTTTTCTTCGGTAAGGAAATCTTGAAACTGCTCGGGCTCTTGTAGTGCCTTGATCAAAGAACCTCTCGCCTCTTTGGATAGCAGAAGGGCATCGAGAATACTTAGCTGCGAGGGTATCTTCCTCACGTGTGCCAGAACATTGTAATCCACCTTGTTTTTCTTTGGCGGGTCCTTGGCTGTCATCTCTTTGATGACTTGATCATCGAGGGCGATATCTTCAGGGACTTTTTCCTTCCCTTTATCTTTTTTACTCGACCCCTTATTTTTGGGTCCGAGATTCTTCTCGGGTAACGTGCAATTACGCAGCTGAATGTTCTCGCAGGTCTTCGTCTCTCCTGCTTCAGAGATAGATTCCTTGAAGAGAGGGCCGAGGGCTATTTCTTCATCGGAATCGCTCCCGAAGGTAAGAACTTGCGATTCCTTGCTATCAATCATGTGACAGTTGCCGGCAGTTCTTTTATGCTCATCAGTCATGCTTCTTTGCTCTCGACGAGTCTTATGCTTCAATCGCCTGACGTGTTGCCGGTGGGCAACATATCCTTGCCACCAGTTTTTAAAGGCATTGCACTCTTCAGTAGGGTGCGTGGTCCTCCGATGGTACAAGCAGTAGTTTGGATGTCCATCCGTTTCGTCAAGGTGTATCCCGCTAGGAGTGTTTCCTTTTGAGGATGGCAGCTTCATTCCTATTGACAGGGCTTTAGCGAATCGTTTCCTCATTTTAAGCCCGCTTCTGTCTGCCTCAGGCGTGCTTTGATCTGGTTGGAGTGTTTCGTGACCCATGACTTCTTTAAATTGACGCCGACTCCTAGCCTTTTCAAATATGGCCATTTCGCGTTCTTAAACATCCTTGCTCTTCTGACGGGCTTCGTTCAGCAGTAGGTCGATCATCTCGTCAGACGGTTCCAAGGGTTTTGGCTTCGACCCTGGCCCCAGCTCCTTTATGTTGTTTTCTAACGCCGAGTGAGCTTCTTCGTAAGTTAACGCTGAATGAGAGATCATGTGGCAACTTGCCACATAATCCTCAGATTCTTCTGACGAGTCATCTCCGTCGTCGTTATCTCCGCTCTCAAGGATATTGTTGAGAAATTCCTGGAGTGTGACCGGGGTTCACGCCTTTTGGTTGTATTCCTCCAGCGCATCAATATGTTTTTGCAGGTCTATGCGCTTGTCATCAGGCTTCACGGGCTTTTTGGTCTTCTTCTTCTTCTTTGAAGACTTTGACGGCTGGGCATGGGCGTTTTGACTAGCGCTACCAATTCTTGGTGTCAGGCGTGGTTTCAGCATTCCCTCAATGACCTCGGGTTCCAGCGGACTTTTCCACCTGATCGGCGGACATGTTTGGAGATCCTTCACCATTCTTTTCGTTTTGGCTGAAAGAGCGACCTCCCATAGAGCTTCTTCTACAAAAGAGCACGATGTCCCTGGTGTGTCCACCTTTTTAAGAGCGTGCGGCTGAGGCGGTCTTACTTTCCAATCTCGGACAGTGCGAATTTGCCCTGTTGGTATTGGTCCTTAATCCAGCCTTTGAAGACGAAGCAATTTTCGATTGGATGGCCTACTAATTGGTGATAGGGGCAGTAATTAGGATTGTTGACATTACCAGGCTGTAGTGGGCATTTTGGATCCGGCAAGGTGATGAGCCTGTTGCGTACCGCCAGCTTGAACAGTCTCCTCGTTTTATCCGGGGGAAACGAATAAGGGCGCTTCAGCTTCTCGTTAAAGAATCGCTGTCTATCGTCTTGGCGATCAGTTGGTTTTAGACCACTGGGCTAATGCTGAGCATTGGCGACGAAGGTTGCTTTCCCTTTCCCCTTTTCATTTTGAGTATCCATTTTCGAGGAAGACGGTCTATGGCCCATCTGATCTATTTGGGCCAGCTTGTCAATCAAGGCCTAGAAGGTAGTCGGCTGGAAAACATCATGAACTGGGATATGGTCGCCTGTGGATCGAGGGTACCCACGAACATGCCTACTGCAGGAGCTTCTTCGATGTGTTGTTCGCATTTCGACCATAGGTTCCGCCACCGGATTGCATACTGAACCCATGTTTCTCCCGGCTTCACCCTGGCATTGATCTGTAAGTCTACGGTAGCGCCCAGGCCGTCTTTCCAAGGCCAAAATGCGGAAACAAAAACTTTTCTTTAACTAGAAAACGACACTACCACGGACTATAAGACCCAGATCAGACCATTAACCAACTACTAGCCAACTAGAGAAAGGGGTAGAGAGCTATACCGAGCGATCCGTGTCCTTCGGTCTTCGGCCACCATCCCGATCTCCCCACGGCATCTCCGGTCTCGATCTCCTTGTCGGAAAGGGCACCACATCACCGAGTCTTTTTACAGACTCCCAACTCTGAACCAAGGCAACTCGGACACGAAGTTGGCTAGCCGACATGTCCAAGATTGCTATAGACTGAGTGTAGAATGCTATGTCTCAAGGGGTTAATGAAGTTGTCATTTTGATGTGGAGGAAAAATGAGCAAGAGGAATGAGCTTGAGGATTTTTCTTTTTCAATGAAATGAACCAAAAATCCTCACACCAAAAATGAATCTCCCTCCCCACACAATAGTGGCCGGCCATGCATAAGAGAAGAGGGGGGAGGTGTGTGAATAATGCAAGAAAGAGAATGATGAGTGATCATCATGAAGAAAGTCTTTTCCAAAGGCTTTTTCAATCCCATCTCCATAAAGCAAGCAATGATGAACAAAAAGAAGTCAAAGGATGCTAGAACCATCATGAACCCTCCACCACAAAAAACACCCTTCTTTTTGCTAATTTGCACATTTGCAAATAACCCCCTCCACACCAATTTTCAGCCAAAGAAAGATAGAAAGGAAAATGGCCGAAACGGAATGCAAGCTGGCAACTTCAAAAAAGCGATCCCGTAATAAATTATAGGAAAACCCCGCGACTGTATATACATACCCGCATTTGTATTCCGACCGAATACAAATGCAATGAGACAAAATCTACACTGTATAATACTAGGATCCGGCTTAAACCAAAGCCCGCTAGTATTATCCGTCCGAACCATGACACGTGCACAAGTGCACGCGTATGTTCGAATCCTGCCATAAACCCATATGGCCTCTACAACGTTTCGCCCGAAACTTGAGAAACTGTCTGTGGGGGACTCTAAAGACTCGTCAATACTTTGGCTGTGGATTTAACCACTAGCACGTCAGAAGTATTAGCCGTACGTAACGGGATACCGGGTATTGAACAAAAGGGAAGTCGATGAGCAAACTCATCCTGACACCCTACTGAGCCTGTCAGTGACAATATCTGTACTGTCCGGTCCGTTCGTCTATGAGCATCTCATGGCGGGCCTAGGGGGTTGGTAAAAGTCAGACCCCCAAAAGCGGTACAACTCGTGTCGGAGTGTAGCCCAGAACACCCTGAGATGCTACTGGAATACCTACCAGTAAATCTCCTGCCTTGGCCAAGGACTTTGTGTAATGGCTCTCCTAGACACAGTGCGATCTCACCTTCAATACCGGTAGAGACGAAACCCCTACCAATCCGCTTACTGCCTCCATGTGGCTCAGGACTGTACCCAACTAAAACCTGTTTGCACGATTCCTTTGAGCCGTGGTAGGGTAGTAATCAAAGTACAGTGGGAACTCACACGAGACAAATGACGATCTCAGGTCGATGAACTAACCTGTACACATGTCACCAGGAAACTGCTATCTGACGTCAGGTATAATACCAACTAGCATGTTCCCGGCGAGTCCTGTCCGGTTTACTCATAACCCAATGAGCACCTGTATACATCTTAGGTGAACCAACTGACACCAGTGGCTTGTGAGTCCGGCCACCGCCCCTCGTCGGGGTCTTGACTGTATACACTAGTCTACTCTGGAGTATCGATACCCTGTCTCGAAAACTCCCATGACTAGGGACCTTTTAAGGATGTGCTTATAGACCCCAGCTCCTATGTATATGATTGCCATCATACTGCTGGCCGTCAAGCAAGAATCCTAAGGGCTCTATCAACGCGCAATAGTGACTTGTAAGGTCACCTAAAGCAGTACACGATGATAAAGATAAACCAGATAGCATACTATCATCTTGAGTAAGGCTGTCCTACCGGTATAAGTCCTCCCTCAATCATTACAATCACGTGCCTGTGATCCAATAATTGACTCCGAGGGCACTATATCCAACAATCTCCCACTTGCACTCAAGGCTAATTATTGCGATGTCGCATACTCACAGCCCGTGTGATACCGAACACCCAACTCCTCTACTAATCAGTCTCACAAAACCCGTTTGCAAAACTAATGCGTTCGAGGATTAGCCTCAGTGAGTGGATCCGCTCTGATGTTTCTTTTTATGTTTCTCTTTATCTCATGTTCGCGGAGAAACCCATCTCCTGAAATGAGCAATACCTGTCTCAGAATATGTTTGGATATCTGATGGGACCTAGCTCATAAATGAACTCCAAATCCAAACTTCTTAGACTGTATCGTCAACTGAACTTAATCAGTATCCTGCATAATGCCTCCCTCAGTGTCCGCTTGGATCACCTGTCCAAAACACTGCCCCTCGTCAGAGGGAAAACTATAACTCTGACAGTCACTCTGTCATCCAGGTCACCTTGGAAGCCTGGAATGATAACTGTCTCCTAAAAGAGGCTGTTGTTATCATATCCCTAGAACATTCACTTATGTTCTAAAACTGCTTCCGAATGTTTCTCCAGGATTGGATCAATATCAACTTACTGCATCTCGTGCAAAAACAATATCTGGTGTGGTACTTGACATCTCATGATTGACTCAATTGCCTAAGCAAGTGATCTGCCAATCATGCACATCCCTCTCCCCTTTAGTCTGTAAGACACCTTCAGAGAGGGTGACTCCATCACCTGCAGGTACACTACCATGCCAGGAGTCGTCCATTCTAAAACACCTTTAGAATGCTGTCTACGTACCCAGATTGGGACACTTCCCAAATCTAGATTTAAAACCATAGATCTAGTAACCAGAATATCTGATATAATATCCAAGCTTTATGTGGAGAAATCACTGTGTGACAACTAAAGTATAACCGATCGTAGTATAGGAATTTCACTTCTTACTCTGTGTATGTCATCCAAATACCAGGACATCACACCCTACTACCTTCTTAACAGATCCATCCCCTATTCTGATGAAGTCAAACCTATGACTGTCACATCAGAAATAGATGATCTATCTCCGCTATATCTGCTTTAGTCCATAAATAGACATAAGCTACTTGTCCACTATGCTTCCGCTGCTCCCACTGACTATGACAACCCTCTGGCAGAGTCATATACACGTACACTTCTGAAGCCAGTTCAGAACGACGCTATATTCATCCTCCTGCCGGGTCTCATAGTTTGGAACAACAGCAATGGAAGTCTGGGTAAACAAGAATCTCCCTGTCACCGTCTTTGAGCATACCGAAGTACCTCTCGAGTGCCTGAGGCTACCCACCATATCTGCGGAGTGGCTAATGGAATGTCAAACCAGATTGAATCTTTAGGTTCTTATCAAATTTTCAGTAATCGTTTGCGGTTCTGGAATCACCTCCAGTTCTACCATACTCCCACTTCTGTTTTCTGAAAAAATCCATTTTTACTAAAACTGTGGCGAGTTAAGAAAATATCACTATTGATCTTCCAGATGGTAGAAAGTCAACCCTCGTGATAGCCCGGGTCAACCCACAAACTGCCATTACAGAAACGTGCCTTGAGTTATCCAGAGTCTGGTTTTAAGCATAAGCCGGAAAACTCCCCGTACCTTAACATCGTTAAGATATGAACCGTTCTATATCCAATATAGAAACAGAGTCACTGATTTAATTGGAATCAGATTTAAATCATGCAACTGTTTCCAGTGCATGTCAACTAAATGGAGAGAGGCCGATCAACATTACTCAACTTAGGAGTGCTTCCAATTATGAGTAACCTGAAAGAGAAGCAAGTTCTCATAATCATTACTATCAACTGAATACCATACACAAGTATCTACATTTTCGATCACCTTGAAGAATTCTGATACTTGCAACGCCTGGTTCTCTACTTTACTCTTATACCTATAACTTCTCAAAACTATGACCTTATGTTTCTACGAAACACCTGTCTAAGAACTAGAGAAGTCACAAGTAAACAGAATATAGTACGAGGACCAACCCCTCTGTCCTCATGGACACTGGACAACATACAATACTCTGTATAAGTCCCCTGAGTCTAATAACTCATTCCCTGTGTGTCGTAGGTTGAAAACTGTACTTATGGTTAAGAAGAATTACACCGCCGTTTAATGCTCCTTACCTAACCATCCACTGATATAGGTAAATGTCATGGACATAATTTCAAAAAGTTATATCTCACTTTATAAAAATAAACGTACAGATATATCAATTTGAAATTGGTGCATAACAACGGATATTCAAAACGAAATATTTGCCGTTCGGCAAACAACCCAGGCGATTTCCTCAAATATCACCAATCACTACGAATCCCGATATAATGAGGATGATCACCCAATTCCCAATAACTTACTCCCACTCATCATCTGTAAAACCATACGGATATGAGAATCATACCTGGTAAATACATACCCTGGAGCAAGTGTCTAATTAGGAAATCTGTTTTCTATTAACAATGCACAGTGAAACTGAAACATGTAAATGTTTCGAAAGGGTATCCGGGTATTCCTAGTAATGCCTCTTCCATTATCCGGATTCACAACTGTAACCGTATATTTCTTTGCCATCTCTCCAAATCCCTTCATATGTCTTTAGTCATTACTTTCTGTACACCCTCTTAGGCTAAATGGTTTTCTTCCTTCCCTACCTTTCGGCACCAGCCTACGGTTTGGAAGAAGACTATCCAATAAGCATAATGGGTGTACTGTCCTAATCTTAGGAGCACTCGCAACCCGAGAGAAGGTAAAGATAAAAGACACCTGAATAAACCTTATTCCTATTTCTCCTGAACCAGAATCCATCCCCGAACTGGAACAAGTTCCTTTCGAGTTCGTATATAACCATACGATGGAGTATCCAAATGACCGTGGATCTTCGTAGTGATACGGAGTGTTCTGGAGAAATACAAAGGTGAAGTAGGAGTGGCGATGAAATACTTGGTTTTGGTCGTGAATAGCAGTCGCATTTTACTTTGCCCTCTTTCTAATCCCTTTATTTGTCTTTACTTAATACCTTCTGTACACCATCGTTAGGCTAATTGGTTTTCTTCATTCCTTACCGTTCGGCACCAGCCTATGGTTTGGAAGAAGACTATCTAATCAGTGTAATAGGTGTACTGTCCTAATCCAAGGAGCACTCGCAACCTGAGAGAAGGTAAAAGGAAAAGACAACTGAATAGTCCTATTCATTTTCTCCAGAACCGGAAACCATCCTCGAATCTGGAACAAGTTCCTTCGAGTTCGTATATAACCATACGATAGTTTTATCCAATGGAAGTGGATGTTCGTAGTAATACGGGGTGTCCTGGAGAAAAGGGTAAGAGTAGGAGTGGCAATGAGGTATGCAACTCTGACAATCCAAAATCCTGTGTTATAAGAAGGTTCGGTTAATCTTGGTCACTGAGTCATAGTCAAGGGTCGGGTCATGGTCGCTGCCAAAGAGAGAGAGAAAAGAAACACTCAGCGTGCACTCTAACCTAGATCAGAATGGTTATCACTTTATCTAATCAGGAAACCTTCCACTGTAATCTCAAATTCTCCTCCAAACCTGAAAGAAGAATTAGTCGGGATCACCCGAGGAGTAAACCAACTCATCAGTGGGAATCGGGATCCAACTATCATCGCATGATAACGTGACGGAATCCACTCACGTTATCACACTCCAGAAGGTATGCGCATGCCTGGCAAGTTTCAGTTTCTTTAGAAACTCCCGATGTAATTTTTACCCCTAGGACCCAAGTGACCTTGACGAATAATCAACAAATCAAAAGGTCCTAGTCAAGTTCAACCCATCATTATCTTGATTGCGTTAAACCCACCCGCACGACCCTTGACGAATAATCAACAAAGTCGTACGACCGTCCTAACCAATCCACATATCCATGAGACAGAAAGCATTACAGAGCTACCGCACACTACGCCTCGGCGAATAGCAACGACAAACGTAGCGCGAATACTAAGCAATACTAATCTGAAATGACGGAGGGCTACGAATGGTTTTTGGCGAAAAACCTTTTACCGTAATGAACTTGATATCGTTGAAGGAACTGGATAACCTTTTATAAAAATATAGTGACGAAAACCTTTGCTAAAGAGCTCACTCCCGGTGAAGGGATCTCGGCTCTTTCCCCGTAGAATGAGGTGCAGTATATTCCAACTGAATACCACGATGCAAAGCAAAAGGTAATCGGCTATAATGAAGTTATTACCCTGACGCAAACTTCTGTCCAAGGGGTCACTCCCGGTGAAGGGATCTCGGCCCTTGCCTCGTCGACTGAGGTGCTGGATATTCATAATCGAATACCACTGTGCAAAACAAAAGAGAACGTCCTTGCAATAACAACTTTTTGAAAAATGTTCCAACAATATCAGAATAGGTTTGTTTAGCTTGCATTGATCCGAATCAATGCAGTCCCATCAATTGATCACACCAATAAAGAACGAAAATACGATGTACGTATATGCCATCCGCATTCGCCAATGGGTCCCGTCATCACCCGTTAGGTTACTTAACTAACGACAGAGCGGGGACTGGACTAGCGCGGGTGTAAAACATATACAACATCTATTAGTATATATATCAATATATAATAATCGCTCAAGGCGTGATAAAATGCAACATCACAGAAATGTAATAAACATCACAGAACAATACAGATATCTGGGATCCCCGGGTTTCATAGAGCCGCTACTGAAACCCGACGTTCCCCTGGTCGTGTGGATAGCTTGTGCAATGAAATCCTAGACCCCTACGGGCGCGGCAAGTTACCCGCCAAAACCTGAAGCGAGACAGCCCCCTTCAACAACGTGAATGGACCACCCAGCACTTCACGGAATCCGGTAACTTGAGCACCCCTCCTTGGGTCAACCTGTACCCCCTATGAGTGCGGCGAATAGCCCGCTAATTCTAGAGTGAAGCCCCCTCCGTCTCAAAGCCATGAGATACGGGCCCGTTGCCCTCTAGAACCCGGCTACCCGTGCACCCCTCCGCGGGGTAATCCTAGTATAGAAAGTAAAATATACAACGGGTACATCGACCTCAGCCCGGTCGTGCCCCAAAAGAATAATATACAAACAGGCAGTGACGACAGTCCACATGTCGGACGCTCGCCCCGCAATATCAAATGTACATATACAACCAAACTTTACTACCATTGCATCCAGGCTATCCACCACGACAAATCCGCATCATCACAGCACAATACAGAACATCAACGTGAATGTCACGTTCGTAAATCCGTCTAAAAGAGCTATAGCAATTAGACAGGATTTACCGATCAAATGACATTCACGGTCGCAGATATAATGTAAATACTGTGAACTAATATATTTAAAATTTTCGATCGACTAAATTTCCCGAAGTGGTCCCCAAGCACAACTGTAGCACTCAAAATAAATCTGGGCCCAAACAGAATATACCAAAAACCCCAATTCCAACACAGAGACACCTGTAGAAAATTTGGTACAGTAAAGAGATATAATGGCGGCGGAACAGTGGAAACAAGCTACCAAATTTTCCCAGAACTCTTAAAAAACCCTGCACGAATTTCTGCAATACACTAAATGATTTTTTGAGCACAAAACAGAATCGACAGAAACTGTGTTTTTGAAATTGTGGTTTTGGAATTTTTGTTCGATCGAAGTTCTAAACATGTTAGAGCAAGCTAGAAAAGGTTAATGACGTGTCTCTGATACCATGTAAGTCTACGGTAGCGCCCCGACCGTCTTTCCGAGGCCAAAATGCGGAAACAAAAACTTTTCTTTAACTAGAAAACGGCGCTACCGCGGACTATAAGACCCGGATCGGACCATTAACCAACTACTAGCTAACTAGAGAAAGGGGTAGAGAGCTATACCGAGCGATCCGTGTCCTTCAGTCTTCGGCCACTATCCCGATCTCCCCGCGACATCTCCGGTCTCGATCTCCTCGTCGGAAAGGGCACCACATCACCGAGTCTTTTTACGAGCTCCCACCTCTGAACTAAGGCAACTCGGACACGAAGTTGGCTAGCCGACGTGTCCAAGATTGCTGTAGACTGAGTGTAGAATGCTATGTCTCAAGGGGTTAATGAAGTTGCCATTTTGATGTGGAGGAAAAATGAGCAAGAGGAATGAGCTTGAGGATTTTTCTTTTTCAATGAAATGAACCAAAAATCCTCACACCAAAAATGAATCCCCCTCCCCACACAATAGTGGCTGGCCATGCATAAGAGAAGAGGGGGGAGGTGTGTGAATAATGCAAGAAAGAGAATGATGAGTGATCATCATGAAGAAAGTCTTTTCCAAAGGCTTTTTCAATCCCATCTCCATAAAGAAAGCAATGATGAACAAAAAGAAGTCAAAGGATGCTAGAACCATCATGAACCTTCCACCACAAAAAACACCCTCCTTTTTGCTAATTTGCACATTTGCAAATAACCCCCTCCACACCAATTTTCAGCCAAAGAAAGATAGAAAGGAAAATGGCCGAAACGGAATGCAAGCTGGCAACTTCAAAAAAGCGATCCCGTAATAAATTACAGGAAAACCCCGCAACTGTATATACATATCCGCATTTGTATTCCGACCGAATACAAATGCAATGAGACAAAATCTACATTGTATAATACTAGGATCCGGCTTAAACCAAAGCCCGCTAGTATTATCCGTCCGAACCATGACACGTGCACAAGTGCACGCGTATGTTCGAACCCTGCCATAAACCCATACGGCCTCTACAACGTTTCGCCCGAAACTTGAGAAACTGTCTGTGGGGGACTCTAAAGACTCGTCAATATTTTGGCTGTGGATTTAACTACTGGCACGTCAGAGGTATTAGCCGTACGTAACGGGCTACCAGGTATTGACCAAAAGGGAAGTTGATGAGCAAACTCATCCTGACACCCTACTGAGCCTGTCAGTGACAATATCCGTACAGTCCAGTCTGTTCGTCTATGAGCATCGCATGGCGGGCCTAGGGGGTTGGTAAAAGTCAGACCCCCAAAAGCGGTACAAGTCGTGTCGGAGTGTAGCCCATAACACCTTGAGATACTACTGGAATACCTACCGGTAAATCTCCTGCCTTGGCCAAGGACTTCTTGTAATGGCTTTCCTAGACACAGCACGATCTCAACCCCAATACCGGGAGAGACGAAACCCCTGCCGATCCGCTCACTGCCTCCATGTGGCTCGAGACTGTACCCAAATAAAACCTGTTTGCACGACTCCTTTGAGCCGTGGTAGGGTAGTAATCAAAGTACAGTGGGAACTCACACGAGACAAATGACGATCTCAGGTCGATGAACTAACCTGTACACATGTCACCAGGAAACTGCTATCTGACGTCAGTTATAATACCAACTAGCATGTTCCCGGCGAGTCCTGTCCGGTGTACTCATAACCCAATGAGCACCTGTATACATCTTATGTGAACCAACTGACACCAGTGGCTTGTGAGACCGGCCACCGCCCCTCGTCGGGGTCTCGACTGTATACACTAGTCTATTCTGGAGTATCGATGCCCTGTCTCGAAAACTCCCATGACTAGGGACCTTTTAAGGATGTGCTTATAGACCCCAGCTCCCATGTATATGATCGCTATCATACTGCTGGCCGTCAAGCAAGAATCCTAAGGGCTCTATCAACGCGCAATAGTGACTTGTAAGGTCACCTAAAGCAGTACACGATGATAAAGATAAACCAGATAGCATACTATCATCTTGAGTAAGACTGTCCTACCGGTATAAGTCCTCCCTCAATCATTGCAATCACGTGCCTGTGATCCAATAATTGACTCTGAGGGTACTATACCCAACATGATCAATGCTGTGATTGGGGTGCGTTCGCTAGCGCTTGCGAAACGCTGGGTGAATAGCAATTCCATCTCCGTAAAAGTTTTGACGGAGTCGTTGGGAAGCTCTGAATACCATTCGAACACCGTCTCCGCTAAGCTGCCGACGAATTGGCGAAGCAGTAGCTTATCATCACCTCCAGTGTTGCTGCACAGAGCCCTGAACTGAGCAACATGTTGATGGGGATTGCCTGTTCCCTTGTATACGTGGAACTTAGGAATCGTGTATTATGGCGGGTACTTAATCTGATCGTACCAGCTTGGATATGGTCGTTCGGTTCTGACGACTTGGCCAGCGGCTTCATTCGCTTGATGAGCTCGTATCTGTTGAGCTATATAATCATCGAGCGCAGCTTTCAAGATTGTTTCCTTCTTTGCAGTTGAAGAGGCCGGAAGAGAGTTTGATGTCTCTCCTCTATCGTCTTCAAGGATAATCAGGGGGTTTTCAGCTGGAGGATCCGGCTGTATCATCATCCCGACTATATCTTGGAATAAAAGCGCCAATTGTTTTATGTTGGCCGCTTGTTCCGCGGCCTCTTTGTCTTTCCTCTCGAGCATTCTTCAGAGGAATTCGGTATCAGTTTCCTGTTCTTGACGCTGTTCCGACGATGTTTACGGGCTTGCTATTAGCCTGGTGAGTGCAGCCATGGTTGTCAGCATCTCCTGGAGCTTTTGCTGTAGTTGCTCCTGAGCCTTTGTCACTGATCTGGTGAAAGGTCGATGGCCCGTGGAGATACGGCTATCCTCTTTCCCGTATGCCATATAAATAGTGTGCACCACCATGCCCCCAGACTTGGGGCGTTTAGGTTCATTGTCCTTTAGATTCGTCGCAGACACGGGGATTTTCTCCGGCCTTCTTCTTTTGTGAGTGGTCGAAGTTGAGGGGGCCGTTGCAGCGGGCACCCAAGTAGACGACACCTTCTGTGGTACGACAGGGTGGTCCTTCTCTTCCCGAACTTTCATCTTCTTCGGTCGGCGGGAGTAGTCTTGGTTGATCACCGAGTCTTGGACCTGTCGCCAGACCTTATGAATTTTGGAGGACAGCCGCTGAGGGAGCTGTTCTGGCTTTGTCTTTGTAGCATTCTCCACAGGTGGAGGAGATCTTTTCAGCACGACAGTCGGAGAGTTCTTACGGACCCTCCAAATGGTTCAAAGCTGTTCTCAGTTGGAACAGCAGTGTCGACTTCTACCGTCGGAGCCAGCAGGGTAAGTCCAGATGGGGAATTGCCCCCAGCTTTCCTCACTCGGCGCCAGTGGCGACGTCGAGCGTGTCGAGCAGACGGTATTGGTTCAGCTATGGGGGTGGCTTCATCATGCCCTCCGTCCTGGTGAAAGGTTGCTGTTGGTGCCAGCCTATCGAAGACTGGCGCCCGCTGAGAGGGAATGATCAGTCTTGAAAAGACCGACTTTTTGGCAGGGGAAGCGGCCTTGGTTACTTCACCTAGAGTAAGAGCTGAAACAGCCAGTCTTGTGAAGACCGACCCCTTAGCAGGAGAAGCCGCCTTGGCGACTCCAGGAGCAGGAATGGCTATCCGCTTCGGGATAACCCCTTCAGGTATTGTGGGCTTCTTGACGGGCCCATTTGAGCTTCGGCTCAGCCTATCAAAGACTGAGGTGCTGGATTTGGACGACCCGTTGAGAGGGGCTATGGTAGTCGTAAGCCGATCAAAGACTGACTTCTTTGGAGCTTCTTGTGACGGCAGTAGGGCGTTGAAGCTCATGGGTGGGAACATGGTCCCAAAGAACAACCCAGTGGTGGCTTGCGTCCCCTGTTCCACCGGCATCTTGAAAACGGAGGCTGCCTGAGGCCCATAAGTCACTCCTCCAGCGAGGACAGAGTTGCAGTTGTTGCAGTTGTTGCAGTTTGTGCAGTTGAAAGCCATTGATCTTCTGTTTTCTGCACGGAGTAAGACACCAAATCTTAGTACCTCGAATCTAAGGGCAACCATAGCAAACCGCGATTCATTATCGAAACACAACACACGAAGTGTGGAGTGGAAAGAGAAAAAGGTCCCACCGGGCGTGCCAGAATCTGTTTACCGCCAAAAACCGGGAAGACAAACGTCTTGCCTGAATTTGGGGGCAGATGCTATTTTGTTTTATCCGTCCACCTCTCCAAAGATGCCAAGTTGATTTATGGCACCGTGTATCGAAGCTTTAGACGGATGCGGACGATGTAGCAGACTTCGTCAGATTCCCCCCCATTGTGAGGGGTTTTTGATTGTGGGGACACTCTTCCCTGCAGGCGCAAGCCCCTGCAGCTAATTACGCTACCGCATTGCAGTAACCACTTTCTCCTTCTCCAGATGGTCACTTCATGTCGTGTATGTTTGTTTTATTTTTGGTTGCCCGTGGATTGTATACGGAGACTAATTTATGTTGTCGCCCATAGGGCGTGGATTAGTCCAAATCCGTATTTTCTTAGATTTGGGTTTGGGTTGGGTTTAAGGATCGTTAATCTCATTTGAGACTAAGATCAACTTAAATGTTTGTTAAGGATACGTTAGTCTAATTTTAGACTAAGATCTACTTAGATCTAACAAAAAAGCATTTGGACTCTATTGTTTTAGTTTAGGGACATTGCGGTCCATAAGTTTAAGGACATCATAGTCCATTTTAAAGACGTCATAGTCTGTTTGGTTTTTGTTCACCCGTTTAGGGATGTACCAAAAGTTATTAGTTATTGGGACCCTCCATCTCTCTGAAGACGTTGAAGAATTACAACGACATATATCAGAGGTATGTAGAGATGTACCCTTGAACCAATGTTGGTTGGGAGATCTGTAGTCAAGTTTGGGACTAAGATCAGTTAACAAGATTTATGAGCATATGGGCTTAATTAATCTGAATTAGGGTCCTGTGGCCAACTTGGGCTCAGCCCACTCAATCAAAATGTTGGACATTTAATTAGGCTCAGTCCTTTTTTATTTAACAATACTAAGCATTGGTTTTGGGTTCTGACAACCTTTTTGTCTTTTATTGAGTGTTGAACACTCATTATGGTTTTAGGGCTTTATTTAAAGAACAGTTTATGTTCCCTCAGCGCACACGTGAGGAGCACGTGGTGCGCTTGGCGCTGAGCGCCAGACTTAGAGCGCTAAGGCGCTTCCTGTGAGATGGTGCACACGTGAGGAGCATGTGGCGCGCTTGGCGCTGAGTGCCAGTTAATGAGTGCAGAGCGCTCCTTGTGAAATAGTGCACACGTGAGGAGCACGTGGCGCGCTTAGCGCTGAGCGCCAGCTAATGAGTGCAGAGCGCTTCTTGTGAAATAGTGCACACGTGAGGAGCACGTGGTGCGCTTGGCGCTGAGCACCAACCTTGAAGCGCTGGGCGCTTCTTTAAATTGGAGCGCTAGGAGCGCTGCGGCGCTGTGCGCCAGTCTTGGAGCGCTGAGTCGCTTCTTTAAATTGGAGCGCTGGGAGCGCTACGGCGCTGTGCGCCAGTCTTAGAGCGCTAAGGTGTTTTTTTTTAATTGGATCGCTAAGGCTCTTTTTAGGCAACTTTGATCAGTTCTGCGCTCTGAGAATTACATTCTCGTTCATAGGAGACTTTGTCTCATAGATCTAAGAACTATGTTCTTATTTTAATAGGAGATGTTACAATCTCTTCTGTTTTTTTGTGAAAGACTTTGTCTTTGTGGATCTGTGATCCGAAGAGAATTAGGTTTTTCTCCTCCCCTTTTATGATGAGATGTTATGATCTCTTTTTGTGAAAGACATCTGTCTTATAGATCTATGATTTAAAAAGAGAACTGTGTTCTTCTTCTCTTGATGAGATGCTTTGATCTCTCTATTTTATTTACCTTGAAGAAATTCTTCTTCCGAGAGCTTGCTCTTCTTTGAATTTTCTCAAAGTTTGTGTGTGGGGGGGTTCCTCTGTGCAAGACTTGAAGTTTTCGGTCCTTTATATAGGGGAGGCTGATTTGTTGAATCGGTTGAAGAGATATTTTCTCTAATTGATTTAGGGATATTTCCCACCGTTGGATCTTTGATCCTAGGGCTTCTGTTTTACAGAAGGCAATCTTCTTGTTTTTAACAAGATTGGGAAAATCTTTTCCCATACAGAAGTTATTCTGTATCTTGGTGATTTTTAATCACCATTGGATTTTTGATCCAACGGTGCTCTAATTTTCATAGGTAATTTGATGATTTTTTAGTCATCTTTGTTGGATCTTTGATCCAAGGGTGGGGAACATTTAGTTCCAGCGCTAGCGCTCTCGTACTTTGCACGTGAGCGCTGCATCAGAGTCTTTGACTCTTGATGTTAGCGCACTTAGCGCTAGCGCTCTCGTGCTTTGCATGTGAGCGCTGCATCAGAGTCTTTGACTCTTAGCGCTGGCGCTGCTAGCGTTAGTGCTCTAGTGCTTCGCACGTGAGTGTTGCATCAGAGTCTTTGACTGTTAGCGCTGGCGCTGCTAGCGCGGGCATTTTTATGAAGCGCTGCTTCATTTCAAATTTTAAAATTTGAACAGAGTTTTGTTCTGATTGGGGGAAACAACTCTCTTTCAATTATTCTTGTCTCAAGTCATAATGTGGTCCCCTCTCTCTCTTCACTTTTCTTTTTAAAACCAAACCACATAATACTCCAAAAATAACACAAGAACACAACATGTAACCAACATGCAATATGGCATGGTGCACTAGCCATGGAAAACTTTAGAAACACGGATTTGGCCTAATCGCGATTAGTAGTACACTAATCGGGTTTTTATTTAAACTGCATAAAATTAATTATAAAAATGCCAAATCCGATAAATATATATTTAAATGAATAAATCATTTTAAATCTTCAATTGTTTCACAATTATTGGTATATATTTATACCATTTTACGAAAACACCAATTTCGCAAATTGGGTAATTTTCACGAAATATATTATTTTAATATTAAATTCCAAAAATAATATTTTATATTTTCTGAAATGTTACAGATTTGTTGAAAACGCTTCCTCCTTGATAACTGTCTTTGTACCCCCTTTTTTTGTACTGACTGTGAACTTGTGATTCATGAATAACATGTATTCATTTTGATTCCTTTATGAAATGTATCTTGTATTCACTTGCATAAAAGACATATTTTATTTCATATCGGCATGTAAACTCTGGCAAATGTGGCCCGTAGATAGTCCATCTTGATTTCCTTGTAGGGCAGCGATGGCTTAGAAAATAGGTTCGAATCTACCGCCTAAGACTTTTCAACTTTATGACCATGAGGGTCTCATAAAGACTTTTCTCCCTATGAGTCATGAGGATCCCGTAGGTGTATTTTCTCCTTAGGAGTCGTGAGGACTCCTAAGTGCGTTTTCTCTTGAGAGTCATAAGGATCCCACAAGAGAATTTCCCCCCTTACAAGTTAAGAGGACTCGTAAGTGGTTTTTTCCCTCCTTGTCGATATTCGATTTTGGAGAGTGTGGCCCATAGATAGTATACAATAGTCCGTCTTGGACCTACTTGCAGGGCCCTAGTGCTTAGCAAATAGGTTGATACCCCCGTTGCCTAAGGCTTTTCCCTACGAGTCGAGACGAATCGAGAAGTTCTCGCAGGAACATTGTTTTCCCTACGAGTCGAGACGAATTGAGAAGTTCTCGCAAGGATGTCCTAACGTCACAGTTCACCTCTGCTAATAGAATTCCATTAGGGTCTGTGGTACTAGGGCTTTTATCCGCCGTACCATCGCGTTGGCCGATATATTCCCCGATACGCAATCTTGCTGTTCAAGTAGCCCCGCGACTGTAGTGTCTCTGATCCCTTCGGGGTCTGGACAAGACGTTTTCAAGTAATCTTCCAGGTGATATTACCGTCGGAAGAGCAAGCGTTAGGGATATTCCATGAAGCTTTTTGCTTGAGTTTAGGCTCAGTTTGGGAGCCCCAATGAGTCATGACCACTCCGCGTTGGTGTGGGATGATCTCCGATAGTCTTTCAAGTCTCATTTTAGTTGCCGTCAAGACAATGAAGCTAGGGATCTTCCTTTGCTTCTTTTGTTGACATTGCATCTGCAATATTGCGACGAATGTCGAGGTTGTCTCTGGGTTGTCTGTGAACCATCGAGTCTTGGAACTAGGAACTTTTCTATGGCTCCGTTTGTCGATGTCGCGTCTGCATCCTGTTGGAGTGAGAAGAAACGTTGTCGTTGATCTCTGGGCTGTCTGTGAACCGTCGAGACTTGGAACTGGGGACTTTGCCATGGCTTCGTTTTGTTGACGTTACATCTGTATCCATTGCTTTGGATGATGCATTTCCCGATATGCAATCTTGCTATTCGAGTGTCCTTACGACTGTCATGTCTCTGATCCCTTCGGGGATTGGACAAGACGTCTTCAAGTAATCTTCTAGGTGATATTACCGTCGGAAGAGCAAGCGTTAGGGATATTCTATGCCGCTTTTTACTTGAGGTTAGGCTCAGTTTGGGAGCTCCGATGAGTCATGACCACTCCACGCTGGTGTGGGATGATCTTCGATAGTCTTTCATTTCTCATTTGAGTTGCCGTCAAGACCCTGAAGCTAGGGATCTTCCTTTGCTTCGTTTGTTGATATTGCGTCTACAATATTGTGATGAATGTCGAGGTTTTCTCTGGATTGTCTATGAACCGTCGAGTCTTGGAATTAGGGACTTTGCCATGGCTCCTCTTTTTGATGTCACGTCTGCATCCTGCTGGAGTGAGGAGAAACGCCGGTGTTGATCTCTAGGCTGTCGATGTTGACGTTGAGATCTGGCTTCCCTTCGACGAAGCCTGGTGGGACAATATAGTTCCCTTTTCGTTTGTTCCTATGGATTGTATACAGCGGTCGATGTGGACTCACCTGCAGGGCAGAAGTTTCATTTTTTTTGTTTCTTTCCGCGATGGTCTATCATTTCAGCTTTTTATATCGCGAAAGTCGGGATTGCCCAGTCATTTTGGCTATTTTAACGCGGCGCCCAATCATTTCGGCTATTTTTCTTTTTACTCGCTGTTTTTTATTGTGAGTTGCCCAAACATTTCGGCTATTTTTATATGCATTTTTGCTTGCTGATTTTTATTGTGAGTTGCCCCACCATTTCGGCTATTTTATATGCATTTTTTGCTCGTTGATTTTTGTTGCGAGTATGGGACTTGAGATCTGATACCGATCTTAGCATCAGCATCGCTGCGACTGGAATATTGTCAGGAGCGAATCATCATTTGCCTTGAAAGGACTTGGAATTTGATACCGATTTAGGCATCAGCAACGCTGATACTGGAATTTTTCCAGGAGCGAATCATCATTTGCCTTTGTCGATTTGAATAAAGGTGGCTTAGCAAAACAGGGGTTATGATCCTATTGACTAAGGCTTTTTGACTTTATGAGCCGTAAGGGTCTCATAAAGGTGTTTCTCCCTATGAGTTGTGAGGATCTCATAGATGTATTTTCTCCTTAGGAGTCATGAGGATTCCTAAGTGATATCTTCTCTTGTAAGTCGTAAGGATCTCACAAGAGTATTTTCTCCTTGCAAGTTGAGAGGACCTAGAAGTGTTGTTCACCAAATGGGGAAATTTCGCTCCATTGGTGGAACTAGGTGAGGGAACGTTTATTTGTACCCGTGGATTGTATACAAGGGTCAATATGGGATCACTTGTAGGGCAATTTAGGGAATGTGATGGCTTAAGAACAGGTTCAATCCCTGTAGCTTAAGGCTTTTGAATCCTATGAGCCGTGAGGGTCTCACAGGGGAATTCTCCTTACGAGTCGTAAGGATCTCGTAAGTATAGTTTCTCCTTAGAAATCGTGGGGATCCCTAAGTGTGTTTCCCCCTTGTAAGTCGTAAAGATCTCACGCAGGTGTTTTCTCCTTATAAGGTCAAGAGGACTTTGCAAGTGTTTTTTTGTTTTAACGAGATTTCACCCTTTCGGGTTTTCACAAACTCGCCGATAGCCCTGCTGTTTTTACTCACGGAGCCCTTTCGGGTTTTCATCCGTGCCCATTTTGCTTGTGGACGTACCGTTTTTTTTCCGTCGTGGGAGCTTTGATTACAACACAGATCCCAGAAAAAGATATCGCCATGTTTAGGACGAAGGGTACTAGTTTAGGGACATTTCGGTCCATTGTTAGTTTAAAAACATCTCGGTCCACTGTTTGTTTAGGGACATTTCGGTCCATTGTTAGTTTAGGGACATTTCGGTCCATGGGGATTTTGAGGTGAAGTTTTGCCAGATATTACTTACAGAGTCTTGACTCAGAAAGATAGCGAGCGGACACGAGCGTCGTTATCTATCGTTAACCTGAGTTGTGACTCGTCAAGGGTAGTATCTCTTAAGGAATCGGCCGTTTATTGGCCGGAAGGGTCTTTCGCCATGCTTGTTCATGAGCAAGTAGGCCCCACCTTGGTAGACCTTGTCTATGATGTACGGGCCCTCGTAGTTCGGCTCGAATTTCCCCCGCTTTGCATGGTTGGGGATCATAGGTCTTTTTACGACTAGCACGAGTTCACCTTGGCGGAATGTTCTCGGCCTAGTTAGTTTTTTATATGAGCACGTCATCCTTACTTTATAAGCTTCCAGGTTTTGCTGCGCTATGAGACGGGTTTCATCGAGGGCATCGAGCATCTCAAGCCGAAGATGAGCATTTTCTTCATCCGTTAGCTCGTATCGAACTGCTACTCGTAGTGAAGGTAGCTATATCTCCAAGGGAAGTACCGCTTTCGTGCCAAATACCAACGCCAATGGCGTTGTATTCGTGGCCGTTTTGAACGTGGTTCGATATGCCCAGAGAGCTTCATGTAGTCTCTCGTGCCAGTCCTTTTTATTCCTGGACGCCATTTTCTTTATGATCTTCATCAGGGTCTTGTTGAAAGCTTCAGATTGACTGTTAGCTCGGGGATTATAAACCGAAGAGTATCTCCAATCTATATTATGCTACTGTGCGAAGCGACTGATTTTGTGTCTTCTGTAGGTTGGCCCGTTATCAGAGATAATCCATCGCGGAGTGCCGAACCGGTAGATGACATGTGTCCTGAAGAAATGGAGGATGTTCTCTGTCTTCACCTCCTTTAGCGGTACTGCCTCTGCCATTTGGAGAAGTAATCGGTCATTGCCAATATGAACCGATGTCCTTTGGATGATGCTGGCTCGATGGGCCCGATTATATCGGTTCCCCACATTTTGAACGACCAACTGGCTATCGTTGGGTGTAGCAGATTTGGATGCTGGTGGATGAAGTCCCCGTGAATCTGGCACGAGTGACACTGCTTCGCATATTCAAAGCAGTCCTGAATTATCGTGGGCCAATAGTAACCCATTCTCTTGATCTTCAGCTTCATCTTTGGTCCCGCTTGATGGGAACCGCAGAGTCTGTCGTGAGTTTCTTGGACGACTCTTCTTGCTTCTTCCGGTCCTAGGCACCTTAGCCACAGACAGTCGAATGATCTCTTATAAAGAGTATTATTGACGAAGGCGAAAGACAGGGCTCGCTTCATGAGTTGATTTCTTGACGACGCGTCTTCGGGTGTTCGATGGGATTTGAAGTAGTCTATGAAGACTTTTCTCCAATCCTTAATCTTTTCTTCGTCTTCTATTTGGAAGGCCGCTTGTTTGGTCGCTTCCTCTTCTTCAGACGATTCCGGAGATATTTCCGTTGGTGTGATAATCCGGCGGCTTTGCACAATGATCCTCATGTCATCGAGGTTTTCGTCAGCCAGTTCCTTAGCAAGCTTGGCTAATGCATCTGCTTTGCTATTTTCCGCACGCGGTATGCTTTTCAGGACATAGGATGGAATTTGAGTCAGCAGTTGCTGCACCCTTTCGCCATATTTTACCAACTCTGGCTTGCACGTCTGATAGTCGCCATTCACTTGGCTAACGACTAGCTGGGAGTCTCCATATATGAGGAGGTTTTCGATGCCCATGTTAACAGCAATCTCAAGACCTTCTATAAAAGCTTCATATTCCGCTTCGTTGTTTGTTCTTGGCTCCGTTAAGGATATGGCAAAACGCATTATGCCTCCTTGTGGAGTCACGAGGATAAGGCCTACCCCAGCTTTGATTATGGGAGTGTTGTGCTTTCGCTTCTTCAAGGAGGACGCTCCATCGAAGTAGAGTTCCCATGGGACATTATTTCCTTCCTCCTCTCTGTCGATTGCGGCAAACGTGTGTTCATCTGGCAATTCACAATTTAAGGGAGAATCAGCTGGATGGAATGCTCAGAGAGAAAGTCGGCGATGGCCTGGTCTTTTACTGCCTTGAGGGGTCGATATATTATCGAGAACTCCATTAAGAGGATGGTCTATTTGGCAAGCCTTCCTGTTAATATGGCTCTTGACATTAAATACTTGATAGGATCCACCTTTGATATGAGATGGACCTCATGTTCCAAGGCGTAGTGCCTGAGCTTCGTTATCGTGAATATCAGTGCCATGCAATGCTTTTCAATGGGGGAGTAATTGTTTTCTGCCCTCAGGAGAACTCGACTCAAATAACAGAGAGCTCTCTCCTTCCCCTGGTCGTTCTCCTTGTAGGGATTTCTTAGCACCATGCCTAGGGTTTGGGTTGCATCATACATGCTATAATAAAAATTTAGGGGATGCTAAGCAATACCATCCATGAATCGAACTAGAAATTTAGGGTAACTTAGAACTAGTATCACATACAACAAGTATTATAACACTAAGAGGTGAGTAATACAACCTTTGTAGACCTCCCTCCTTGAATCCTTGGATTAACTAGGGTTTGAACTGGTTCACTTGAATCCTTCCAAGTCCACGACGATCCACCACGGAGTCCTTTTGCTCAAGCTCCTAGATTCACTTGATCTTTGAAGAAGCGGAGCAAACAATCTACACAAGTGGGCTAGACTAATATAGATTGGTGATGTGGGTTTGGATCTCACTTAAAAACCTTTCCTTTTTGTTTCCTTCACTCACTTGAAAAGGGTAGAGAGCAAGAAAGAGGAAGAAGAAGGGGATGGCTAAGCTTGAGCTCTTTTGTGATTCTTTTCAAATAAAAATGAGAAAAGAAAATATATAAATAAGAGTCACACTCAAATAGAACCATGGTTAATAAATATCTAGATATTTTGTATTGAGTTAAAGAACAAATGAAAAATCAAACCATGGTCTAAATTAGGTCAAGTGTAGAAGATTGTAGAATAAATATAACCATGATTTAATTTAATTTTCTTTTTCTCAATATCAAATATATACAAATATTTATACCATGTGAGTCTTGCATTGCCACCTCTAATGTATCAACAACCATGACACATGTATGCATGCATGTGTGCATTCATATCAACATATATGTACATACATACATTCATGCATATATCCATAAAGAAAAGGTTTTAAATAAATGAGCTAAAAGTCAATAATATTAAATCAACACTTGATTTAATAATCCGGTTATATCACATACGACCCGACCAATAGAAAACGCTCGATTAAAATACGGTATCAAATACATGCATTTAATCGAGCTCCCGCGCATATCTCATATACACCCCACATCTTTTTGCCTGAGCTAGGAAACCCCTCTGTGGGACTTTAAGACTTGTCAATATGCTAGCAGTAGGCAGTGATCATATCACATACCCACAAACCGTCAGCGGCACTAGCTGTACGTAACGGCTCCCAGGTATTGAGCGATCAGAAGAAAAACAAGCGAACCTGTCAAAACTCCCATCGAGCTAACTGGCAACACTTACCGTACAGTCCGGTCTCTTCGTCAGATATACTGCATATCGAGTCTAGGGATGGTATCGTCGACCCCAATAACTCAATAAGTCATGCCGGTATATGGCCTATAACAGATCGAGAAACTACTGATAATACTTATAAGTAAATCTCATCAGCCCTGGCCAAGGACTTCCTTTTATAGCCAATCGAGCATAGCGCAACATCAACCCCCAATACCGAGAGAGATGAAACCCGTCCTATCGCTCATTGCCTCCATGTGCCTCGGGACTGTACCCAAAATCCACCTGTTTGCATGACTCAGTAGAGCCGTGGTAGGGTGGAGATCAAAGTACAGTGGGAGGACATATAAGACTCTATGACGATCTCGGGTCTACAGACTAACCTGTACCAGTGTCACCTGAGAACTGCTATCCGACGATAGATATAATACCATATAGGAGTTCTCGGCGAGTCCGTTCAGTATACCTAGTCTCCACTGAGCACCTGTATACAATCTTTGGTGTCACCGCACCAATGGATATGGGATCATCTATCGCCCATCATATGGGAAAAGAACGGTATACGCTAGTCTACTCTGGAATATCGATGCCCCGTCTCGATACACCTACGACTAGGAACATTTCAAATATATACTTATAAACTACACATGTCCCACTAGTATGATCTGCATCATAATCCCAGTAGTCAAGCAAATATCCTAAGGGCTTTATCAACATGTACCAAATGAGTAAGATGCATGATCAAATGAACATGTCAAGATAAAGTACAACCAGATAGCATACTATCATGTCGAGTAAGAATGTCCTCTGAATATATATATATACATACCGATACATCCACTATCATATAATGGCCTCTACGGCATACATATATCCAACACTCCTGTGCCCATAGCGCGCCTAGAGAACCTTCAATAGCTGTTGTATAAAGGATGAGGGGTTTTCCCTTGACCGGAGCGGTCAGTACTGGTGGATTCTGCAGATATTGCTTGATTTCGTCCAGTGCACTTTGTCATTTACGATCCCACACAAATGAGTCCCTTTCTTCATTAAATGGCTGTAGGGGCGGCATTTGGCGAAGAGGTTAGATATGAACCGTCGGATATACGCGAGTTTTCCTTGGAGAGACTGCAGTTGCTTAAGAGTTTTTGGTGAAGGCATTTCCATAATCGCCTTGATCTTTGATGGGTCTATTTCGATGTCTCGATGTCGTACGATGAATCCCAGGAATTTTCCCGAGGAGACTCCAAACGCGCATTTCAGAAGGTTCATCTTCAGATTATATTTCCGAAGACGCTGGAACACTATCTTCAAATGCTCCCAGTGCTCCTCGTACGATTTGCTTTTTACCATGAGGTCATCGATATAACATTCGACAATCTCGTGTATGAGGTCATCAAAGATCTTTGTCATGGCCCTCTGGTAGGTAGCGCCTACATTCTTCAAACCGAAGGGCACCACCTTATATCAGAATATGCCTAGCGGGGTCCGGAAGGCGGTATGCTTTTGGTCTTCAGGGTGCATCTTTATTTGATTATACCCTAAAGATTCATCCATGAAGGAGAAAATCTCATGAGTAGACGTGTTATCGATCATCAGTTCGGTAACAGGTACTGGGAAGTCATCCTTCGAGCAAGCTTTATTGAGATCCCAAAAGTCCACGCAAATGCGCACCGTCCCATTTTTCTTCATCACTGGGACAATGTTGGCGATCCAGTCAGGATATTGAACTTCTTGGATGAAGCCGGAGTCGATGAGTTTCTTGACTTCGGCATTGATGCTCATCTCGAGTTCGAGCCGCATTCTTCTTGGCGCTTATTTGACTGGTTTAACGTCCGGCGATATCGCCAGTTTATGCACCGCTATTTCTGGATTTAATCTCGGCATCTCGGAATAATTCCATGCGAAGCAGTCTTTATACTTCGTAAGCATGTCTTTTAGTGTAGCCACCTGCTCTTTAATCAGCAGCTCACTGACGAACGTTGGCCTTGGTTCATTTGTCGTCCCCAAGTCGATTTTTTTCAGATTGTCTGCTGTGGTGTGTATCCCATCTTCCAGATCTTTTGGCGCCGGTGGAAATTCTAAGATCACCTCATCCCCATCTTCATTTGCAATGCACTGGGAGAGGTCATCCACATTCTCATGCTCTCTCTCCTTTGAGAATGTTATCATGTGGCAGGTATGAGCTCGTTTCCAAGCTCGATGTTGATCTGGACTTTCCCTCGCAGTGTAAGTTGCTCTTGGCTTATGCTTTCGTGGTAGGGCTACCCTCTAACTGTCGGACAGAGCAAACCTGCCTTGCTGATATTGGTTTTCGACCCAGTCTTTGAAGGTGAAGCAGTCTTCAAGAGGATGCCCTATTGCTCAGTGGTAGGAGCAATAAGCCGGATGATGGACCTCGTTTATTTGCTCAGGGTGCCGAGACTCTGGGAGCGTCAGCATTTGATGCTTCATGACAAGTTGAATATTTTTCTTGTCTTGTCTTGGGGGAACGAGTACTCTCGATCCATCTTTTTTATAAAAGACGGATTCCAGCTGACTTTTTCTCGATTGCATGGCTCCTTGAATCCGCTTCGCTGTTTTCGAGCGTCATTTCCGTTCTTCACCTTGTTGTTGCTTCTACGTCGGGCCCTTTTCTTGCCACGAGAGCGTGTAGCGGGCTGAGGGTGAAGGGCATGGTCATCCTCCGTAGCCTGCTGAATGATACGTTGCGTCCTGGCTTTTTCGTAAATGGCCATTTCGCGGCTGTAGTCATCCCGAACCTTTTGACCTGCTTCTCTTATTAGCTTGTTAATCTGTTCTTCGAATAACGGGATTGGTATTTTCACGGCGGGATCTCGCTCTGGTTCGATGTCAGCACTATCTGGAAATGCATTCACTTCTCCACCGGAGTTATTTATGATATGGCAACCATGGAATCGCTCCCATTTCTTGGACTGAACGTACCTAAGCCCCGTCGCCTCCATCCTCCCGTTGGGAATTTTTCGCTGAGTCCCGGTAATGTCCCAAATCTTGTTGTAGAACTAGGCTTGTCGAGCAGTTTGTTTGAAGGGCTTGTCGAGCAGTTTGTTTGAAGGGCACACCCTGGCATTTTAGTAGCCTTTTCAATCCCTCTGCGTAATATCTGGGCATCCGGATTGGTTGAAGCCTGTCAAGCGCAAATTCAGCACCATGCCAGACTTCTTTTTCTACTATAGTCTCCGTAGATTGGTAGAAGAGGATCGCTTTTTCACCTTTTCGCCTAGGAGGAACGTAGAAGGTCTGCAGCTCTTGCACACCATACGTATCGAGCGCATCAAGTTCTTTGTAATGGTGCTGCGGAACCATGGTGATTCGTAAGCTCTGATCAGCTCCAATGAAGATTTGTATTGATGGACGAACAGAGAATACTGTGTTGACCTCATCTTCAGAGTCGCTGCCAAAGACCAAAATAGGCGTAGATGGTCCCGGCCCGCTGCCTTGGGGTTGCCCCGAGAAGACCATCTCTTCATCATCTTCAGTATCTCTCCCAAAGATCGGGATGGTGGCGACGACTTTTTGTTTATTCTCCGGTTTATGACATCTTTCCGTGTCTTCGAAGTCTGGTAGGAAGTACTTAGCGTCTTCATACTTGCGGACTTCATTTACGGAGATTGGGTTTAGCTCCCCTGTAACCATGTACTCGAGGCCGTCTTTGAAGTACTTCATACACTGATGTTGTGTAGAAGAGGTGATGTTGTACTCGTGTAACCAAGACCGGCCAAAGCATTGTAGCAAGTCTTGGCATCGATGAAGTGAAAATTGATGTCAGTGACGAGCATCCCGAAACGTAATGTCAGTATTACGGATCCAAGCGTCCGTGATGACCGCGAGTCGAACCCAGAGATAGTAATTTTGTCCCGGGCCAGGTGCTGAATGTTCATGCAAATCTCCTTCAACACTCTCACATTGAGAAGGTTGAAGGAGGACCCGTTGTCAACCAGGATCTTACCTATCTTAATGTCATGGCAGTACCCGGTGACATATAAAGGACGGTTGTGCGCGCACGTTCTGAGGAGGAGATCCTCATCGCCGAATGTGATGTCAACTGTATGAACCTCTTCCAGCTCGTCCTTCATCTTTTCTTCCGCAAAGAAATCTTGGAAATGATCAGGCTCTTGCAGTGCCTTGATTAGAGAATCTCGTGCCTCTTTGGACAGGAGGAGAGCATCCAGTATGCTCAGTTGCGAGGGTATCTTCCTCAGGTGTGTCAGGACTTTGTAATCCACCTTGTTTTTCTTAGGCGGGTCTTTGGCTGTGAGCTCTTTGACGACTCTATCATCGAGGGCGATTTCCTCAGGAACTTTTTCCTTCCCCTTATCTCTCTTACCCGAACCTTTGTTTGAGGGTCCGAGATTCTTTTCAGGCAACGTACGGTTACGCAGCTGAATGTTCTCGTATTTCTTCACCTCTTCTTCTTTTCCAGGGGTGGATTCCTTGAAGAGAGGGCCGAGGGCTATTTCTTCGTCTGAATCACTCCCAACAGTAAGAACTTGAGATTTTCCTTTAATGGCATCAACCATATGACAGTTGCCGGCTATTCCTTTATGCTTATCTGTCGCGCTTCTCTGTTCCCGATGGGCTTTGCGCTTCATTCTCTTGAAGTGTTGTCGGTGAGCGACGTATCCCTGCCACCACTTCTTGAGGGCATTGCACTCTTCGGTAGGGTGTATGACCCTCCGATGGTATAAGCAGTACTTTGGATGTACATCCGCTTCGTCAAGGCACGTACTCCTGGGAGTATTTCCCTCAAAAGTTGGCAGCTTCATTCCTATTGACAGGGCTTTGGTGAACCGTTTCCCCGTCTTAAACTTGCTTTTGTCTGCCGCGGGTGTGCTTCGATCCAGTTGGAGTACTTTGTGACTCTTCCTTGCCGCGGTTTCTTCGTCCTGGCGCCGATGCTTAGCCTTTTCGTATATAGATGTTTCACGCTCTCGGTCAGCTTTTCTCTTTCTAAGGGCTTCGTTTAGCAGCCTGTCAATCAAATCGTCTGATGGTTCCAGGGATTTTGACGCCGGTCCTGCCCCTAGTTCCTCTGCGTTGCTTTCCGATGCCGAGGGAGCTTCTTCGTCTTTTAATGACAGGTGAGGGACCATGTGGAACTTTCTACATACTCCTCAGGTTCTTCTGACGATTCGTTCCCCTCATTATTGTCACTGTCTCCGTTCTCAAGAATATGCTTGAGAAACTCTTCTAGTGTGATTGGGGTCCGCGCCTTTTGGTTGTATTCCTCCAGTGTGTCGATGTATTTTTGCAGATCTGTACGATTTTCGTCGAGCTGCCTGGGCTTCCTGGTCTTCTTCTTTTTCTTCGAAGACTTCGAAGGCTTGGCCTGGAGGTTTTGCCCATCGTTACCAGCTTTCGGTGTTGGGCGTGGTTTCAGCATCCCCTCAATGTTCTCAGCGGGCTTTTCCATTTGACCGCCGGGCATTCTTAAAGATCCTTCAGCATTCTTTTAGTTTAGCCGAAATGACAACTTCCTATGGACCTTCCTCTACAAATGAGAATGATGCGTATGACGTGTTCACCTTTTTAGGAGCGTGCTGCTGTGGCGGGTTTACCTTCCAGTTTTCGGACATCACGAATTTGCCTAGTTGGTACTGGTCCTCAACCCAGTTTTTGAAGGCATAGCAATCTTCAATTGGGTGACCCATTACCCTGTGGTAGGGGCAGTAGTTAGGACTGTTGACGTCACCAGGCTGCAGCGGGCATCTTGGATCCAGCAGAGTGATGAGCATGTTACACACTGCCAGTTCGAACAGTCTCCTCGTTTTATCCCGAGGAAACGAATAAGGACGTCTCAACCTCTCTTCGAGGGATCTTAGTTTGTTGCTTTGGCGAGCAACTGGTTTCGAGTCACTCGGTTGTTGTTGAGCGTTGGCGATGAAGGTCGCTTTCCCTTTGCCCTTTTCATTCCGGAGATCCGTTTTTGAAGAAGACGGCCTATGGCCCATCTGGTCCATTTGGGCCATCTTGTAAATCAAGGCATGGAAGGTGGTCGGCTTGAAGAACATCATAAATTGGGATACAATCACCTGAGGATCAAGGGTACCTACGAACATACCCACGGCAGGAGCTTCTTCTATGCACTGTTCGGATTTTGACCATAGGTTCCGCCACTGAATTGCGTATTGAACCCAGGTTTCTCCCGGCTTCACCCTGGCATTGATTAATGCGGTGATCGGGGTGCGCTTGCGAAACGCTGCGTGAACAGTAGCTCCATATCTGTAAATATTTTGATGGAGTCATTTAGAACCTCTGAGTACCATTCGAACGCCGTCTCTGACAAGCTGCCTACGAATTGGCGGAGTAGCAGTTTGTCATCACCCCCAGTATTGCCGCATAAAGCTCTGAACTGTGTGACGTGTTGATGGGGATTGTCTGTCCCCTTATACACGTGGAATTTAGGGATCGTATATCCCGGCGGGTATTTTATTTGATCGTACCAGCCTGGATAAGGTCGCCCAGTTCTGACGACTTGGCCAGCCGCTTCGCTTGCCTGATGAGCTCGTATTTGTTGAGCTATGTAGTCGTCAAGAGCAGCCTTGGAAATTGTCTCTTCTTGGGCTGCTGAGACAGCCGGAGGAGGGTTGGACATTTCTCCTCTGTCTCTTCGATGATTATCGGAGGGTCTTCGGCTGGAGTTTCCGGCTGGATCATCATCCCAACCATGTCTTGGAACAGAAGCGCCATCTGTTTTATATTAGAGTCCTGTTCTGCGGCCTCCTTATCCTTTCTTTCCAGCACCCTTCGCAAGAACTCCATATCAGTCACCTGCTCCCGGCACTGTTCAGACGATGTCTCCGGGACTTCTTTTTGCCCAGTGAATGTTGACATCCTCATTAGCATCTTTTGGAGCTTCTGCTGCTGCTCTTGAGCTTTTGTCACGGACCGTGTGAGTGGTCGATGACCCGTGGAAGTACGGCTTTCCTCTTTCCCGGAATCCATGTACACTGTGTGTACTACCATGCCCCTAAACTTGGGGCGTTTGGGTCCACTGCCTTTGAAATTTGCCGCAGGCCTGGGGATCTTCTCCAGCCTTCTCCTTTTGTGGGAGGTCAAAGTTGAGGGGGCCGTTGCAGTAGGAACCCATGCAGACGATACCTTTCGTGGTATGATGGTGGGATGGTCCTCCTCTTGCTGAGGTTTCGTTTTCTTCAGTCAGCGAGAGTAGTCTTTGTCAATTACAGAGTCTTGGACTCTCCGCCAGACCCTATGGATCTTAGAGGACAACTACTGAGGGGGCTGCTCCGGCTTCACCTGTGTCATGTTTTCAGCAGGCGGATGCAACTTTTTCAGTACAACGGTTGGAGAGTTCTTTCGCACCCTCCTAAGCAGATCAAAGCTGCTCCCAGTTGGAACAACAGCATCAATTTCCACCATTAAAGCTGGTGGGGTAAGTCCAGAGGGGGAATTTCCCCTAGCTCTTCTCACCCGGTGCCAGTGGCGACGTCGAGCATGTCGTGCAGATGGGATTGCCTCCGTTATGGGGATGGCTTCGCCATGACTCTTGCTCTGATGAAGGGCTACTGTTGGTGCCAGCCTATTGAAGACTGACATCCGTTGAAACGGGACGGTCAATCTTTCGAAGGCCGACCTTTTAGTAAGGGGAGCAGTCTTGATGACTTCGCCGAAAGCAGGAGTTGGAACGGCCAGTCTTGTGAAGACCGATCCTTTAGTAGGAGAAGCCCCTTCGACGACTTTATCTGCCGGAACTAGAATGGCTATCCATTTCGGGATAACCCCTTCAGATATCGCGAGCCTCTTTGTAGGCCCATTGGAGCTTTGGCTCAGTCTGTCAAAGACTGAGGAGGCAGACTTGGACGACCCTTTGAGGGGGGTCGTGGTGGTTGCAAGTCGATCAAAGACCGACTTCTTTGGAGCTTCTTATGGCAGCATCGGGACGCTGAAGCTTAATGGCGGGATCATGGTCCCAAAGAACAGTCTAGTGGTGGCCCTGAGTCACCTTTTCCACTGGCATTGCAAAGATGGAGGCCGCTTGGGACCCGTAAGTCACTCCTCCAGTCGGAGCAGAGCGAGAGTTGCTGTTCAGTTAGTGTAGTTGGAGGCCATCGATGTTATTTCCTTTTCTGCATGGAGCAAGACACCAAATCTTAGTACCTCGAATCCAAGGGCAACCATATTAAACCACGATTTGTTCGCGAACACGACACACGAAGTGTGGAGTGGAAAAAGGAAAAGTTCCCACTGGGCGTGCCAGAATCTGTTTACAGCCGAAAACCGGGAAGACATACGTCTTGCCTGAATTTGGGGCAGATGCTATTTGGTTTTATCCGTCCACCTCTCCGAAGATGCCAAGCTGATTTATGGCACCGTGTATCGGAGGTTTGTACGGATGCGGCCGTTGTAGCAAACTTCATCAGATTCCCCCTCGTTTACGAGGGTTTTTGATTATGGGGACGCTCTTCCCTGCAGACGCAAGCCCCTGCAGTTAATTACGTTATCGCATCGCGATAACTACTTTCTCCTTCTCCAGAAATTCACTTCGTGTCGTGTGTGTTTGTTTTATTTTTGTTTGCCCGTGGATTGTATACGGAGACTAATTTATGTTGTCTCCCGTAGGGCATGGATTAGTCCAAATCCGTATATTCTTAGATTTGGGTTTGGTTTGATTTAAGGATCGTTAATCTCGTTCGAGATTAAGATCAACTTAAATGTTTGTTAAGAATACGTTAGTCTGATCTTAGACTAAGATCTACTTAACGGGGGTTTAGGATCGTTTTTGATCCAACAAAGGAGCATTTTGGCTCTATCGTTTTAGTTTAGTGACATTACGATTCGTAGATCACCATTTTTGGGATGAGGGTTTAGTTTAAGAATGTTACGGTCCATAGATTAGTTTAAGGACGTTGCGGTCCATAGCTAGTTTAAAGACGTTGCGGTCCATTGTAGTTTAAGGACGTCTCGGTCCATTGGGATGTGCTCGTCAATTTGAGAGTGCACCAAAGAGTTATTGGTTATCGGGACCCACCACCTCTCTGAAGACGCTGAAGAATTACAACGACATTTATCAGAGGTGTGATGAGATGTACCCTTGAACTAATGTCCGTTGGAAGATCATTAGTTGTGTTTGGGAGTAAGACCAATTTGGAAAATGGTGAGCACGTGAGCTCGGTTGATCTGAATTAGGGACTTTTGGTCAACTTGGACTCAACCCACTCAGTCTTTGAATAAAGTATTAAACACTTGTTTGGGCTCAGTCCCTTTTCGGTACAAACAGTGCTGTGCATTGATATGGGTTTTGACGCTCACCCTTTACTTTACCCTCTTTTTTTGTTTTTTATAGAGTGTTAAACACTCTTTGTGGCGCCCATGTGCGGAGCACATGAGGCGCTTGGCGCTGAGCGCCAACCACTGAATGCTAGGCACTCCTTATTGAGCAGCGCCCATGTGATGGACACATGAGGCGATGGGCGCTGAGCGCCAAACTTTGAGTGCTAAGCACTCTTTATTGAGCAATGCCCACGTGAGGGACACGTGGGGCGCTTGGCGCTGAGCGCCAACCATTAAGTGCTAAGCACTCTTTATTGAGCAGAGCCTACGTGTGGGACACGTGAGGTGCTGGCGCTGGGTTTTCTTTGTATGCCCTGTTATGAAGAGTTCAATTCCGTTTTCTTTTCTGGATCTTTGATCCCTAAGAAAATTCATCCCCATGAGAATTAAATTCTCATTTGTGAGAGACTTGTCTCATGGATCTCAGATCCAGGGAAAGAACTATGTTCTTTTATGAGGGTTAAACCCTTGGATATCCAGATGAGATGCTCTGATCTTTATTTTTTTTATTTACCTTTAAGAAAGGTATTCTTCTTTCATCCTTCTTAAAGCTTTCTGCTTTGCTTTTTTTAAGCTTATGGGGGGGGGGTTCTCTCTCTACAAGACTTGAAGTCTTGGGTCCTTTATATAGCAGAGGCAAGTCTGTTGATTTAGTTGAAGTAATCTCTCATTGAGAGATCTTTAATTGATTTGGGGATTTTATCCAACGTTGGATCTTTGATCCAAGGACTTCTGTTTTACAAAAGATATTTTTCTTGTTTTTAACAAGATTGGGAAAATATTTTCCCATACAGAGCTTATTCTGTGGCTTGGTGATTTTTTTAATCACCATTGGATTTTTAATCCAACGGTGCTCTGTTTTTCAGAGAGTAATCTTTCTTGTTGAGAAAGATTTGAGGAATATTTCCTCAACAGAATTTAATTATGTACTCTGATGATTTATCATCTCCGTTGGATCTTTGATCCAACGGCTATGTTTAACAGAAAGATTTGGTTCTGGCGCTGGCGCTCTCGTGCGAGGCACGTGAGGCGTTGCCTCAGAGTTTTTAAACTCTTGGCGCTGGCGCCCTTGTGCAACGCACGTGAGGCGCTGCCTCAGAGTTTTTAACTCTTAGCACTGGCGCCCTCGTGCATGGCACGTGAGGCGCTGCCTCAGAGTTTTTAACTCTTGGCGCTGCCTTTCAAATTTTGAACAGAGCTTTGCTCTTTTGTTGGGGAAACAATAACGACAAACGTGTCCAAGTATTTTGCAAATACTCTATTCATCGGATCCATAAATATAGCTGGAGCATTGGTAACACCGAACGGCATCACAAGAAACTCATAATGCCCATATCGGGTCTTAAAAGCCGTCTTGCATGTATCTTCGGCCGTTACTCTGATCTGGTGATAGCCCGAGTGAAGATCCAGCTTCAAAAATACCTTGGCACCACCCAACTGATCAAATAAGTTGTTGATACGTCGAATGAGGTATTTGTTCTTTATCGTTACCCTGTTCAGCTCACGGTAGTCTATGGACATCCGTAGCGATCCATCTTTTTTCTTCACCAACAAGACTGGTGCACCCCACGGCGAAACGCTTGGACGAATAAATCCCTTCTCCAGAAATTCTCCAATCTGCTTCTTCAACTCTGCCAACTCAACTGGTGCCATTCTGTACGGTGCCTTAGAAACTGGTGATGTACCTGGAATCAAATCTATCAAGAATCCCAAGACACGTAGAGGTGGTAGACCTGGTAAATTTTCAGGGAACACGTCAAGAAAATCCCGAACGATTTCTGGTGTGTGGTTTTCATCAACCTCCATAGCCGTCAATACCTTCGGTTTGGCTCTAAACTTAGCTGGCTTCAAAGACTCGCTTCCGCCTTCAAAAACAAACTCTGGGTGATTGGGAATGCGAAAAGTCACATTCCTAGCTCAGCAATCAATAATCACATGGAATGTACTCATCCAATCCATCCCGAGAATTGCGTCATAGCTGCCTGTTCCGATTAAAAGGAAATTCACATAGAATTCCCTGCCACATACTACAACTGGACAAGATCTACATTCTCGACTAGATATTATAATACCATTACCCGTATGTATTTCCGATCCCTTGGTCAATGGTTCATATGGTATGGAGTGTGTATCGACAAAATGTGTAGATATGAAACAGTGTGATGCTCCAGAATCAAACAGTACTCTAGGTGGCATTGAATGAACGAGTAGAATACCTGTAACAACTTCACCTGAGGCCTCTGCCTGCTCGGCGGTCCGGGTGAAAGCCTGCCCTTGACCGCGGCCTGTGTTGGTTTGCCTCTGCTCTAGTGACCTCTGCTGCTGCGGTTCAGACTCTCCCTGTAACTCTGTTCGTTGAGGGCAACCACTAACCCGGTGCTGGTTGGATCCGCAAATCAAACACTGTCCGTTGGCACGGTGACAGTCCTTCTGGGTGTGTCTGTCCCTGTGACAGTAGCCGCAGAATAAAGCTTTTCTCTGTGGTTGCTGTTGGGGCATGAAGGGACGCTTCATCTGCGTCGTCCCTGGTCTGTGAATTGGTATGACCCCTCAGGACGATGTGTGAGCACGCGACGGAATCACTGGGGGCCTCCTATCACTCGAGCTTGAGCCTCTGAATTTATTGATTAGCTTCTCCTGAATTCGTGCAGCGTTGAGCACCTGCGCGAAAGTCTGCAACTCGAGTGACGCAATCTACTGTTGCAGCTCAATGTCCAGTCCCTGCAAGAAACGTCTGGCCCTGGTGGCCTCTGAAGAGACCATATATGAGGCAAATCGACTCAGACGGTTGAATTCTGCCGCATATACGTCAACGGGACGACCGTTCTGCTTCAGTAAGATAAATCTTTCTTCCATCTCTGCCTTGGCGGTGTGGGGAAAATAGTGGTCCAAGAAGCATTCCTTGAACTTGCTCCACTCGATCGGCCCATCAATTCTACTCTCTTCGAAAGACCACTAAGTACTGGCTTCATCCTCCAGCTGGATCTCTATCACATTCACCTTCTCTTCATCGGGGACCTGTGCGGCCGTCAGTAGATTCTCCACATTGACCAGCCATTGTTCGGCCTCGAGTGGTTCGGCTAGTCCCGTAAACATAGCTGGGTGTAACCTCCGGAAATCCGACACAGTGCCAGTCCTGGCAGGTGTAGCTGGTGTAGCGGTGCCCTCGGGGGCGGTAATGATAGCGGAGTTTTCCCCTAATGCGGTAATAGCCCTGAGTCCCTCGGTAAGTAGGTCCGTCTTTCTCTCTTGGGTTTCCGCGAGGGTTGCCAGTGCATTCAGGATCCTCTCTGTGCGATCCTGAGAACTAGAGCCTGAGGAGAGGTTCGGGGAAGTCATGTTGCTGAGAAAATAGATGTACGTATATGATTAGATACAAGGAGGAAAGTGAAAGACAGTGAATTGAAAATAATATAATAAAGCGTAGTTAATATTATCCCTTAATACTAAAGTGTGGCACTCTAATACCAACAAAACCATGTCATGTTCTGCTTCCTAAAATACGGAATAAGGGAGGGGACTAGGCCAGCCATGCTCCTACGGTCAGGGAACAATCCCGCCGTAGTCACACTTCGTCTTCTAGCATTACATGGTAATCAGTGAACATAGCACAGAAGTAAAGGAAACACATCGCTAGTTTATTACACCAACTTTCATTGTTCCCAGTTTACAATAATTCGAAAGAAAAAGAAACTACTAACCAAGTGCGAATACAAGGTTGATTTATTGTCATGCCCCGAAAGTACGGAACGTGACTAGCACTTAGATTACAAGACGTCTAAAGGCGTAACGTAAACTAAGTCATCCAAAGCCCAGAAAATCTAAACCAAAACCAAGGAGAGTGAAGGAAACCTTTCATGAAAACGACTTGAAATCAATTTAGTTGCATTGAACCCCTTTTTAAAAAACATCAAAAAAAAATTTCCGAAAATTTCGGCAGAGTCTCCTTTGTAAATACTATCCCCCAAAATGGGTACAACAAGATATATAAACCTGTAATAACAAAATGGCATCCCCAAGCGGGAGCTAGCTCTTCGCCCAAGGCGGATCACAACCACACGCAATATATATGTAATATCAAGAAAAAGAGCATAAAGAAATGCAAAATATAAGAAAACACCACGTCGGCTCATGTGAGCTCGACCCAAAAGAAACCACATATACACAATTCTCTCAGTCTCATCACTAGGTCGCATATACAAATAAGAAGTGGTAGATGGAGAATACTAGATACAAAAATAGTACAAAAAGAGATAAAAGTGCCCTCGCAACCCACCTACGAGCAATGTCACGAGTCTGAGCAAAAGAAGTCAACAATAAGATAAACCGCCGCTACAAAGCTGATGAATCTGACCTGCAAGACACTGTGGCACAACGGGGGTGAGTTGCCAGCTCGTGAGTAGAATATAACATCTAGTAAGGCTATCGTAAGAATGCACGCAAATGCGTCACAACATGTATGTCCAGATGTGATATAATACCTCTAGTATGCATGCATATGTATGCAATATCAATACTAAATCTTTAAGTGTTTTAAATGCTATGAGTTCTGCATTCTTACTTTAGAAAAAGAATATCTATGCAATAGCTAAGTACCATCGTGAAACCATCTGAAAACCGTGTCAAGTATCGACACCAAATATGAAAATACATCTTTCTCAATATCTCACTGTATCAATGTCTCAATACATCGGGCTCCGTCAGTCCGGATCGGCCCATATCATCAAATCTCACGACAACGGTCGGTATCCTCCGGAAATCCGCCGCGCCAGACATCACCGGTAGATAGTCTTCCCCTGCCAGGCTCATCGTCTACAACTCGATCTTCTTGCCCCGGGGTACCATACCGGGCCCACCATGTACCCGAGACGGTTCATCCACTCCTCGAATCGGGTCTCGAAATCCGATAGAAAACATGAAAACTCATGGTGGACGATACATACATCACGAGAAAACCGTAACTTTGTTTTAAAAATGATAAAAATAAGCTTTTGTTAAATTCTTGCGGTTTTCCCCAAAATCCAGAAATCGCAGCAATACTGAAATCCTCAAGAAAATCATAATACCCAACATGTTGAATATGATAAATGTCTATGATATCAAGGTATGCGATGTGATTTGTGGCTAGAAATCTATGTAAGTATGATGATGATGCGAGGTATATATACGCTATGCGATTTCATATATCATGTATAATGCAAGTGGTGATACTAAACTAAACAGGTCCTACAGTGCTCGTGGCATGGCAATTACTAAAGGCATGTGTGTCACATGAATAGTGCGTGTGCAACAGGAGCCAATGGTAATGGTGTACGTGTCTTACGAGGTGATATCACACATGTGTATATGGATATCCATGCAAATCTAGCAGACGAATAACTATAAAGGTTTGCAATGTGAATGAGGGGGGTTAGCTAACTAACAATGCATATGTTGCAAGAAATAAAGTAATCCTAACTAGGGGGCGCCTCGCGCCATCCAGAAGATTCCCCCATAGATGAATACATCTACTCACCTGAATGCCTTGCTAATCCGATCCAACCACCGCTTTGCCTTTGCGCGCCGCGTCCGATGTTTCCGCGACCAATCCTAGAATTGCATAACACACAATATAAGATTACATATTCCTAAAACGACGCAAGTCACAATATAAAAATATCGACGCTCTTGAATTAATCACAACGTGCACTCGGTGCGCGGAAAACACACGAAAATCGCTAAAACCTTAACTAAAGTCGTCATTTCGGGGCAACCGCCAAAACTAAAACCCGACTAGACAAAACCCCGCATTTGCACACACTAATAGTCGTATGAGATGCTAAATGAATCGCTAATATATTGCAATTAGACCACCTCCTAATTTTTTAGAAAATCTAGTAAGCATTGACATAGCAATTTCGATGCAAATATCGCGATTTAACGATATAGCGATCGCTACATCGCACAAACAATCAATCTAACCAACTAGATGGCCATAATACTAACTTAAACCCACTTATCCTACATCAAACCCTAATTGGAACATCAACCCTTCTCTTGAAATTCATGAGCAAGCAAATTAAACCAAATTTCACACTTAAACTACTAAATCTAGCAAATTTAAACCACAATTTGAACATTAGATGAGAATTATACCTTACAAGTTGAACCCTAACTTGCACTTGACCTTGAAAGATGCCTCCTTTCACCTTGTTTTGAACAAATTAGGGTTTGGAAAGAGGTGGAATAAGGATTAGGTTTGAATTTGTGAAGAAATTTGTTGATTTCGGTGGATTTTTGATGATTTTTGAAGGAATTATGAAGCAAGAAGTGAGGGGAAAAATGAGAACTGAAGCAAGGGAGCTCGACCTGAGGTGTAGGAGGTGAGTGGTGAGGGAATGGTGTAGAAATTTCTACACAAAAGCTATCTTCCAAAGTCAATTAATGAATGTTACATCATTTTTTACAAAAAAAACCCTTTTTAATGCATTTTTTTAAACCATAGAACCAAAATTCTTGGAATGTTTTGGTAAAATTTTTGTTACTAATATATTTTAGTTTATAATGGTTCCTAATAATGTAATTTACCCAATTAAATTTGTATTTATCACTAATTTAATGTATTTTTAAAAGCTTAAAATAATATTGAAAATAATTAATTAAGGATTTTTTTTTAAATAACTAGAAAATTTTAAGTGACAATTTAGTGACCAAATTTTAGAAATATCTTATCTAAATTTTATATAATTAGGCCTATATTGAAAAATACTTATTTTGACTTTTTACGGAAAAGACTGCTTATTTTGTCGATTACCGAAAAACTGCCTAAACGATTTTCGAAGCGTTACATTCTTCCCCCCTTAAAGAAATTCGGTCCCCGAATTTAAAAATTTAACATTCGTACCTTCAAAAAGATGGGGATATCTCTTCCTCATCTCGACCCCAGTCTCCCAGGTGACCTCCTCGCTGGTCGGGCCACGCTAAAGAATCTTGACGGACGGTATAACCTTCGACCTCAATTTCTTCACCTGCCGATCCAAAATGACCACCGGCTGCTCGGTGAATGAAAGATTGCGCTCTAGCTGGATCGTCTGGTGCTGAATCGCATGGGAAGGGTTATGAAGGTACTTGCGGAGTATCGAAACATGGAACGCGGGGTGAACATCAGGGAAGCTGGGCGGAAGAGCTAATCGATACGCGACTGAACCAACACGCTCTAGGATCTCGAAGGGACCAACATATTTAGGACTAAGCTTCCTTTTCCGCCCAAATCTCATCACACGCTTCATCGGAGAGACCATCAGGAAAACATGATCGCTAACAGCGAACTCGAGTCGGCGACGGCGTTTGTCAGCATATAATTTCTGCCTACTCTGTGCTGCTCTCATCCTGTCCTGAATCAGCTGTATCTTTTCGGTTGTCTCCTGTATGATCTGCGGTCCCAAAATACTGCTCTCCCTAAGCTCTGTCCAATATACAGGCGATCGACATCTCCTCCCATATAAAGCCTAGAAAAGTGCCATCTGAATCGTCTCCTGGAAGCTATTATTGTAGGAGAACTCGATCAAAGGCAAATGACGATCCCAGCTACCACCGAAATCTAAAACACAAGCTCTGAGCATGTCCTCAAGAGTCTGAATAGTACGCTCCGACTGACCGTCAGTCTGCGGGTGAAACGCTGTGCTAAAACTCAATCGGGTGCCCAAATCTTCCTGAAGTTTCTGCCATAATCGGCTGGTAAATTGGGTGCCCCGGTCGGACACGATGCAAGTCGGAACACCATGCAGTTGCACGATCTCATCAATATAAACCTGGACGTACTGAGCAAATCCAAAAGTGGTCTTCACTGGCAGGAAGTGAGCCGCTTTCGTCAGTCGATCCACAATCACCCAAATAGAGTCATACCCTCGACTGGTCCTGGGTAGACCCACAATGAAGTCCATGGAGACCTGTTCCCACTTCCACTCAGGGATGGGCAAAGGCTGTAACTTGTCGGCTGGCCTCTGGTGCTCGGCCTTGACTTGCTGACAAGTCAGGCATCTCGACACGAAGTCTGTAACATCCTTCTTCATCCCGTCCCACCAGTAAACCTCTCTCAAATCACGGTACATCTTGGTGAAACCTGGATGCACACTATATACTGATTTATGTGCCTCCTCAAGGATATCACGCCTCAGTCCCTCAGAATCTGGTACACACAGTCGAGTCCCAAATCGAAGTATCCCCTGATCATCAATCACGAACTCAGAAACTCTGCCCTGCCGAATCTGCTCGATAATCTCTAAAATACAGACATCGCCGGACTGTGCCTCGCGGATACGGTCAAGTAACTGTGGGCGTGCTCTGAAATGGGCCAGCTGTCCCCCTGTAGGAGTAAACTCGAACTGCACTCTGCTGTCACATAACACCTGCCAATCCGCCGTCGACTGCATCTGTACTGCGCTCAAACAAGATAAGCTACCTCCGGGCCTCCTACTCAAAGCATCTTCCACCACATTCGCCTTGCCCGGATGGTATAGAATCTCGCAGTTATAATCTTTCACCAACTCCATCCAATGGCGCTGTCTCAGATTCAGATCTCGCTGCTGAAAGATATACTTCAAACTCTTGTGGTCAGTGAATATCTGGCATGACTCGCCGTATAGGTAATGTCTCTAGATCTTAAGTGCAAATACCACTGTAGCCATCTCTAAATCATGAGTGGGGTAGTTCTGTTCGTGTTTCCTCAACTGCCGAGAAGTATACGCGATAACTCTATCGTGCTGCATCAGTACACAACCCAGCCCCACTCGAGAAGCATCAAAATATACCATGAAACCGCCTGACCCTGAAGGCAATGCTAACACTGGTGCAGTAGTCAGACGAGTTTTCAACTGCTGGAAACTATCCTCACATGCCTCGGTCCAATCGAAAGGAACCCCTTTCCGGGTCAATCCGGTCAACGGTGCAGCAATGCGGGAGAAATCCTGGACAAAACGTCGATAATAGCCGGCCAGACCTAGAAAGCTGCGAATCTCTGTAACTGATACCGGTCTGGGCCAACGCTGCACTGCCTCGATCTTCTTCGGGTCTACACGAATACCATCTCTCGTCACCACATGACCCAAGAAGTCGACACTGTCTAGCCAGAATGCGCACTTGGAAAATTTGGCGAACAACTGATGCTCCCTCAAAGTCTGCAATGTGATACGCAAGTGCTGCTCATGCTCCTCCCAGCTCCGAGAATAAACCAAGATGTCGTTAATAAATACAATGATGAACTGATTGAGATACGGCCTGAATACACGGTTCATCAAGTCCATAAATGCTGCCGGGGCATTGGTGAGCCCGAACGACATCACCAAGAATTCATAATGACCATATCGAGTACGAAAAGCGGTCTTCGGAATATTCTCCTTCCGAACCCGCAACCGGTGATAACCTGACCGTAAATCAACCTTCGAGAAAAACCCTGCACCCTGGAGCTGATCGAATAAGTCGTCAATGCGGGGTAGGGGATATCTGTTCCGCACAGTAACCCGGTTCAGCTGACGATAATCAATGCATAAGCGCATACTGCCGTCCTTCTTCTTAACAAACAGGACGGGAGCACCCCAAGGTGACACACTCGGTCGAATAAGCCCTTTGTCTAGCAAGTCCTGTAACTGATCCTTCAGCTCCCTCAGCTCCGCCGGGGCCATCCGATAAGGCGGTATAGAGATAGGCCCCGTGCTGGGGATCAAGTCAATACAGAACTCAATCTCGCGCTCTGGTGGCAGACCAGGCAGCTCGTCAGGGAATACATCAGGAAACTCTCTCACAACAGGGACCTGGTCCAACGGAACCTCTGTGGCGCTAGTATCATAAACATAGGCTAAGAATCCCTGACACCCTTTCCTCAAGAGCTGACCAGCGCGAAGGGAAGAAATCAAGTTGGGAAGGGTAGCGCTACGCTCTCCCTGAATAACAAGAACCGGCTCACCAGGAAAACTGAATCTGACTGCTTTCTCATGGCAGTCCACGGATGCATAACAGGTGGCTAGCCAGTCCATACCAAGAAGAACGTCAAAGTCTAGCATATCGAGGAGGATTAAATCAACTGAAGAATCTCTCTCCCCGATACGAACGGAACATGATCGGTACAAAAAACGAGCAACAAACGACTCGCCTACCGGTATAATAACGACAAGCGGCTGATCTAACGGAGAAGACTCTCGACCCAACCTCGGTGCAAAGTATGTGGATACATAGGAATGTGTGGAGCCTGGATCAAATAATACCCTGTTTCCCCCAATCAGAGCAAGGCTCTACTGAATTTTGAAAATTCAAAATTCGAAGAAACGCTTCGGTTTCCGTGCGCAGCGCGCAATTTGCCACATGGCAGAAGGTGATTCGGCGGCGTAACGCCCGAGACAGTGCGTCCCATCAGAGCAAGGCTCTTCAGAAAACAAAATTAAGACTTAAACTGCGCAAATGCATGGCAGCGCGACACGTGTCTGCGCAGTTGCGCAATCGCAACTGCGCAAGCGCACGGATGCGCGACACGTGTCTGCGCAGTTGCGCAATCGCAACTGCGCAAATGCATGGCAGCGCGACACGTGTCTGCGCAGTTGCGATTTCGCAACTGCGCAAGCGCACGGATGCGCGACACGTGTCTGCGCAGTTGCGCAATCGCAACTGCGCAAGCGCACGGATGCGCGACACGTGTCACGCGCTGGTGAGTTGCGCAGCAACTGAATGAAAATTTAAGTGGATCTTTTCTGTTCTTCTGTAAAACAGAGACCCTTGGATCTCTGATCCAATGGTGGGAAAATTCCCAAAATAATTCAGGAAAGATTTTGTTAACAAATCCAACAACTTTGTGGGCACTATAAATAAGACCCCAGACCTCATTAAAAAGGGATCAACTTCTGAGAAAAAAGAGAGCTGGTGAAGATTAAGAACAGAGAAGAAGAAACAAAGAAAAGAGGTAGAATTTCTGAAAAGAGAAAAGAAATAAGAAAAATAAAAAGAACAATAAATAGTGCCTTGCACTTGATATGAACCCCTGGTTCTTAAAAAAAAAAAATAATAAAAGAATAAAAAAAAATAGTGCCTTGCACTTGATATGAACCCTTGGTTCTGTATGATCAGAAAAAAAAACAAGAACTTGTTTTTCTTAGATCCAAATTCAAATCAAAAGTGCCATGCACTTGTGTTCTTAAACCTAAAGGTTTCTAGGGTTTCTGCAACCCCTTGTTTTGGGCCTGGCCCAAATTAAATTGCAGAATAAATAAAAGGGCAAGGCCCTGTTGGGAAAATTCCTGAGTTTCTGCAAACTCATTAAAAGGGCCTGGCCCAAACTAAATTACAGAACATCTCTTGAGTTCCTGCAACTCATCATTTAAAAGGGCCTGGCCCAACTCAAGAAAATTATTGAGTTCCTGCAACTCATCATTTAAAAGGGCCTGGCCCAACTCAAGAAAATTATTGAGCTTCTGAAACTCATTATTTAAAAGGGCCTAGCCCAATTGCAGAATAAATAAAAGGGCAAGGCCCTGTGTGGAGAATTCCTGAGTTTTTTGTAACTCATTATTTAAAAGGGCCTGGCCCAAATCAGATTGCAAAATAATGAAGGGGCAGAGCCTTGTTTAGGTTGAGCCTAAAATAAAAATTGGACTTAACCCAATCCTGGCTGTAAGTCCTTAAATTAAATGCCTTTCATAAACCAAGTCACGACCGGTCCGAGGGTACATCTCCGAACTCCTTTGACACCTGTCGTTGTAATTCCTCAACGACGTTAAAGAGGCGACGGGTCCCAACGACCACTCATCTAAAATCGGACCGAAACGTCCCTAATCTAAAATCGGACCGAAACGTCCCTAAACTAATATCGGACCGAAACGTCCCTAAACTAATATCGGACCGAAACGTCCCTAAACTAATATCGGACCACTATCTCCCTAAACTGGCGACGGACCGAAACGTCCCTAAACTAATAATGGACCACCACGTCCCTAAACTGGAATATGGACCGCTACGTCCCTAAACTGACACGATAGGGCCCAAACGCTCTTTTGTCGGATCTAAACGGTCCTGTCTAAGTTGATCTTAACCCCAAATACAGTTAACGTGTCCTTAGACATCTAAATAAACAATAAAATCCCAAACCAACTTTGGTTCAAGGGTACATCTCGGAACTCCTCAGACGTATGTCGTTGTAATCCCTCAACGACGTCAGAGAGGTGACGAGTCCCGACGGCCGGATAATTAAATCAATCACTACGTCAGGTCGATCTTAGTCCAAAACAGGACTAGCGTATCCTTGATGAACGTTTAAGTTGATCCTAGTCGCAACGCGACTAATGCATCCTTAAACTAAAAACACCAAACCCAAATCTAAGCAAATACGGATTTGGACTAATCCACGTCCTACGGGTGACGATATTACTCAGTCTCCGTACACAATCCACGGGCAACCACAAACAAAACAAACACATACAACACGAAGTGAAATTCTGGAGAAGGAGAAAGTTGTTACCGCGATGCGGTAGCGTAATTAACTGCAGGGGCTTGCGCCTGTAGGGAAGAGCGTCCCCACAATCAAAAACCCCTCACCCTGAGGGGGAATCTGACGAAGTCTGCTACAACGGCCGCGTCCGTCTAAACCTTCGATACACGGTGCCGTAAATCAACTCGGCATCTTCGGAGAGATAGACGGATAAAACCAAATAGCATCTGCCCCGAACCTCAGGCATGTGACGTCCTAACGTCGCAGGCCGCCGTTCGGAGGGGAACAGATTCTGGCACGCCCGGTGGGACCTTTTCCTCTTTCCACTCCACACTTCGTGTGTCGTCTTCGTGAACCAATCGCGGTTTGTTAAATGGTTGTCCTCGGATTTCAAGTTGCTAAGATTTGGTCTTTTGTCTGGCGCAGAACTCAAGATCCAATGGCCACCAACTGCACCAGCTGCTCGAAATGCCATTGCAGCGGACGTTCCACCTCACCGAGAGGTGTAGCATATGGGCCCCAAGCGGCTTCCTTCCTGACTTTGCCGGTAGACCAGGTGACGCAAGCCACCACCGGCTTGTTCTTCGGGACCATGGTCCCACCTACAAGCTTCTCCATGCCGATATCCGCACCAGAAGCGAACAAGAAGTCGGTATTCGACCGGCTCACTGCTACCACGACCCCTGTCAACGGGTCGCTCGCTACTAAGCTAACAGCCTCTGTTTTCACCAGGCTAGGTCAGGATCATAAAGTGGCTGTCCCAAAGAGGGCAACGGCCACAGCTTCGGAAGTCGTTGAAGCGGCTTCTCCTATCAGAAAGTCAGTCTTCACAAGATTGACGGTTCCTACTCCTCCTTCAGCTGGTCAAAAAGCATCAGTCTTTGATAGGCTGACACCGGCAGTTACCCCACACCCAAACAGGGGGCAACAAGAAACTATCCCGATTTCCGAGCCAGTCCCAATGGCTCGTCGTGCGCGACGTCGTCACTGGCAACGAATAAGGAAAGCAGGGGGCAACTCCCCTTCAGGGCTAACCCCGCCTGCTCCAGTGGCGGAGGTCAATGCTGCTGTTCCAACTGGGAACAGCTTTGAATTACTGAGGAAAGTGAGAAAGAACTTCCCAACCGCCGTATTGAAAAGATCTCCTCCGCCCGTGGAGAAAGCCCCGGAGGCAAAACAAGAACAGCCCTCTCAACGGCTGTCGTCCAAAATTTATAAAGTCTGGCGGAGAGTTCAAGACTCCGTGATTGACTCAGACCACTTCCGTCGCCAGAAAAGGGCGAAGGTGGAAAAAGACAAGAACCACCCCATTAAACGGCAGGGGGCAACAAATGCTAGGAGGCCCACTTCAACGGCTCCTTCAACCTCAAAGGTCCATAAAAGGAAAAGACCAGAGAAGGCTCCCGCGACGATGACAAAATCTAAAAGCGGCGAACCTAAACGCCCCAAGTCAGGGGGCATGATAGTACATACGGTCTATATGGCTTCGGGAAAAGAAGAAAGTCGTACTTCTACGGGCCACCGACCGCTTACCCGGTCAGTGACCAAGTCTCAGGAGCAGCAACAAAAGCTCCAGGAGATGATGACTACAATGGCTGCACTCACGGGGCCAAAAGAGAATCCTGAGACGTCCTTAGATGAACGCCAAGAGGAAGAGACCGACGCTGAGTTCCTCCGCCGAACACTGGAAAAGAGAGACAAAGAGGCTGCGGAACAGGCAGCCAACATAAAGAAAATGGCCTTCCTGTTCCAGGATGTGGTGGGTATGATGATTCAACCAGATCCACCTGTTGGAGATCCCCCGATCATTCTTGAAGATGATAGGGGAGAGACATCGAATCCTCCACCGGCTCTATCCGCAACTAAAGAGGATACCATATCAAAAGCTGATTTGGATGAATATATTGCTCAACAAATACGGGTGCATCAGGCGGCCGAAGCAGCCGGCCACGTTGTAAAAACGGGACGGCTATATCCGGGCTGGTATGACCAAATCAAGTACCCGCCAGGTTACACAATTCCTAAGTTTCATGTCTACAAGGGGACCGGCAATCCCCATCAACATGTGGCCCAATTCAGGGCTCTTTGCGGTAATACCGGCGGCGACGACAAGCTTTTGCTTCGCCAGTTTGTTGGAAGTTTATCTGATACGGCGTTTGAATGGTATTCTGAGCTTCCCAACGACTCTATAAAAACCTTTGCGGAGATGGAGCTACTCTTCACCCAACGCTTTGCAAGTGCCAGTGAGCGTACCCCGATGACGGCACTGATCAATGCCAGGGTAAAACCCGGCGAGACATGGGTTCAGTACGCTATACGGTGGCGTAATCTATGGTCTAAGTGTGAACAGCGCATAGAAGAAGCCCCTGCGGTGGGAATGTTTGTTGGAACACTCGATCCACAAGCAACCATTTCACAATTTATGATGTTCTTCAAGCCGACTTCCTTCCAGGCTTTGATCGACAAATTGGCGCAGATGGACCAGATGGGCCATAAACCCCCTCTCCCGAAGCCGGATTCCCGAAACGACAAAGGAAAGGGAAAAGCGATCGTCGTCGCTAATGCCCAACAACAACCGAACGATTCGAAGCCGGTTGCTCATCCAAATAATACACGCCCGTACGTACCCCTTGAGGACAGGATGGGACGTGCTTACTCCTTCCCCCGTGATAAAACAAGGAGGTTATTCGAGCTGGCATTGCGCAACAGGCTCATAAATCTGCCAGATCCAAAACGTCCGTCGCAACCAAGTGACGTTAACGATCCTAATTACTGCCCTTATCATAGAGTGTTGGGACATCCAATCGAAGACTGTTACGTCTTCAAAAATTGGCTGGAGAATCAGTACCGTCAGGGCAAATTTGCGCTATCTGACAAATGGAAGGTGAACCCTCCGCAGCCCCACACCTATAAGGGGACGAATACGCCAGGGGCAACGTGCTCCGTCATTGAAGAGGCTCCCTGGGAGGTTGTATTATCAGCCAAAACGAGGAAAATGCTAAATGATCTTCAAACCTGCCCAGCAGTCAAGTGGAAGAACCCCTTGGAACCGTAGGTGATTGAGGGGATGTTGAAGCCACGACCGACTCCGAAGACCGATGGTAGTAGTTCAAGCGTTCATAGCCAGCCGTCAAAATCTTCGAAAAAGAAGAAGAAGAAATCTAAGAAGCCCGTGAAGCCTGGCAACAAGCGCACGGACTTACAAAAGCAAATCGATGCGCTGGATGAATATAACCAAAAGGCGCGAACTCCCATCACGCTCCAAGATTTCCTTGATCACGTCTTCCAAAAAGAAGATGAAGGAGAAAGTTCATCGGATGAGTCTGACGAATATGTAGCAAGCTGTCATATGATCTCCCATTCGACCACGAACGATGAAGGAACTTCTGGCACTGAAACGCTGGGGGCAAATGCCGAATCAAGAACCCCAGGGTTACCAGTTGAAATGATTAGCGCGTTTCTTAATGAAGCACGGTTGAAAAGCAAGGCTGATCGAGAACGCGAGACGGCTATATTCGAAAGGGCCAAGCGTCAGCGACTTGAGGAAGGAGCCGAAATGATCCCGTTGGAGCAAAATGCCTCCACCACTGACAAAAGCCAATTCAAGATAAAAAAGAAATTTGCTAAGGCCATATCGATGGGCATGAAGCTACCACCCTCTGAAGAAAAGTTACTGGCGCGGTAGAAATGCACCCCTCTTATTGCTTATACCATCAGAAGGTCTCACATTCCACCCAAGATTGCAAAGCTTTCAATGGATGGTGGCAAGGATACGTCGCTAATCGACAACGATTTAAACGGGAAAAACGTAAAATTCGCCGAGAGCAAAGAAATACGACTAAAGAATTTGAAAGAACTGCCGGCAATTGTCACATGGTTAACACTACCGGGTCACAAGTGCCTACATTTGGGAGCGACTCCGATGAAGAGCTAGAGCTTGGTCCCCTCTTCGAAGAATCCACTTCGGGAAAAGAAAAAGAACCAAAGGCCTGTGAGAATATACAGCTGCGCAATCGAACATTACCCGAAAAGAACCTCGGACCCTTGAATAAGAAAAACAAAGGGAAAGAGAAGGTCTCTGAAGACATCGCTTTGGATGACCAAGTTGCGGAAGAGTTAACCGCCAAGAATCCCCCAAAAAGGAATAAAGTAGATTACAATGTCTTGGCGCATCTGAGAAAGCTACCCTCACAACTCAGCATTCTCGATGCCCTATTGCTATCAAAAGAGGCGAGGGATTCTTTGATTAAGGCCCTACAGGATCCCGACCAGTTCCAAGCCTTCTTAGCCGAACAAAAGATGAAGGATGAATTGGAAGAGGTGCACACAGCCGACGTTGCTTTTGGTGATGAAGACCTTCTCCTCGGGACGTGTGAACACAATCGCCCCCTTTATGTCTCGGGATACTGCCATGACATAAAGATAGGAAAAATCTTGGTCGATAACGGATCGTCTGTCAATTTACTCAATGTGCGAGTGTTAAAGGAGATTTGCATGAGTGTCCAACACCTCGCCCGGGACAAAATCACCATCTCCGGTTTCGACTCTCAATCCTCAAAGACTCTTGGATCTGTGATATTGACGTTACGCTTCGGGGTGCTCGTCACAGACATCAAATTCCATGTCATAGACGCCAAGACGTGCTACAATGCTCTGCTCGGCCGACCATGGCTACACGAATACAATATCATCCCTTCTACACAGCATCAGTGCATGAAGTATTCTAGGGACGGCCTCGAGTACACAGTGGCAGGAGAGTTGAATCCATTTTCCGTGAACGAAGTTCGCAAGTATGAAGATGCCAAATACTTCCTACCGAGTTTCGAAGACACGGAAAGGTGTCACAAACCGGAGAACAAAACTAACGCAACCATCCCTGTCTTCGGCAGTGACACCGAGGAGGAGGAGGATATAATTTATTCAGGTCCGTCCCAGTCCACCAGGCCAGGACCATCTGTTCCTTCATTGATCTTCGGTAGTGACTCAGAGGATGAAGTTCATGCTGTATTCCCCGCTCGGCCCTCAATACAGATTTCCACCGATGAAGAGCGAAGTCTGCAGGTAACCATGGTGCCGCTTGAACATTACAAAGAACTGGATGCACGCGACACCAACAGCGTAGAAGAATTGCAGACATTCTATATCCCTCCCGGAAGAAAAGGCGAAAAGGCAATCCTATTCTACCGTTCTGAAGAAAACAAGGTGGAAAAAGAAATTTGGCATAGCGCGGATCCCACGCTCGACAAGCTTCAGCCTATCCGTCTTCCCAGATATTATACCGAAGGTTTGAAGAAACTGCTGAAACGCCAAGGGATGTCCTTCACACAGACCATTAGAAAAGCCAAATTCTATGACAAGGTCTGGAACGTTCCCGGAACTCAATGCAAACTGCCTAACGGGAGAACGGAAACAAAAGGGCTCGGGTACATCCGGCCAAAGAAACGGGAGTTAATAAACAGCTGTTATGCCATGTATGACTTTGATGAAGAAGCGGACGCTCAATGGGAAGACGCTAATCCTGAATCAGCAAGAGTTCCTGATGCAAGACCTCCCAGTCCATCGTCTGAAGACCAGATGAGCAAACTTATAAAGGATGCGAGTCAAAAAGCCCGAGATGATCACGATCGTGAAATGGCAATCTATGAGAAAGCCAAGACACAGCGTCTCCTTCGACAGGCAGTAAAGAACGAAGATGTTACCCCACGTCAGCCTGCTACAAAAAGGGTTCGACGCGAAAGCGAAAACAAGTCGAGGGGCCGAAAAGGTGCTCGACAACCACAAGACAGAGCTAAGAAGCCACGCATACGAGAGTCGAGCGTTATTGACCTAGCCCTTATGAAGAAAATGGGTCGAGCATACTCGTTTCCCCGGAACAAAACAAGGAAAATACTTGATCTTGCTCTAAAACATCAAATGCTTACTCTGCCAGAGTCTAAACACCCTGAGCAAGCAGGCGAAGTCTCCAACCCAAATTATTGCTCTTACCATCGAGTAGTAGGGCATCCGCTTGAAGATTGTTTCACCTTTAAGAATTGGGTTGAGGACCAATATCAGCTTGGCAAATTCGCATTGTCTGACAGTTGGAAGGTAGCGCCGCCGCAAAAGCACGAACCCAAAAACACAAGAATAAAACCAACCCCGCATTGGGATTGGCAGAAAACTTGCACCTGTCATGTGATAACAACATTAAAAGAAGGGTCCGAGGACATGAACGACTTCCCTTGGTGCTTTGAAAACGGCAGTGATGAGGTAATCTCAGAATTTCCCCCAGCTCCGAAAGAACTGGAGGATGGAATCCACACCACTGCAGATAATCTCAAGAAAATTGAGTTGGGGACCGAAAATGACCCGCGACCAACATTCATCAGCGAGCTGTTATCTGAAAAAAGGGTGACTGCGTTGAAAGATGTGCTTCTACAACACAAAGATTGCTTCGCGTGGAACTATTCCGAAATGCCGGGACTAGATCCAGAAATTGCTGTACACAAATTGGCGATATCCCCGGACATCAAGCCAGTCAAACAGGCGCCAAGAAGAATGCGACTCGAGCTTGAGATGAGCATCAACGCCGAAGTCAAAAAGCTGATAGACTCTGGCTTCATCCAGGAAGTTCAATACCCTGAATGGATCGCTAACATCGTCCCAGTGATGAAGAAAAATGGGACAGTGCGCATATGCGTAGACTTTCGGGATCTTAATAAAGCCTGCCCAAAAGATGATTTCCCAGTGCCAGTTACTGAACTTATGATAGACAATACATCCACTCATGAGGTTTTCTCCTTCATGGACGGCTCGTCGGGGTATAACCAGATAAAAATGCATCCCGAAGACCAGAAGCACACAGCCTTCAGGACTCCTCTTGGTATATTTTGTTATAAAGTGATGCCCTTCGGTTTGAAGAACGCCGGTGCTACTTATCAGAGGGCCATGACAAAGATCTTCGACGACCTTATACATGAAATCGTTGAATGCTATATCGACGATCTCGTGGTTAAAAGCAAATCATACGGGGAACATCTCGAGCATCTGAAGACTGTATTTCAACGCCTTCGGCAGTACAACCTGAAGATGAATCCTCTTAAATGTGCGTTCGGGGTCTCCTCGGGCAAATTCCTGGGATTCGTTGTTCGACACCGAGGTATTGAAATAGATCCGTCAAAGATTAAAGCAATCATGGAAATACCTCCGCCGAGGACTCTCAAACAGCTGCGGTCTCTCCAAGGGAAACTCGCATACATACGGCGATTTATAGCCAACCTCTCAGGAAAATGCCGGCCATATAGTCACCTGATGAAGAAAGGAACCCCATTCGTTTGGGATCAAAAATGCCAGGGCGCACTAGACGAAATCAAGCAGTACCTGCAGAACCCGCCGGTGTTGGCTGCCCCGGTTAAGGGGAAGCCTCTCATTCTTTATACGACCGCCCTCGAAGGTTCCTTAGGCGCATTATGGGCACAAGAGAACGATCAAGGGAAAGAAAGAGCACTCTACTACTTAAGTCGAGTGCTGCTGGGGGCAGAAAGCAACTATTCTCCCGTTGAAAAACACTGCCTGTCATTGATCTTCGCAATAACAAAGCTTAGGCACTATGCGTTGGCGCACGAGGTCCGTCTGATTTCAAAAGTGGACCCTCTCAAATATTTAATGTCAAAAGCCATATTGACAGGACGACTCGCCAAATGGGCCCTGCTCTTGATGGAATTTTCCATAACATATCAACCTCTCAAGGCAGTAAAAGGCCAGGCCATCGCTGACTTCCTTGCTGAGCATCCCATACCTGCCGACTCTCCTTTAAACTGCGATTTGCCGGACAGACATGCATTTGACGCAATCGACAGTGGTGATACCCGTTGGGAGCTTTACTTCGATGGAGCGTCTTCTATGAAAAAGCACAAACAAAGTACGCCAACGATCAAATCGGGGGTGGGACTCATCTTTGTGACTCCCCAAGGAGGAATAATGCGCTTCGCCTTCTCCTTAACGGAGCCGAGGACGAATAATGAAGCTGAATATGAAGCTCTGATAGCAGGCCTTGAGATCGCCATTGATATGGGAATTGAGAGCCTCCTCATATACGGGGACTCCCAACTGGTCGTCAGTCAAGTAAACGGCGATTACCAAACATGTAAACCGGAATTGGTAAAATACGGTGAAAAAGTGCAACAACTGCTAACCCAAATTCCCTCTTACACGTTGGAAAGCATACCGCGTGCGGAAAACAGCAAAGCAGACGCACTAGCCAAACTTGCTAAAGAACTGGCTGACGAGAACCTCGACGACGTTAGAATCGTGGTGCAAAGTCGTCGAGTGCTTACCCCAACGGAAATATCTCCGGAATCGTCTGAAGAAAAAGGAGCGAAAGAGGAGACAACCCTGCAAGTAAAAGATTGGGAAAATACCGGGGACTGGAGAGAAGTCTTCATAGATTACTTCAAGTTCCACCGAATACCTGAAGAAGCGTCCACAAGACATCAGCTCACGAAACGAGCTCTGTCTTTCGCCTTCGTCAATGATACTCTGTACAAGAGGTCATTCGATTCTCTGTGGTTGAGATGCTTAGGACCTGACGAAGCGAGAAGGGTCGTCCAAGAAGTTCACGACGGACTCTGCGGTTCCCACCAAGCAGGCCCTAAGATGAAGTTAAAGATAAAGCGGATGGGCTACTACTGGCCCACGATGATGCAGGATTGCCTAGAATACGCGAGGCAATGTCATTCATGCCAAATTCATAGAGACTTCATCCATCAGCATCCCAATCCACTGCATCCAACAGTGGCTAGTTGGCCATTTGAAATGTGGGGAACTGACATAGTCGGTCCCATCGAACCAGCATCGTCAAAGGGACATCGTTTCATCTTGGCGACGACTGATTACTTCTCCAAATGGGCAGAAGCGGTACCGTTGAGGGAAGTAAAAATGGAGAACATCCTCCATTTCTTCAAAACGCATGTCATATACCGGTTTGGAACCCCAAGAAGGATCATCTCTGACAATGGGCCAGCCTACCGAAGTCATAAGATTAGCCGCTTCGCACAGCAGCACAATATAGACTGGAGATATTCCTCAGTTTATAACCCCCGAGCTAACGGTCTAGCTGAGGCCTTCAACAAGACCTTGACGAAAATCATGAAGAAAACGGTGTCACGAAATAAGAGAGATTGGCACGAAAGATTGCAAGAGGCTCTTTGGGCGTATCGAACTACATTTAAAACGGCCACAAACACAACGCCATACGCGTTGGTATTTGGGACGGAAGCAGTACTCCCTCTTGAGATAGAATTACCCTCTCTACGAGTGGCAATCCATTACGAGCTGACGGACGAAGAAAATGCTCACCTTCGGTTTGAAGAGCTTGACGCCCTTGATGAAATCCGGCTTCTAGCACAGCAAAATTTGGAAGCCTATAAAGCAAAGATGACGCGCTCATATGAAAGATTGAGCCGCCCGAGGACATTCCACCAAGGCGAACTCGTGCTAGTGGTCAAAAGGCCCATGATCCCCAATCGCGCCAAACGGGGAAAGTTTGAGCCAAACTATGAAGGACCGTACATCATTGATAAGGTCTACCAGGGTGGGGCCTATCTACTCATGGACATGCACGGTGAAAGGCCTTTCAGGCCAATAAACGGTCGCTTCCTAAAGAAATACTACGCTTAATGAGCCACAGCCTAGGTCAATGGTAGATGACGACGACTATGTCCGCTCGCTATCTTCCTGAGCTCAAGCTTTATAAGCAGTAGCCGGCCTTCTCCATGTCGGACCGAAATGTCCTTAAACTAATATCAGACCGAGACGTCTTTAAAACTACTACCGCAGCATCTTTAGGCTGACGAGATATAAAAAAAAAACAAAAAAAAACGGTATGTCCATAAGCAAAAAGGGCACGGATGAAAACCCGAAGGGGCTCCGTGAGTAAAAACAGCAGGGCTACCGGCGAGTGTTCGTGAAAACCCGAAAGGGCGCGACCTCGTTAAAAAAAAAAAAAAAAAAGAGAAAAAGAAAATTAGAAAAAAAAAAAAAAAAACAAAAAAAAAACGATATGTCCATAAGCAAAATGGGCACGGATGAAAACCCGAAAGGGCTCCGTGAGTAAAAACAGCAGGACTACCGGCGAATGTTTGTGAAAACCCGAAAGGGCGCAACTTCGTTAAAAAACCCTTACAGGGTCCTCTTGACCCTGTAAGGAGAAACCACCTGCGTGAGATCCTTACGACTTACAAGGGAACAACACACTTAGGAATCCCCACGATTCCTAAGGAGAAAATACGCTCGCGAGATCCTCACGACTCGTAAGGAGAACTCTCTTATGGGACCCTCACGGCTCATAGGATTTGAAAGTCTTAAGTCACAGAGACCTAAACCTGTGCTTAAGCAAACCCCCACAAACTTCCAATGTTGCCCTACAAGTGGTTCAATATTGACCCTTGTATACAATCTACGGGCGCGAATAGACATTTCCCTAACCAAGGTCCATCCGTGATCGGGGATATGTTCGCATAACCCTTGTAAGTCCTCTCGATTTACAAGAAGAAAACCCCCCCTGTAGGATCCTTATGACTTACAGAGGAACAAAACACTTTGGAACCCTTAAGATTCCTAAGGAAAAAATACACCTACAAGATCCCCACGACTTGTAGGGAGAAATACCTTCACGAGACCCTTACGGCTCATGAAGTCAAAAGCCTTAGCCGACAGGACCCTAACCCTGGTCGCTAAGCCTCCTTTGTTCGACAACGACAGAGGCAAATGATGATTCGCTCCTGGTAATATCACAGTTGTAGCGGTGCTGATGCCGAAATCGGTATCCAATTTCGGGTTTACGGCAAAAGCCAGCAGGCCGCTCATGCATACGAAATAGCCGAAATGATAGGGCAACTCGCAATAAAAAGCAGCAAGTAAAATGTATGCATGCAAAATAGCCGAAATGATTGGGCAACTCGCAATAAAAAGCAGCGAGTAAAAACAAAAAATAGCCGAAATGATTGGGCACCGCGAAAAATAGCCGAAATGATTGGGCACCGCGAAAAATAGCCGAAATGATTGGGCAATCGCGACCTTCGCGATATAAAAGCTGAAATGATAGAGCATCGCGGAAATAAAATAAAACAAAAATAAGAAATGATGAAACTTCGGCCCTACAGTTAAGATCACATCGATCCCTGTATACGATCCAAGGGCGTAAACAAAGAAGAAACCATACTTCCCCAGCGGATTCCGTCGAACGATAAAGCCAAACCTCAATGGTTCATTCCAACCGAAGAAGCCAGTGACTTCAACACAAATTCCTCGACTCACGGATACAAACACTCCTTGACGAGAGCTTCCTGATCCGCGTCGACCCGCAGAGCCACCAGTGCCTCCGTAGGAACCATCGACTCATTTCAAACCCCAAGGACACAAATAATCCTTGGAGCTTGGGAAACAAATAATCCCTCGCAAAACTTCTCAACTCACGGATACAAACACTCCTTGACGAGAGCTTCCTGATCCGCGTCGACCCGCAGAGCCACCAGTGCCTCCGTAGGAACCATCGACTCGTTTCAAACCCTAAGGACACAAATAATCCTTGGAGCTTGGGAAACAAATAATCCCTCGCAAAACTTCTCAACTCACGGATACAAACACTCCTTGACGAGAGCTTCCTGATCCGCGTCGACCCGCAGAGCCACCAGTGCCTCCGTAGGAACCCTCGACTCGTTTCAAACCCCAAGGACACAAATAATCCTTGGCGCTTGGGAAACAAATAATCCCTCGCAAAACTTCTCAACTCACGGATACAAACACTCCTTGACGAGAGCTTCCTGATCCGCGTCGACCCGCAGAGCCACCAGTGCCTCCGTAGGAACCATCGACTCGTTTCAAACCCCAAGGACACAAATAATCCTTGGAGCTTGGGAAACAAATAATCCCTCGCAAAACTTCTCAACTCACGGATACAAACACTCCTTGACGAGAGCTTCCTGATCCGCGTCGACCCGCAGAGCCACCAGTGCCTCCGTAGGAACCATCGACTCGTTTCAAACCCCAAGGACACAAATAATCCTTGGCGCTTGGGAAACAAATAATCCCTCGCAAAAAACTTCTCAACTCACGGATACAAACACTCCTTGACGAGAGCTTCCTGATCCGCGTCGACCCGCAGAGCCACCAGTGCCTCCGTAGGAACCCTCGACTCGTTTCAAACCCCAAGGACACAAATAATCCTTGGCGCTTGGGAAACAAATAATCCCTCGCAAAACTTCTCAACTCACGGATACAAACGCTCCGTGACGAGAGCTTTTCTGACTCACATCTCGGGCAGTAAGGATTCAAAAACTTGCTTCCTGAACAATGGGATCCTGCAAGTCAATCCTAAATGGTCTCTTGCATACTATTCACGGGTCTCACTCTCCGAAGTCGATTCTCGACAAAGAGGGAAACAACCGCTTACGAGCCCCCTCGACTCGTAAGAGGGAGAAATTCTCTTATAGGATCCTTTCGACTTATGAGAGAAAACCACACTTGGGAATCCTCACGATTCCTAAGGAGAAAATCCACCTACGAGATCCTCTCGATCCGTAGGGAGAAAAGTCTCTATGAGACCCTCACGACTCATAGAGTTGAAAAGTCTTAGGCAGCAGATCTGAACCTGCGGCCTAAGCCATCGCTATATCTCGAAGAAACCAAAATGCTTACTCTATTACCTGTCAATCATGTTTATCAAGACAGCATGCTGATAATAAGAGAAGGGAGAAAGCAAAGAAATGATACAAGACATTGCAAAAAAAAAATGTGTATCTTTATTTATTAATTCAGTCAAGTACATGGTGAATCGTGCAAAAGGATAAAGAATGTATACATCTTATTCGAAAAAGAAAATTACAAGTATATTGATACAAGGGCAGCTACTGGGAAGGAAGCATCTTAAATAACCCTATCAATTGCTCGCGTACTTCTTCCCACGCCTTCTCTTGATCAACTACCACTGCCAGTTCAGCCTCCACTTGAGCCCGCTGCTGCGCGAAGGATGCAAGCTCTTCCCCAATAACTTGCTGAGCTGCTTCTTGGCCTTGGACGTCACGCTCAGCAGCATCAAGTTTCCGCCTCAGAGCTAGCCCATTAGATATACGCTTGAGAAGACCTTCGAAGGCAGCTTTCACCTCAGCAGCATTCGTCCTAACTTCAGCACGAAGGCAAGCGGTCGCGTTTGAAGATTCCTGATGCGCCTTTAGCCGTAAAGCTGCCTCCTGCTCCAAATGGCGGAGATAAGAGGCGCTTTGCTCAAGCCAAGTTGTCCGTTCGGCGCTAGCGGCCAAAACCTCAGGAGAAGGGCGGGTCGACTCCAACCGATGCAGACGGGCCTCGATCTCTCTGCAGTGGTCAACCCACGATTTGACGACGCCTTCGTTATGAAAAGTTACGAGCGCTGCCAACATCGGGTTAACATCCACCGCGAAATCTATGGCAGAAGGTAGGGCATCCACGTTGAGCTCTTCGATGTATCCGCTCAGCATACTCAGGCTCATCACAGCACCCTTTGAAGATGGGCGTCTCAAGAAAGGACCCGCCGGCAAGAGGACGTGAGACTCAAAAGAGGTCAGAACTGGAACAATGGCTGAAAAACGAAACGTGGTCAAACAATGGTTCGAAAAATCGGTGGAAGATCATGTAAAAAGGGGAAAGGAATATCTGTACCAGTCGCAACGGACGGCAAAGCCGGAGGCGCCGGTGGCAGCGCAGGCCTGGTGTCCCCTCCTTCGATTTGAGGCACTGCAATCAGGAAGAGGAAAAGTCAGATACAATCCTATATTCCCTCAAAAGAGACCAAGACAGCGCTTACCAGTACCTCTAGAGGGAGAAGCGGGCTCGGAAGGGAAGGCGAAATGTGGAAGCAGCACTTGATACAAATGATCGAAGAACACTCCTGAAAAGAGCATAGTGGTATAACGTTAGTACATAGGCTGCACGTTAAAAGATTAATGCATAAGTCATAAATTCATACCTTCCGACATCCGCGATGGCACAAGGGAAGGCTGAGGAGTGACTACTGCCAAAGCAGTAGTTGACGGTGCCCCCTCGAGCAATGGAGCATCAGTGCTGGCCGCACCTGCAAGAACAAGCTTGTTAGAAGAGATCACGAGATACATACGAAAAAGGGGAAACGCTGGTGACTCAAAATTTTTACCTGACAAACTGCCCGCACAAACGGAGGCAGTCCCTTCCTCCACTGACGGAAGGCCACCGCCTGTAGCTTCATCACCCGATTCCAGGGGAACCGTTGTTGTGCTCTCAAGCTCTACAGGTGGCGGGAGATCGTAGGCAAGGAGAGCCAAAACAGGAACATTGCCAGATTCCTGAGAAGGAGCGCCTAGCTCGTCTTCAGGAATCATGGCCGCCTCACCTGCTGCTCCCTCAGGATCAGCGAATACAGCTGCCCCGTCCATCGGCACCACGAGGTCCCCGTCCTCAGGCACCTCGCCCTCTACCGCCTTCGGCTCAGTTGAGACAATCATCTCATCTGCCGCCACTTCGGGCGCGGCATCAATGACCTTCTCCGCGGTAGGTTCCTCAATCTCAGCTCCAGGCCCCATGACCTCGACAAAGTTGTCCACTATCGGTTCGGGTTCGGCGAGTACCGCTTCTTCCGCTCCCTTAGGTTCGACGGTCGTCTCCACCTCCCCCTCAGTTGGACTTGACCCTGCAAGATGAGATATGTATGAGCCAATAGTTTTACAAGTCATACAACAAGGCTCTGAAAGGAGTACTACCTGAAGCGGATTTATCATTGGCGTTCCGAACCGCGCGTGCAACTTGCCGATGAGCGGTAGACAGAGCCACAGGGGGCTCTTCAGAAGGAGTACTAGCGTGAGGAACAGTGCTAGGGCCCGCTCCTGCGGCCAGAGCAGCTCTGCGCGCCTTAGCTTCGCGTCTGGACCGCTTCCGCTCCTCTTGAGCCGATGAGACAGATGCCATCAGAGCTTCCTTGAGCGAAGCCTCCTCATCCGTGTAGAGGGATGCCTCCAAATTTTTCAGAGCATCCCTCGTTGTTGCATCAGGCCAAGGCTCTTGCGGTAGCTTTGACGGAGCGGCGACTTCGATGACGGGCCTGGGAAGGGTCCTGGCGCCGATTAATACCACCCCTGTAAAGAAACAAGAGAAGGTCAGGTCGACTATCATAAAAAAACAACAAACTTTCCTTATAAAAGAGAAAGGGATAAAACATACCGACGCTTGCCAGGGCACGTTTCTTCTCCTCCTCTTGGAAGGTCTTCAAGGATGCAGCGATAGCATCTTCAGTGGAGATACCTGTTAAAAAAGGGAGCAAGAGTTAGTTAAATGTAACAATATAGAGTGCAATGAGATAACAAATAAGGCGTCTGATGATTACCGGACTCGGCGAGTTTACTCAGCATCGCTTCGAGCCTCGCTGATCGCTCTGATTCTGCAATGGCGGCGGCTAGGTTGGTGTCCTCAGGATCCACCACGAAACCCTCGTTGCTGCCGTACTCACATATAGTCTCGGCAGGATGAGCCGCGGGCTCTAAGTTAAGAATCGCGTCGAGGGATAAGGTGGACTTCTTCTTCTTTTGTTCACCAGCCTTGGATCCACCCGGAGCAGCTTTGCGCTTGCCAGTTTTGGCAGTCACTTTCGGGCGGCGAGTCCCGATGTCCGCTCCTGCACCCGACTCCGGCGATGCCGCTTTAACCGTCTCTGTCGGAGCACGGGGTGCCGTTGGGGCATCCACCGTAGTAGGCAGTGGCAGTCCACGCGGAGGGGCCAACACGCGTGGTCGATCTGCTCCGGCCTCTTTCGTCGGAGGGATAACCTGGATCCTAGGCTGCAATGGAGCCTTGCGATTGCCGCCGGGAGGCGCAGCCCTACGATCGACCAGTAGACGTTTCTCCATCAAGATAATTGGGCCCATCGCGTGCGCATACCAGGCTACATACGAATTGAGTATCTTAGGGGTACAGCTGGGCTCACTGATGAAAAAGTAGGAGCCGGTGTTCAGCCGGATGAAGTGATGCATTGCATTCCGTACCCCCTCTAAGCCGACTGCAGGTGTTCCCAAGAAGGCTTCCAACGGGACCCCTTGGTTATAACTCGATTGCCGAGCAAATCGATGCGGATTATACCTCATAAAGAGGGCCGTTTCATTTTGCCTAAATACCAAGTAGCCCGGCCGAATGGAATAAAGGTGGAGGATTTCTCGAGCCTTCAACACGGAAACACCGCCCTTAAAGTCATCACGCAGCGACACCACCGACTTAGTGGTCTCGGAACCTATGGTGATGACTTTATCCACAAAAGAGGTCTTCGCCCCAACTAGATGCGAACGCAGAAGCAGTCCCCGAGACTCCCGCGGAGGTGCGAACACGATGGAAGCCCCAACCAATCGCATGATTCTCGGAAGTTTAAATCTCTCAAAGAACGGAGGAGTTTTGTGGGCACCAAACACTCCTCGAACATGCAGCTCCATCCAAGAAGTGAAGTAGTGCATCGGGAAGTTAGCAGGCTGTACCCCAGGCTCACTAGCGTCCGCCGCTACGCTAAGTCCATGGTAGAGGTAAGCCAACCCAGCAATCCCCACTGATAATTGCAGACCAGCCACCATTCGATGCGCCGGGTAGAAGACAGAAGACCGCATGAGGCGTGGGTGCATGGGAAGCGCGAAGCTGCACAGCCACAGACCTAAGAACCCGATGAAGAAGGTCTCCTCATCCATGCCAGGAATGGCGATCTCTGAGAAAGGAACGCTAGCAGTGCCGGGAAGGTAAAAACTTCGCTGATCAATTTCCGATGAAGGTCGGCGGTCCAGGCCGAAACCAAAAGGATCAGCAAGTTGGGCGAACTTCTCACCTTGCTCTGATAAAAATTCCGGGCGAATAAAACGAGCAATGAAGTCCGCAAAACTAACTCCTCGGTCGCCCAATTCCAAATGAAGCTCCTCGTAAATCTCCAACACCCTTACCAGGCCCGGATGCTGATGCTGGATGGCATTTTCCGGAGTCAAGTCGAGTACCACTTGCTTGGTGGCAAAGACGTACTCATCAGGAGGAAGCAGCTCTTCGTAGTGCTCCCCCCTCGCCGGTAAACCAGAAAGCTCAACGAATTCCTCTAGAGAAATTGAAACTTCCCTATCCGCTGCCAGGAAAGTATGCGTGGGGATATTCCATTGTTCGATGAAGGCCTTTGTCCACCACGTTGGAGGAGTAGGATACTCGAAAAGCGAGACGTAGACGGCGGAATATAAACCTATCTTCGTCAGGTGAGCTCTTTTCGCCGCTAAAATGTACCGGGCCCATGGCAGGTATCCAGCAAGCGGTCGCGGATTCAATCCAATATTGTAAGCCTGTCCCCAAGGGCGTGCTTCACCCTGACAGATTCGCCTTCCCAAGATATCTATGGCCGGCGGCGGCTGTACCGGAATAGCGCCGATTGCAGGCTGGAGAAGGTCGTCTGAATTCCAATTTTTTACCTCCACGGCATACTCCACCGGGGGTTTGTCCGCATAGGGGATCGTAACTATGGGTTCGGAAGGCGAGGCGGAACTAAAACTGTGGCGGCCTTGGATAATCTGGCTGTACCACCTTCCCCATAGGTGAAGTCTCTTGCACTCAGGATCGTGATCTTTAATCAAGGCGAACACTACCCGGTCCACTGGTGCATGTGGGAACCCTCCTTCTGAGCGAACGAAGGGAAAAGACAAGTCGTCAGACATCTTTCCCGCATAAAATATATATATATCATTAGTGGCCTGGCGCTTAAACATTAAAAAAAAAAAAAATAATGATAAAAAAATAATAATAAATAAAAATCTTGCTCCACACTGTGATGCAGTGGGTAGGGGACCAAAGGGGGACCCACAAAATCAAGATGACGGCGCATCATTTGATGAGACAATCCCACCATTGGATGAGACTATCAGTCAATAAAAAGAACTCCCAAGAGAATATCCTCATTGGGGGGGGACCCCTAGAGACAAGGAGAAGATCTCCTCTTTTCAGAGCAAAGCTCTGTCACAGAGTGACATTTGTCAAACTCCTGTTTCAAAAGGATAAAACTTCTTAAAAAAGAGCCTAACTCTGTAGCAGTAATAAAAATTCACAACTCCTAAGAATTAAAATTTTGGGGTCTTAAAGATCCATGGAAACTTTTAAAAAGTTTTCTAGTTGATCTGCGAGCAGGGCTCTGTTCATGGGTTAAAACCTAAGAACAGAGTCTCTGCAAATTTTTGAGAGCAAGGCTCTGTGAATAGGAACCCCAAAGGGGTTTCCTTTAGATCAAAGATCTATAAGAGCAAGGCTCTGTTGAAGAAACCCCAAAGGGGTTTCCTTTAGATCAAAGATCTATAAGAGCAAGGCTCTGTTAATTAAGTTTGATTTGAATTAAATTAATTTAATTTACCTAGAATGGTTCTAAGGAGAGAACTTGGAAGTTCTTAAGGAATCGCAAGAGCAAGGCTCTGGAGGTTCTCAAGTAAGAGCAAGGCTCTGAAATTTAATTTCTTGAGAATGGTAAAAAAAAAAAAAATTACCAAGGACCAAGGGTCTTATTTATAGGCGCCTGCGCCTGTTCACTTGACCCGTCAATCCGACGGTCAGGATCTTGCCACCGTTGCACTCACGCGCGCGCCACGTGAGCGCAACGGTGGGGGGGCATCTGTTTCCCCCAATCAGAGCAAGGCTCTACTGAATTTTGAAAATTCAAAATTCGAAGAAACGCTTCGGTTTCCGTGCGCAGCGCGCAATTTGCCACATGGCAGAAGGTGATTCAGCGGCGTAACGCCCGAGACAGTGCGTCCCATCAGAGCAAGGCTCTTCAGAAAACAAAATTAAGACTTAAACTGCGCAAATGCACGGATGCGCGACACGTGTCTGCGCAGTTGCGCAATCGCAACTGCGCAAGCGCACGGATGCGCGACACGTGTCTGCGCAGTTGCGCAATCGCAACTGCGCAAGCGCACGGATGCGCGACACGTGTCTGCGCAGTTGCGCAATCGCAACTGCGCAAGTGCACGGATGCGCGACACGTGTCATGCGCTGGTGAGTTGCGCAGCAACTGAATGAAAATTTAAGTGGATCTTTTCTGTTCTTCTGTAAAACAGAGACCCTTGGATCTCTGATCCAATGGTGGGAAAATTCCCAAAATAATTCAGGAAAGATTTTGTTAACAAATCCAACAACTTTGTGGGCACTATAAATAAGACCCCAGACCTCATTAAAAAGGGATCAACTTCTGAGAAAAAAGAGAGCTGGTGAAGATTAAGAACAGAGAAGAAGAAACAAAGAAAAGAGGTAGAATTTCTGAAAAGAGAAAAGAAATAAGAAAAATAAAAAGAACAATAAATAGTGCCTTGCACTTGATATGAACCCCTGGTTCTAAAAAAAAAATAAATAATAAAAGAATAAAAAAAAATAGTGCCTTGCACTTGATATGAACCCTTGGTTCTGTATGATCAGAAAAAAAAACAAGAACTTGTTTTTCTTAGATCCAAATTCAAATCAAAAGTGCCATGCACTTGTGTTCTTAAACCTAAAGGTTTCTAGGGTTTCTGCAACCCCTTGTTTTGGGCCTGGCCCAAATTAAATTGCAGAATAAATAAAAGGGTAAGGCCCTGTTGGGAAAATTCCTGAGTTTCTGCAAACTCATTAAAAGGGCCTGGCCCAAACTAAATTACAGAACATCTCTTGAGTTCCTGCAACTCATCATTTAAAAGGGCCTGGCCCAACTCAAGAAAATTATTGAGTTCCTGCAACTCATCATTTAAAAGGGCCTGGCCCAACTCAAGAAAATTATTGAGCTTCTGAAACTCATTATTTAAAAGGGCCTAGCCCAATTGCAGAATAAATAAAAGGGCAAGGTCCTGTGTGGAGAATTCCTGAGTTTTTTGTAACTCATTTTTTAAAAGGGCCTGGCCCAAATCAGATTGCAAAATAATGAAGGGGCAGAGCCTTGTTTAGGTTGAGCCTAAAATAAAAATTGGACTTAACCCAATCCTGGCTGTAAGTCCTTAAATTAAATGCCTCTCATAAACCAAGTCACGACCGGTCCGAGGGTACATCTCCGAACTCCTTTGACACCTGTCGTTGTAATTCCTCAACGACGTCAAAGAGGCGACGGGTCCCAACGACCACTCATCTAAAATCGGACCGAAACGTCCCTAATCTAAAATCGGACCGAAACGTCCCTAAAATAATATCGGACCGAAACGTCCCTAAACTAATATCGGACCGAAACGTCCCTAAACTAATATCGGACCACTATCTCCCTAAACTGGCGACGGACCGAAACGTCCCTAAACTAATAATGGACCACCACGTCCCTAAACTGGAATATGGACCGCTACGTCCCTAAACTGACACGATAGGGCCCAAACGCTCTTTTGTCGGATCTAAACGGTCCTGTCTAAGTTGATCTTAACCCCAAATACGGTTAACGTGTCCTTAGACATCTAAATAAACAATAGAATCCCAAACCAACTTTGGTTCAAGGGTACATCTCGGAACTCCTCAGTCGTATGTCGTTGTAATCCCTCAACGACGTCAGAGAGGTGACGAGTCCCGACGGCCGGATAATTAAATCAATCACTACGTCAGGTCGATCTTAGTCCAAAACAGGACTAGCGTATCCTTGATGAACGTTTAAGTTGATCCTAGTCGCAACGCGACTAATGCATCCTTAAACTAAAAACACCAAACCCAAATCTAAGCAAATACGGATTTGGACTAATCCACGTCCTACGGGTGACGATATTACTCAGTCTCCGTACACAATCCACGGGCAACCACAAACAAAACAAACACATACGACACGAAGTGAAATTCTGGAGAAGGAGAAAGTTGTTACCGCGATGCGGTAGCGTAATTAACTGCAGGGGCTTGCGCCTGTAGGGAAGAGCGTCCCCACAATCAAAAACCCCTCACCCTGAGGGGGAATCTGACGAAGTCTGCTACAACGGCCGCGTCCGTCTAAACCTTCGATACACGGTGCCGTAAATCAACTCGGCATCTTCGGAGAGATAGACGGATAAAACCAAATAGCATCTGCCCCGAACCTCAGGCACGTGACGTCCTAACGTCGCAGGCCGCCGTTCGGAGGGGAACATACCCGTGCATCAAAATAACATACTGGCAGAGTACCTGTCATGACGGCATTGGATGCCTGTGCATCCTGAGGAGTCAACGCGAACACTCGGGCCTGTCCACCACTAATAGCTGGCTGTCCTCAGCCTCTACCTCGTCCTCTGCCTCTGCCTCTGTCGCTTCGTCCTCTATGAACCGGACCGCCATGCCCACGACCTCTTGGAGCATCTGGCTGGCGTGGAGCATCATCAGGGGTAGGAAGTAGAGCTCTCTGTGGAGGTGGTGAAGGTGGTAAGGTCACATGCGGGACTGTCGCCGTGCCCTGGCGCCCCATGGTACAATCTCTGATACGGTGGTACTGACTCCCGCACCGAAAACATCCTGGCGACGACTGCTGGGTCTGTGGATATGAACCAAATAACTGACCTCGTCTCAATCCTCTGCCGCCACCATCTCCCGGAAATAATCTATCACGGTGTCTACCCATCTGCCGCTGAGCTGGCGTATCAGTTCGGATCCTCTTCGGCCCAGAAACGACCGGAGTCTCAGAAATACGCTCCTCCAAAAGTAAGGCTGCGTCCATCGCGGCTGCGTATGTATCAAAGTGCTGGGTGCCGATGGCAAGGAATAGCTGTGTGTCAAGCCCTCGCACAAACCTCTTTATTCTCTTCTCTTCCGTATCTACTAGGTACGGAGCATATCGAGACAACTGGGTAAACTATATATCATACTCCGACACTGTCATCCCAGGAGTCTTGCGCAGAGACTCAAAACTACGGGCTCGAGCATCTCGGACACTCTCCGGAAGAAAACGGGCAAGAAATGCAGCTGTAAACTCATCCCAGGTCATAGAAGGTAGACGTGCAGCTTGGCCTCTCTCTACTGAATCGTACCATGTCTGGGCAAGGCCCTCCAGACGAAAACTCGCGAACTCCACCCATCTATCATCAGAACACCTCAACGAATGGCAAATCCTAGCCATCCTATCAAGAAATGCCTGTGGGTCCTCTGTCGCATCCGTACCGGTAAAAGCTGAAGGTCTCAATCTCATAAACTCCTATAGTGAAACAGGGATAGTCGCAGTAGTAGCAGGAGTGACCATCTGTGCAGCAGGTACAATCGTGGTCTGTGCGGTGGAAGGAACGTCCTCGGATCTCTGTGCCCGACTGGACTCAACTAAAGATCCCATCATCCGTCGTAACTCCTGCATGCCGGCCTCTAATCTGGCAATACGGTCTGGAGAAGGCGGATCAATATGACCCTGAGGGGTAGGCGTATCATCCTGCTCGATCCTCGCCTCAGACGAGCCCGCTCGAATCTCATCCCTAGCGGCAGCCTGCTGAGCTCTCGTAGTTTTTGGCGGCATCGAAGCTGGAATAAGAAACAGGAGCGATAAGAACATTGCAATTGAATCAAGGAACGCAAGGAATCAAGAAAAGAAATACAAGCAATTATGTCCTAAGGTCACTAAGGCGGAGTACTGTATCGTAAGTATGCCGCGGAACATACCCACGCTACGCCACTCTGCTTAAGTCACCTACTCCATCTACCAAGGGTCGTCCTACACTCAGAAAGGTAAAACCTACGCTCTGATACCAACTTTGTCACGACCCGAAAGTACAGAAAGTGACTGGCACTTAGATTACGAGACGTCTAAAGGCGTAATGTAAACCAAGTCAGCCAAAGCCCAGAAAATCTAAACCAAAACCAAAGAGAGTGAAGGAAACCTTTCATGAAAATGACTTGAAATCAATTTAGTTGCATTGAACCCCTTTTTAAAAAACATCAAAAAAAAATTCCGAAAATTTCGGCAGAGTCTCCTTTGTAAATACTATCCCCCAAAATGGGTACAACAAGATATATAAACCTGTAATAACAAAATGGCATCCCCAAGCACCCTCTTCGCCCAAGGCGGATCACAACCACACGCAATATATATGTAATATCAAGAAAAAGAGCATAAAGAAATGCAAAATATAAGAAAACACCACGTCGGCTCATGTGAGCTCGACCCAAAAGAAACCACATATACACAATTCTCTCAGTCTCATCACTAGGTCGTATATACAAATAAGAAGTGGTAGATGGAGAATACTAGATACAAAAATAGTACAAAAAGAGATAAAAGTGCCCTCGCAACCCACCTACGAGCAATGTCGCGAGTCTGAGCAAAAGAAGTCAACAATAAGATAAACCGCCGCTACAAAGCTGATGAGTCTGACCTGCAAGACACTGTGGCACAACGGGGGTGAGTTGCCAGCTCGTGAGTAGAATATAACATCTAGTAAGGCTATCGTAAGAATACACGCAAATGCGTCACAACATGTATGTCCAGATGTGATATAATACCTCTAGTATGCATGCATATGTATGCAATATCAATACTAAATCTTTAAGTGTTTTAAATGCTATGAGTTCTGCATTCTTACTTTAGAAAAAGAATATCTATGCAATAGCTAAGTACCATCGTGAAACCATCTGAAAACCGTGTCAAGTATCGACACCAAATATGAAAATACATCTTTCTCAATATCTCACTGTATCAATGTCTCAATACATCGGGCTCCGTCAGTCCGGATCGGCCCATATCATCAAATCTCACGACAACGGTCGGTATCCTCCGAATATCCGCCTCGCCAGACATCACCGGTAGGTAGTCTTCCCCTGCCAGGCTCATCGTCTACAACTCGATTTTCTTGCCCCGGGGTACCATACCGGGCCCACCATGTACCCGAGACGGTTCATCCACTCCTTGAATCGGGTCTCGAAATCCGATAGAAAACATGAAAACTCATGGTGGACGATACATACATCACGAGAAAACCGTAACTTTGTTTTAAAAATGATAATAATAAGCTTTTGTTAAATTCTTGCGGTTTTCCCCAAAATCCAGAAATCGCAGCAATACTGAAACCCTCAAGAAAATCATAATACCCAACATGTTGAATATGATAAATGTCTATTATATCAAGGTATGCGATGTGATTTGTGGCTAGAAATCTATGTAAGTATGATGATGATGCGAGGTATATATATGCTATGCAATTTCATATATCATGTATAATGCAAGTTGTGATACTAAACTAAACAGGTCCTACAGTGCTCGTGGCATGGCAATTACCAAAGGCGTGTGTGTCACATGAATAGTGCGTGTGCAACAGGAGCCAATGGTAATGGTGTACGTGTCCTACGAGGTGATATCACACATGTGTATATGGATATCCATGCAAATCTAGCAGACGAATAGCTATAAAAGTATGCAATGTGAATGAGGGGGGTTAGCTAACTAACAATGCATATGTTGCAAGAAATAAAGTAATCCTAACTAGGGGCATCTCGCGCCATCCAGACGATTCCCCCATAGATGAATACATCTACTCACCTGAATGCCTCGCTAATCCGATCCAACCACCGCTTTGCCTTTGCACGCCGCGTCCGATGTTTCCGCGACCGATCCTAGAATTGCATAACACACAATATAAGATTACATATTCCTAAAACGACGCAAGTCACAATATAAAAATATCGACGCTCTTGAATTAATCACAACGTGCACTCGGTGCGCGGAAAACACACGAAAATCGCTAAAACCTTAACTAAAGTCGTCATTTCGGGGAAACCGCCAAAACTAAAACCCGACTAGACAAAACCCACACACTAATAGTCGTATGAGATGCTAAATGAATTTCCAATATATCGCAATTAGACCACCTCCTAATTTTTTAGAAAATCTAGTAAGTATTGACATAGCAATTTCGATGCAAATATCGCGATTTAACGATATAGCGATCGCTACATCGAACAAACAATCAATCTAACCAACTAGATGGCCATAATACTAACTTAAACCCACTTATCCTACATCAAACCCTAATTGGAACATCAACCCTTCTCTTGAAATTCATGAGCAAGTAAATTAAACTAAATTTCACACTTAAACTACTAAATCTAGCAAATTTAAACCACAATTTGAACATTAGATGAGAATTATACCTTACAAGTTGAACCCTAACTTGCACTTGACCTTGAAAGATGCCTCCTTTCACTTTGTTTGGAATAAATTAGGGTTTGGAAAGAGGTGGAATAAGGATTAGGTTTGAATTTGTGAAGAAATTTGTTGATTTCGGTGGATTTTTGATGATTTTTGAAGGAATTATGAAGCAAGAAGTGAGGGGAAAAATGAGAACTGAAGCAAGGGAGCTCGGCCTGAGGTGTAGGAGGTGAGTGGTGAGGGAATGGTGTAGAAATTTCTACACAAAAGCTATCTTCCAAAGTCAATTAATGAATGTTACATCATTTTTAAAAAAAAAACCCCTTTTTAATGCATTTTTTTAAACCATAGAACCAAAATTCTTGGAATGTTTTGGTAAAATTTTTGTTACTAATATATTTTAGTTTATAATGGTTCCTAATAATGTAATTTACCCAATTAAATTTGTATTTATCACTAATTTAATGTATTTTTAAAAGCTTAAAATAAAATTGAAAATAATTAATTAAGGATTTTTTTTAAATAACTAGAAAATTTTAAGTGACAATTTAGTGACCAAATTTTAGCAATATCTTATCTAAATTTTATATAATTAGGCCTATATTGAAAAATAATTATTTTGACTTTTTACGGAAAAGACTGCTTATTTTGCCGATTACCGAAAAACTGCCTAAACGATTTTCGAAGCGTTACATTTATGGAAAGCGGTAAAAGCACTGAAGGCACGACCGTCTAGATCTCTGCGAGCTCAAATGGCAGGTCTGACTCATGAACTGGGTCCTCTCCAATATCTGAGCATGTATACTCAGGTCGTCAGGGCGACACAATAGCAATATTATAATAATAACAAAAAGGCAAGGAAATAAAGTAATAACAGTGGAGACAATATATGCAGATAATCGATATGCCATTAAACAATGCAATATATGATCTGTGTCCCTATCGGTCTCTAAGTTACTTTTGAAATCGAGTTGTGGAAAGGAATGATCATGTTTAACGAGGGTCTCGTACATACCCGAGACTACGACCCACTGTTGCCCGGGACATAACCCTGTCAGCCGGACCACTAGGTCCAAACCTATTATATATAAGAGTCGCTGTTCGAATGACCATCCTCTAAAATCGCTAACCTCGCTAAATACAAGTTCCTTTCCACTTCGATTTCCCCCTTTTCACCAGGATTCACTATCTATAAGTATTGGCTAGTTGTGTATAAGTACGCACCAATAACACTTCTTTATTCACTACTCACCGTGTGGTTCACTATCATGAATTATTCACTTTTTGCTGGCGTACTCGACACAACTAAACCGATACCATTCATGCTAGACAATGCATTATAAACAGAGAATTAATAAGGACGCTCACTATCGCTAGAGGTATTGCAGTCGGGTTAAAAATGTGAATTATGCCGCTAAACAAATCATATGCAATACAAGTCATTGCGCGTCTTATAAACTTAGAAAAATCACATTAAATCATACGTTCAGAATTAAGTAAAATGATACAAATGTGGTAAAAATTAAATTTAACCAGAAGTTCAACGAAATTGGTTTCAAGTCAATCGGGTCTTGGGTTTACGAATTACGGTCATTTCTTTTTAAGTGTTCTATGCTGGAAATTCAGTTCCTGAACTGAAGGTCTATTTCGTAACACATTTTTCGTCCTGTTGGGATCATAATTAGGCGATACTACAGTTGGATAATATTTAGGTTTATTAGTTAGGTTTCCAACGCATTAGACAGATCGATAATATCCTCTGTTTTCTGGGAGTTATGCATTATTTAATATCGGGATATACGTTTTGTCACTGCTTGGGACTGCAGTATGTACTGATGGTTTAAAATGTGATTAAAATAGCAAACGATGGTAAAAATGAATGAAACCACTTCCAATAGTTAGCTAACATATTTATATTCGCTACGGTATAGGGTTCCACATAATACCATTTTCACACAGAGATGTAAAAGCATTTCAAATCAAATACCGACAAGAAGTCTTGCTCTGGACTGCAGTCCAGACCCGTACTCCCGAACAGTTTCCGTCACCGTTTTAAGATAGAAACAAAATATAAATTATAAAGGGTTCTAGGTTGTCAAGAAGGATTGGATACGAGCCCTTGAACATAGTATTCCGGTGTGTAACTAATTTACTATGATTTTCAAAAATTTTAGGCACGGAAGGTTCCAGATTCGACGGATCTAAATGGTGATGACATTTCACGGTGTTAGGGTATGTATTTTCGAGCCAACTCTTAACACAGTATTCATTATCACTAGGGTAATCTATTATACCTAAGTTTCGTCATTTTAAGAGGGTTTTCAGCTTAGGGTTTGCATCGAGTACCTATATAAACATTTGATTCGCAACCGAAATGAATATGCTATAGCACGTATTTGAACTTGCCTGACGACTTATCGATGACGATACGGTGGCGACATGGAAATAGCGGTGATCTACGGCAATGGCACGGCATGTTCACGACGCAAGCGCGGCTAGGTACGACACGGCAAACTCGACCTCGGCTTGAACTTGGGTTCGACGGCTCGGCAGTGGCTAGGGTTGGGCGATGCAAAGGTGGTGGTGACAATGAACACGGTGTGCCGCTGGCAAGGTCGGTGGCGGTCCAGAGACGGCTTTGACGAGGTAGGGTGCTCGGGCGAAAGTGGGGCTGTGCCGGGTTGCTAGGCGAGGTGGCTGCGGTCGGCGTTGGTGGAGTCGGGGTTGAGCTCGATGGTGAGACGGGCGCTGGAGGTGAAGGTGAGGGGAGCTCGGGGCAGGCGATGGAGGGAGGTGTTGGGTTGTGCAGTCGATGGCGAGGCGAGCTCTGGCGAAGGGGTGTGCAGGCGAGGGTGCTCGGGGAACGAGGTGGCCGGCAGCGATGGCTCAGGCGGCGTTGAGGTGAGCCGACGGAGCTTGGGGCGGGTCGTGGAGGTGCTCTTGGTGGTCGCAGTGTTGTGAGGAGGTCGTGGAGGTGCTGGCGATGGTCTCGTCGGGGGCTTGGTGCAGGGGTTTTGGGGCTCGGGAAGAGGAAGAGGGAGTAGGAAGGGTGAAGATGAGGGCGGTGTCACGTGGTGGGCGGCGAGAGGCGAGCGTTCGGGCACTCGGGCGTGGGTTCTCGTAGGGGAGAGGAGTGTGATGAGCAGGGAGAAGAGAGAGTGATGAGAGAGATAGAGCGATCGAGAGGAGAGAGAGAGAGAACGTGGTGAGAGAGAGAGAGAGAGAGAGAGAGAGAGAGAGAACGTGGGGGGGGGGTTTAAAAATAATAATAAAGGAAAAATTAATGAGAGATGGAGAAAGAGAGAGTAAAGGAGACCTTATTATTAATTGTTGATAAAAGTAAATTTCTATTAACTGTTTTAGTGTTTTGGTTTTAATTAGGGAGTTAAATAAATGGATTGGGTAGGATTTGGATGTTAAATTAGAATAATTTTTGAATTTTGAAAGGGAGAAAGTAACTGTTGGGTAAAAGGAAGTGAAGTGCTATTGGGCTTGTTGGGCTTGGGCTCAATAAAAATTTAGAAGGAAAAAGAGAGGGATTAAAGATGGACTTGGCCTTAGGGTTAGGTTCGTAGGAAACAAAATAATTAGAGTATAGTACAAAAATTTAAAGTGGGTAAAACATTTTATTTAAACACCGGTATTGGCGTAGAAAAAAGGACTGAGTATTACATTATTTTTCAAATTCTACTTTCATTTATTTATAACTACCTTCTTTTACTTAAATAAGGTAAATAATATATTATAATATCTTCTAGAATACTCTTGATCCAAGTTACTAAGATGACTATTTTATTCACTTATTAACATTCAAAATAACTTTAAACCAAACCCCCTCATTTTATATTTATCTTGTTAGATATAGGTGCCCTCAAGGCAATTATTGTAATTGAAGGAGGACTTATACGAAAGAGCAATCTTACTTGAGATGTTAGTATGCTATCTGGTTTGTCTTTATCTTTGATGCGATGCATTTTATTCACTATCACGTATCGTTTAGACATGAGATAAAACCCTAGGATTTTTCTTGACTACCAGGACAATGATGGAGATCATACTAATGGGGCATGGGTAGTCGATAAGCACATTCTTAAATGTCCATAGTTGTAGAAGTATAGAGACTGGGCATCAGTACTCTAGTTTAGACTAGTGTGTACGTTTCCTGACCCGGTTGGAGGGCGATAGCTGATCCTACAGCTATTGGTGTTTGACATCGAAAATTGTATACAGGTGCTCATTGGATGAGTCACACTGGACGGACTCACCGAGAGCTCCTAGTTGGTAATATACCAATGTTAGATAACAGTTCTCTGGTGACATGATTACAGGGTAGTCCCTAAGGACCTGAGATCACCATAGTGTCTCATGTGTGTTCCTACTATACTTAGACTCCCATCCTACCATAGCTCAAAGGATTCATGCAAACAGGTTTTTGTTGGGTATAGTCCCGAAGCACGTGGAGGCAGTGAGCGGTCGAGGGGATTTGTCTCTCCCGGTATAGGGAGTTGATGTCGCACTGTGCAGGACATGATTACAGCTATAAGTCGATAGCTATCGTAGTGGAGATAAACTGATAAGTGTTATCAGTTGTATCTCCGGTTGATTATGAGTCCTCTGTCATACGACTTATCAAGTTAGTAGGGTCTGACAGATTCCAAACCCTAAACCCGATATGCGATACTCGTAGACGAAGAGACTGGACTGTATGGTAAATGTCACTGATAGAGTTTGCAGGATTTGGATGAGGTTGCTTGTTGACCTTCTTTCGATCTATATCCGGGTAGCCGTTATGTGCAGTTAGTACCGCTAACGTGCTTGTGGGCTATGGATATGATCTTAACTTACTGCCAGCGTATTGTCGAGTCATCAGAGTCCCATACAGAGATTTCCCAGCACATGTGAAACGATGTGGAGCGCGTATAATAATACGTGCAGGAGTTCAATTAAACACATGTATTTGATACACGTATTTTAATTGGGTGTTAATTAATATTAGTCGGTATATATATGATATAACCAGATTATTAAATCAAGTGTTGATTTAATAATTAAATGTATATTTATATATTTATATATTAACTAATATCATACTCACTTTATTATTTTCTTCTCTTTATTAATATTTATATTTGATATAAATATTGTGTTATGTATGTTGATACATTAGATATGGGAATATGAGAATTATATGGAAGAAAAGAGAACGAGTCATATATTTTTGGATGGTTGTAGAATTGATGAGGTGTTTTTTCTTTGATGACTCATTTTGGATAATGATGGATTTTCATCTTTAGCCATTTTTATCTAAAAGCTCATCTTCATATACTTTCTCATCTCCATGATTCTTTCTCTCTCTTGATTTTCTTCAGGTGAGGAATGGAAAAAGAAAAGATAAAATATTAGCGAGCTAATTATTCTACATCTTCTACTAATCATCCTTAGCAAGTTTAATTAGTGGGTTACTTCAATTTTGATTTTGTTTGTCAAAAAAAATGTTGATGGGATCAATTTGAAGCTAAAACTTGTGTTGGAGTTATCTCAAGATGGATCATCTTCGGTAAAGAGATCACCGAGTAAGCTTGTTTCGGGCTTCGTGGAGACTAACCGAAGTCCAAAGAGAGGTGGTTAACGTGCTACAAAGGTTGTAGTCCATCAACTCCTGTTTTTAGTTTACTAGTTTAGTTACAAATTTAGTATTTTGGTTTGATTCTTGGGTTGGGTTTTCTATTGCCTTCTAGATTTTTAAAATTACCACTTCCGCCGTGATTTAAACCCTACTAGAGGAGCTTAGCATCCTATCAGTAGTATCAGAGTCATACTAAAAGACAACAACTTGTTTTTGGCCAATTTGAAATCCAAAACTTTGAATCAATGTGAAGTGTTCACTTGTTTTCAAATATGAACTAAAATCGTTTCTTTTTGGCTAAATTTGTCATGCCCGGGTTTCGTAGAATTGTTCTAAATGGCGTTATGACGATGGGAAGGAGGTAGTAGGGAACTAACCCCACCCGGGAGCACCAAAGTGTGCTTTCGGGGGAGGTTGGTGACCCGAGAGCACCCTAGGTGGCCTAGGGTCATCACACCCCCTATGCTCCTCTCATGCGACATTAATTTTTTCCCCGGCGTTCACGTGAAGTTTGAGCGCGTTTTGAGTCCGTTTGACACATTTCCGAGCCAAAAAGTGCCAATTTAGTGTCGAGGTGAAAAGTATTTTCAATTTTCGAAATTTTCGCTTCGACTTAGGAAACTATATGATTCGTTAGTCATTTACGATGGTATAAACTATATTAAAGTGTTTAATGTAGTTGACTCGTCGGCGTATGCGATACGCGCGAATTAACGGTTTTTCTATGTCGGAGTGAATAGTGTTTTTTCAAGTGTTGAATTAACGGTTTTGCCTCAACGTTTTTCTGATTTGTTGGCCATGGGCAATGAGTTAAATAGATTAAAGTGTTTCATTGATATAACTTGTCGGCATATGCGATACGCAATGTTTAACGCCGACGAATTGATGTGTTCAATTCGACGGGGTTGCACAAGTCTGAGATGTTGGTTTGTTAGAATGCGTTGGATTGTCGCGAAATGAATAGTCTCCGTGTGGAAGGGTGATGTTGAAATAAGTGTAATTTTCATTCATACTTGTAGCCTATATGTATATTCATTTTTTCGGGATGGGCTCCAACTTGTGGCCGCTGTTTCCGCTTTATGTATATTCTTTTTCGAGGCGAGCGACCGACTTGTGGTCGTTGTCACCGTGATGTATTATTATTTGTCGGGACACGATCAGGTGGCGATCGTTGTTGCCGTTGTATTAATACAGGTTTAGGATTACCCCGCGGAGAAGCGTAAGGGCGGCCGGATTCTAGATTGCAGCAAATGGGCATCTCAAGAAGTTGAAATCGGGTCACTCGAGTCTACAATTGGCGGGTTGCTTGCCGTGCTTGTACGGGGGTATAGGATAGACCCGCGGAGGAGTGCTAAAGTCACTGGATTCGAGAAAGTGTTGGGTGTCCCCCTCATGATGATGATATTGGGTCGTCTCGTTTCTTGGGTTGCATGGTTGCTTGCCGCACTCATAAGGGTCTGATTTTGGCTGCGCATGTGCTATTCATGCGACCGGAGAATGTCATGTTTCATTTGATAGCTCGAACGAAATGCGGGATTCCTAGGTAATCCGACCATTCTATCTCTGTATTTTTTATTACTTGCTTGTGATATGATTACCTGCCTGTGGTGATATTTATCGCTTAGCTGTAATGATGATTATCTGCCTACGATGATATATCGATATATATAATATATATAAATAAATGCTATATATACGTTTTGCACCCGCACTAACCCTGTCCCCGCCCTGCTGTAAGATAAGCAACTTTACAGTGAAGACCCAGGGCCCGAGGGCGAATGCGGATGGCGTATCTGTGCATTCTATTTTCTTTTCATGCTTTTCTGTGATTGTATGAGAAGATGCTAGGTAATGGGATTATTGATTCGATGGGATTGCATTGATTCGGATTAATGCAAAGATAATAAACTTAAAACACATTGTACAAACCAAATATTAGATATTGGTGTTATAGTCGATTCTTTGATTTTGCATCGAGGTATTCGGTTAGGAATATCATGCACCTCATTCGACGAGGAAAGAGCCTATATCCCTTCACAGGGAGTGACCTCTTTGGCAAAAGATTGTATTACTGTAAGTTTGCAAATTGAATAGCCGTATCCTATTGTTTTGCACATAGATATTCAGTTAAGAATATCCTGCAACTCATTCAATGAGGTAAGAGCCCTAATATCTTTACGGGGAATCCGCACTTAAGCAATAGTCTACGTAACTATAAATTTGCAAAACCATACGGTTCCTACGATGAGATCAAGTTCATTACATTAAAGGTTTTCATCAAAACCAGCCGTAGCTCTCTGTCATTTCATGAAGTAGAGTACTTAGTATTCGTTCTACGTTTGTTGGCCTTTAGTCAAGGTGTAGTGTACGGTGGCTAAGTGAAGTCTTCATGACAGCATGAGATACGATTGGTTAGGACAGTCGTATAACTTTGTTGGCCTCTAGTCAAGGGTTTGTACGGGTGGGTCTAAACCAATCATGAAATGAAAGGGTTGAACTTGACAAGGACTATTTGATTTGTTGGCCTCTAGTCAAAGTCCTAGAGTCTCAGGGGCAGAAACCATAAGAGGAGTTTCAACTGTTGAAACACCTTCTATGGAGTGGGGTAATTTGTTGATCTTTAGTCAAGGTTACTACGCCGTGATAGCTGGTTCCCGATTCTCACTGTGAGTAATAGTTACTCTCGGGATATATTTCATAAATAATCTCGGCAAATTCCCTTTTTAGGGTTTAAAGGATGGTTTGACAGAACAGTGGGAGCCATCCTGATTAGATGAAAATATATACCAATCTAACTAAGGTTAGAGTGCACGACGGGTGTTTCTTTTCTTTCTCAATGGCAGCGACCTAAGACTGACCTTAAACTAAAAACTCGTAAACCAGGTTAACCGATTTTTTTTTACAATCAACGGTTTTGGAATGTCATGATTGCCCCATTTTCACTACATAATCTCATATATTCTTACCCCTCCTACTTTCCCTTTTTCTTCCTCCAGAACACTCTGTATCCGATACAGAGATCCATATTGCTTGAAAGGCCATCGTATGGTTAGATACGAACTCGAAGAAATCGTTTCAATTGAGAATGGCCGCAGGTTCTGGAGAAAGTGAATTGTATATGATACAATTCATTTGTCTCTCATCTCCACCTTATCTCAAGTTTGAGAGCTCCTTAAATAGGGAGAATATACCAGTTACGCTTGTTGGATAGTCTTCTTTCAATCTCGATACTGGAGCTGAAAGGAAGGGTAAGAAGAAAACCAACTAGTATAAGTTCAGTATAAATAAGGTAAGAAATAGAGACAACAATAGGGGATGAAGTGAGCGGAAATGAAAAATGTAACTAATGTTATGACCCTGGGCAATAAAAGAAGCATTATTTGGAATACTCAGCCATCCCTTGAAACATTTTGATATTTCATGTTTTCTATGTGATTGTAATAGAAACTATTTTTCAATTAATTCTGACTCCTGGGTATATAGATACTGGATTAACATCCCACATCTGTAAGGTGTTATAAATGATGAGAATGATTAGATTATTGAAAATGTGATTTGATCTTCAATATCGGATATTGGGGCAATTGTTGCCATTGAGGAAATCTCTTGGTTTTTCCTTTCGGCAAACTTTTGGTTTTGAATATCAGTTATTATGCACTAACTTTTAAAAACCAATACATCCGTCTCTTTATTTTGATAAAGTGTGATGTAAATTTTCAAAAATTATGTTATGAACATTTTCCTTTATCAGTTGATGATTGGGTAAGGTGCATTGAATAACAGGATATACATTCTTAACCAAAATGCAGTTTTCAAATTACAATACACAGAGTATGAGTTAGTGAACTCATAGGACTTATACATGATGATGTATGTTATCCGGTGTCCGCACGAACAAGGGGTTAGTATTCATACTTCGTTCCGTTTTACTATGAGTTTTCTGCTTTTAGACATGCATTCTTATTGAAATGTAAAGTTCAAAGATTTTGAGAAGTTCATAGGATATAAGAATAAAATAGAGAACCAAACGTTGGAAGTATCCAGATTCTTCGAAGTGTTCGAAGATGTGGATAGTTATGCTAGGTATTCCGTAGTAATATAATCAAGAATCTGATTCTCTCTCAGATTACTCATCCGTGGGTACGCTCCTTATTGAGTAATGCTGAATCGTCTTTTTCGATTAAGGGATGCACCAGAAATAGATGCATATCAATTGATACTGGTTTCATCTAAATCAGTGTCTCATATTCTATATTTAATATAGAATGGGTTATCATCTTAAGATTGTTAAGATGTTGAGTTGTCTGGCCTATGCTTAAAACCAGAATTCGGAGAAACTCAAGCCACGTTTTGGTAATATCAGTTAGTGGGTTATCCCGAAGTTGACGAGGGTTTAACATTCTACCATTTGCAAGATTAAAAGTTGTTTTGTTCTTGACACGCCACCTTTTTAGAAAAGGAATTTCTTACATAAGAAATTAGAGGGAGTATGGTAGAACTGGAAGTGATTCCATCAGAACAAACGGTTATTGAAAATTTAGGAGAACCCGGGGATTCAATCGACCCAGACAAATCTTAGCCTGCTTTGCAGATTTAGTAGGTGACCTCAGCCACCTGAGAGGTACTATGGTTTTCTCGTTGACGGTGACAAGGAGGCTTGCATCATGAAATGATGACCCTACTAGTTATCAGCAGGCCTTGGGAAGTGGTGACTTCCGACTGATGGCTGGATGCCAAGTTATCCTAGTTGGACTCCATGCACTGCAACAAAGTATAGACTTTGTTGGGTACTCTTGAAGGGGTAAAACCTATAACGAGCAAGTAGATCTTGTTGGATATATATGTCTTCAAGTCAATTATTGTAATTGAAGGAGGACCAATACGAGAGAACAATCTTACTCGAGATGATAGTATACTATCTGGTTTATTTTTATCTTTCCTGTGATACGTTTTATTTACTATCACGTATTGTTTAGACATGAGATAAAGCCCAAGAATTTTGCTTGACTACCAGGATGATGATGGAGATCATACTAGTGGGGCCTGGGTAGTCGATAAGCACATCCTTAAATGTCCCTAGTCACAGGAGTATCTAGACGGGGTATCGGTACTCCAGTTTAGACTAGTTATACGTTTCCTGACCCGGTTAAAGGGCGATAGCTGACCTTGCAATGATTGGTGTTTGACATCGAGGATTGTATACAGATGCTCATTAGAGGAGTTACACTGGACAGACTCACCGAGAACTCCTAGTTGGTAATATACCAATGTCAGGTAGCAGTTCTTTTATGATATGGGTACAGGGTAGTCCCTAGGACCTGAGATCACCATAGTGTCTCATGTGTGTTCTCACTATACTTAGATTTCTACCTTACCATAGCTCAAAGGAGTCATGCAAACAGGTTTTTGTTGGGTATAGTCCCGAAGCATGTGGAGGTAGTGAGCGGCCGAGGGGATTCGTCTCTCCCGGTATAGGGAGTTGATGTCATGCTGTGCATGACATACTACAACCACAAGTCGATGACCATCGTAGTGGAGATAAACTGATAAGTGTTATCAGTTGCATCTCCGGTTGGTTATGAGTCCCGGAGTCATATACCTCGACGGAGAGGATTCACATCCAAACTACTGTCTATATCATCGGAGGGTTACCCACCCCACCGAAGAACGCGGTACCTTCAAGAAGTGGTGGCAAGAATATGTTGCTCATCAAAAACACTTCAAGAGGATGAAGCGCGAAGCTCGTCGACGGAAAAAGAGTGCGACAGATGCACGTGAAATAACGACTGGTGTTTCCCCCAATAAAAGAGCAAAGCTCTGTTCAAAATTAATGAGGGAACGCCTCACGTGTCCTCCACAAGGGCGCCAGCACCAGAGCCAATCTTATAGGATTAAATCCTATGGTGGTGCCTCACGTGCTCCTCACACGGACGCCAGTGTACAAAGCACAAAAGAATCTATTAAATGAAATAAGAGTTAAAACTCTCATATAGCGCCACACGTACTCCTCACGCGGGTGCCAGTGTGTAAAGCACAAAAGAATCTATTAAATGAAATAAGAGTTAAAACTCCATATAGCGCCGCACGTATTCCTCACGCGGGCGCCAGTGTGCCAAGCACAAAAGAATATATTAAATAAGAGTTAACACTCTCAGGTGGTGCCTCACGTGCACAACACGTGAGCGCCGACACACAGGTAGAGTTAAATTCCACTCTCTGTTAAATAGAGCCGTTGGATCAAAAATCCAATGGAGATGATAAATCATCAAAAATGCAGAATTAAATTCTGAATGTCTTTGTTAGCACCACCATTGGGTTTTACTAGCATCAACCATGCCAATTTAAAAAATTTCGGTGTGCTAATCAACACTAAACAAGATCTTAAACTAGATGATTAGGGTTTAACATGATATCATAAAAAACTAGCTAAAGGAAAGGAGGCTACAACCTTTGTAGATCGTGTCCTTCTCTTCTAAAGTTTCGGGTTGTAGCCCCTATGACTTCACTAGGCTCCACTTGAAGAATGAACAAGCTTCCTTCGATGATCTTCGTGCCAAAAATGATCCATCCGAAGCTCCACTAATCCAAGCTAGCTCTTCACTAAACTCTTTAGTGAAGGAAACACACTACACTTAATTGCTAATCAAGTGTAAGATGGTGAAGTAGGGGTTTTGTTTGCTCACTAGGATTCTCACAAGCTCAAGGGTTCACAACTCATGTGAGGGGCTGAGCTTAGAGGAAGAGGTGAAGAAAATGGAGAGAGCTAGAGTGCAAGGAGCTCAGCTCAAGAAAATGACTATGTGTAGAAAATGAAGTGAAGAATGGCTCTCTCTTGACCTCACTTATTTAAGCATGGAATTATTTGCAATAATAAATTGCAACCATGCTTGAATAGTGAGTCAAGACTAATAAATAAATGATAAAGCCCATACTTCACACCATACTCTAAATATCTCTCCATTCTTCCACCTCATTTTCTATTTTCACAAAATAGAAAATCCTACCATGCTTCATATAATATATATATATATATATATATATATCATATATATATATATATTAATATGTATATTATGAAGAAAATAATTAGTGAGCTAATAATATTAGTTAATATATAATTATATCATATATATATATATCATATTATTAAATCATCACTTGATTTAATAATCCGGTTATATCACATATAACCGACTAATATTATTTATCTGTATATCATATTATCAAATCAACACTTGATTCGACAATCTGGTTATGTCACATATAACCTAACTTATAACAAATAACCGCCAGATTAGAATACAGTATCACATACTCGTATTTAATCAGGCCCCCGCACATATCAACATATGTGCCCTACTTCGTTTCGCCTGAACTGGGAATCTTCTGTGTGGGACTCTAAAGACTCGTCAATACGCCAGCAGTAGGTAATGATCACATCAGTTACCCACAAGCCGTCAGCGGTACTAGCTGGACGTAACAGCTCCCAGGTATTGAGCAAATAGAAGATCAACAAGAAAGCTTGTCCAAACTCCCATGAAGCCTATAGGTAACACTTACCGTACAGTCTGGTCTTTTCGTCTGATATGTTGCATATCGAGTCTGGGGGTGGAATCGTTAGACCCCTATAACTTGATAAGTCATGCCGATATGTGGCCTATAACGATATGAGAAACTACTGATAACTCTTTGATGTCAAACTTCAATGGCTATGGGATCAACCATCGCCCCCTACAGGGTCAAGAAACGTACACACTAGTCTACTCTGGAATATCGATGCCCTATCTCGATACTCTCTCGACTAGGAACTGTTAAAGGATGTGCTTGTAGACTACTCAAGTCCCTGTAGTATGATCTGCATCATAGTACTGCTAGTCAAGCAAACATCCTAAGGGCTTTATCAACATGTATAAGAGAGATAGTATAATAATACTAAGTGTACATGTTAAGATAAAGAGTAACCAGATAGCATACTATCATATCGAGCATGAAATTCCTCTATATATATGTCCAAGCATCCACTATAATATACATCAATGTACAATAATGGCCTCCAGAGCATATATATTCTTAACAATTTTCCACTTGCACTAAGACCAGTTGTTGTAGTATCTCATACCCAACATCCCAAATAGTCTCTCGAACTGCGTTTAGGGGAGGGCTTTCGTGAGTGGATCCGCTACGTTGTCCTTAGTGTCAACTCTCATGACCTCAATCTCCGGGCGATCTACTATCTCCCTGATCAGGTTATACCGTCTAAGAATATGTCTGGATCTCTGATGGGACCGGGGTTCCTTGGCTAAAGCCACAGCTCTATTGTTATCACAATACACAGGTATTGGATGCTCAATGGATGGAACCACACCAAGTTCAGCTATGAACTTCTTCATCTAGACAATCTCTTTGGTAGCATCGTTGGCAGCGATGTATTCAGCCTCCATCGTCGAGTCTTCTACGGTTTCTTTCTTGGAACTCTTCCAACATACCACCTCTCCATTGAGAGTGAAGACAAAACCCGAGACCAACTTACTGTCGTCCTTATCACTCTGGAAGCTTGAATCGGTAAAGGACTCCACTTGGAGTTCACCGTTACCATACACCAAGAACATTTCTTTAGTCCTTCTCAAGTACTTAAGAATGTTCTTCATAACTGTCCAGTGTTTCTCTCCTGGATCTGATTGATACTTACTCACTACACCTAGTGAGTAAGCTACATCTGGTCTGGTACATAACATTGCATACATGATTGATCCGACTGTTGAAGCATAGGGTATCCCTTGCATGCGAGCCCTCTCCAAATCAGTCTTGGGAGATATCTCGTTGGAGAGAGTGATTACTGAACAAGCGGGTAAATTACCACGTTTAGAATCTTCCATACTAAACCTCTTTAGTATGGTGTCTATGTACCTGGATTGGGAAAATCCCAACATCCGTTTAGATCTATCTCTATAGATCTTTATCCCCAAGATGTAGGAGGCATCACCTAGATCTTTCATGGAGAACTTGTGTGATAAGAAGAGCTTGACCGAGTGTAGCATAGGAATATCGCTTCCTATCAAGAGTATGTCATCCACGTACAATACGAGGAAGATAACCTTACTCTCTACTACCTTCTTATATATACATGGTTCATCTACATTTTTGATGAAGTCAAACTCTTTGATAGCTTTATCAAAACACATGTTCCAGCTCCGCGATGCCTGCTTTAATCCGTAAATGGATTTAAGCAACTTGCACACGCTTCCGATGCTCCCACTGTCTACGAAGCCCTCTGGCTGTGTCATGTACACGCTCTCTTCTAAATCACCATTTAGAAAAGCGGTCTTGACATCCATCTGCCAGATTTCGTAGTCATGGTATGCATCAATGGAAAGTAGGATCCTGTTGGACTTAAATATAGCCACTAGAGAAAAGGTTTTATCATAGTCGACACCTGGTTGTTGACGAAAACCTTTTACTACAACTCTAACTTTGAAGGTCTCAACCTTTCCATCTACACTAAGTTTCTTCTTAAAGATCCACTTGCTCCCGATGGGTTTTACCCCTTCAGGAGCAACTTCTAAAGTACATACTTTGTTGGTGTACATGGATTCCATCTCAGACCGCATAGCATCCAGTCATTTCACAGAGTCTCCACTTGTGATGGCTTGCTCGAAACTAGTTGGGTCATCATCTTCAATAATGCAATCCTCGCTCCACTGTCTATGATAAAACCGTAGTATCTCTCAGGTGGATGATGAACCCTACTAGATCTGCGGAGTGGCTAAGATTCGTCGGGGACTATTGAATCTTTCGGTTCTACCAAATTGTCAGTCATAGTTTGTGTCTCTGGAACTTTTTCCAGTTCTATCTCATTACCACTAATTTCTTTCATAAGAAATTCCTTTTCTAAAAAAGTGGCATGTTGAGAAACAAACACTTTTTGTTCCTCAGTATGGTAGAAGATATACTCTCGCGAATGTTTGGGATATCCTTCAAACTTGCACAGAACTGACCTTGCCTTGAGCTTGTCCGGATTTTGCTTTTTTAAAATAGGCCGGACAACCCCATATCTTAACTCGTTTAAGAGATGGTCTATTCCCATTCCATATCTCATATAGAGTGGTAGGCACGGATTTGGTCGGAACTCTATTCAATAGGTATGCAGCTATCTCAAGTGCATATCCCCAAAAGGAAATAGGCAACTCAGCACTACTTATTATAGAACACACCATATCTAAAAGGGTGCGATTCCTTCGCTCCGATACTCCATTGAGCTGTGGTGTATACGGAGGAGTAAGTTGAGAGAGAATTCCATTCTTTTTTAATTAGTCTCTGAATTCCGTGCTCAAGTATTCTCTCCTCCCCGATCAGATCGTAAGACTTTAATACTTTTACCCGTCTGGTTCTCAACTTCGTACTTATATTCCTTGAATTTATCAAAAGATTCAGATTTGTATTTCACCAGGAACACATGTCCATATCTTGAGAGATCATCAGTGAATGTAATAAAGTACGAGGAACCATTCCTGACATATGTAGACATAGGACCGCATACATCACTATGTATCAGTCCCAAGAGTTCAGTAGCTCTTTCTCCATGTCCAGTAAACAGAGTCTTGGTTATCTTGCCTTTGAGACATACTACAAGTTTCATAAGATGTAAATTCGAACTGATTCAAAAATCCATCTTTATGCAACTTAACTAGTCGTGTTGCATTGATATGACCTAGTCTACAATGCCACAAGAAGGCTTCGTTCATTTCTGAACTTTTCCTCTTGTGTGTGTTCTGTATATTTAAAACTGTAGTTTGATTCAGAACGTATATACCGTTACACAACGTACCAAACCCAAGCAACACTTGATTTTGGAAAATGTTCATAACATTATCTTCCAATGCAAAATTATTTCCTTCTTTATGCAACAATGAAACTGATATAATATTGCACATCATTTTTGGTACGTAATAACAGTTGTTCAGAATCATTGTATTATCATTTGGTAATAAAAGGTGATATTCGTCAACTGCTTTGGCTGCAACAATTGCTCCATTCTCTACTTTTAGAGACATATCATCCTTTCCCAGTTCTCTACCTCTCTTTAGCCTGTTAGTTGTATGTATGCCCTAGAGGCCAGTATTGTACAGATGATGTATATTATATTGGATGCTTGGACATAAATAGAGATGACTTTCTTGCTCGATATGATAATATGCTATCTGGTTACTCTTTATCTTAACATGTACACTAGTCTCTTTAAACTGTCTTATAGTTACATGTTGATAAAGCCCTTAGGATGTATACTTGACTACCTGGACTATGATGCGGATCATACAAGTGGGGACATGGTAGTCCATAGGTACATCCTTCAAGGTCCCTAGTCGTGGGTGTATCGAGACGGGGCATCGATATACCAGTGTAGACTAGCGTATACGCCTCTCGACCCATGAGATGGGCGATGGATGATCCCATATCCATTGGTGTTTGACATCAGAGATGGTATACGGGTGCTCAGTGGAGACTGGGTACACTGGACGGACTCGCCGAGAACTCCCAGATGGTATTATACCTCACGTCAGATGGCAGTTCTCAGGTGACAGTAGTGCAGGTTAGTCTGTAGACCCGAGATCGTCATAGAGTCTTGTGTGATTCCCACTGTGCTTTGATCTCCACCTTACCACGTCCATGAGGGCGTGCAAAACGTTGGTCTTTGGGTACAGTCCCGAGTCACATGGAGGCAATGAGCGATAGGAGGGGTTTCGTCTCTCCCGGTATTGGGGGTTGATGTTGCGCTGTGCTCGATTGGCCGTAACAGGGAAGTCCCTGGCCAGGGCTGATCAGAGATTTGCTGGTAAGTGTTACCAGTAGTTTCTCGACCCGTTATGAGCCTCACATCGGAACGACTTATCGGTTATTGGGGTCTGACGTTTACCACCCCTAGACTTGATATGCGACATATCAGACGAACAGACCGGACTGTACGGTAAGTGTTACTGGTTGGATTCACAGGAGTGTGAGCGGGCTAGCTCGTCGATGTTCTGATCGCTCAATACCCGGATGGCCGTTACGTTTAGTAGATCGCTTGCGGCTTGTGGGTGCTTGATATGATCATCATCTGCTACCGGCGTATTGACGAGTCTTTAGAGTCTTACACAGAGGTTTCCTGGCTCAAGCGAAACGAAATAGGGGCGCATATGAGATATGTGCGGGACCGAGAATGATGCGTGTATGTGATACCGCATTTCATTCTCGCGATGAATGTTTCGATTGGTTGTATGTGATATAACCTAGTTATCAAATCAAAGATTAATTCGATAAGTCGATACATTGGATGCTAGTCGGTTATGTGCGACATGACCGGATCATTGAATCAAGTGTTGATTTAATGATTTAATGTATAATTATATATTTGATATATTACTTTGCATTAACTAGTATTGGTTCACCTTAAAGGGATTTTCTTACTTGTAGTGCACATTATATATGTGATATATTTTTTGTGTGCACTTGATTGTATCATGTTTGATGTTGCAAGCTAACTTGTGTTTTGTGTAAAGATTAAACCATGGTTGTGTAATGGTTAGGGTTTTCTTTTTCTTACTCATTTATTTATTTATTGATTTTGGAAAAGATTATGAAGAAAATGGTGGCATAATTTGGATTTAGTTGAAGCTTCATGAAGGTTTGACTTTGTTACCATTTTGTATTCATACTTAACCCTAACCATTCTAACTAACCATGATCTATTCTCTACACCTTACCATAGTTAGTATATGATAAGCATTCACATTTATTTTCTTTTTTAAAATAATACTTATCATATTCTATCTTGAGCTTGTTTTTCTTCTTCAAGAAAAAGCTTGCCATCATCAATGGCTTCTTGAGTAAAAGTGTGAGAAATCCAATTCTAAAGTGAACCCACCTCCTATTTCTTCACCCTCTACCTCTTGCCAAGTAGTATAGGGTGTTTTCTTCATAATTTTCACAACTTGGTGAAGTTGGAGCTTGATCTTGTGTAACCTCGACGTAGATCATCTTCGGCATCGTAGCCGACGACTGTTCCGCTCATTTCTCCGATGAAGCCGATACGAGAGTCCGGGATTCGAGATGGACAGCGAGGGGACAACTACGTGGAGCTAAGCAAGTGGATAACCGGATCTACAAAGGTTGTAGTTTCCTACTTTTAGTTAAGTTGTTAACTAGTTTCCTTTTTCGCCTAAAATTCTAGTTAACGATCCGTATTAGAGTTTCTCGGCACTTGTAAAATTTGAAATTGGCATGGTTGACGCCTTGTGAGACCTCTATTGTGTGCCTAGGAACCCTACATAGCCCATATAACAAATTACATACGTAGGATCCTGATCCGGTATCCAATACCCAAGACATAGAGCAAACTGAGAAACAGTTATCGGTTACGAACACACTCGAAGAAGATGCATCAATATGCTCCTTCTTCGTTCGGGTGGAGTGGGAATCCGGGTATTCCCCTATTCCTTGCTCAGACTTATGACAGTCATAAGATAGAGTGGAACTAACGATCCCCAGCTCAGTATAATAAGCGGGTTCGATCAATGCATCCATATTATTATCTTGATTAAAGCGTGTCATTGGTCGCTACCTAAAGAGAGAGAGAAGGAAACGTATTAGCGTGCGCTCTTTGCAAGATTAGATTGGTTATTATCTTATCTAATCAAGATGGCTCCCACCATTTTTATCAAATCTTCCTTTAAACCATAAAAGGTTAGATTAGCTGGGATTAATTACACCCTACAAGTTCGCCAATCGATCAGCCATGCAGGTATTGGTACTTCGAGGAAATCTCCCCATGCTTTCGCATGGAACTAATTAAATAGCCTCATTTCTGCAGGGGCATCACCCCGTTAACACCTTCCTTAGACACCTAATGGATCGTCTAATTGTAAAGTGGAAAACTCTTCTAGGAGTAACTTTTACTCACAGTGGGTATCGGGATCCAACTATCTCATAGAAGGTATGCAATCTCTTTGCAAATTTCAACACTTGAAATTCCCAATATCTGTTTTTACCCCTAGCAACTTATGACCTTAACAAGGTCAACAAATCATAAGCACTACCCAAGTTCAACCCGTCATTTCGTGATTGAATTAAACCCACCCGTACGACCCTTAACAAGGTCAACAAAGCCGTACGACTACCTTAATCCAATCGCATCACATGCGGCAGATAAGCACTAATCAGCTACCGCACACTACGTCTTGACAAGGTCAACAAACGCAGCATGAATACTAAATAGCACTTATCTGAAATGACGGAGGGCTATGACTGGTTTTTAAAAAAAACTTTAACGTAATGAACTTGATATCGTTGTAGAATCTAGTGATTTTGAAAAGGAGTGGTTTAAGCTCCGCTTTTAAATAGCTTTTACTATATTTTGCTAAAGAGGTCACTCCCGGTGAATGGGTCTCGGCTCTTTCCTCATTGAATGAGGTGCTGGATATCCATCAAGGAATACCACTGTGCAAAACAAGAACTACAGAAGCTATGATGATAAACCGAGTGGGTTGTAGCATTTGATAGTTTTGCTAAAGAGGTCACTGATTGTTATGATGTTTTATGCGCTTTCGCTTTTAAAAGATGAATCAAAGAATATTTACTGCAATCAAAGAACGGCGTTGCTTGGTAGCTAGCCAGTTGAGTACGGGTTGGTCCACAAGGATTTTGTGTATTTTTTAATTGTTCTAACGAGTTAATTCCAATTGTTGTGGATTGGATTATCAATAAAAACTAAGGTTGATTTAGATTAGGATTAAAACCTTACTAGGGTTAGGTTTAGGTTAAGTTTGGAAATTCAATATTTCTCACCGCTTTCTATGCCTTAATTAAGATCTATTTAGGTGTTATGGTAATAATTAATAAAGGGGATTAGCACGATCGGGAAGAAACTATGTTTCTTCCTCTAGGTCCTTGTCGTCCTTTCTTAATTCTTACCCTAACCTCCATGGAAAACATATACAATCGGTCGTTTAAACTACGGTATCACCACTACCTCGTGGGATAGGGTGCCGTAGTGAGCAGTGTGTGTATGTATGCATAGAGTCCTATAAAAAAAATATGCGATGGGCAAGAAAGGGGTGAGAGATTTTCATCTCTCAAACCTTTCCTATTCCTAACCCTAACAAGTGAGGAACTACTCACTCATTAGGGAATTGATAAAAAGAGACATTTTTATGATTGTTTTTAATAACCTAATTATCTGAACTACGGTAATTAAATAAAAGTTATAATTAGGGCAAATAAAGAAAATCTATACTAGGGCAGAAAAGAAAATTAACTAGGGCATAGAAAGGAAAAACTTACTTTATTTGATGCTCTCTTCAAAACATTACAGCGAATAAAAATTCTGAATTTTATAAACAAAAAGAGGCATAGGAAGAGGCATTCTCCAAAAAGAACTGTAGGGTTCCTATTTATAGATTATAGAAACCCTAGGGTTTACATCTGATCCCTATCTACATTTACAAAACTACCCTGAGAAGCCTAGTCAACGCACCGCCGCCACCGACAACTTTTGCACCGACACGTGCTTAGCATGGCCGCGGATCCGCGGCCATATGCCCTGTTTGGCCGCGGATCCGCGGCCATATGATGGAGTCATTGGCTCTGTTCTTCTGGGTTGCTTCCTGTTGCATTTGGCTTCTGGTTTCTTCACTTGGTTTCTCAGATTGTCTTCTAGTTTTTTCCAGATTCCCACAGTGCAGAATATTGTGGACTTTTACCGTTTGTTTCGTGTTGAAGTCTTGAATCTTGTGCTGCCTTTGTGCAATCGAACTGTTTGCCGATCTTCGTTTGTTCCTCAAACTGTAGGCGGCATGATCAAGACTATTCTATTTGTTGGTCGTAGTCTCACTTTTGTAGCGTCTTTTCATCATTTTCATTGTTTTGTTCCGAGAACCTGTAACCTGCAACTATGTAGCAGACATGGATAAAAAACACCTGTTTATTTGTAAAATGAATAAGAATGGGGAATATAATAATCCAAAATCATGATACGAACAAATACCCCCAAACTTATTTTTTGCTCGTCCTCGAGCAAAACTAGTTTATTCTCGAAAAAGACCTAACCTCACTTTCTCAGGGAAACGCGATTGCACTGAGCTCGTGCAACAATCCGTTAAACCTCTAGGTGTCCCTAGTAGGAGGAGTGTTGTCTCCTGAGGGTTTTCAGTGGATACTACCCACAAAATCCTATCAATTTGGTCTATTGACTTTTATTCTCCAAGTCGGTTTTCTAGCAAGAAATTCTATTATCTTCAACTCAGAAATTATCAACCCGTATTTTTCACGCTTCTTTATCATTTAACTTAAGATTGTATATGTTTTGCAAATTTACTTAGCTTTTAGCATCTTTTAAGTTTTTCTTCTAAGGTTCCATCTCAACTTAGGAATTTCTATCCTCTCTACTAAAGACATAAGTCCTATTTTTCATTCCTATCTCTCATCCAAACCCCAATCACATACCCCTACGTGTGTGTATGTATCACCCCTACACTTGGAAATTCAATTCAAGCTCTTATACTCTTGTCCATCGTCCAAAGTACTTTTTAATTGGTGAATTTTTAGATGAAATTGCTCACACATTCTTCATGCGACCGTTAATACTTCTTGAGGTACTAACGACCGATTACAAAATGTGTTTGCACATTAAGGCGTAATTCCTAGTCTTGTATCACCTAAAACTTTAGCAGTGACTCCTAAACCAGTTGGTCAAGGCACTGTGTGATAAAGTACCCTCGCTAAATATTTTTTTCTATTTATACAGCCTTAAGTAATTACAAAAACCAGTGTTCATTTTTTTTTATCTCTTTCTTCATACTTGTATTTTTATTTTATTTTCCTTCATACTAAGGACTTTAGACAAGAGCATTTCAAGGTCTCTTCTACTATTCCAAGTTTCAAGGTTCGTGTTTGTGCAATTTGTAGGGTATATATTTTCAGAATTTAGACTTAAGCTTAAGAATTATTTTTCAGACTTATACTTTAATAAAAATATCAATACTCTTCCTTTATTTTTACTTAGCCCAAGAAATGAACTCAAAATTTGCCTATTTCTAAGTAGATTACAAAGACATATATTTTTCTACCGTTAAATTTTAAGAAAGGTTATTTTTAGGGTTTTTAATTTACTAAGTCTAGGATCTAGTTTTCCTAGCTAGTTAACCGTCTTGTCAAACTCAAGTCAATTATGACCAAAATTGAAATTTTCAATTATTATAATTTTTCAAATTTTTAAGTTTTTATTTGATTTTTTGTTCTTTTTATATTTTTTTTCATTTTCATTTTTTCAATTTTTATGATTTTTTTATATAGATGCAATGCAGAATTTAAACATGCAAAATAAAAAGAAAATGTATACAAAAATTTAAAAGAAATATGCAATGCAAATGATAACTATTTACAACCACCAACTCCCCCAAACTTATCAAAAGCAGTGCCCTCACTGCTCAGCCCCACGCCGCGCCCTTGAGCGTGAACGGGAACGCTCCTCCCTACCCAGCAGGGTTCGAATCCCCTGCTCTATTTCAGTCAACCGCCGATCATGTTCCCTAGCTATCCCTCTCAACTTATCAATGCCCCTAACAGCTCTTCGCATCAAATTTGCATGTTCTAAAGGGGTAAGTTCTCTTTCGCTCGCGGTCGAGCTGGAGCTAGGTGTGCGGGCGGGCACGTGCTCCGCCGGTTCAGTTCTTGACCAAACATCCGTCAATCGTGTATAGGACGTAGAAACACTCTCAATGAGAGGTCTGGCAGGTATGCCTCCAAACATGTAAAATTTGAACTCCTCCACGGGGAGGAAATATCGACACAGTTGTGTCATAAGCATGGGACAAGGGTAGTTTGCGGCTCTTTTGCCTGCACCAATTGAGTTTAGCAACACCGTGCACATATCGAATCATGGGTTTTTAGTCATGAGTGTGTGCACGATATGCAGTGAGGGTGTAAAAAATGTGGTGCTGTGGGAACTACCAAAAATATTGTTTTGTGCCCAACGGCACACAGTTAAGACATTGGCGAAAAGGGTTCTCGCTTGGATCCCCTTCCGCGGTTCCCTTGAGCAATCATTGCCCATCAAGGGCATGTAATCCTCAAATTGTAATGGTTGATCATGAGCGGGTATCATAGGGATTAATGTGACTTCATGTATGAAGTCTCTATCGATGATAATTTCCCTATCACCCCACTGCAATTTTATAAATCCGAATTGGGCAAGACACCCATCTTCCATGCACTCGTAAAAACGAGTGACTTATTCCGGAAGGGCATAGGCGTTTGGGTGATTATATATCAAAAAGTTCCAGCCCCTACGTGCTATCTTATTTGCAAAATAACTTCCACACACCGCATGTGAAAAAATTTGTGAAAAGTTACGTTCTAGTTGCATACTGGGTTCCATCAGATAACTACATATCTAAAAATTGAAAAACAGAGAGGGTTTTCAGAAATCGAACCTCCCTTGAAAAAATCAGGGGGTGAAGAGACCTAGGCGCGGCGGTTGCGCGGCGGCAAGCGACTCTGGGCGGCGGTTCCGCGGCGGGAGGACGGGGTGTCTCTGGAAAAATAGCGGCGGCGGCTAGGGTTTTCTGTGGAGTTTTGTTTTTAAGGTTTAGAAACAGAGGGGTCGGGTCTTATATATAGGGGGGAAATGTTGGCTTATTTACAAATAGACCCCTCTAAAAAGAGGAAATTATTTGCAAATAAAAATTTTATTTTATTTATTTAATCTGGAAATTTACAAAAATACCCATTTTTTTTATTTTCAATTTTTTATTTTATTTTCTTATGTTATTTTGTATTTATAAAATTACAAATGATACATACCCCCAAATTTGTTTGAAACAATGTTTTGGCTAGATGATCGAAAATTTGGGGGTAAAAGGAGGAAGATCAGTCAGTATAAATCGGCTCCTGCAAAAACAGGAGCTCCTCCGACGGGTCCGCAGTGAGGAACGGTTTAAGTCGATGTCCGTTTACTTTAAACAATGTACCGTCCTCCGGGTTTTCTAGATTTACCGCACCGTGCGGATATACGGTGCGTACCAAAAACGACCCTTTCCATTTAGATTTGAGCTTGCCTGGATGGAAGTGTAACCGAGTGTCATAAAGCAAAACCTGTTGGCCAGGTTTGAAAGTCTTACGCATAAGGTGTTTGTCATGGAACACTTTCGTTCGGTTTTTAACAATTACCGCATTTTCATAGGCCTCATCCCGCAGCTCATCGAGTTCATTCAATTGCAGCCTTCTATTGCTGCCCGCATCTCCCATGGATAAGTTCAACTCTTTAATTGCCCAAAATGCCTTGTGCTCAATTTCAACAGGGAGGTGGCAAGCCTTCCCATAAACAAGCCGGTATGGAGACATACCAAGATCAGTCTTGTAGGCAGTACAGAATGCCCATAATGCATCAATCAGTTTTGTTGACCAATCTTTACGGTTTTTGCAAACCGTTTTCTCCAAAATTTATTTAATCTGCCGATTCGAAACCTCGGCTTGCCCACAAGTTTGGGGGTGATATGGTGTTGACAATTTGTGAGTAATGGAGTATTTGCGCATTAAGGACTCAAAAATCCTATTACAGAAGTGAGATCCATTATTACTTATAATCGCTCGAGGATGCCCAAACCGAGAAAAGATGTTTTCTTTAAGAAATCGGACGACAACCTTGTAGTCATTCGTTCGGCTGGGCACAGTCTCGACCTATTTTGACACGTAGTCAACAGCCAGTAGAATATACATATTCCCAAAGGAATTGGGAAATGGTCCAATGAAGTCTATTCCCCAAACATTAAAAATATCAACAACCAAAATTGGTTGGAGCGGCATTTCATTTCTCCGTGATATCCGGCCCAAGTGTTGGCACCGGGAGCATGTCTTGTAGTATTCGTATACATATTTAAAGAGTCGTGGCCAGTAGAAACCACACTGCAAGATTTTTTCTGCTGTCTTCTTGGGGCAAAAGTGCCTGCCACACGCTTGATCGTGGCAAAAAGACAGCACACTCTTAAACTCGTTTTCGGGGACACACCGACGAATGATTTGGTCGGAACAGTATTTAAAGAGATACGGTTCATCCCAGTAAAAATGTTTTACTTGGAACAGGAATCGGAGTTTGTCTTGTTTCGACCAATTTTTTGGTATCAGTTCGGTGGCCAAGTAATTTACTATATCAGCGAACCAAGGTTCACATGACACGGTTAAGAGTTGCTCATCGGGAAAAACATCTTTAATAGGAATTTCGAGTGTAGGCGAAGAAGGAAGTCATGAAAGCTGGTCGGCAACTACATTTTCACATCCTCTTTTGTCTCTTATGACAAGGTCAAACTCTTGTAGCAAGAGGATCTAACGTATTAGCCAAGATTTAGCATCCTTCTTCGCAAAAAGATGGCGAAGAGCTGAATGGTCCATGTAAACAATCACTGGAGAGCCGATTAAATAGGGCCGGAATTTTTCAAGTGCAAACACAATGGCTAAAAATTCTTTTTCTGTTGTTGTGTAATTCAATTGGGCCTCATTTAATGTTCGGCTAGCGTAATAAATTACGTGCGACATCTTATTAATGTGCTGTCCAAGGACAACACCAATGGCGAAATCAGATGCATCGCAGATAATTTCAAATGGATGCGTCCAGTCGGGAGATGAAAGAATGGGCGCAGAAATAAGTGAGTGTTTCAATGACTCGAACGCTTCCATGCAGGTTGAGTCAAAATCAAAAGTTGTGTCCTTGGCCAACAAAAGAGTCAAGGGTCTAGCTATCTTGCTAAAATCCTGGATGAACCGTCTATAAAAACCGGCATGGCCAAGGAAGGCTCGGATATCTTTGACGCATTTGGGAGGAGGAAGATTGGAAATGACTTCAATCTTGGCTTTATCAACCTCTATGATATTTTGCAGGATGACATGTCCTAAGACAATACCCTCTCGTACCATAAAGTGGCATTTTTCCCAATTTAAAGTGGGGTTCTTATCCCTACAACGGGTAAGAACTGCGTCTAAGTGTAGCAAACACTCATCGAAGGAGTCACCGAAAATGGAGAAATCATCCATAAAAATTTCCAAGAATTTCTCCACCATGTTTGAAAAGATCCTCATCATACACCGCTGGAATGTAGCGGGCGCATTGCATAACCCAAAGGGCATGCGATGGTAAGTGAATGTACGGAAGGGACAAGTAAATGTGGTCTTGTCTTGATCCTTTTCGGTGATGGGGACTTGATTATAGCCAGAATAGCCATCCAAAAAGCAGTAAAATTCGTGCCCAACCAATCATTCTAGTATTTGGTCAATAAAAGGTAAAGAAAAGCGGTCTTTCCTTGTCGCGGCGTTGAGTTTTCTATAGTCGATGCAAAATCGCCACCCAGTTTGGGTGCGAGTAGGTATTAACTCATTTGCCTCATTGGTTATGACCGTTATGCCTGATTTCTTTGGGACAACATGAATGGGGCTAACCTACTGGCTATCAGAGATAGGGTAAATGATACCACTATTTAGACATTTGACAATCTCCTTTTTGACAGCCTCCTTCATTATGGGGTTGAGGCGTCTTTGTGGATCCCTTACTAGCTTGGCATCATCCATCATATGTATATGATGTTCAACTATGAGGGGAGTAATCCCCTTGATGTCTGCCATAGTCCAGCCAAAAGCTTGCCGGTTATTTTGTAAGACCACTAAAAGGGCTTTCTCTTGCTCGAGAGCTAGAGATGCCGATATGGTAACAGGAAGGGTCTCATTCTCACCTAAGTAAGAATATTTAAGGTGAGACGGCAAAAGCTTGAGTTCGAGTTTCGGAGGTGAAACAATTGAAGGTAACATTGGTGAAACTGTCTCGAACTCGAAGGATTCCAACAATGGTTCAAATCGAGTGTAAGCAACCGAGTCGGATGGTTCAACTAACTCATCCGAAAAATCAAAAGACTCAAACTCGGGTGGTGAGTCTTCAAAATCGTCCAAAAAAGTGAAACACTCGTAATCGTTTTCCGGTGTGCAAGCTGTGTCAGATTCTAGGAGGAACGCACTAGAGGCATCAAAACTGCTGTGATCGAACAAAATTTTTTCGAGCTCACAGTCCCCCTGCGTGATCTCATGGATCGAGCAAACATCAAGTATACTAGCATTAGGCTCGGAGGGATGATTCCCCAACTTAAAAATGTTGAGTTCAATTGTCATATTTCTAAAAGATAGGTTCATCGAATCATTTCGACAATTGATCACCGCATTAGAAGTCGCAAGGAATGGTCGACCGAGTATCACCAGAATTTGACTCTGGGGGTTAGCTACAGGCTGTGTGTCCATAACAATGAAATCAACGGGGAAGATGAAGTCCCCTACTTTAATTAACACATCCTCTAACTCACCCCTAGGGTGGGTGATAGATCGGTCGGCCATTTGGAGAGTACAATAAGTAGGTTTAAGCTCTCCAACGCCTAATTGTTCATATACTGAATATGGTAGCAAATTAACGCTAGCACCAAGATCTAAAAGTGCTCAATTGATGTTCTTATCCCCAATTGTTATTGAAATTGTAGGACAGCCGGGGTCCTTATATTTTTGGGGTAAAGATTGGACAAGGGCATCACTTACAGCACTAGCCACAAAAACTTTCTTTGGTACTTGTGACTTCCTCTTCTTGGTGCATAAGTCCTTTAAGATTTTAGCGTAAGAAGGGACTTGTTGGATTGCATCCAAGAGAGGTATGTTTATGCTAACCTGTTTGAATAACTCTACAATCTTCTCCATTTGGGGAGTAGGTTTATTGGATCTCAACATGTTTGGAAATGGAACATTCTAAAAATTTGTTGAGTCCAATGTCTGTGGAGTAGATTGTGGAGTTGGAACGGATCCCAGTATTGGTGTGTTCGTAATGTGAGATGTGGATCCGTTCGAATTAGAAGAAGTAAAGCCTTGTGAAGAATGAAGAATAGGCTCTGAAGAAGATGAAGATGAAGAAGAAGCACCTGCAGGGGTGTCATCATTAATACCCACATTATTGTGCAACACTTTTCCAGATCTCAACGTGGTTACAGCATTTACATTATGATTTTGTTGTTCATAAGCAACATATGCGTTGTGTGCGTGACCGGGATTTGGCAATGGTTGAGACGGAAGCTTTCCTTTTTCTCGCTCGCTCAACGCAGCATTTAGTTGTGCAATTTGGGCCTCAATTGATTTGATGCTTTGATCATGTGAAGCACTGTTTTGCACCAAAGACTGAATGGAAGTCTCCAACCTTACTGCGGATTGTGTAGATTGTTTTAAAAACGCATCTAGACTTCGTTCTAGCGAAGAAACCTTATCGTTATTTGGTTGAAAAAATTGTTTTGAGGATAAGAGTTGTTGGGCACAAAATTGTTCATTTGGTTTGGGTAAGGTTAGGGTTGGAAAGGTTGCTGGTATTGAGTTTGTTGAGGTGCTTGTTGTTGTGGAGGAGGAGGCCTTTGAAAGTTGTTGTTGCCTTAGAATTGTTGATTTTGATTCCAAACAATGGGTGGCTCCTCCAACCAGGATTATAAGTCGAAGTGTATGGATCATTTCTTTGTCTTTGCTGAAAGGCAGCATTGACTTGATCTTGTCCTTAAACAGGTGGATTGTAAGGACACTCTTCGGTTAGATGGGATGGATCCGAACAACAAGCGTAAACAGTGCGTGGGGGTAAAGCAGGGGCAGGAGAAGGCAATGAGAATTTGCTCTCAATTGCTTCTAGCTTTTTCGTAAGTGCGGCCATTTTGGCCTTCATTGCTATCGACCTATCTAGTTGATGTATGCCTGCTCTAGACTGACCTGATGAAGAAGATGAGGTGGTTTTAGTGCTTTCCCACTGAAGTGTTTGTTCAGCAAGATCGTTGAGAAACTGCCAAGCTTCCTCGCTTAATTTTGTAAGAAAGTGACCTTGACAAATGGTTTCCAACAACTGCTTAGTTGCTGGGTTCAATCCTTCGTATAAAGTCTGGCAAAGTTGCCAATTCTCGATACCATGGTGAGGTCATTGAACAAGTAGGTCTTTAAATCTTTTAAAACACTTCCAAAAAGGTTCGGAAGGAAGCCGGTAAAATTGAATGATTTCGTTGCGAATTCTCGCGGTCTTGTGGTGTGGGTAAAACTTTTTTAGAAAAGCTTTAACAAACTCTTCCCAATTTTTTATTGAGTGTGATGCTGTTCTATATAACCATTTCTTGGCTAGGTCACATAAGGTGAATGGAATGACAAGTAACCTTATAGCATCATCAGAAAGTTGTGTTGTCTTCATCATTGTGCAAACATTCTGGAATTTGTTAATGAAGATATAGGCATCTTCGGATTCCAGCCTATGAAATTTGGGCAACATGTTGATGAAGTGGGGTTTAATCTCAAAGTTATCCCTATTAGCCCGTGGAAGTGAAAAACAAGTGGGTAAAGCGGTGCGGATAGGGTAGAAAAGATCCTGGAGCGCAATTCGTTGGGGCGCTTCAACAGGTGGGTGTTATGGGTTATTCGCACCTAGTGGAGGTGGAATCAGTCCCGCGGGTAAGGGGTTGTTAGGATTGAATCCCGACATCTCCTTAGAAGACGAAGAATGTGAAGGTGAAGGTAAAGAAGAGGAAGGAATTTCGACTTCGGAGTCGAAAGCGTCATCAGTCGGCACTAACAAGACACGGACTAATCGGGCAATAGTGTCCCTAGTCCAACCGGACATACACTAAAGAGGTAGTGTAGTCAAAAGATGAAAAACAGAAGGGTGGGGGTAAGAAAACGTCAATGGAAAGAAGTGGGGTGCAATGGATTTCTTAGCGACAAGTGGCAAGTTTTTGTAAAATTTTTCTGTTTTGTGTTTTTTTTATAAGGAGCTTTTTGCAAAAAAAGATTTTTCAATAAAAAGCTTAGACACACGTTCAATCAATCACAATATGCACAATCAAGCCTATAACTAGGGTCACCTAGGTCAACTAGACTGCTTCTAACTGTTCCAAAGGGCAAGTTGTGAGGACCTCAAACTGCCACTTCACTGCCAATTGTGGCCAGGTAAGCACAAGTAGAGAAAGGAGGGATCCGCTCACGAATCACCATGAGACGGGCCTTTTAAAGTTACCTTTCCTCACTTGTCTAGCCAAAGCACCACAAAGTCTGGTTTAGATAAATGATCAATGCCTACAACTATTCCTTTGTCCTATTGAGCGCGACAGTCCCTAAGGCTGAGTCTAATCTTTTTTAATTAACTCGATGGTCAATGCAATATGCTTTTTGTGATTTTTGGGGTCCTAGGAAGGGTAATGAAATCCCCACCCAATCTGGATTGGTGTAAAAACCTCTTAAAGTTAATTTTAAAGATGCAAAGCAGTAAACACAATCAAACACTTGCCAATTTTTTTTATTGCGGCGCAAAGAATCCTGCACAAGATCAAGTTATTGGAGAAGGGGGAGAAGTTTTTGCGCAAAGAACCCTGCAGGAAAATTTTTCAGAGGATATCAGGGGGTTCAGAAGAAGAAAAGAGAGCTCACAGAGGGATTTTGGCTTGCTGACGTCAGCAAGCCACGGCGGAAGCGCGGTCAAAGACACCTTCTGGCGGCGGTTCCGCGGTCAAAAAGAAGGATCAGGCCTCCAAACTTCTCCTGTTGCTCTGTTGTGGTACTCCTCTGTTGTTCAGATCTGCTGTTTTCTATTTTGCTCTCTGGATTTTTCTAGATCTGAATTTGTTCGTCGATCCTGCACAATTCAAACGAAACACCCTTCAAAAAATAATAAGATGATAATTTTTTTATATTTTTATATTTTTCAGTTTTTATGAATTTTATGATTTTATATTAAACCGAAATTACAAAAAGAAAATAACTACGCCATCCCCGACAACGACGCCATTTGATTGTTATGATGTTTTATGCGCTTTCGCTTTTAAAAGATGAATCAAAGAGTATTTACCGCAATCAAGAACGGCGTCGCTTGGTAGCTAGCCGGTTGAGTACGGGTCGGTCTATAGGGATTTTGTGTATTTTCTAATTGTTCTAACGAGTTAATTCCAATTGTTGTGGATTGGATTATCAATAAAAACTAAGATTGATTTAGATTATGATTAAAACCTTGCTAGGGTTAGGTTTAGGTTAAGTTTTGAAATTCAATATTTCTCACCGCTTTCTATGCCCTAATTAAGATCTATTTAGGTGTTATGGTAATAATTAATATTAGCACGATCGGGAAGAAACTATGTTTCTTCCTCTGGGTCCTTGTCCGTCCTTTCTTAATTCTTACCCTAACCTCAATGGAAAACATATACAACCGGTCGTTTAAACTACGGTCTCACCGCTACTTCGTAGGATAGGATGCCGTAGTGAGCGGTGTGTGTATGTATGCATGGAGTCCTATAAAAAAATATGCGATGGGCAAGAAAGGGGTGAGAGATTTTCATTTCTCAAACCTTTCCTATTCCTAACCCTAACAAGTGAGGAACTACCCACTCATTAAGGAATTGATAAAAAGAGACATTTTTATGATTGTTTTTAATAACCTAATTATCTAAGCTACAGCACTTAAATAAAAGTTATAACTAGGGCAGATAAAGAAAATCTATACTAGGGCAGAAAAGAAAATTAACTAGGGCATAGAAAGGAAAAACTTACTTTATTTGATACTCTCTTCAAAACATTACTGCGAATAAAAATTCTGAATTTTATAAACAAAAAGAGGCATAGGAAGAGGCATGCTCCAAAAAGAGCTGTAGGGTTCCTATTTATAGATTATAGAAACCCTAGGGTTTACATCTGATCCCTATCTACATTTACAAAACTACCCTGAGAAGCATAGTCAACGCACCGCCGCCATCGACAACTTTTGCACCGACACGTGCTTAGCATGGCCGCGGATCCGCGGCCATATGCCCTGTTTGGCCGCGGATCCGCGGCCATATGATGGAGTCATTGGCTCTGTTCTTCTGGGCTGCTTCCTGTTGCATTTGGTTTTTGGTTTCTTCACTTGGTTTCTCAGATTGTCTTCTAGTTTTTTCCAGATTCCCACAGTGCAGAATATTGTGGACTTTTACCGTTCGCTTCGTGTTGAAGTCTTGAATCTTGTGCTGCCTTTGTGCAATCGAACTGTTTGCTGATCTTCGTTTGTTCCTCAAACTGTAGGCGGCATGATCAAGACTTTTCTATTTGTTGGTCGTAGTCTCACTTTTGTAGCGTCTTTTCATCATTTTCACTGTTTTGTTCCGAGAACCTGTAACCTGCAACTATGTAGCAGACATGGATCAAAAACACCTGTTTATATGTAAAATGAATAAGAATGGGGAATATAATAATCCAAAATCATGAATTTTTATGATCACATGCAGCCTTAAGAATTTTTATTTTATTTTTTTTCTCTTTCTTCACATTTCGTCTCACGCAGTTATATGATCACATCACAGAACACAGCAGCAGAAGTCAACATATGAAATATTGGATATATTAGGAGGTCCGTGTTTTAAATTAAGCCACTAATGAAAAACACGGATTCCACGGTTGTGATGAATAGCCAAACCTGCATCCCTAGACCCCTACGAGAGCGGCAAGAAACCCTGCCGAGTTAGGTGACACGATCTCGACTCGTCGAGATGGTCTCCCACTGGACTCTAGAACCCGGTTATACTTGCGCTCCACGCCTTGGGTCTTTCCTAATGCAGAAAAGTAAATAATAGACATCAATGGTGACATCATCCTCAATCCGGAAGTGTCCCAATAAAAGAATATTACATACAATTTTTACATGAATGAAAATTGAAAAACTCTCATCTCGCATAAAAAACCTCGGCTATTCATTCACGACGATCCAATATAACATATCACAGCAACACATAACATCACATGTCATCAACGTAAGTAAATATGCGTATCCCAAATGTCGTTGATATATAGCAACGATATTTGGGATACCCCACATATTACACTTACGGTCGCAGAAAAGAAATGAAAAGCTACAATAATTAGAATCCGCATTTCCTTAGACATCATAAACCCGGAATATCTCATATTCCGAATTTCATGCCTAACCTATAAACCTTGCATTTTAGTCTCAATTCGAAAACATTTTTCAATAACTTAGTCGGGTAATTAAACAAGATTCCTGACTACCTGATCGAATACTCGTCGGGAACTTAATGGCCGCACCCCCGATGCCGTCGACCAAGTGCGCTTAGGTGGAACACCGTGGCTGCGAGCACCCGAGTATTCGATCAGGTAGCCACTCGGGTGCGAACACCTTGGCTACGGGGTTTTCCTAAAGTCACTTGGTCAGGGCTATGGGGTGTGGCTACCTAGTAAAGTTATCTAGCAAGTATTCGCGTATGCTACGCGATTGCGACGGAGATTCGATCCGAATCGAAACTTCGTGGCAATCGATTAAAAGAGACTAACATGATAGATTTACAATCACTAACTAGTTTTCTCAAAACTTATTAAATGTGGATTCCAACCATTGCATCACATATCAAACTTAAACCCAAAAGATGTAAAAATTACGACTACGAAACACTCCGTATTAGCTCCTTAACAAAAGTTAACATCACATGCATACTGGGCTAATCAAATATAACCATGAAACCCTAAACTCAACACCACAAAACACCAAACAAAAACGAGCCCAAATCATTACAATAGAACCGGCGTCGGCGGCCAAATTGGCATTCTCGCCGGCCAAACTTCCAAGTTTTGTGCTCGTTTTTCTCTGGTGTTCTAGTTACATCACATGTAACATTCTGCACTTGTTTAAAAAAATTTCAGAGACCATTTTGAAATTTACAGAAACTTGGTGTTTTGGGTTTCGGTTTTAGAGTTGTTTTGTTTTCGTAATTCTAACTACATAGTATAATCTTCTACCTTTGGCTCTGATACTATGAAAGTCTTTGTTAGCACCACCACTGGGTTTTACTAGCATCAACCATGCCAATTTAAAAAAATTTGGGGTGCTAATCAACACTAAACAAGATCTTAAACTAGATGATTAAGGTTTAACATGATATCATAAAAAACTAGCTAAAGGAAATGAGGTTACAACCTTTGTAGACCGTGTCCTTTTCTTCTAAACCTCCGGGTTGTAGTCCCTACGACTCCACTAGGATCCACTTGAAGAATGAACAAGCTTCTTTCGATAACCTTCGTGTTGAAGATGATCCACCCAAAGCTCCACTAATCCAATCTAGCTCTTCACTAAACTCTTTAGTGAAGGAAACACACTACACTTAATTGCTAATCAAGTGTAGGATGGTGAAGTAGGGGTTTTGTTTACTCACTAGGATTCTCACAAGCTCAAGGGTTCACAACTCATGTGAGGTATTGAGCTTAGAGGAGGAGGTGAAGAAAATGGAGAGAGCAAGAGAGCAAGGAGCTCAGCTCAAGAAAATGACTAAGTGTAGAAAATGAAGTGAAGAATGGCTCTCTCTTGACCTCACTTATTCAAGTATGGAATTATTTGCAATAATAAATTGCAACCATGCTTGAATAGTGAGTCAAGACTAATAAATAAATGATAAAGCCCATGCTTCACACCATACTTTAAATATCTCTCCATTTTCCACCTCATTTTCTATTTTCACAAAATATAAAATCCTACCATGCTTCATATATATATATATCATATATATATATATATCAATATATATATTATGAAGAAAATAATTAGTGAGCTAATAATATTAGTTAATATATAATTATATCAAATATAAATATATATATCATATTATTAAATCAACACTTGATTTAATAAACCAGTTATGTCACATATAACCGACTAATATTATTTATTTGTATATCACATTATCAAATCAACACTTGATTCGACAATCCGGTTATATCACATATAACCTAACTGATAACAAATAACCGCCAGATTAGAATACGATATCACATACTCGTATTTAATCAGGCCCCCGCACATATCAACATATGTGCCCTACTTCGTTTCGCCTGAACTAGGAAACTTCTGTGTGGGACTCTAAAGACTCGTCAATACGCCAGCAGTAGGTAATGATCACATCAGTTACCCACAAGCCATCAGCGGTACTAGCTGGACGTAACAGCTACCCAGGTATTGAGTGAATAGAATATCAATAAGCAAGCTTGTCCAAACTCCCATGAAGCCTATAGGTAACACTTACCGTACAGTCCGGTCTCTTTGTCTGATATGTCGCATATCGAGTTTGGGGGTGGAATCGTCAGATCGTAATAACTTGATAAGTCATGCCGATATGTGGTCTATAACGGTATGAGAAACCGCCGATAACTCTTACCAGTAAATCTCAATAACAACCCTGGCCAGGGACTTCCTGTTATAGCCAATCGAGTATAGCGCAACATCAACTCCCTATACCGGGAGAGACAAAACCTCTCCTATCGCTCATTACCTCTATGTGACTCGGCACTGTACCCAAAATCCACCTGTTTTCACGACTTCTTTGAGCCGTGGTAGGGAGGAAATCAAAGCACAGTGGGAACCACACAAGTCTCTATGACGATCTTGGGTCTACAGACTAACTTGTATCAGTGTTACCAGAGAACTGCTATCTGACGATATGTATAGTACCATCTAGGAGTTCTCGGAGAGTTCTATTCGGTGTACCCATTCTCTAATGAGCACCTGTGTACAATCTTTGATGTCAAACACAATGGCTATGGGATCAACTATCGATCCCTACAGGGTCAAGAAACGTACACACTAGTCTACTCTGGAATATCGATGCCCTGTCTCGATACTCTCTCGACTAGAAACTGTTAAAGGATGTGTTTGTAGACTACTCAAGTCCCAGTAGTATGATTTGCATCATAGTACTGGTAGTCAAGCAAACATCCTAAGGATATTATCAACATGTATAAGAGAGACAGTATAATAATACTGAGTGTACATGTTAAGATAAAAAGTAAGCAGATAGCATACTATCATGTCGAGCAAGAAAGTCCTCTATATACATGTCCAAGCATCTACTATAATATACATCAATGTACAATAATGGCCTTTAGGGCATACATATTCCTAACAAATTCTGTCGGGAGAAAACATTCCCTAAATCTTTCTAAAAAATAAGAAAGATACCTTCGGTTGGATCTTAGAATAAAATTCTATTTTGGGATATATTCCATCAATCTTTCTAAACAAGAAAGACTGCCCTTTGTAAAACAGAGAACCCTTTGATTAAAAATCATCATTTCACAGAATAAAACTCTGCATATAGGAAAATATTTCCCCAATCTTGTTAAAAAACAAGAAAATATGTTGTGTAAAACAGAAACCCTTGGATCAAAGATCTAATGGTGGGTAAAATTCCCCAAATCAATAGGAATCTCTCAATGAGATATTTCCTCAAAACTAATTAACAAATTGCCTCTACTATATAAAGAACCCGAGACTTCAAGTCTCACATAGAGAGAACCCCCCATAAGCTTTACAGAAAGCTTCCAAAATAAAAGAGAACTCATTTCTCAAGAAAAGAAGAAGAGCTTCATTCTCGAAACTCTAGGTAAAGAAAAGAGATCAAAATATCTCTACAATACCACATCTAAGGGTTTAACCCTTTCAAAAGAATTTAGTTCTTTCTTTGGATCTGAGATCCATAAGGCAAATCTCCTACAAGTAGAGAATTTAATTCTCATCGGGAAGATCTTGTTCTTGAAAATAAAAAATTCAGAGGAGAATATAGATACAAGAACATAAAAAACATGGTGTCCATAATACTCCAGGAACTTAGTTCTTTGAAATCAAGAACATAGTTCTTTAAAAAAAACGATCTAAGATCCTCAAAATAATGATCTTGGTGATCGTTAATGGTCAAAATACCATTAACATAGATTAAGTTCTCTAAAAATATCAACAGAGATTAAATCTCCATATAAAAAACTAGCGCCTCACGTGTTTCCCATATGGGCGCCCCTCTTCAACAACGCATAGCGCTTCACATGCTCCTCACGTGGGCGCCACAGAAAGAGTGAGCACTTTATAAATATCCAAAACGGCCGAGTGCTTAGCATTTGATTGGGCAGCGCCCAGCGCCTAACGTGCTCCTTACGTGGGCGCCACAAAAATAATAAGAACGGCTGAGTGTTTAGCACTGATTGGGCAGCGCCTAGCGCCTCACGTGCTCCTCACGTGGGCGTCACCAAAAAGAAAAGAAGCAAGAAAAGTGCCTAGCACTTCATAAACAACCAAAAGTGGCAGAGTCCTTAGCGCTCATTGGGCGGCGCCCATAATTAAATGCTTCACATGACACTCATGTGAGTGTCAAAGCGTCAAATAAGTGCTTAGCACTTTTGCATAAAAAAAGGGCTGAATAAACATAGCCCAAATAAGTGCTTAGCACTTTTTGAATAAAAAGAAGAAGAAGAGTAGGCAGAATAAATCCTAAATTGGCTAAGTCCCTCTGGAGTCAATTGCAACTGAGCCCAAATGCTCTGTTGTTGGATCTCAACTAAAATTTGATGATCTTTAAATGTTGCTAAGTTGATCTTAGTCTTAAATAAGACTAACGTATCCTTAGTTAAAAATAAATTGAGCCCAAACGCTCATATGTTTAAGTTGATCTTAATCTCATACTAGATTAACGGTCTTTAAATCAAACAAAACATTTTTGAACTAAAGGAATATATAATCTAAGTTCAAAACCCAAAACCCAATATTAGCCCAAATTGGCTAAGCTTATGTTTGGGATATCCAAACTGATATCCAAACCAATCTTCATCCCATACCTCCTAAGATAATCTTAGTCTCAAATATGAGTAACGATTCTTAGGTCCATCACCCCCTTTCCTTCAAATACGGGATTTGGTTTAAGGGTACATCTCTTCACACCTCTGATACATGTCATTGTAATTTCTCAACGTCTTCAGAGAGGTGGCGGGTCCCGACGACCAACAACTTCTTTCGTTGATGCACTTCCAAATTGACGTGCACGCCTCAAATCGGATTGTGCCCCAAATTGGGCACATTCTATATCACCATTGTTCACTTCGTCACGTAACAAATACACATGCGCACTAGATGAATAATGGACCGAAATGTTCTTAAACTAACACCTCGCCTCAAACATGGCGATATTAGACCGAAATGTCCTTAAACTAACACATCACCTCAATCATGGTGATAATGGACCAAAACGTCCTTAAACTAACACCTCACCTCAAACATGGCGATAATGGACCGAAATGTTCTTAAATTAATATTCGCTTCCAAAATAGCGATAAAGGACCGAAACGTCCTTAAATTAACATTTTACCTCAAATATGGCGATAATGGACCGCGATGTCCTTAAACTAAAATAATCGAGCCCAAATGCTCATATGTTTAAGCTGATCTTAATCTCAAATCAGATTAACGATCCTTAAATCAACCCAAACCCAAATCTAAAAATATACGGATTTGGACTAATCTATGCCCTACGGGCGACAACATAAATTAGTCTTCATATACAATCCACGGGCAACTAAAACCAAAACAAAACACACGACACGAAGTGAACTTCCGGAGCAGGAGAAAGTGGTTATCGCGATGCGGTAACGTAATTAATTAAAGGGGCTTGCGCCTGCAGGGAAGAGCGTCCCTACAATCAAAAACCCCTCATAAAACGAGGGGGGATCTGGCGAAGTCCGCTACAACGGCCGCATCCGTCCAAACATCCGATATACGGTGCCATAAATCAACTTGGAATCTTTGGAGAGCTGGACGGATAAATCCAAATAGCATCTACCCCCAGAATTCAGGCCAGACGTCCCAACGTCCCGGTCCGTCTTCCGGCGGTGAACAGATTCTGGCACGCCCGGTGGGACTTTTTCCTCTTTCTACTCCATTGTGTGTCATGTTTCGCGAACAAAATCGCGGTTAGCTATGGTTGCCCTTGGATTCGAGGTACTAAGATTTGGTGTCTTGTTCCTGTGCAGAAGAAGAGAACATCAATAGTTTCCAACCGCACAACCTGCAATAGGAACTCCCGCTTTGCCCCAACTAGAGGAGTGACTTACGGGCCCAATACGGCCTCTATCTTTTCAATGCCGGTAGGACAAGTGACTCAAGCTACTACCGGATTGTTCTTCGGGACCATGCTCCCACTAACGTGTTTTAGCGCCCCAGCGCCGCAAGACAAAGCTCCCAAGAAGTCAGTCTTCGATCGACTTGCAACCATGATGGCCCCTCTCAACGGGTCGTCCAAATCTTATGTCTTAGTCTTCAACAGGCTGAGCCGAAGCTCAGACGTCTCAGTCTTCAATAGGCTGAGTTAGAATCAAAATAGGCTCGCAAAGAGGCTCGTCATACCCAAAGGGGCTGCCCCAAAACGAATAGCCCTCCTAACTCCTCCTGCAGGTGAAGTCGTCAAAAGTGCTTCTCCTACCAGAAGATCGATCTTCAGAAGATTGGCCATTCCTTCGTAAACTTTGCCAAGGACGTCAGTCTTCAACAGGCTGGCACCAGCAACATTCCCTTACTAAAGACAGGGAAATGGAGAAGCTGCTTCCAAAACTGAGGTGGTCCCCTCTGCAAGACACGCTCGACATCGCCACTGGCGCCGGGTGAGAAAATCTAGGACCAACTCCCCCTCTGGACTTACTCCGCCAGCTCCAATGGTGGAAGGTTATACTGATGTTCCAACCGGAAACAACTTTATTCTGCTTAGGAGGGTGCGAAAGAACTCTCCCACGGCGGTGCTAAAGAAATCGCCCCCGCCTACAGAAACCACTGTGCAGGCAAAGCCGGAGAGCCCCCATCAACAGCTCTCCTCCCAAATTCATAGGGTCTGGCGAAAAGTCCAGGACTCCGTGATCAACAAAGACTATTCTCGTCGCTCGAAGAAATTGATGGCTCGGTAAGAGAAAGACCATCCTTCCGTCATACAGCGGGGGGCTTCTTCTACACAGGTGCCTGTCATAGCGGCTTCTTCAACTTCGATAAGACTTGTAAACAAAATGACTTATTGTTCGAGTAGGAAGTCGGTTTTGATCTCCCACTAAAGGACGAGGCCGGAGAAAATTCCACCGTCGGCGGCAAACTCCAAAGGCGATGGACCCAAACGCCCCAAGTCTGGGAGCATGATCGTGCACACGGTTTACATGACTTCCGGAAAAGAAGAAAGCCATGCTTCCGTAGGTTACCGGCCGCAAACTCGGTCGCTGATAAGCACAGGAGCAACAACAAAAGCTCCAAGAGATGCTGACCAAAATGACAACCCTCACCGGGCAGAAAGAAAGTCCGGAACCAGCATCTGAACAACGCCAAGAGCAGGATTCCGATACAGAGTTCCTGCGAAGGGTGCTTGAAAGAAAAGACAAAGAAGCTGCTGAGCAAGCTGCCAACTTAAAGCAGATGGCGATCTTGTTTCAGGATATGGTTGGAATGATAATCCAGCCAGAACCTCCAGCCGAAGATCCGCCAATAATCATCGAGGATGACAGAGAGGAAACATCAAACCCTCTTCTGGCTCTATCAGTGGCTAAGGAGGAAACGATCTCCAAGGCTGCTCTTGATGATTACATCGCTCAAAAAATATGAGCTCATCAAGCGAATGAAGCGGCTGGCCAAACTGTCAGAACTAGGCGACTGTATCCAGGCTGGTATGACCAAATTAAGTACTTGACGGGATATACGATCCCCAAGTTCCATGTGTACAAGGGGACATGCAACCCATACCAGCACATCGCGCATTTCAGAGCTTCGTGCGGCAACACTGGAGGTGATGAAAAATTACTGCTTTTCCAGTCGTTGGTAGCCTGTCGGAGTCACCCTTTGAATGGTACTCGGAGCTCCCAAATGACTCCGTGAGGAAATTCACAGAAATGGAACTGCTGTTCACACAGCGGTTCGCCAGTGCAAGCCAGCGCACCCCGATAAAGTATTTAATCAATTTCAGGGTAAGGCCGGGAGAAAACTGGTTCCAATATACGATCCGGTGGCGGAACCTGCGATCAAAGTGAGACCAACACCTCGAAGAATCCCCCGCCGTGTGCATGTTCATCGGGACCCTAGATCCGCAAACGACTGTGTCCCAATTCATGACATTCTTCAAGCCGACGACCTTTCAGGATCTGATTGATAAGCTGGCCCAAATGGACCAGAGGGGCCATGGACCTTCCTCCTCAAACAAGGACCCTTGAAACGCCAAGGGTAAAATGAAAGCGACCTTTGTCGCTAACACTCAAAAGCAACCGAACGACCCAAAACCGGCGGCTCGCCAAAATAATGCACGTCCACGCCTATCCCCGGAAGAAAGGCTAGGACGTGCTTACTCGTTTCCCCGTGATAAGACGAGGAGGCTATTTGAGTTGGCAATGCATAACAAACTCATCACATTGCCAGACCAACAGCGTCCATCGCAACCCGGCGACGTCAACAACCCCAACTACTGCTCCTATCACAGAATGGTGAGCCACCTAATTGAGGATTGCTACATCTTCAAGAACTAGGTCAAGGATCAGTATCAACAGGGGAAGTTTACGCTTTCTGAGAACTGGAGGGTGAACCCGCCACAGAAGTACGCTCCCAAAAATGTGGATGCACAGGGGGTATCATGCTCGCTCGTGGAAGAAACTCCATGGGAAATCATTCTTTCGGCTAAGACCAAAAGAATGCCGAAGGATCTACAGGCATGTCCGGCAGTCAGGTGGAAAAGCCCACTTGAACCTGAAATCATCGAAGGGATGCTGAAACCGTGTCCCGTACTGAAGATTGTTGACAAAGGGAAAAATCCCCAAGTCAACCCTTCAAAGTCTTCGAAGAAAACGAAGAAGACCAAGAAGCCTGTGCAGCCTGTCGAGTATGACAACAAGCGCACAAACATACCCAAGTACATTGACGCGTTGGAAGAGTACAACCATAAGGCGCGGACACCAGTCACCCTCGAAGAGTTCCTCAAGCATATTCTTGAGAACGAAGATAGTGACAACGATGAGGAAAATGACTCATCAGAAGAAACCGAAAACTATGTAGCGAGTTGCTACATGGTCTCCCATTCGTCGTTAAATGGCGAAAAAGCTCCCTGAGCGTCAGAAAACAGCGCAGAGGAACTGGGGGCAGGATCGGCGCTAAAATCCCCAGAACTGCCAGAAGACCCGATCGATAGGCTGTTAAATGAAGATTTTCGAAAAAGCAAAGCTGACCAAGAACGTGAAACAACCATATATGAAAAGGCTAAGCGTCAGTGTTAGGATGAAGAAGCTGCGTCAAGGTGGAGTCGTAAAGTACTCCAACCAAACCAAGGCATACATGTGACAAATAATGGCAGGATCAAGGCAGAGAAACGGTTCGCCAAAGCCCTGTCAATGGGGATAAAGCTGCTACCTCTCGTAAGAAGCACTCTTGAGGTCGTATGTCTCGATGGAGAGGATTCACATCCAAACTACTGCCTATATCATCGGAGGGTTACCCACCCCACCGAGGAATGCAGTGCCTTCAAGAAGTGGTGGTAAGGATACATTGCCCATCAAAAACACTTCAAGAGGATGAAGCGCGAAGCACGTCGACAGCATAAGGGTGTGACAAATGCGCGTGAAAAATTGACTGGCAATTATCATATGGTTGATACTAGCCCGGAAAAGGAAAACCCCAAGTTCTTACTTTCGAGAGCGATTCTGAAGACGAAATACCCCTCAACCCTCTCTTCAAAGACTCCACCTCTGGAAAAGAAGATGAGGAGAAGAACCGTGAGAATATTCAGCTGCGTAGCCGCACGCTGCCTGAAAAGAACCTCAGACCTACAAACAAGGGTTCAAGCAAACAAGACAAAGGGAAAGAAAAAATCCTGAGGAAATTGCCCTCGATAAAACTCGCCTTATAGCACAACAAAACTTGGAGGCTTATAAAGTAAGGATGATATGGTCATATGAAAGACTGACTAGGCCAATGATCCATAATCGTGCAAAATGGGGGAAATTCGAGCCGAACTATGAAGGCCCGTACATCATAGACAAAATCTACCAAGGTGGAGCCTACCTGCTCATGGATATGCATGGCGAAAGATCCTTCCGGCCAATAAACGACCAATTCCTCAAAAAATACTACTCCTAACGAGTCATGACCTAGGTCAATGATAGACGACGACGCTCGTGTCCGCTCGCTATCTTCCCGAGTCAAAAACTCTCAGAGTAGTATACAAAGAAGCTCCGTTGCCTCAAACATAGTGACAACGGAACGAAATATCCTTAAACTAAAAATTTGCCTCAAATATGGCAACACCGGACCGAAATGTCCTTAAACTAAAAATTTGCCTCAAATATGGCGACACCGGACCGAAATGTCCTTAAACTAAAAATTTTCCTCAAACATAGCAACACCGGACCGAAATGTCCTAAAACTAAAAATTTGCCCAAACATGGCGACACCGGACCGAAATATCCTTAAAAACTAAAAATTTGCCTGCCGGACCGAAATGTCCTTAAACTAAAAATCCGCCTCGAACATTCCAATAACGGACCGAGATGTTCTTAAACTAAAACCCCGCCTCAAATATGGCGACATTGAACCGAGATGTTCTTAAACTAGAAATTATCTGCCTCAAACTTGGCGATAACGGACCGAGATGTCCCTAAACTAGCACATCACCTCCAAAACGGTGATATGCTCTCTTGAGATCTATATTGCAATCGAAGCCCTAACGGCGAAGACTGCAACTCAAGTCCCACTGGATACACAGCTACTCCTGTGGTGAAGTCACCCCCAAGCCCCATTGGCAAATAGATGGGTCATTAAAAAAAAAGGTATGTTCACAAGCAAAATGAGCACGGATGAAAACCCGAAAGGGCGCCATGAGTAAAAACAGCAGGACTGCCGGTGAGTTTGTGAAAACCCGAAAGTGCGCAAACTCGTAAAATAAAAATTCATGGGCACTTGCAAGGTCCTATTGACCTTGTGAGGAGAAAATACCTGCGTGAGATCCTTACGACTCACAAAGGAACAACACACTTAGGAATCCCCACGATTCTTTTGGAGAAATTACACTTGCGAGATCCTTACGACTCGTAAGGAGAATCCCTCCAAAGAGACCCTCATGGCTCGTAGTATTCAAAAGCCTTAAGCTACAGGAATCTAAACCTGTTCTTAAGCCATCGTATCCCCCAAGTTTCCCTACAGGCGGTCCAATATTGACCCTTGTATACAATCCACGGGCACGAATAAACATTTCCCCACCAAGTTCCACCAATGGCGAGAATGTCCTTATATGGTGAACAACACTTGTAAGTCCTCTTCACTTATAAGGAGAAAATACTCTTGTAAGGTTCTTACGACTTATAAAAGAAAATACACTTAGGAATCCCCACGATTCCCAAGGAGAAAATACACCTACGAGATCCTCATGACTCATAGGGAGAAACACCTTTATGAGACCCTTACGGTTCATAAAGTCAAAAAGCCTTAGTCAATAGGATCCTAACCCTGTTTGCTAAGCCACCTTTGTTTAAATCAATAAAGGCAAATGATGATTCGCTTCTGGCAATATCCCAGTTGTAGCGATACTGATGCCTAAAAAGGTATCAAACTTCAAGTCCTTTCACGGCAAATGATGATTCGCTCCTGGCAATATTCCAGTTGTAGCGATGCTGATGCCAAGATTGGAATCAAATCTCAAGTCCCTGACTCGTAACAAAACACAGCGAGTCAAAAAAATGAGATAGCCGAAATGATGGGACGACTCGCAATAAAAATCAGCAAACAAAAAATATATGCATATGAAACAGTTGAAATGTTTGGGTAACTCGCAATAAAAAATAGCGAGTAAAAAAGAAAAAAAACCGATATAGCCGAAATGATTGGGAACCGCGATAAATAGCCGAATGATTGGGCAATCGCGACTTTCACAACATAAAAGCTGAAAAGATAGAGCATCGCAGAAAGAAATAAAAAAATGAAAATGAAACTTTTCTGCCCTGCAGGTAGGTCCACACCGACCCCCGTATACAATCCATGGGCATAAATGAAAGAAAGGGTATCATATTTTCCCACCAGGCTCCGTCAAAGGGAGAGCCAGATCTCGACGATTCATATACAACCTAGAGATCAACGCGAAGTTCTTCTCATTCCAATAGGGTGCAGACATGACGTCAACAAATCTCTAAGGAGCCAAATCAAAAGGAGTGACGGCAGAATCCTAACTCCAGCTCGACGTGCTTCTTATGCCAGCAGGCTATTGATGCAACGTCATTAAAGACCCAAGGGTCGAATAAAAAAGGAGTGACAGCAAAATCCCAGCCCCAGTTCGACATTCCTTCTCGGTGCAGACGCGGTGTCAACAAAGGCTCCAAGGATCCAAATCAAAAAAAAGGAGTGACGGCAAAATCCCAGTTCCAGCTCGACGTTCCTTCTCAGTGCAGATGTGACGTCAACAAAGCTCTAAGGAACCAAATCAACGAGGAGTAATGGCAAAATTCCAGCTCCAATTCAACGTTCCTTCTAAATGCAAACGCAACGTCAACGAAAACCCAAGGGTCGAACAAAGTGGAGCAATGGCATATTCCTAGCTCCAGCCCGACGTTCTTTCTCATTCCAGCAGGATACAGAAACAACGTTAACAAAGACCCAAGGGTCAAATAAAAAACTGAGTGACAACGAAATCCTAGCTCCAGCCCGACGTTCCTTCTCGATGCAGACGTAACGTTAACAAAGACCCAAGTGTCAAGTCAAAAACGGAACCATGGAAAAATTCTAGCTCCAAGTCTTGACGGTACATATACAACCTAAAGACTACTCCGGCATACCTTCTCATGCCATCAGGATGCAGACGTGACATCAACAAAGCTCCAATGAGCCAAATCAAATTGGAGCAAAGGAATATTTCTAGCTCCGGACTTCAACTACAATACATACAACATAGAGGTCCTACAGATGTCTACCCTACTTTGGCAAAGAAACGGCACAACATCGTAAAACAAAAATGAAGTGACGACATATTCCTAGCTTCGGGTGTTGACGGCAACTTATATAAAGCCTAAAAGACTATCGGAGATCATTCCACTCCAGCGCGGAGTGGTTATGACTCATCGGGGCTCCGAATTGAGCTTAACCTCAAGTAAAAAGTGACATGGCAAATTCCTAATACTAGCTCTCTCGACGGTAATATAGCCTAAGGAGATTACTTGAAGACATCTTGTCCATCCCCCGAAGGGATCAGAGACACGACAGTCGTGGGGCTCCTCGAACAATAGCTTAAAGACCACATATCGAGGAATACATCAGCCAACGCGACGGTACCATAGACCAAAACCCTAGTACCACAAAACCTAACGGACCGCTGTCGTAAAGAATGGAGCTTATCTATATATAACTTTAGGACAAGTTTGTCTGTAAACCTAAGGGAGGTAAACTAAATAAACTCCGAAATGAGTACATAAACTAGAAACTCCGAAACGAGTGAATAAACTACAAACTCCGAAATGAGTACATAAACTAGAAACTCCGAAACGAGTGAATAAACTACAAACTCCGAAATGAGTACATACACTAGAAACTCTGAAACGAGTGAATAAACTACGGACTCCGAAACGAGTAAGTAAACTAATTAGCGCCACATTAAGACATCAAAACACAGATGAGCGTATGCAAAAAGTGTATATTCTTTATTCACGAATCAAAGTGTTTAAGAGATACAATTAATACAAAAAAGGGGAATACAATTGCAATTGTTAAGAAGGCGGGGCTTTCAACAAATTGGCAACCCGCTCACGCGCTCCCTGCAGCTCCTCCTCGCATGCTACTACTGCGGCCAGCCCCGCTTCAATTTGAGCCCGCTATTGCAAGTATGATGAAAGTTTCTCAGCGATTTCCTTTTTGGCAACCTCGCAATCTTGCATGCCCCGCTCGGTAAAATCGAGGTTTTGCCTCAGTGACAACCCATTAGAAATACATTGTTGGAGGTTTTCGAAAATAACTTGCAGCTGTGGAACATTTGCTTCGATCTGGGTGCGCAATTGGATGGATTCGCCGGAAGTTGTCTCATGCTCCTTTCGCTTAAGGGTCAACTATTGTTCAAAATATTGAATGGAATCGGCACTTTGCTCGATCCACACGACCCGCTGACCCTTCAAAGTCGATACTTTAGGATCGAGACGCTTGAGCTCGATCTCATGCAGACAAGCCTCAATCTGCTTACAATAATCAACCCAAAGGCCGAAGAAATCTTCGTTGTGGAAATTCACAAGCGTCGCCACCATAGGGTTGACTTTGTCAGCGAAGTCCACGGCAGAAGTGAGAGCCTCGGCATCAAGATCTTCGATACATTCATTTAACATCCGCCTGCTAGTCACCGCACCCCTGGAAGATTGACGCTTAGCAAAAGGCCCCATAGGCATGGAAATGCGAGACTCAAAATGAACCGAAGCCGGTGTAGCTGCTGCAAAATAAATCATGCACAAATAAGGGTCAGATTTCAACTTGAAAAATAAAGAAGAAAGCTGATGGACGAGATCTACCATACCAGCTGTTGAAAGTGGCAAGACAGGGAGCACAGGAAGCTCGGCTATTCCTTCGCTCCTTCCCTCGAGCCGTGATACTGTGGTCAATATGAGGAAAGCTTAGCAACAAAAAGCTTACTTATGAAAAGTAGAAACACCAAGCGAAGAATATACTAACCAATACCTAAATGGGGAACGAATTCCGATTGGAAGGAAAAATGTGGGCTTAACACCTGGTGTAAGTAATCAAAGAGCACTCCTGTAGGATTGCAACAATATATGGTTAATGCAAGAAAATGGTATCTACACTGAAGCAAAGAAATGAGAAATCTTCACCTTCCAGAATTCGGGGAGATGCAGAAGAGAGGAGTGGAACCATGACAGTCAGGGCAATGACCGGCGGTAATTCTTCAGTTGGTACAGCATCAGGGTTTACCACGCCTGTACTCAGAATAAAGGAGATATCATTAGAGATGCTTAGCGGGATTAAAAACTCAAAGATAATAACTCAAGGAGTACCTGACAGGGCAGAAACCGAGACAGTGTCCGAAGTGTCACCAGTTGTGACGGATTCCTCGGTTTCTATTGGGAAAGTAGATTCAGCATCCACACCTTCATCTCCTGACTCGATAAGGGCCGTCGTAATGCTTGCATCACCCGTCGATACCAAGGATCCACAGGGAGAAGAAGCGGCAGTCGGAACAATCCCAGATTCCAGAGGAAAGTTTGCCACTTCAGGCTCTTTAATCACCGGCACTTCACCTGCCACGCCATCACCTAAATTTGGCCCTGTTAAAAAAATACGTGTGTTATGATTCAAGAAAAAGGCTGTTACTAAGGACCGTGCATTGTTCTACCTTGAAGTATCCATTCAACCTCTTCTTAAGCTGCACATGCAACCTGTCTATGAGCGATGGACAGGATAGAAGGAACGTCCGCCATAGGAACGCTAGTAGGTCGAGCATCACTCGAACCTACGCCCGCGGCCAAGATAGCCTGACGCTTCCTTGCTGCGTGCTTTTTACGCTTCCTCTCAGTCTGGGCTGTATGAACCGATCTTCTCAATACCTCCAACAGGGGGTCATCATCGTCTAAATCAGGCTCGGCCTCCGGATCTGCTGCAATATCCATCATCGGCTGCTTTAGAGACGCCTCTCGTGATACCCCTGGGGTGGCCTCAACTGTAGCCGGTGGCTTTGAAGGCCCCTCCGCACTACCGCCTAAGGACGATATGGTGATTGGAACAGCAGGAGTAGCGGTGGTTCCTATAATAAAAGAAAAAAAATCAGGGTATAGATGAAATAAATTAGATATGTAAATGTATCGCGAATCATACCGAGGCACATGGAAGCACGGAACCTCTCCTCCTCCTCAAATGTCTTAAGGGACGCCAAGAGAGCCTCTTCAGTAGAGATTCCTGTTAAAAGAAGAGCGTCAATAAAGCGTAATAAAAAAATGTGTATACAGATAAATGTAAGTGAAATATACCGGACTCCACGAGAGAAGCTAATGCTGCTTGCTCATGAGCCAGTTTTTCAGAAGCTTCGATGGCAGCTTGAAGATCAGTATCAGCGGGAGCTTCGAACAAACCCTCGCTGGTGCCATACTCAGACAAACCTTCGCTATAAGGAGCATAAGGTTCCTGACCGAATATGACGTCAGTTGAGAATAATGATTCTTCTTTTTCTGCGAACTAGCACCAACAGCTGATGATAAGAGTTTTCACTTAACGGGCTTCTTCGGACGGTGGGTCCCGATCTTCGAACCAATGCCCGATTCCGGAGACATCACGGTTACCGCACTCGCAGGAACATCTGGTTGAAGCTTATCTGGAAAAGCTCGTAGGACTGCAGCCGTGGCGATCTCTCTCAAAGAAAGGAGCACAGCCACCCGTCGCTTCAGTGGGACCGCTGGATTACTGGCTGGGACAACATCCTTATGATCAAGCAGCAGCCGCCTCTCCTCCTTGATGACAGCACCCATTGCATTCTGGTACTAAGCAACGTAAGCATTCGAAGCCTTGGGAATATAACTCGGCTCGCTGATGAGGAAATGGGACCCCGTATTTAACCGCATGAAATGATGCGCCGCGCTGCGAACGCCCTCTTCCGTAGCAACTGGATCAATCAGGAACGCCTCGAGAGGAATGCCTTGGTTGTAACCCGACTACTGGGCAAAGCGATGCGGGTTATACCTCATAAACAACACCGAGGCGTTCTGTCTAAATACCAGAAAACCTGGCCTGATAGAATACAGGTGGACAACCTCTCGAGCCCTCAACATAGAAGCCCCGTCCTTGAAAACATCATGCAACGATTGGATCACTTTGGAAGATTCTTTGCTGATGATCAGGACTTTATCGACAAAGGTCATGCAGTCCCCGACTATGCGTGGGCAAAGGAGCAATTGCCGAGCCTCCCGCTGTGTTGGGTCTAGAGCAGAAGCATCGATTAGGTGCATGACTTAGGGAAAATTGTAGCCTTCATAAAATCGGGGTCATTTATGAACACCAAAAGCACCCAACACGTGCATCTCGATCCATGAGGTGAAGTAGTGCAATGGGAGATTTACGGGCTTTACCCTCGGCTGAGTAGTGTCGGTTGCTAAGCTCAGGACATGATATAAATAAGCCAGTCCTGCGACCCCATTACCCATGCGCGTCCCCGTGGCGATGCGATGAGCTGGATAAAAGACAGATGGTCTCATATAGCGGGGGTACATTGGAAGCGCAAACCAACTCAGCCACAAGTCGATAAACCTTATGAAAAACGTCTCTTCGTCAATGTACGGAGCGGCAATCTCTGCGAAGGGGACGACTGAAGTATCCGGAATAAAGAAGTTCTTTAGATCTGCCTCCGTGGTCGGTAAGTTGTTCGAACCAAATCCGAACGGGTCTTTGGGTTTGGCGAACTTCGCAGCTTGTTTAGATAGAGCCTCCGGACGAAGAAAGCGGGCGATGAAATCTGTGAAGCTAACTCCGTGTCCACCAGACTCCAGGAATAAGCTCTCGTACATGTTCAACACCTTGATCAAGCTCGGAAACTGGTGTTGAACGGCATTCTCCAGAATAAGACCCATTTGCACTGATTTGGTGGCAAAGATATGCTCGTCACGGGGAAGTTTCTCCTCATAATGTTCCCCTCTGATGGGTAATCCAGATATCTCCGCAAACTCCTCCAATGAAATTGAAACCTCCCGATCCGAGAAGAGAAATGTGTGGGTCGGGATGTTCCATTGTTCCAGAAAAGATTTGACCCACCATACATGAGAAGTGTGGTAGTGAAAGAGGGACGCATAGATCGCGGGATACAGCCCGGTCATCAGTAGCAGCGATTTCTTAGCCGACAGGATATATCGGGCCAACTGCAGATAGCCAGCCGAATGACGGGGAGTCATTCCTATCATGTAAACTTGCCCCCAAGGATGCGACTCTTCTTGGCATATGCGTCGCCCTAAAATGTCCAGGGCCATCGGTGGCTGCACTGGTATTAATGCCATGGAAGACTGAAGACGACCTTCCGAGGTTCGGTTGACCTCTTCTACTGCGTAAGTTACCAGCGGCGGATCAGCATAATGGATCGCTGGGATCGGTTCCAAAGGTGCTACGCAAGTAAAATTGCGCCGACCCCGGATAATTTGACTGTACCATGACCTCCACAGATGAAGAGACTTTTGCTCTGGGTCATAGTCCCGAATAAGTGCAAAGACTTCCCAATCTGTAGGTGCGTCGGCGAAAGCACTCTCTGAGCGAATGAAGGAGAAGAAGGAATCGGAAGCCATAGTACCTGCACAAAAAAAGAGGAGGGGTTAATTATCAACACAATGTTCAAGACTTTAACATTTTTATTACACCTAGAATTGTACTGCGTGGTAAAAGTCACAACAGTTCAAAACGAAAGGGATAAGCGCCCCCACAAAATCAAGGTAATACTCCCACCAATGATGATACAGACACTCATTGTAAGAATCCATAAGGATTCTCATTTAATGAGAAAATCTCATTGAACTATGGAGTTAAACTCCCTCGAGAAATGTGTTCTACAACAGATTTCAAATCTGCTAAAAAATGATCCTAAAAGGAAAATAAGAAAGGGAATAAAATTCCCAAAAGTATTTCTTTAAAAGAAATTTTTCTCAGAGCCAAGCTCTGTAGAACAATGGGATAAAATCCAAAAAATCCACTCGGGAAATGGAATTAAATTCCAAGTAACTTTCAAAAATCGAAGTTATTAACAGGGTAAAACCCTAAAGATCTTTAAGACCTATGGTCTACTCAAATAAAAGTTTTAGATCTCTAAGAGATCATTACAAGAGAAGAGCAAAGCTCTGTTAATAGGTTAAAAAACCTTAGAACATGAAAAGATTCTTTCAAGAGTTTCTTCAGGAGTTAAATCATGGTCATGATTCTTACCAATTTTGACAGAGTTTTAAATCTAAGGGGGGTTTCTTTGGACAGAGATATGAGCTCTGAAAAGAGAATTAAATTCTCAAAGAAGGAAGAAGACTCAAGAGGATGAGAGAAATAACAGTCATCTCAAGGGCCAAAGGCCCTATTTATAAAACATAAGAAGACGGTTCAACTCCCCAGAAGATCAAACGGTGGAAAAGGTGCCATCGCTGCACTCACGTGTGAGCCACGTGAGTGCAACGGTGGAGGGGCATTTGTTTACTCCAATAAAAGAGCAAAGCTCTGTACAAAATTAATGAGGCAGCGCCTCACGTGTCTTCCACAAGGGCGCCGGCACTAGAGCCAATATTATAGGATTAAATCCTATGGTGGCGCCTCACGTGCTCCTCATGCGGGCGTCAGTGTGCAAAACACAAAAGAATCTATTAAATGAAATAAGAGTTAAAATTCTCATATAGCGCCGCACGTACTCCTCACGCGGGTGCCAGTGTGCCAAACACAAAAGAATTTATTAAATAAGAGTTAAAACTCTCAGGTGGCGCCTCCCATACACAACACATGAGCGTCGGCGCCCAGGTAGAATTAAATTCTATTCAATGTTAAATAGAGCCGTTTGATCAAAGATCCAACGGAGATGATAAATTATCAAAAATGCAGAATTAATTTCTGTCGGGAGAAACATTCCCCAAATCTTTCTAAAAAATAAGAAAGATACCTTTGGTTGGATCATAGAATAAAATTCTTTTTTGGAATATATTCCCTCAATTTTTCTAAATAAGAAAGATCGCCCTCTGTAAAATAGAGAACTTTTGGATTAAAAATCCAATGGTGATTAAAAATCACCATTTCACAGAATAAAACTCTGAATATGGGAAAATATTTCCCCGATCTTGGTAAAAAACAAGAAAATATGTTCTGTAAAATAGAAACCCTTGGATCAAAGATCCAATGGTGGGTAAAATTCCCCAAATCAATTGGAATCTCTCAATGAGAGATTTCCTCGAAGCTAATTAACAAATTGCCTCTATTATATAAAGAACCTGAGACTTCAAGTCTCATATAGAGGGAACCCTCCATAAGTTTTACAGAAAGCTTCCAAAACAAAAGAGAACTCATTTCTCAAGAAAAGAAGAAGAGGTTCATTCTCGAAACTCTAGGTAAAGAAATGAGATCAAAATATCTCTACAATACCACATCTAAGGGTTTAACCCTTTCAAAAGAACTTGGTTCTTTCTCTAGATCTGAGATCCACAAGACAAGTCTTCTACAAGTTGAGAATTTAATTCTCATCGGGAAGATCTTGTTCTTGAGAATCAAAGATTCAAAGGAGAATATGGATACAAGAACATAAAAAATATGGAGTCCATAATACTCCAGAAACTTAGTTCCTTCAAATCAAGAACTTAGTTCTTAAAAAAAACCGATCTAAGATCCTTAAAATAATGATCTTGGTGATCGTTAATGGTCAAAATACCATTAACAGAGATTTAAGTTCTCTAAAAAATCAACAGAGATTAAATCTCCATATAAAAGAAACTAGTGCCTTACGTGTTTCCAACGTGGGCGCCCCTCTTCAACAGCACCTCACGTGCTCTTCACGTAGACGCCACATGATCAGTCGAAAATATTGCATATTTTTACCGGCAATTTCCTCATCATTTGCATACATATAGAAGTGTACGGTATTCATATTTCACATATTAGCAAATCGGTCGCAAAATATCAAATTACATGTATTCGACCTTAAAACCGGCATTTCTAGGGAAATTGACTGCATTGCATTACATGGCATATTTTCTATATATCGCAACCCGTGTTTCGAAGTCTGTGCAGGAAAAGAGAAGCTTGCTCGACCATTACACCGCTCAAAAGATACGTCAACTCACTAAATTCAAATCTGGTATCATTACAAAGGATCAATGGAAATTCAACATATCAAAGGAAGCTACAAACAGCAGCCTAAGACCACAGAAGAAGCCACCAAGCCCAAGGACTCCACAAGGCCGCGGATCCACGGCCAGAGATGGCTTAGGCCGCGGATCCGCGGTGTATACAAGGAATCATCTCTTCATTTTTGGTGCACAACTCCTGTTTCATCTGCTACAGTTCAGAAATGTACTCCAAGTTCCAGAAGACTCCAGAGATTTCTACCAGATCAGCAAACACCTTAAGTTTCACTAAACTAGCCTAATCATTCTAGAACTTTCCTTAAACCCTAGCTTAAACCCTAAGCTAACTCCTAACAAACTCCTTCTAGAAACTCCTCAACAAACTTTTGGAGAGAAAGGGAAATTCAAACTTAATCCTAGGGTTTGGGAGCTCTATAAATAAGACCCTAGGCTCATTATCCCCATATAATTCAACCTTGGGAATTATTCATCCAATTAGTGAATCTATCCCCAATCTCTCTCTCTCTTCATCTTCTTCTTCCACAAGTCTAGTGACAGGGCTTGTGTGAAACCCTAACCCTAATTCCAACTCCAAAAGCCAAGATCCCGAGTACCCATTAAGCAAGAAGCCCTACAACCTTTAGGAGCGGAGCCGATCTTCAACAGAGCAAGCGATCCGAGCCGATCCACGACTCATGAAGCCGAGCGACGCCCGATCAACAATCTAGATTCTTCTTCTTGTAGTTCTTGAAGCGAATGTAATCAAAATTGTTGAGATAAATAAAGGTGATATTCTTTTATCTTGTTTTCTTTAAATTTCGCATCATGATATCTTTACAATTTGTGAATCTTTTCTGTGTGGTGATGTGTGAATAAAACTCCGCTCGTCGAGGAGTCGAGACGGTCAATAGAATGATGATGTAAAATAGCTTTAATCGATTCTTGATTCCTATGATGGTTTGTAAACCCTAGCAAGTTCAAGAACCGACAACCCATTTCGTTACGATGCTTTCTTGAATGATATCGCTCGAAATTGGGGAGTTAGGATCGTTTCTTGAAATTGCTAGAGGCTAGAATATGAATGATATCGACAACAGAACAAGGGATAAGATGAAACCCTAGTTTCACGAGAAAACCCTAACTCTTGTCGATCATCATCGATCTAGTATCAATCCTCCGAAGGACAAGAATACGAAATCTTTAGATTACATCACGTCTTTAGACCCGATCGATTCCTACGAGCCTCTCTTAGATTCTTGACTGTTGATTGGAAATATTATCAAAACACCGATTCTTGATTGTTTATAGTTTCTTGATTCTTGAATAAAGAATAGTGACACTCGAATACAAATCATTCTTGAATCATGTTTTCTTTTATCGTTGCTTAACTTTTCATTTCAAACGTATCAAAGATATAAATGAATCGTGCAATCCCTGTGGACGATCCGCACTCACTCATGAACTACAATTGACACCGTAGTTTGATTGCGGTCAAAATAATTTTTGGTTGTGATTTCTTTACCATTCTTTACAAACACAACGGAAAATCTATCAATCAAAATGGCGCCGTTGCCGGGGATCGCGCGCTAATTCATTTACATTTTTAGTTTGAAGTGAAAGAATTATTACATTCTACTTCTTGAAATCAAAATTCGTACAAACTCTTATACGTGTGTTGTGATTTGATTGCAAGGAGATCTGGAGCATTCTGTGCTGTGGAAAAATTATTTGGGATATACCAGAGAGCTGGAGATAGCAACAGAAAGCATCTGTTGAAAAATTGTGCACTGTTCTCAATACCTGAGCGCGGAAGCGCGGCCATTTCCCACAATACGCGGCGGAACCGCGGCCTCTTAGGGGGTTCTCTGCAAAATTTTTGCAGCAGGTGATTTCTTGCTCTCTCCCCTCTCCCCTTTTAGCTCCAACTAACACTTTTATGCAGGATTCTTTGCAAATAATCGCTGCGCCGCAAAAGCAAAATTAAATTTGTGCTTGATTTTGATTTCTTGGTTGTTTGCATTCTAATACGGAAATTTAAGGGGCACGGCCAAATCCAAATTAGGTGGGGATTTCATTACCCTTCCTAGGCCCCGAAAATCGCAAAACTTGCATCCGCATTTACCCTCATTAATTAAAAGAAATCTAGAGATGACTCTAAGGACCGTCGCGCTCAATTAGGACAAGAGAAGGCCGTGGGTAATTCATTGCTTATCCGCGTTTTCTTGTGGTGTCTAAGGCGAGTGTGTCTAAGGCTAGTGGTTTTTAATTAGGCCCACTACTTACGTAGTGGAGTACCTTCCCACTTACCTGGCACTTATCCGGCCACAGGGGGACAAAGAGGCAGTGGAGGATTCTATCCTACGACTTGTCTTTTGGCAGTTAGGAGCGGTCTAGAGCCGGACCTAGGTGACCACTAGATTCTAGGGTTGTGTGCTGCATTTGTTTTGTCGCATCATTTTTTCAAAATCCGTCCCTTTTTCAAAAGCAAACACCGCATTCATTTTACCCCTAATTATAAGTCAACGCTGCCACTTGTACTAACCCTTTTTAGTGCAAGATAGGCTGGACACGGGATTCTAGTGCCCGTTTAGTCCGCGTACCCTTTATCGACTCCGAAGTCGGTAATTCTCCATTTGCCTTTTCTTTACCCACTACCACACCCACACCGATGGATCCGAATCCATCAAACTTCTTTGACCCTAATCTGCCGCCGTCCGTTGGTGCGCAGAATCCACCCCGCATCTCTCTCCAGGAGAGGTGCTATCCACTTAGAGGTCCTCTTTCGACCTGCTTATCCACACCACCAGCCAATGGGGATAACTTTGAGATTAAGCCCCAGTATATCAATCTTTTACCCAAATTCCACGGACTCGAGACTGAGGACGCTTACGTTTTCATTACCAAATTTGAAAACGTATGCGCAATGATGGGTACGTCACAACTTTCTGTGGATGCTATGCGTCTACGACTTCTCCCATTTACCTTGTGCGATATAGCCGAGAAGTGGCTATATAACACTACCGCACATTCTATTACGAATTGGGGAGAATTCGTCGCTGCATTCCTTAAGAAATTTTACCCAATACAAAAGACAGCTCGAATCCGTAGCGAACTAAATCAATTTGCCCAGCTCCCCGCTGAACCATTTTCTAAATGTTTTGAACGTTTCAAGGATCTATTGGTTCAATGTCCTCATCACGGCATCCCGAGATGGGAGCTTTGCCGAATCATATATGAGGGCAGTAACCCTAACACTAAACAGAGCCTTGAAAACATGTGTCAAGGTACCTTCATGTCTAAGGATGATGGGGAAGCTTGGCGATACTTAGAAGAGTTCGCTGAAAAGTCTTTACAGTGGGAAAGTCCATCATTTAGGAGTGGCAATAACCAATCGGATGTTTCCATAGGAGTTAGAGCTGACATTTCAGCTATACAAAAGAAACTCGAGACTATGGAAAACAAACTTTTAGCCGCCTCCCTTAATCAAATGTCATTTTCCAAAACTATATGTAGCTGCTGTTCTGATCCGTCTCACTTGACGGAAGAATGTCCGTTTTAAGGTCGTGAGCATACCAATGCCACATTTCAAAGACCGAGAAACGATCCTTTTTCTTCCACATATAATCAGGGATGGAGGAATCACCCCAATTTTTCTTGGAACCAATCGCAATCACAAAACACGGTTCCAAACCAAAACAATTTCCAAAGGGTCCCTCCACCACAACAGCAGCCACAACTTCAATTAAGTCAGCACCCCTTTCAAGCACATAATTTTCAAAATACGGTCAACACACCTGCACTGTCTAGTCCTTTACAGTTGACCGGGACTGATGAATCCTCTTCTTTTGCACAATACATGAATTTGGTCTTGACAAATATCATGCAAGTTTCGGCTGAAATGAAATCTTCCGTCGATGACATGAAAAGAAACTCTGCGTCCCAAAGCGAGAGTATTAAATCGATGGAAGAAGAAATTGCACGATTAAAAGCCGAAATTAGTGCAAGAGAGAAAGGGAAACTTCCAGCTCAACCCTTACCCAATCCTGGCTATTCACATCACATGAATGCAATCACCACGTTGAGATCTGGAAGAGTGCTTGACAATCATGTTGGGGAAGAAGTTGATGATACTGAAAATCATGTCAACACCCCGGCTGAGACCTTTCCACACACACACACACTTCTGACCCTACTTCTTCTACCCCACCACCCTCTTCCGAGCCTATTCTCCATTTCCCAAAAGGCTCGCCACTACAGCCCACCTCTTTTACCCCTCCACGGACGATCCCCACTTCTATACTGGGATCGGTTCCACACACACTTCCTTCTCCTATGATGGACCCAGCGCTTATTGCTAAAGCACCTTACCCTAATCGGTTAAGGGCTAACACACCAAGTCCATATATAGAGAAGATCACTGAGATGTTTAAACAGGTTAACATCAATATCCCTCTTCTAGATGCAATTCAACAAGTCCCTGCATATGCGAAAGTTCTTAAAGATTTTTGCACTAGAAAGAGGAAGAAACAAATGCCCAAGAAGATATTCATGGCAAAAACAGTAGACACAGCTTTCCCCCAACAATTACCGAGGAAACGTAAGAATCCTGGATATCCTACGATTTCCATCTCTATTGGGGAGAAACACATTAACCGTGCTCTACTAGATCTTGGGGCAAGTGTTAACCTGCTTCCTTTCTCAGTTTATGAGCAGTTAGGAATCGGAGAGTTGAAACCATCTCCATGCACTCTCCAGATGGCTGACCGATCAATCACCAGACCTAGGGGTAAACTAGAGGATGTGTTAATAAAAATCGGAGAATTTATATTCCCGGTAGATTTTATTGTAATTGATACACAACCTGTAGCGAACTCACGGAATCAAATTCCGGTGATTTTAGGTCGCCCCTTTTTGGCCACTTCCAATGCTATCATCAATTGTCGTAACGGTTCCATGACCCTATCCTTCGGAAACAGGACAATTGAGATGAACATTTATAAGTTAGGAAGTGTACCCTCCGAACCTACTGTTCAGGTCTGTTCTGTCGACTTAATGGATATCGACAGCAGCGAATTAGATAATCCTCCCGATACCGATCTAGACTCTTTTCATACGTTATTGTTTGACCCAACTATGTATCATACACATACGGACTCTTCCACCGAGATGTCCGGGTCTGCAATTAACACCGATTATGAAATGCTTTTAGAGTCTGAAGATCACCCCGCACCTTGTGATGACATTATTCTTCGGGGTATAGATGAAACTTTTGAGGAAATCTTCGCTGATGAACTCGCATTTCTAAAAAGCATGGGTGTTGAGATGAATCATATCCAAATCAATGAAATTGAACCTCCACCCCTTCTTCTGAAATGTAAAAAGAATGCGAGTAATCCATCACATACACTGCATCGTCTCTCCAAAATGAGACGCGCACACACTCTCTTCCATCACTTAATCTTTCCCCACTTCTTCTTCCACCAACCAGAGCACTGCATTGATAAAATTTTTGAATGGTTGGTGTTAACCTTCGGTCTTTGCAAAGCTTGGCATCGACCAATGATTTTTGACCCCCACTTGTGATTTTCAAAACTTAACATTGCATAACTCAAGTTTGGGGGGGTATGTTTTTCTGGCTCTTGAAAAGAAAATTTTTACAAAATGATGAGCCAAAAATAAGTTTGGGGGAAGTTCTTCACTTAAATATTTTGCCCCCACTAATAATTCCTCCCAAGCTTACAGGTTTTTCAGATTTAGCAGAAGGCAACAGTGAGGACACTGTTGAAAACAAGTTTGGGGGAGGTTTGTGCTTATTTTTGCATCATTTGCATCATACTTTGCATAAGCACAAAACGTTTTTTCAAAAACCTATAAAAATTTCAAAAATTTCAAAAAGATAAAAACATTTTTTGTACATAAATAAGATAATAAAAGTTTAGATAGTGAAAAATTACATCCATGAGATTAGAAAAATTTAAGAAAACCAAGAAAATTAGAAGTTTTCTTATACGAACTAGTAATAAGTAGTTATGAGCCGTTGTCCCAAGGGTTAGTAAGATGAAGGACGTCACTAATCTGAGGATAAAAATAAGTCTGAAAAATAGTTTCTATTCTGGAAGCCAAACATTTTGAACGTTGCTACCCTGCTATTCGTACTTACACACGTCTTAAAGCCTGGGATAGTAGAGGATACCTTGAAATGCTCTTGTCTTAAAGCCAAAAGTATGAAGGAAATAAAAAGAAAAAGAAAAAAAATGAATAAAAAAATATAAAGTGGTGAGAAAAATGGACACTGGTTTTGTTATCACCAAAGGCAAGAAAAATGTATAGCAAGGGTGCTTCTTCACCTAGTGCCCTAAGGCCAACTGGTCTGGGAGTCACTGCTATGCCTTAGGTGGTGCAAGACGAGAAAAATACACCAGGTAAGCAAGCACAGGAGTAATCGGTCGGTTAGTACCTCAAGAAGTATTAACGGTCGCATGAAAGTGTATGAGCAATCGCATCTAAATATTCATTAATTAAAAAGTACTGAGGTTGATGGGCAAGAGTATGATAGCTTGAATTGAATTCTCCGGGTGTAGGGATGTCTTTACACACACGCAGGGTTATATGATCGATGTTTGGAAGAAAGATAGGAATGAAGAATAAGACGATGTTTTATTGAGGGAGGACGTGATTTCTGACATCTTTTCATGACCATTAAGATAGGGCTCATGACAACCGAAAAGCTAGCTTAGTTGAAAACCCTAATTTTCAAAGTGTTTCTTTTACAATTCTTGTCTTTAAATGTAATATTCATGATCTTTCTTTTATTATTGGATTTTGTGGGTGCAATCCGCTGAAAACCCTCAGGAGACAACACTCCTCCTACTAGGGACACCTAGAGGTTTAAAGGCTTGTTGCACGTGCTCAGTGCAATCGTGTTGCCTACGAAAGTGTGCTAGTTAGTTTTTCTCTTTCTTTATTTTCTCCTTCTCTTTTTAATAAAACATTCGCTCGAGACGATCGAAATTAAGTTTGGGGGTATTTGATCAGTCGAAAATATTGCATATTTTTACCGGCAATTTCCTCATCATTTGCATACATATAGAAGTGTACGGTATTCATATTTCACATATTAGCAAATCGGTCGCAAAATATCAAATTACATGTATTCGACCTTAAAACCGGCATTTCTAGGGAAATTGACTGCATTGCATTACATGGCATATTTTCTATATATCGCAACCCGTGTTTCGAAGTCTGTGCAGGAAAAGAGAAGCTTGCTCGACCATTACACCGCTCAAAAGATACGTCAACTCACTAAATTCAAATCTGGTATCATTACAAAGGATCAATGGAAATTCAACATATCAAAGGAAGCTACAAACAGCAGCCCAAGACCACAGAAGAAGCCACCAAGCCCAAGGACTCCACAAGGCCGCGGATCCGCGGCCAGAGATGGCTTAGGCCGCGGATCCGCGGTGTATACAAGGAATCATCTCTTCATTTTTGGTGCACAACTCCTGTTTCATCTGCTACAGTTCAGAAATGTACTCCAAGTTCCAGAAGACTCCAGAGATTTCTACCAGATCAGCAAACACCTTGAGTTTCACTAAACTAGCCTAATCATTCTAGAACTTTCCTTAAACCCTAGCTTAAACCCTAAGCTAACTCCTAACAAACTCCTTCTAGAAACTCCTCAACAAACTTTTGGAGGGAAAGGGAAATTCAAACTTAAACCTAGGGTTTGGGAGCTCTATAAATAAGACCCTAGGCTCATTATCCCCACATAATTCAACCTTGGGAATTATTCATCCAATTAGTGAATCTATCCCCAATCTCTCTCTCTCTTCATCTTCTTCTTCCACAAGTCTAGTGACAGGGCTTGTGTGAAACCCTAACCCTAATTCCAACTCCAAAAGCCAAGATCCCGAGTACCCATTAAGCAAGAAGCCCTACAACCTTTAGGAGCGGAGCTGATCTTCAACAGAGCAAGCGATCCGAGCCGATCCACGACTCATGAAGCCGAGCGACGCCCGATCAACAATCTAGATTCTTCTTCTTGTAGTTCTTGAAGCGAATGTAATCAAAATTGTTGAGATAAATAAAGGTGATATTCTTTTATCTTGTTTTCTTTAAATTTCGCATCATGATATCTTTACAATTTGTGAATCTTTTCTGTGTGGTGATGTGTGAATAAAACTCCGCTCGTCGAGGAGTCGAGACGGTCAATAGAATGATGATGTAAAATAGCTTTAATCGATTCTTGATTCCTATGATGGTTTGTAAACCCTAGCAAGTTCAAGAACCGACAACCCATTTCGTTACGATGCTTTCTTGAATGATATCGCTCGAAATTGGGGAGTTAGGATCGTTTCTTGAAATTGCTAGAGGCTAGAATGTGAATGATATCGACAACAGAACAAGGGATAAGATGAAACCCTAGTTTCACGAGAAAACCCTAACTCTTGTCGATCATCATCGATCTAGTATCAATCCTCCGAAGGACAAGAATACGAAATCTTTAGATTACATCACGTCTTTAGACCCGATCGATTCCTACGAGCCTCTCTTAGATTCTTGACTGTTGATTGGAAATATTATCAAAACACCGATTCTTGATTGTTTATAGTTTCTTGATTCTTGAATAAAGAATAGTGACACTCGAATACAAATCATTCTTGAATCATGTTTTCTTTTATCGTTGCTTAACTTTTCATTTCAAACGTATCAAAGATATAAATGAATCGTGCAATCCCTGTGGACGATCCGCACTCACTCATGAACTACAATTGACACCATAGTTTGATTGCGGTCAAAATAATTTTTGGTTGTGATTTCTTTACCATTCTTTACAAACACAACGGAAAATCTATCAATCACCACATAAAGAGTGCTTAGCACTTCATAAATATCCAAAACGGTCGAGTGCTTAGCATTTGATTGGGCAGCGCCCAGCGCCTCACGTGCTCCTCACGTGGGCGCCACAAAAATAATAAGAGTGGCTGAGTGCTTAGCACTGATTGGGCAGTGCCCAACGCCTCACGTGCTCCTCACGTGGACACCACCAAAAAGAAAAGAAGAAAGAAAAGTGCCTAGCACTTCATAAACAGCCAAAAGTGGCAGAGTGCTCAGCGCTCATTGGGCGACGCCCATAATTAAATGCTTCACATGACACCCATGTGAGTGTCAGAGCGTCAAATAAGTGTTTAGCACTTTTGCATAAAAAGAAAAGGGTTGAACAAACAGAGCCTAAATAAGTGCTTGGCACTTTTTGAATAAAAAGAAGAAGAAGAGTAGGCAGACTAAAGCCCAAATTGGCTAAGTCCTTCTGGAGTCAATTGCAACTGGGCCCAAATGCTCTATTGTTGGATCTCAACTAAAATTTTATATCCTTAAACATAGCTAAGTTGATCTTAATCTCAAATAAGACTAACGTATCCTTAGTTAAAAATAAATTGAGCCCAAACACTCATATGTTTAAGTTGATCTTAATATCAAACTAGATTAACGGTCCTTAAACCAAACAAAACATTTTTGAACTAAAGGAACATATAACCTAAGTTCAAAACCCAGAACTCAATCTTAGCCCAAATTGGCTAAGCTTATGTTTGTGATATCCAAACTGATATCCAAACCGATCTTTATCCCATACCTCCTAAGATTATCTTAGTTTCAAATATGACTAACGATTCTTAGGTCCAACACCCCTTTTCCCTCAAATACGGGATTTGGTTTAAGGGTACATCTCTTCACACCTCTGATACATGTCATTGTAATTCCTCAACATCATAAGAAGGGTGGCGGGTCCGACGACCAACAATTTCTTTTGTTGATGCACTTCCAAATTGACGTGCATGCCTCAAATCAGATCGTGCCCCAAATTGGGCATATTCCATATCACCATTGTTCACTTCGTCACGTAACAAATACACGTGCACGCAAGATGGATAATGGACCGAAATGTCCTTAAACTAACACCTCGCCTCAAACATGGCGATAATGGACCGAAACGTCCTTAAACTAACACCTGGCCTCAAACATGGTGATAATGGACCGAAATGTCTTTAAACTAATATTCGCCTTCAAAATGGCGATAAAGGACCGAAAGTCCTTAAATCAACATTTTGCCTCAAACATGGCGATAATGGACTGCGATGTCCTTAAACTAAAATAATCGAGCCCAAATGCTCATATGTTTAAGCTGATCTTAATCTCAAACCATTTTAACTATTCTTAAATCAACCCAAACCCAAATATAAAAATATTCAAATTTGGACTAATACACGCCCTACAGTCGACGACATAAATTAGTCTTCGTATACAATCCACGGGCAACCAAAACCAAAACAAAACACACGACATGAAGTGAACTTCCGAAGCAGGAGAAAGTGGTTATCGCGATGCGGTAACATAATTAACCGCAGGGGCTTGCGCCTGCAAGGAAGAGCGTCCCCACAATCAAAAACCCTTATAAAACGAGGGGGAATCTGACGAAGTCCGCTACAACGACCGCATCCGTCCAAACCTCCGATATACTGTGTCATAAATCAACTTGGTATCTTCGGAGAGGTGGACAGATAAATCCAAATGGCATCTTCAAAGAGGTGGATGGATAAATCTAAATAGTATCTGCCTCCAAAATTCAGGCCAGACGTCCCAACGTCCCGGTCCTTCTTCCGGCGGTGAACAACTGGCAACTGTCATATGGTTGGTATCAGTTTAGAAGGGGGGAAACCCCAAGTTCTTACTTTCGGAAGTGATTCTGAGAAAGAAATACCTCTCAGCCCTCTCTTTAAAGACTCCACCTCCGAAAATGAAGAGGAGGAGGAGAACTGCGAGAATATTCAACTGCATTACCGCACGTTGCTTGAAAAGAACCTTGGACCAACAAACAAAGGTTCGAGCAAAAAAGACAAAGGGAAAGAGAAAATCTCTGAGGAAATTGCCCCCGACGATGGAGTTGTCAAAGAGCTCGCAGTAAGGGACCCGCCTAGGAAAAATAAGATGGATTACAATGTCCTAGCTCATCTGAGGAAAATACCCTCATAGTTGAGCATTTTGGATGCTCTACTCTTGTCTAAAGAGGCACGCGAGTTTCTGATCAAGGCATTACAAGAGCCCGATCAATTCCAAGCTTTCCTTGCAGAAGAGAAGATGAAGGAAGAGCTGGCAGAAGTTCACACAACTGACATTACATTTAGCGATGAAGATCTCCTCCTCGATACGTGCGAATATAACAGCCCGTTTTACGTCACCGGGTATTGCCACAACATCAAGATAGGGAAAATCCTTGTCGACAATGGATCCTCCGTCAACCTTCTCAATGTGAGGGTGCTGAAGGAAATTTGCATGAACATTCAACACTTGGCCCGAGATAAAATTACCATCTCCGGGTTTGACTCACAGTCGTCATGGATGCTTTGTAAGTCCACGGTAGCGCCCCGGCCGTCTAACAAATGCCAAATGCGGAACAAAAACTTTTTAAAACTGCGCTATCGCGTACCGTAATCCGGATATGCCATTAAAGCTAAACTAACAAATAACAAATGGGTAGAAACGTTATACCGAATGATCCGAGTCCTTCGGTCTTCAACCATCATCCCACGCTTGTTGCGGCTGCTTCGATCTCCTCGATCTCCAGTCTTGTCGTCCAGGTGGCACCACGTCGACGGATCTTTAAACGGGCTCCCGCCTTTGAACCGAGGCAACTCGATCGTCAAGTTTGCTAAAAGAGACGACCAAGATGAAGTAGAGAATGAGTAGAACACTTTGTCTCGTTACGTCAAAAGTCACGGACGAACGGTTATGGAAGTTGCCTTTTGGATCGTGTGAAATGAGAAAGAGGCTATCTAATTTTCATGAACCCGAATCTATCATAATCTATTTTCTAGTGAACAACAACCATGAGCTAAGAGACGGGGGAAGGCCGACCACTTATAGAGAGGGAGGGAGGTGAGTGTAGGAGGGGGAAGGTGACCACAAAGGAAAAGATCAACAACAAATATCTCAGCACCATGTATGAAAGCATTTAAAGCAAACCAATCACAATTAACCTAGTCACCTTGTCATTAAATGCACCATTAATGACCTAATGACTAACTAGCCTTGTCACCCTCTCTAGAACCTTCTAGAACACTGACTCACCTCATCAAGAAAAGATAAATCCATATTTAACCGACTGTTAAATACGGCTGATAGAAAACTGGAAACTGACAACTTCCAAAAGTGATCCTGAAACGAATTTCAGGATAACCCCGTATTAGTATAAACATACCCGTATTTGTATTACGACCGAATACAAATGCAACTGAGACAAAGAAATTATATCTACACAGTATAATACTGGGTTCCGGCTTAAACCAAAGCCTACCAGTATTATCTGCCCGAAAAACGACACGTGCGAAAACACACGTGCATTTTCCGAACCTTGCCATAACACCATACGGCCTCTACAACGTTTCGCCCGAACTTGGGAAAGTGTCTGTGGGGGACTCTGATGACTCATCAACACACTGGCACTGGGTATAACCACTAGCACGTCAGAGGTACAAGCTGCACGTAACGTTTTGCCTATGTATTGATTGGAAGGGAAGCTGACGAACGAACTCATCTATAAACCCTACTGAGCCTGACAGTGACAATGTATATACAGTCCGGTCCATTCGTCTAAAGAGTATCGCATATCGAGTCTAGGGGGGTGGATAAAGTCAGACCCCTAATAACGCAATAAATCGTGTCGGCATGAAGCCCATCACCACCTAAGAAACTACTGATCCAAATCAGTAATTCTCCACTACCTCGGTCGAGAATTCCTAGTGATGGCCACCCGTGCACTGTGCGACATCAACCCCCAATACCGGGAGAGACAAATCCCAGACGATCCGCTCACTTGCCTCCAATGTGGCTCGGGACTATACCCAACTAAAACCTGTTTGCACAACTCCTTTGAGCGTGGTAGGGTAGTAATCTAAGCATAGTGGGAACTCACACGAGATAAATGACGATCTCAGGTCGATGAACTAACCTGTACACATGTCACCAGGGAATTGCTATCTGACGATATGTATAATACCAACTAGCAGATTCCCGACGAGTCCTGTCCGGTGTACTCATAACCTAATGAGCACCTATATACATCTTAGGTGTTCCAACTGACACCAGTGGCTTGTGAGACCGACCACCGCCCCTCGTCGGGGTCTCGACTGTATACACTAGTCTACTCTGGAGTATCGATGCCCTGTCTCGAAACTCTCACGACTAGGGACACTTTAAGGATGCGCTTACAGATCCCAGCTCCCACGTATATGATCGCCATCATACTGCTGGTAGTCAAGCAAGAATCCTATGGGCTCTATCATCATGCAATAGTGAACTAAAGCATGTATACGATGATAAAGACAAACCAGATAGCATACTATCATCTCGAGTAAGACTGTCATATAGGTATAGGTCCTGCCTCAATCATTGCAATCACGTACCTGCGATCTAATAATTGACTTTGAGGGCACTATCTCCAACAATCTCCCACTTGCACTTAAGGCTAATTATTGCGATGTTGCATGCTCACAGCCCGTGTGATACCATACATCCAACTCCTCTACTAATCAGTTTCACAAAGCTAGTTCGTAAAACTCTTGTGTTCTAGAAATAGCCTCAGTGAGTGGATCCGCCCTGATGTTTCTTTCTATGTCTCTCTTAATCTCAAGTTCGCGGAGAAAACCATCTCCCGAATCGAGTAATACCTGTCTTAGAATATGTCTGAATATCTGATGGGACCTAGTTCATAAATGAACTCCAAATCCAAACTTCTTAGACTGTATCGATAACTGAACCTAATCAGTATCCAGCACCAAGCCTCCCACAGTATCCTCTTGGACCACATGTCCATAATACTGTCCCTCGTCAGAGGGAAAACTATAACTCTGACAATCACTATGTCATCTATGTCACCTTTGAAGCCTGGAATGATAATCGTCTCCCGAAGGAGGCTGCCGTCATCAAATCCGTAGAACATTCACTTATGTTCTAAAACTACTTCCTTATGTATCTCCAGGATTGGATTAATATAAACTTATCGCATCTAGTGCAAAAACAACATCTGGTGTGGTACTTGACATCTCACGATTGACTCAATTGCCTAAGCAAGTGATCTGCAAATCATGCACATCCCTCCCCCCTTTAGTCTGAAAGACACCTTTAGAGAGTGTGACTCCGTCACCTGCAGGTACACCACCATGCCAGGAGTCATCTATTCTAAAAACTATTAGAATACTGTCACAATACCCACATTGGGAAAATACCCAAATCCAGATCTAAAACCATAGATCTAGAAACCAGAATGTCTGATATTATATCCATATCCTGTCTGGAGAAACAACTGTGTGACGACCATAGTACAACCGATCGTAGTATAGGGATTTTACTTCCTACTCTGTGTATATCATCCAAATACCAGGACATCACACTCTACTACCTTCTTAACTGATCCATCCCTTATTCTGATGAAGTCAAAGCCATGACTGGCTCATCAAAATTAGATGATCTAATCTCCGCTATATTTGCTCAAGCCTATAAATAGACATAAGCTACTTGCCCACTACGCTTCCGCTGCTCCCACTGACTACGACAACCCTCTGGCAGAATAATATACACGTACACTTCTAAAGCTAGTTTAGAATGACGCTATACTTATCCTCTTGCCGGATTTCATAGTCCGGAACAACAGTAGTGTCAACTCTGGGTAAACAAGAACCTCCCTGTCACCGTCCTTAAGGCTACCGGAGTACCTCTCGTGTGTCTGAGGTTACCCACCATATCTGCGGAGTGGCTATTGGAATGTCTAACCCGATTGAATATATAGGTCCTATTAAATTTTTCGTAATCGTTTGCGGTTCTGAAATCACTTCCAGTTCTGCCATACTCCCACTACCGTTTTCTGAAAAAAATCCATTTTAATAAAACTGTGGCGAGTCTAGAACAATATCACTATTGATCTTCCAGATGGTAGAAATATCAACCCTCATCAAAGCCAGGGTCAACCCACAAACAGCCATTACAGAAACGTGCCTTGATTTATCCAGTATCTGGTTTTAAGCATAAGCTGGACAACTCCCCGTATTTTAACATCGTTAAGATATGAACCATTCTATATCCAATATAGAAACAGAGGCACTAATTTAATTGGAACCAGATTCAAATTATGCAGCTGTCTCCAGTGCATAACAACTTAATGGAAAGAGGTTAATCAGCATTACTCAACATAGGAATCTATCCAATTATGAGTAACCCGAAAGAGAAACAAGTTTCTCAAAAACTATTACTATCATTTGAATACCAATCACAAGAATCTACATCTTCGATGTCTTTGAAGAATCCCGATACTTGTGACACCTGGTTCTCTACTTTATTCTTATACCCACAACTTCTCAAAACTTAGACATTGTATTTCTACGAAACACTTGTCTAAAAACTAGAGAAGTCACAAGTAATCAGAACATAGTACGAGGACCTACCCCTTTGTCCTGACGGACACTGGACAACATACAATACTCTGTATAAGTCCACTGAGTTGAATAACTCAAAACCTGTGCGTCGTAGGTTGAAAATTGTACCCAGGTGATTTCCTCAAATATCACCAATTACAACGAATTCCGATATAATGAGGATGATCACCTAATTCCCAATAACTTCCTCCCACTCATCATCTGTAAAACTATACAGATATGCAAAATGAAACCTGGTAAATACATACCCTGGAGTAAGTATCTAATCGGGAAATCAGTTTTCTTTTAACAATGCATAGTGTAACTGAAACATGAAAATGTTTCGTAAGGGTATCCTGGTATTCTTAGTAATGCCTCTTCCATAATCCTATTCATGACTGTAACCGTACATTTCTTTGCCATCTCTCCAAATCCCTTTATTTGTCTTTAGTCGTTACCTTCTGTATACCATCGTTAGGCTAAATGGTTTTCTTCCTTCCCTACCGTTCGGCACCAGCCTACGGTTTGGAAGAAGACTATCCAGTAAGCATAATAGGTGTACCCTCCTAATCCTAGGAGTACTCACAACATGAGAGAAGTTGATGATAAAAGACAATCTAAATAATACCTTATTCTATTTCTCCCGAACTGGGGAAAAAGCAAAGGTGAAATCGGAGTAGCGATGAAGTACGCGTTTTGGTCGTGAATGATAACAGTCGCAATTTACTTTGACCTCTTTCTAATCCCTTTTATTTTGTCTTTAGCTATTACCTTCTGTACACCCTACTTAGGCTAATTGGTTTTCTTCATTCCCTACCTTTCGGCACCAGCCTATGGTTTGGAATAAGACTATCCAATAAGCGTAATAGGTGTACTCTTCTAAACCAAGGAGCCCTCGCAACCTGAGAGAAGGTGCTAATAAAAGACAACTGAATAAACCAATTCTATTTCTCCTGAACCTGGATCCATCCTCGAAGAAGTCCTTCCGAGTTCGTATATAACCATACGATGGATCTATCCAATGGAAGTGGATATCCGTAGTAATACGGGGTGTTCTGAGAAATACAAAGGGTAAAAGAAGGAGCGGCAATGACTTATGCAACTTAGACAATCCAAAAGCCAGTATTTTAAGAAGGTTCAGTCAACTTGGTCACTGAGTCATAGTCTAGGGTCGGTCAAAAGTCGCTGCCAAAGAGAGAGAGAGAGAGAAAAGAAACACTCTGCGTGCACTCTAACCCAGATCAGAATGGTTATCACTTTATCTAATCAGGAAACCTGCCACTGTAATCTCAAATTCTCCTCTAAACCTGAAAGAAGAATTAGTCGGGATCATCCGAAGAGTAAACCAACTCATCAGTGAGAATCGGGATCCAACTATCATCGCATGATAACTTGATGGAAACCACTCAAGTTATCACACTCCAGAAGGTATGCGCATGCCTGGCAAGTTTCAGTATGTTTGAAACTCCCGATGAGATTTTTGCCTCATGCTCTTATGATCTTGACGAAAGCCAACAAATCATAAGTCACATGTCAAGTTCTACCCGTCATTGTCCAGGTCAATTTGAACCCACCTGTACAAGCCCTTGACGAAGGCCAACAAGGCTATACGACTGTCCCAAACCAACACATCTATCTATGCAACAAATGAATACCCAGCAGCTACCAAACACTATGCCTTGACGAAGGCCAACAAACATAGCTTGAATACTACTGACCATCCATAAGATACGACGGAGGGCTACGACTGGTTTTTGGCGAAAAACCTTTAACGTAATGAACTTGATATCGCTGAAGGAACCTGATAGCTTTTTATAAAAATATAGTGACGAAAACCTTTTGCTAAAGAGGTCACTCCCGGTGAAGGGATCTCGGCTCTTTCCTCGTGGAATGAGGTGCAGGATATTCTAACTGAATACCGCGATGCAAAGCAACTTGTAATCGACTATAGTAAAGTTATTACCCTGACGTAAACTTCTGCCCAAGGGGTCACTCCCGGTGAAGGGATCTCGGCTCTTTCCTCGTGGAATGAGGTGCAGGATATTCTAACTGAATACCGCGATGCAAAGCAACTTGTAATCGACTATAGTAAAGTTATTACCCTGACGTAAACTTCTGCCCAAGGGGTCACTCCCGGTGAAGGGATCTCGGCCCTTGCCTCGTCGAATGAGGTGCAGGATATTCCAACTGAATATCACTATGCATAACAAAAGGAAACGTCTTTGTAATAACACTTTTTAAAGTTGTTCCAACAACATCAAATATAGGTTTGTTTTATCCTTGCATTGATAAGAATCAATGCAGTCCCATCAATCAATCACACCAGTAAAGAACGAAAATAAAATGTACGTATATGCCATCCGCATTCATCACTGGGTCCCGTCATCACCCGTTAGGTTACTTAACTAACGACAGACGGGGGCTGGACTAGCGCGGGTGTAAAACATATACAACATCTAATAGTATATATACCAATATACAATAATTGCTCCAGGCATGATAATATGCAACATTACAGAAAAGTAATAAGCATCACAGAACAATACAGATAATCTGGGATCCCCGAGTTTCACAGAGCCGCTGCTGAAACCCGACGTTCCCCTGGTCGTGTGGACAGCCTGTGCAATGAAAACTAGACCCCTACGGGTGTGGCAAGTTACCCGCCAAAACCTGAAGCGAGGTAGTGCCCCACAGCATAGTGAATGGAACACCCGGCACTTCACGGAATCCGGTAAATTGAGTACCCCTCCTTGGGCCAACCTGTACCCCCTACGAGTGCGGCGAATAGTCTGCCAATTCTAGAGTGAGGCCCCTCTGCCTCTCAAAGCCATGAGATACGGACCCGTTGCCCTCCAGAACCCGGCTATCCGTGCACTCCTTCGCGGGATAAATCTAGTACAGAAATAAAAATATATACAACAGGTACATCGATCTCGACCCGGTCGTGCCCCAAAAGAATATTATACAACAGGCAGTGACGGCAGTTCACATGTTGGACGCTCGCCCCGCAATATCAAATGTACAAATAAATCCAAACTGCACTATCATTGCACCCTGCTATCCACCACGACATATCCGCAACATCACAGCACAACACAGAACATCAACGCGAATGTCACGTTCGCAAACCCGTCTAAAAGAACTATAGCAATCAGACGCGGTTTACCGATCAAATGACATTCCCGGTCGGAGATATAATGTAAATACTGCATACTAACAAATTTAAAATTTCGATCGACTAAATTTCCCGAAGTGGGCCCTACAAACATCTGGTGTACAGTAACAAAATTTGGGCCCAAAAGACATATACCAAAAACCACAATTTCCCATGATAAACTCACTGGAAAAAGTTGTGGCACTGTTCCCACAAAAGCGCGGCGGATCAGCGGCCAAACCCTGGTTTGGGCCGCGGATCCGCGGCCGTTCTGTGGGATCACGTGACCAAATTTCACCAGTTTGCTTAGAATTGACTGCTTAGTTTTTTATGATATGAAAAATAATTTTAGGACTTGATTTAAAATCGACAGAAACTGTGAACTTGGAAAAATGTGATTTTCGAAATACGGTTCGATCGATATTTTAAACGCGTTAGCACAAGTTGGTATAGCTTAATGGTGAGGCTCTGATACCACTGTAAGTCCACGGTAGCGCCCCGGCCGTCTAACAGACGCCAAATGCGGAACAAAAACTTTTTAAAACAAGCGCTATCGCGTACCGTAACCCGGATCTGCCATTAAAGCTAAACTAACAAATAAGAAATGGGTAGAAACGTTATACCGAATGATCCGAGTCCTTCGGTCTTCAACCATCATCCCACGCTTGTTGCAGCTTCTCCGATCTCCTCGATCTCCAGTCTTGTCGTCCAGGTGGCACCACGTCGACGGATCTTTAAACGGGCTCCCGCCTCTGAACCGAGGCAACTCGATCGTCAAGTTTGCTAAAAGAGACGACCAAGATGAAATAGAGAATGAGTAGAACACTTTGTCTCGTTACGTCAAAAGTCACGGACGAACGGTTATGGAAGTTTCCTTTTGGATCGTGTGAAATGAGAAAGAGGCTATCTAATTTTCATAAACCCGAATCTATCATAATCTTTTTTCTAGTGAACAACAACCATGAGCTAAGAGACGGGGGAAGGCCGGCCACTTATAGAGAGGGAAGGAGGTGAGTGTAGGAGGGGGAAGGTGACCACAAAGGAAAAGATCAACAACAAATATCTTAGCACCAAGTATGAAAGCATTTAAAGCAAACCAATCACAATTAACCTAGTCACCTTGTCATTAAATGAACCATTAATGACCTAATGACTCACTAGCCTTGTCACCCTCTCTAGAACCTTCTAGAACACTGACTCACCTCATCAAGAAAAAATAAATCCGTATTTAACCGACTGTTAAATACGGCTGATAGAAAACTGGAAACTGGCAACTTCCAAAAGTGATCCTGAAACGAATTTCAGGATAACCCCGTATTAGTATAAACATACCCGCATTTGTATTACGACCGAATACAAATGCAACTGAGACAAAGAAATTATATCTACACAGTATAATACTGGGTTCCGGCTTAAACCAAAGCCTACCGGTATTATCTACCCGAAAAACGACACGTGCGAAAACACACGTGCATTTTCCGAACCTTACCATAACACCATACGGCCTCTACAACGTTTCGCCCGAACTTGGGAAAGTGTCTGTGGGGGACTCTAATGACTTATCAATACACTGGCACTGGGTATAACCATTAGCACGTCAGAGGTACAAGATGCACGTAACGTTTTGCCTATGTATTGATTGGAAGGGAAGCTGACGAGCGAACTCATCTATAAACCCTACTAAGCCTGACAGTGATAATGTATATACAGCCCGGTCCATTCGTCTAAAGAGTATCGCATATCGAGTCTAGGGGGTGGATAAAGTCAGACCCCTAATAACGCGATAAATCGTGTCGGCATGAAGCCCATCACCACCTGAGAAACTACTGATCCAAATCAGTAATTCTCCACTACCTCGGCCGAGGATTCCTAGTGATGGCCACCCGTGCACTGCGTGACATCAACCCCCAATACCGGGAAAGACGAATCCCCGACGATCCGCTCACTTGCCTCCAATGTTGCTCGGGACTGTACCCAACTAAAACCTGTTTGCACAACTCCTTTGAGCGTGGTAGGGTAATAATCTAAGCACAGTGGGAACTCACAAGAGATAAATGACGATCTCAGGTCGATGAACTAACCTGTACACATATCACCAGGGAATTGCTATCTGATGATATGTATAATACCAACTAGCAGATTCCCGGCGAGTCTTGTCCGGTGTACTCATAACCTAATGAGCACATGTATACATCTTAGGTGATCCAACTGACACCAGTGGCTTGTGAGACCGGCCACCGCCCCTCATCGGGGTCTCGACTGTATACACTAGTCTACTCTGGAGTATCGATGCCCTGTCTCGAAACTCCCATGACTAGGGACACTTTAAGGATGTGCTTACAGACCCCAGCTCCCACGTATATGATCGCCATCATACTGCTGGTAGTCAAGCAAGAATCCTATGGGCTCTATCATCATGCAATAGTGAACTAAAGCATGTATACGATGATAAAGACAAACCAGATTGAATACCATCATCTCGAGTAAGACTGTCATATAGGTATAGGTCTTGCCTCAATCATTGCAATCACGTACCTGCGATCCAATAATTGACTTTGAGGGCACTATCTTCAACATGCTTGGGTCCTGTTCCCTCATAAAAAAATAAAGAGAAGGGGGAGAAAATCACCCCCCCCCACGACTAAATCCTCACGTATTAAACACGTGAGCGTCTATATGCAAAGCATATAGGCGCTGCATTTAAAACAACTCATAGACTAAATAAGCCTCACGTGTTAAACACGTGAGCGCCTATATGCAAAGCATATAGACGCCGCAGTTAAAACAAATCATAGGCTAAATAAGTCTCACGTGTTAAACACGTGAGCGCATATATGCAAAGCATATAGACACTGCAATTAAACAATTGATAGGCTAAATTGGCCCCACGTGTTAAACACGTGTGCGCTCATATGTAAACCATATGAGCGCTGAAAATAAACAAGCCAAAACCCGCACTAATGATCACGTGTTAAACACGTGAGTTCTCGTGCCACATAAATTGGCAGCGCTCACATACAAAGCATGTGAGCGCCCCAATTTTAAAATACTCACATCTGATTCTATGTGATAGAATTAAATTCTATTTGGGAAATATTTTCCCTGATCTTTCTAATATGAAAAGATTTCTCTCTAACAGAGAATCTTGGATTTAAAATCCAATTGTGATAAAATATCACCAAATGAACCATCTGATAGAATTAAATTCTATGTGGGAAATATTTCCTTGATCTTTCTCAAATTAGAAAGATCTTCTATGTTAAACAGAGGACCCTTGGATCAATGATCCAACGGTGATTATAAAATCACCTACCGATCATCTGATAGAATAAGATTCAATCTTCGGAAAAATATTTCCTATTCTTGTTAAAATAAACAAGAAAATTTCTCTGTTAAACAGAGTGCCTTTGAATTAAAAATCCAATGGTGAATAAAATTCACCAAGTGATCAAAAAGATCATTTTGGATTGATTATGAAATCAATCATGATCTCTCAATCAGAGATTTTCTTAACAAGTTGATCTTTTCTCTTTCCTATAAATAGATAGAGAAGAAAGAAAAAGAAGAAGGAGAGAAGAGAGAACTTTCCACAAGCCTCTGCAAAAAAAAAATACAGTAAACTCTTGAGAAAAGAGAGAATTTAATTCTCAAAGGAGATGACTTTCCTCGTTGAAACCCTAGGTAAAAAAACACAGAGATCATATCATCTCTCCTTTGTCTATCTAAGGATTTAACCCTTTATATAAGAACTTAGTTCTTCCTCTGGTTGAGATTTGCAGAAGCAAATCTCCCCACAAGTTGAGAATTTAATTCTTATCGGGGGGAATTTGCTCTGCAGATTCAAAACTTAGGGAAAAATGACTAAGTTAAAAAGAAAAGGGGGGGAGAACAGGAGCATATGGGAATTTAATTTCGCCGAGAATTAGGGTTTAACCCTACAAAAAGAACCCAGTTCTTCAATACAAACAATAATGATGATCTGAGATGATCATCAATGACTAAAAATGTCATTAACAGATATCAAATATGTCTAAAAATAAACGATAAGAATAACTTGGCGTCTCAACACTGTTATGGAGCCTCACGTTTTTCCCACGTGAGTGCTCAAAATAAGCAAAAGCAAAGCTAAAACTGCCTCACGTTTTTCCCACGTGAGTGCTCAAAATAAACAAAAGTAAAGCTAAAACTGCTTCACGTGATTCCTACGTGAGTGCTCAAAATAATAAAAAACAAAGCTAAAACTGCCTCACGTGTTTCCCATATGAGTGCTCAAAATAAGCAAAAGCAAAGCTAAAACTGGGCAACCACCAAATAAGAAAGCAGCCACGTGAAATGTACGTGAAACATTCCTGGAAACTTAAAATTTAGCGTCTCATGTGCTTCATATGTGAGCCAAACCCAAGTGCTCAGCACTTCTGTAAAAAGAGGGGAATTGAAAAAATAAAACCCAACACTCAGCACTCACGTGCTTCCCATGTGAGTATCATGTAATGTGCTCAGCACTCTATGATTAGTCAAAATAACTAAAGTGCTTCGCACTGATTGGGGGCAACGCTCATATCTGAGCGCCTCACGTGTTTCACACGTGAGCGCCATGGGACTCTAGTGCTTAGCACTAAACCAGCGCCTCACGTGTTTCACACGTGAGTGCTGTATGCCCTAGTGCTTAGCAATTTTGGGTAATTATGGAAACTCAATCTCAGCCCAAAATTGGCGAGGTCAAACCTTTTTGTTTTTAAATCAATCGAGCCCATATGCTCTTGATTTCCAAGGTCTCAAATATGAACAAAAATTCTTAAGTCCAAAACAACCCTTTTTCTTTTAAATACGGGATTTGGTTTAAGGGTACATCTCTTCACACCTCTGATACATGTCGTTGTAATTCCTCAACGTCTTCGGAGAGGTGGCGGGTCCCGACGACCAAAAACTTCTTTCGTTGATGCACTTCCAAATTGACGTGCACGCCTCAAATTAGATCGTGCCCCAAATTGGGCACATTCCATATCAACATTGTTCACTTCGTCACGTAACAAATACGCGTGCACGCAAGATGAATGTGGGACCAAAATGTCCCCAAACTAATAGTTGCCTCAAAAACGACGATAAAGGACCGAAATGTCCCTAAACTAACAGTCGCCTCAAAAACGGCGATAAAGGACCAAAATGTCCTTAGACTAATATTCGTCCCCAAAATGGGAATGTTGGACCGAAATGTCCTTAAACTAATATCTCCCCCAAACACGGCGGTAATGGACCGCGATGTCCTTAAACTAAAATAACTAAGCCCCAAATGCTCATATGTTTAAGTCGATCTTAATTTCAAACCAGATTAACGGTCCTTAAATAAACAAAACCCAAATCTAAAATATACGGATTTGGACTAATCCGCGCCCTACGGGCGACGACATAAACTAGTCTCCGTATACAATCCACAGGCATCCTAAACAAACAAAAACACACACGACATGAAGTGAACTGCCAGAGCAGGAGAAAGTGGTTATCGCAATACGGTAACGTAATTAACTGCATGGGCTTGCGCCTGCAGGGAAGGGTGTCCCCATAATAAAAAAACCCCTCATAAAACGAGGGAGAATCTAACGAAGTCCTCTACAACGGCCGCATCCATCCAAACCTCCGATATATGGTGCAATAAATCAACTTAGTATCTTCGGAGAGGTGGACGGATAAATCCAAATAGCATCTGCCCCCAGATTCCAGCAAGACGATCCATCCCAGTTCGTCTCTGTTTCCGTTGGTAAATAGATTCTGGAACGCCCGGTAGGTCCTTTTCCTCTTTCCACTCCACACTTCGTGTGTCATGTTTCGCGAGTAAAATCGCGATTCACAATGGTTGCCCTTGGATTTTAGGTACTAAAATTTGGTGTCCTACTCCTGTGCAGAAGGGAACATCAATGGCTTCCAACCGCACAACTTGCAGCAATAACTCCCGCTCCGCCCCAACTGGAAAAGTGACTTACGGGCCTAATGTGGCCTCCATCATTTCAATGTTGGTGGGGCAAGTAACTCAAGCTACTACCGGATTGTTCTTCGGGACCGTACTCCCACCAACGAGTTTCAGTACCCCAGTGCCGCAAGACGAAGCTCCCAAGAAGTCGGTCTTTGATCGACTTGCAACCACGACGGCCCCTCTCAACGGGTTGTCCAAATCTAATGTCTCAGTTTTCAACAGGCTGAGCCGAAACTCAGACGTCTCAGCCTTCAACAAGCTGAGTCAGAACCAAAATGAGCTCGCAAAGAGGCTCGTCATACCTGAAGGGGCTGCCCCAAAATGGATAGCCCTCCCATCTCCTCCTGCAGGTGAAGTCGTCAAAGTGCTTTCCCTACCAGAAGATTAGTCTTCGGAAGATTGGTCGTTCCTCCGCAAACCCTACCAAGGACGTTAGTCTTCAATAGGCTGACACCAGCAATAGTCCATCACCAAAGCCAGGGATATGAAGAAGCCGCTTCCAAAACTGAGGCGGTCCCCTCTGCAAGACACGCACGACGTCGCCACTGGCGCCGGGTGAGAAAAGCTGGGGGCAACTCTCCCTCTGGACTTACTCCGTCAACACCAATAGTGGAAGTTGATGCTGCTGTTCCAACCGGGAACAACTTTGATCTGCTTTGGAGGGTGCAAAAGAACTCTCTCACGGCGGTGGTAAAGAAATCGCCCCCACTTGCAGAAACCACAGTGCAGGCAAAGCTGGAGCAGCCCCGTCAACGGCTCTCCTCCTAAATTCATAGAGTCTGGAGAAAATTCCAGGACACCGTATTTGATCAAAACTACTCTCATCGACCGAAGAAATCGAAGGCTCGGCAAGAGGAAGACCATCCCTCCACCATACAGCGAGGGATTTCTTCCACACGGGTGCCTGTTACAAAGGCTCCTTCAACTTCGACCTCCCACAAAAGGAGGAGGCCGGAGAAAATTCCACCGCCTGCGGCAAATTCCAATGGCGATGAACCCAAACGCCCCAAGTCTAGGAGCATGATCGTACACACGGTTTACATGGCTTTCGGAAAAGAGGAAAGCCGTGCTTCCGTGTCTCATCGACCGCAAACTCGGTCGTTAAGAAAAGCTCAGGAGCAACAATAAAAGCTCCAGAAAATGCTGACCAAAATGGCAGCACTCACCGGACAGAAAGAAAGTCCGGAACCAGCATCTGAACAGCGCCAAGAGCAGGAGACCGATACAGAGTTCCTGCGAAGGGTGCTTGAAAGAAAAGACAAGGAAGCTGCTGAGCAGGCTGCCAACATAAAGCAGATGGCTCTTTTTTTTCAGGATATGGTTGGAATGATGATCCAGCCAGAACCCCTAGCCGAGAATCCGCCAAAAGTTATCGAGGATGATAGAGGGAAAACATCAAACCCTCTTCCGGCTTTATCAACAGATAAGGAGGAAATGATCTCGAAGGCTGCTCTTGATGATTACATCGCTCAACAAATACAAGTTCATCAAGCAAATGAAGCGGCCAGTCAAACTATCAGAACTGGGCGACCGTATCCAGGCTGGCATGACCAAATTAAGTACCCGCCGGGATATACGATCCCCAAGTTCCATGTGTACAAGGGGACAGAAAACCCACACCAGCACGTCGCACAGTTCAGAGCTCTGTGCGGCAACACTGGATGTGATGACAAACTGTTGCTTCGCCATTTCGTTGGCAGCCTGTCAGAGACAGCCTTTGAATGGTACTCGGAGCTCCCAAATGACTCCGTGAGGACATTCACAGAAATGGAACTGCTGTTCACACAACGGTTCGCCAGCGCAAGCGAGCGCTCCCCAATCACAGCATTAATCAATGCCAGGGTAAAGTTGGGAGAAACCTGGGTCCAATACGCGATCCGGTGGCGGAACCTGTGGTCAAAGTGCGAACAACGCATCGAAGAATCCGCCGCCATGGGCATGTTCATCGGGACCCTAGATCCGCAAACGACTGTGTCCCAGTTCATGACGTTCTTCAAGCCGACGACCTTCCAGGCTATGATCGATAAGCTGTCCAAAATGGACCGGATGGGCCATGGGCCTTCCTCCTCAAACAAAGACCCTCGAAACGCCAAAGGTAAAGAGAAAGCAGCCTTCGTCGCTAACACTCAACAACAACCGAGCGACCCAAAACCGGCGGTTCGCCAAAACAATACACGTCCACGCCTATCCTTGGAAGAAAGGCTAGGACGCGCTTACTGGTTTCCCTACGATAAGACGAGGAGACTATTTGAGTTGGAAATGCGTAACAAACTCATTACATTGCCAGACCCACGGCGTCCACCGCAACCCGACGACGTCAACAACCCCAACTACTGCTCCTATCATAGAATGGTGAGCCACCCAATTGAGGATTGCAACATTTTCAAGAACTGGGTCGAGGATCAGTATCAACAGGGGAAGTTCGCACTTTCTGAGAACTGGAGGGTGAACCCGCCACAGAAGCACATTCCTAAAAAGGTGGATGCGTCGGGGGCATCATGCTCGCTCGTGGAAGAAACACCATGGGAAGTCGTTCTTTTAGCTAAAACAAAAGGAATGCTGAAGGATCTACAAGCATGTCCAGCAGTCAGGTGGAAATGGCCACTTGAACCCAAAATCATCGAAGGGATGCTAAAACCGTGTCCCGTACCGAAAGTTGTTGACAAAGGGCAAAATCCCCAAGTCAAGCCTTCAAAGTCTTCAAAGAAAAAGAAGAAGACTAAGAAGCCTATGCAGCCTGCCGGGTATGACGACAAGCGCACAAACCTATAAAAGTATATCGACGCGTTGGAGAAGTACAACCAGAAGGAGCGGACATCGGTCACCCTCGAAGAGTTCCTCAAGCATATTCTTGAGAACGAACATAGTGACAATGATGAGGAAAATGACTCATCAGAAGAAACCGAAGACTACGTAGCAAGTTGCCACATGGTCTCCCATTCGTCGTTAAATGGTGAAGAAGCTCCCTCAGCATCAGAAAACAGCGCAGAGGAACCGGGGGCATAATCAGCGCTGAAATCCCCGAAACTGCCAGAAGACCCGATCGATAGGCTGTTAAACGAAGCCTTTCGAAAAAGGAAAGCTGACCGAGAACTCAAAACATCCATTTACGAAAAGGCTAAGCGTCAGCGTCAGGATGAAGAAGTTGCGGCAAGGATGAGTCGTAAAGTACTCCAACCAAACTGAAGCATACCTGCCACAAATAAGAGCAGGATCAAAGCAGAGAAGCAGTTCGCCAAAGCCCTGTCCATGGGAATGAAGCTGCCACCTCTCGTAAGGAATACTCCCAGGGTCATATGCCTCGACGGGGAGGATTCATATCCAAACTACTGCCTATATCATCGGAGGGTTACCTATCCCATCGAAGAGCGCAGTGCCTTCGAGAAGTGGTGGCAGGGATATGTTGTCCATCAAAAACACTTCAAGAGGATGAAGCGCGAAGCTCATTAACAGTAAAAAGGTGCGACAAGTACGCGTGAAAAAACGACTAGCAACTGTCATAGGGTTAATACCAGTCCGGAATGGAAAAAACCCCAAGTTCTTACCTTCGGGAGCGATTCTAAGAACGAAATGACCCTTAGCCCTCTCTTCAAAGACTCCACCTCCAAAAAAGAAGAGGAGGAGAAGAATTGTGAGAACAATCAGCTGCGTAGCCGCATGCTGCCTGAAAAGATCCTCAGACCTACAAACAAGGGTTCAAGCAAAAAAGACAAAGGGAAAGAAAAAATCCCTGAGGAACTCGATGCCCTCGACGAAACCCGCCTTAAAGCATAGCAAAACCTGGAGTCTTATAAGGCAAGGATGACACAGTCATACGAAAGACTGACTAGGCTGAGAACATTCCGCCAAGGCAAGCTCGTGCTAGTCTTCAAAAGACCGATGATCTCCAATCGTGCAAAACAGGAGAAATTCGAGCCAAACTATAAAGGCCCATACATCATAAACAAAGTGTACCAAGGTGGAGCCTACCTGCTCATGGATATGCATGGCGAAAGACCCTTCCGTCCAATAAACGGTCGATTCCTTAAAAAATACTACGCCTAACGAGTCATGACCTAGGTCAATGATAGATGATGACGCTAGTGTCCGCTCGCTATCTTCCTGAGTCAAAAACTCTGAGACTAGTATGCAAAGAAACTTCGTCTCCCCAAACATGGCGATAGCGGACCGAGATGTCCTTAAGCTAAAAATTCGCCTCAAATATGGCGACATCGGACCGAGATGTCCTTAAACTAAAACTTCGTCTCAAATATAGCGATACCAGACCGAGAAGTCCTTAAACTAATTGTTCGCCTCAAACAAGGCGACAACGGACCGAGAAGTCCTTAAACTAATTATTTACCTCAAACATGGCGGCAAAGGACCAAGATGTCCCTAAACTAAAATTTTGCCTCGAAATATGGCGATAACGGACCGAGATGTCCCTAAACTAGAACATCGCCTCCAAAATGGTGATATGCTTCCTTGTGATCTATATTGCAATCGAAGTCTCAACGGTAGAGATTGCAACTCAAGTCCCACTGGCTACGCAGCTACTTTAGCGATGAAGCCACCCCCAAATCCCACCAGTAAATAGATGGGTCACCCGCGGTGAAACTACTTTCGAGAGTTCCATCATTCGAAGAAAAAAATGGTATGTCCACAAGCAAAATGGGCATGGATGAAAACCCGAAAGGGCGCTATAAGTAAAAACAGCAGGACTACTGGCAAGGTTGTGAAAACCCGAAAAGGGCGCAAACTCGTAAAATAAAAAAAAAATCGTGTGCACTTGCAAAGTCCTCTCGACCTTGTAAGGAGGAAATACCGGCATGAGATCCTTACAACTCACAAAAGGACAATACAATTAGGAATCCATATAGTTCCTAAGAAGAAATTACCCTTACGAGATCTTCATGACTCGTAAGGAGAATTCCCCTTATGAGACCTTCACGGCTCATAAGATTCAAAGTCTTAAGCTATAGGGATCTGAACCTGTTCTTAAGCCATTCTAGCCCCCAGGTTGCCCTACAGGTGGTCCAATATTGACCCTTGTATACAATCCACGGGCATAAATAAACATTTTCCCATCAAGTTCCACCAATGGAGAGAAATGTCCCCATATGGTGAACGAGACATGTAAGTCCTCTCGACTTATAAGGAGAAAACACTCTTGGAAGATCCTTACGACTTATGAGAGAAAATATTACTTGGGAATCCCTACGATTTCTAAGGAGAAAATACACATACGAGATCCTCATGACTCGTAGGGAGAAATAACTTTATGAGACCCTTACGACTCATAAAGTCAAAAAGTCTTAGTCGACAGGATCTTAAACCTGTTTACTAAGCCATCTTTGTTCAAATCGATAACGGCAAATGATGATTCGCTCCTGGTAACATTCCAGTTGTAGCGATGCTGATGCCTAAACAGGTGTCAAACTCAAAGTCCTTTCACGAAAAATGATGATTCGCTCCTGGCAATATTCTAGTTATAGCGATGCCGATGCCAAGGTTGGTATCAGATTCTAAACTCGCAATAAGAACAGAAACGGGTAAAAAATATGAATATAAAAAAATAGCCGAAATGTTTAGGCAGCTCGCAATAAAAAGCAGCGAGTAAATATAAAAAATGGTCGAAATGATTGGGCACCGCGGATAAAAAAGCCAAAATAATTGGGCAATCATGACTTTTGCGATATGAAAAGCTGAAAAGATAGAGCATCGCGGAAATCAAAAATAAAATAAAATAAAATAAAATATTCTCTGGCCTGCAAGTATGTCCATATTGACTCTTGTATACGATCCATGGGAACAAATGAAAGAAAGGGAACTGTATTTTCCCACCAGGCTCCGTCAAAGGGAGAGCCAGATCTGGATGACAATATCTACATCCTAGAGATCAACTCGACGTTCTTCTCATTCCAACAGGGTGCGGATGCGACGTTAACGAAAGCTCTAAGGAGCCAAATCAAAAAGGAGTGATGGCAAAATCCTAACTCCAGCCCGACATGCTTCTCATGCCAACAGGATGTAGATGCAACGTCAACAAAAGACCCAAGGGTCAAAGAAAAAATGGAGCAATGGCAAAATCCTAACTCCAAGTATTGACAGTTCATATACAACTCAGAGACTATCCCGGCGTTCCTTCTCAGTGCAGACGCAACTTCAACAAAAGACCCAAGGGTCGAAACAAAAAAAAATGGAGTAACGGCAAAATCCTAACTCCAAGTCTCAACGGCGCATGTACAACCTAGAGACCATCCCGACGTTCCTCCTCATTTCAGCAGGATGCCAATGCGGTTATCAAATCAAATTGGAGCAATGGTATATTCCTAGCTCCGGACTTCAACTGCGATACATACAGCGCATAGAAGTCTTACAGATGTCTACCTTACTTCAGCAAAGAATCGACGCGACATCGTCAAAACAAAAAATGAAGCAACGACATATTCCCAGCTTCGGGTCTTGAAGGCAACTCATATAAAGCCTAAAAGACTATCGAAGATCAACCCACACCAGTGCAGAGTGGTTATGACTCATCGGGGCTCCAAATTGACCCTAACCTCAAGTAAGAAGTATCATGGCAAATTCCTAACGCATGCCCTTCCGATGGTAATATGACCTAAGGAGATTACTTGAAGACGTCTTGTCCAGCCTCCGTAGGGATCAGAGACACAGAAGTCATGGGGCTACTCGAACAACGGCTTAAAGACCGCATATCGAGGAATATATCGGCCAACGCGATGGTATCACATACCAAAACCCTAGTACCACAAACCTAACGGACCTCTGTCGTAAAGAATGGAGGTTATCTGCATATAATGTTAGGACAAGTTTGGCTGTAAACCCAAGGGAGGTAAACTAAATAAACTCCGAAATGAGTACATAAACTAGAGACTTCGAAATAAGTGAATAAACTACAAACTCCGAAATGAGTACATAAACTAGAAACTCCGAAATGAGTACATAAACTAGAGACTCCGAAATGAGTGAATAAACTACAAACTCCGAAATGAGTACATAAACTAGAGACTCCGAAATGAGTACATAAACTAGAGACTCCAAAATGAGTGAATAAACTAGAGACTCCGAAATGAGTACATAAACTAGAGACTCCGAAATAAGTACATAAACTAGAGATTCCGAAATGAGTACATAAACTAGAGACTCCGAAATGAGTATATAAACTACTTTACGCCAAATCAAGACATCAAAGGATATAGAGGCGCAAGCATAAAATAAAAAATGTCTTTTATTCATAAATCCAAGTGAATACAAGATACAAAAAAGAGGAAAAGAAAAGAAAAAAGAAAGATATATGACAACGACATTTTTAAGACGGTGGGTAGTTTAATAAGCCAGCAAGATCGTCATTTTTCCACCGGACTTCCGCTTCAAGCTCTATCAACGCCGTGAGCTGAATCCCTGCCTGTGCCTGTTGATTTTGTTATAAGTAAAATCGACTCTCATGCTCTTTCTCGGCAGTCTTGTGGGCCTCGACCATCTCGCGTGAAAATGATGGCTTTATCAAGAGCCACCACCTCCATAATGGCCTCCTGAAGGACCGGCCAAATTTCATAGGCTCGAGTAGTCTTGGTGGTGAGCTGGGCTAGAAGTCTCCCTAAAGCCTTTGAAGCCAACTCCCTTGCTGAAAACTTCCGGTTGAGCCTTTACTCGCAAGACTGGAGATTGACCGCGCACCGATCGATCCACCCACGCAAGCTGGCTTTTACGGATAGGATATCAGAAGGGAGGCGTATGCATTCAACTCCTTGTAGGGAAGCCTCCACTTGACGGCAATACTCGATCCAAGTACGCACCAGCGTCTCATCGTGATTATGTGGCAAGAACAGACAAAGAAGCGTTGGCTTCAACAGCGAACTCTTCAGCCGTGATGGAAGCGCCAGCACGACGATCTTCAATAAGAGTCGCCAGTGAATGAACACTCTATTTTTCCATCCTTTCAGACACGCGTCGGGCATAAGGGCCTGGCGGCATGGAAATCCAGGACTCCAATGGAGTCCGGGTGGGCAAAACTGTGAAAAATACATATATGGTTAGTCGCCTTTCCGACATAGAATAAGTAAAAAAATGCCAATGCTAAGGCATCACTTGTCCACAATCATAGAAGGAAGATTTGAGAGATCCCCAGGCCCATTAAGAACTTCAACTTCGTCGTTAGCCTCTAAGACTGCGGTTTGAAATAAAGGGCAACCTTGACCGGAGGAAAGAACGAAGCTCTGAGGGGATATCGCGTGCGGTGCCGCCATATTAAGTAGACGCAGGAAGGTTTCTTCCGGAGAACAATCTACAATGGAAGCCGCCAACTCCCGCAATTCTGAGAAAACGAAAGGGTTAGACATATGGATGGCTCATTAGGCAATATATATATATATATAGGATTATCTTCAATTCTTCGTCCATTCTGAACTGGAGGGGTAGTAGCTTCGGTAATTTCTTCTACACCCTTCGCTGCGTCACTGGAAATATTCCCAGAATCTATGGCCGGTTTGACAATCTCCGCTGGAGGAACAAAAGCCATCACCGGGGGCTCCAAGGCGCGGATGGTAGCTTCGGTAATCTCATCTACACTCTCTGGTGCATCACTGGAAATATGCATAGAATCTATGGCCGGGTTGCCAATCTCCGCCGGAGGAATAGAAGCCGTCACTGGAGGCTCCATGACGCGATCTGGGCTCAAGACTACGCCCGCTGCAGAAGGCCCTACAATTTTTTTTGTAAAGATAATATGATGCGAAAGTAATATAAATTATTTACCAAAAGAGACGTAAAAATATACATACCGATATGCCAGGGAGCGCGAAGGATGGTTTTCTTGAGTCGATGCACTTTTCTGTTTAAATGCGCTCGTCGGGCTTCAATCGAAAATGAATCCCTACCCGCTTTCATAGCAGCCTCATCTTCAGAGGCGTCCTATACCAGCTGTTTAAGGGCCCTTTTCTCTTCCAGCATCAAAGGGGTTATCGGTAACATGGTTGGAGCCGGATCGACATCACGAAATTCAACAGCGGGAAGGAATCCTTTCCTGGAGCGCACGTTTTCAGCTTCATCCAACTGAATGGTCTCCTCGGTGGATGAAGCAGGAAAGAGAAGGTCGTTATCTGATTCATGCGCAGACGTCGGCTCATCTTGAATAAGTGGCTCGGACTCAAGCAAAGTATCGAGTAGACCGGCGACCAATTTCTTTCTCTTTTTAGAGCCTGAGCTAACGCTAATGGAGGGGCGCTTCCTTCCCTTCGACGCTTTTGTGCGGTGCTGCCCAACCTCGCCTTCAGTATTTGCCTTTGGTGACGCCACGGCGAGCACTTTATCAGGAGCCTCTGCCTCCGCTCTAGTACATACCGGCATACCAGCAGTACGGGGGATTGATTCTGCATGAGCAGCTTTAGGGATGAGCATTGAACCTCTGTCCCTCAGAGGAGGGCGAACAACCAACCGTGGCCGCAACGGGGCGCTGATGACTTGAGCTGGAGAATGAGCTTTACATTCAAAGAGCACTCTTCTCTCCTCTGCAATGATGGGACTAACCCGGTGGCGATACCAGCCCTTGAATGGTCCCACGTGCCTCGAAAGAGAGTCGGGCTCGGGAATCATGAAGAAGGAACCAGTACTCAACCGCATGAAGTGGCGGATGACGTCGCGGGCGACCTCCAGCGAGAGAGTGGGATCAACTAAAAAGGTTTCGAGGGGGACACCCTGGTTGTAACCTAACTGCTGGGCGAAACGATGCGGATTGTACCGCATGAAGAGAGCGGTATCTGTTAGGCAGAACACTAAGTACCCCGACTTGATCGAATATAAATGCATGATCTCTTTGGGCTTTAAAGACGGAGCTCCATTCCTCGACAAATCGAACAACTGTTGAACGGGCCTCGCTGGAGCAGAAAGGACTCGATCACTAAAAACCATCCCGCCTTCATTCGAATACGGATTAAGCAATACCTGCAGAACCCCTAACTAAGTCGGATCAGGAGCGGAAACATCGACCAGCCTCATGACCCGTGGGAAGGTATATGCTTCATAGAAAGAAAGGCGCCGGTGTGCAGCAAATGCGCCTAACACATGCATCTCAATCCATGATGTGAAGTAGTGGAGGGAGAAATCCACAGTGTCCTCACCTGGGATTGAAGTGTTGGCGGCAGTACTTAAACCGTGGTATAGATGTGATAATCCTGCAATGCCAATAGCCAATCGTGCCCTTTCGGCTATGCGATGAGCAGGATAGAAGACGGAGGCTCTCATGAAACGGCGATGCATCGGCATGGCGAACCAGTTAAGCCAGAAACTGATGAAGCCGACAAAGAAAGTTTCTTCGTCTATTCTAGGGGCAGCGATTGCGTCAAAGATCATGACCGACGAATTCGGAATATAAAACTGTGACAGTTCTTCTTCTTCTTTGGCCGGCAATTTCTTCAAGCCGAATCCGAAGGGATCCTCGACCTTCGTGAATTTCAGAGCTTTCTTGGATAGAATATCTTCACGGAGAAAGCAAGCAATGAAAGTATCAAAAGTTACATCTTTCCCTTCCGATGCCACGAATAGTTTCTCAAAATTACCTAAGGCCTTGATTAGACTCGGGTGCTTGTGCCGAACAGCATTCTCGGTCGTCAAGCCCTTAAGCATAGCTGGCACTGTAGCAAATATATACTCATCAGGGGGCAGTAATTCTTCGTAGTGTTCTCCCATAATCGGCAACCCTGAAATTTCTCGGAACTCCTCCAGCTAGATAGAGACTTCACGGTCCCCTAGCGGAAATGTATTCGTGGGAAGATTCCACTGGTTCAAAAAAGCCTTGACCCACAAGACGTGAGGAGCATGGTAGTAGAACAGTAACACGTACACCACTTGATACAACCCAACTTTCTGCAACCGTGAACGTTGGGAGGAGAGGATGTACCGGGCCCAAATAAGGTAGCCCACTGGATGGCGCAGGGTAACACCTACCTTATAAACCTTCCCCCAGGGTCGAGCTTCGCCCTGACATATTCGGCGTCCCAAAATATCGATGACCATCATGGGTTGATTGGGTATCCCGATCGTTGACGGCTCAAGCTAGCCCGTTGGGGTCCAATTAGCCACTTCCACTGCATAAGCAGTACGCGGACGCTCTGTCAATGACATTGAGCTGATGGGTTCTGTTGGAACTTCGTATGTAAAACTACGGCGGACCCTGATAATATGACCATACCAAACTTCCCATAGGAGAAAGCTCTTATTGTCCTTATCATGTTCCCTAATCATTGCAATAACTTCCTCGTCTGATGGCGACTGCGGGAAAGCAACCTCCGAGCGTGTGTAAGGAAAGTAAGGAAGTGGGGCCATTGTACCTAAAAAAAGAAGAAGAATTAAATTCTATTTAGGAAATATTTTCCATGATCTTTCTAATATGGAAAGATTTCTCTCTAACAGAGAATCTTGGATTTAAAATCCAATTGTGATAAAATATAACCAAATGAACCATCTGATAGAATTAAATTCCATGTGGGAAATATTTTCTTGATCTTTCACAAACTAGAAAGATCTTCTCTGTTAAACAGAGGACCCTTGGATCAAGGATCCAACGGTGATTATAAAATCACCCACCGATCATCTGATAGAATAAGATTCTGTCTTAGGAAAAATATTTCCTAATCTTGTTAAAATAAACAAGAAAACTTCTCTGTTAAATAGAGAGCCTTTGGATTAAAAATCCAATGGTGAATAAAATTCACCAAGTGATCTAAAAGATCCTTGATTAATTATGAAATCAATCATGATCTCTCAATCAGAGATTTTCTTAACAAGTTGATCTTTTCTCTTCTCCTATAAATAGATAGAGAAGAAAGAAAAAGAAGAGGGAGAGAAGAGAGGACTTTCCACAAGCCTCTGCAAAAAAAAAAATACAGTAAGCTTTTGAGAAAAGAAAGAATTTAATTCTCAAAAAAGAAGACTTTACTCGTTGAAACCCTAGGTAAAGAAACACAGAAATCATATCATCTCACCTTTGTCTATCTAAGGGTTTAACCCTTCACATAAGAACTAAGTTCTTCCACTGGTTGAGATTTGCAGAAGTAAATCTCCCCACAAGCTGAGAATTTAATTCTCATCGGGGGAAATTTGCTCTGCAGATTCAAAACTTAGGGAAAAAAGACTAAGTTAAAAAGAAAAAAAGGGGGGAAGAACATGAGCATATGGGAATTTAATTCTCCGAGAATTAGGGTTTAACCCTACAAAAAGAACTCAGTTCTTCAATACAAACAATAATGATGATCCGAGATGATTGTTTACCGCCGAAAACCGGGAAGACAGACATCTTGCCTGAATTTTGGGGGCAGATGCTATTTGGTTTTATCCGTCCACCTCTCCGAAGATGCTAAGTTGATTTATGACACTGTGTATCGGAGGTTTAGACAGATGCGGCCGTTGTAGCAGACTTCGTCAGATTCCCCCTCATTATGAGGGGTTTTTGATTGTGGGGATGCACTTCCCTGCAGGCGCAAGCCCCTGCAGTTAATTACGCTACCGCATCGCGGTAACCACTTTCTCCTTCTCCAAATGGTCACTTCGTATCATGTGTTTGTTTTATTTGTTGTTGCCTGTGGATTGTATGCAGAGAATAATTTATGTATTCGCCCATAGGGTGTGGATTAGTCCAAATCCGTATTTTCTTAGATTTGGGTTTGGGTTGTTTTAAGGACCGTTAGTCTTGTTTTAGACTAAGGTCAACTCAAACGTTTGTTGAAGATACGTTAGTCTAATTTTAGACTAAGATCCACTCAACAGGATTTTGGGATCATTTAGATCCGACGAAAGAGTATTTTGACTCTATCGTCTTAGTTTAGGGACGTTGCGTTCCATAAGTTTAAGGACATCATAGTCTATGGAGTTTAAGGACATCATAGTCCATAGCGTTTAGTTTAGGGACACCGTGGTCTATTGGGTTTAAGGACATCATAGTCCATGAGTTTAAGGACCTCATAGTCTGTAGTTTAAAGACGTCATAGTCTATAGGGTTTCTGGTTGTCGGGACCCGCCATCTCTCTGAAGACGTTGAAGAATTACAACGACACATATAAGAGGAATGAAGAGATGCACTCTTAAACCGATGTTGGTTGGGAGATCTGTAGTCTGGTTTGGGACTAAGACCAATTAGGGAAATTGTGAGCACATGGGCTTGGTTGGTCTGAGTTAGGGACTTGTGGCAAACTTGGGCTCAGCCCACTCAGTTTTGATTAAAATGTTGAACATTTGTTTGGGTGTCGAACATTTGTTTGGGCTCAGTCTCTTTTTGTTCAATAATGCTGAGCATTAATTTGGGTTCTGATACCCCTCTTTCTTTTTGTCTTTTATTGAGTGTTGAACACTCTTTGTAGCGCAGAGCTCTTTATGTACAGAGCGCTTTATGTACAGAGCTCTTGGCGATGAGCGCCAGATTTGGTGCGCTAAGGCGCTTCCTCTGAAATAGTGCCCACGTGGGGAGCCCGTGGAGCGCTTGGCGCTAAGCGCCAGATTTGGAGCGCTGGTGCGCTAAAGCGCTTCTTTTAGAATAGCACCCACGTAAGGAGCACGTGGCGCGCTTGGCGCTGAGCGCCAGACCTGAAGCGCTAGGGCGCTTCTTATAAAATAGCGCCCACGTGAAGAGCACGTAGCGCGCTTGGCGCTGAGCGCCAGACTTAGAGCGCTAAAGCGCTTCTTTTTAAAATAATGCATGGAGCGCTGAGCGCCAGACTTGGAGCGCTGAGGTGCGTCTTTTTAAATTGGAGTGCAAAGGCTCTTCTCTGGTAGCTCTGATCAGTTCTGTGCTATGAGAATTAAATTTTCGGTTTATAAGAGAGTTTGTCTCATGGATCTAAGAACTAAGTTCTTCTTTTTCTGATGAGATGCTATGATCTCTTTGTTTTTGTGAAAACCTTGTCGATCTAGAAAAAGAACTGAGTTCTTATGATGTGAGAGTTAAACTCTCAAAAATCGAGGAGATGTGATGATCTCACTTATTATCATTTACCTTGAAGAAAATTTCTTCTTCTTAGAGCTTTCTCTTCTCTTTTTCTTTTTTGAGAACTTGAAGTTTATAGGGGGGTTCCTCTATGCAAGACTTGAAGTCTTGGGTCCTTTATATAGGGGAGGCTGATTTGTTGAATCAGTTAAGGAAATCTTTCTCTGATTGATTTGGGGATGTTTCCCCACCATTGGATCTTTGATCCTAGGGCTTCTGTTTTACAGAAGACAATCTTCTTGTTTTTAACAAGATTGGGAAAATATTTTCCCATACAGAACTTATTCTGTATCTTGGTGATTTTTAATCACCATTAGATCTTTGATCCAACGGTGCTCTGATTTACAGAGCATAATCTTTCCTGTTTGGAAAGATTTGAGGAGTATTTCCTCAACAGAATTTTATTCTGGTAATTTGATAATTTTTAATCATCTTCGTTGGATCTTTGATCCAAGGGTGGAGAACATTTAGTTCTAGCGCTAGCGTTCTCGTGCTTTGCACGTGAGGCGTTGTCTCAGAGTCTTTGACTCTTGGCGCTACCGCACTTAGCGCTAGCGCTCTCGTGCTTTGCACGTAAGGCGTTGCCTCAGAGTCTTTAGCGCTGACGCTCTTGGCGTGAGCGCTCTCGTGCTTTGCACGTGAGGCGCTGCCTCAGAGTCTTTAACTCCTTACGCGGGCGCTCTTGGCGCTGGCGCTCTCGTGCTTTGCACGTGAGCGCTGCCTCAAAGTTTTTGACTCCTAGCGCTGGCGCTCTTGGCGCGAGCGCTCTCGTGCTTGCACGTGAGCGCTGCCTCAGAGTCTTTGACTCCTAGCGCTGGCGCTCTTGGCGCGAGCGCTCTCGTGCTTTGCACGTGAGCGCTGCCTCAGAGTCTTTGACTCCTAGCGCTGGCGCTCTTGGCCTAGTGCTCTTATGAGGCGCTGCCTCATTTCAAATTTTAAATTTTGAAATTTTAAATAGAGCTTTGCTCTCTGATTGGGGGAAATAAATGCCCCCACCGTTGTGCTCACGTGGCTTACACGTGAGTGCAGCGGTGCCAGCTTTTCCACCATTGGATCAACTTGGAAGTGGAACCGACCTCCAGAGCCTATAAATAGGCCCTTTGGCACTTGAAATAACTGCTTGTTCATCTTCTTGTTTTCTTATTTTTTTGAGAATTGAATTCTCCTTCAGAGCCAAGCTCTCTGCCTTGAGAAATTTCTTAGAGTCAAAACTTTGCCCAAATTTGGTAAAAATTGAACTTATTAACAGAGCTTTGCTATTCTCAGATCGTAGATCTTTAAAGTGTTTTAGGATTTTACCCATTAACAGAACCGTGCTAATCTTTAGATAATAGATCTTCAAGATAGAATCATTTTAGGGTGATTTTAACCTATGAACTGGAACATTGTTCCTCTTCCATGAAGAACTCTTAGAGTTTGTTCACAGATCTTGAAGATCTTGGAGTTTTTACTCTGCAAAAGCTTTGCTTTTTTAGGGTTTTGATGGATGATTCCATCGTCTTCATAGAGCATAGCTCTTAAATTTTTGGGGGAATTTTATTCCTCTCATGATTAGAGTTGACAGATGTCACTCTTTTGCAGAGCGCTGCTCTCAAGGAGTTTTACTCCTCGGCCTGAGGGGCCTCTCATTAAATGAGAATCCTTTTAGGATTTCCTATTTAATGAGTGACTGTCTCATCAATGATGAGCCGTCACCTTGATTTGGTGGGTCCCCCTTTGGTCCTTTTCCACTGCATTGCAGTGTGGTACAAATTTTAAGTACCAAGTGTCAGAATTTGAATTGTAGCCTTGACAGATAATTCTTGTTCTTCTTCGTGCAGGTACTATGTCTTTTGACACCTCTTTCCCCTTCGTTCGTCCGGAAAGCGCATTCCTTGACGCGCCCGTGCATAGGGAAGTCTTAGCGCTGATCAAAGATCGCGACCCGAAGCAAAAGTCTCTTCATTTATGGGGGTCGTGGTACAATCAAATCATCCGGGGTCGAAGCAGCTTCTCTTGTGCGGTGCCTTCGGAACCCATTTCGGCGATCTCCTACGCCAACTCACCCCTAGTGAACTATACCGTAGAGGAGGTCAACTGGACTTTGGAGGGTTGCCTTCAGCCCTCTATGGCCATGATACCCGTACAGCCGCCGATGGCTTTAGATACTCTGTGGCGGCGCATATGTCAGGGCGAGTCGCGCCCTTGGGGACAACCGTATATGATAGGCTTGACTCCTCGCCATCCAGCTGGATATTTGCAGTGAGCCCGGTACATTTTGTCGGCTAAGAAATTGCAGCTGCTAAAGCTCGGGTTGTACCCCACGATTTATGTGTCTCTCTTCCAATATTCCACGCCTCAAGTATGGTGGGTCAAAGCTTTCTTGGAACAATGGAACGTTCCGACTCATACCTTTCTTCTATCAGATCGGGAAGTCTCATCTCCTTGGAGGAATTCGCGGAGATCTCCGACTTGCCTATCAAGGGAGAACATTACAAAGAGCTACTTCCTCCTGACGAGTACGTCTTTGCTGCCAAGTTAGTGGTAATGGGCCTTACCCCGGAGAATGCCATTCAACATCAATCCCCAAGTCTGATTAAGGTGTTGAATATTTATGAGAGTCTATTTCTCGGATCCGGAAGCCACGGGGTTAACTTCACAGATTTCATCGCCCGTTTTCTCTGCCCAGAAGTCCTGTCGAAGGAAGACACGAAATTCGCCAAACTCGACGATCCTTTTGGCTTTGGTTTGGACAACCAGCCGGCAGCGGAAGCGGATCAGAGGAATTTCTTTCTCCCTGACACCCCGGTCGTCTCTTTTGCAGAGCTCGCAACTTCTGGCGTCGACGAAAAGGCGTTCTTTTTGGGGTTCCTCGGGCTATGGCTAAGCTGGTTTGTGCTCCCGATGCACCCTCGCCATATGAGTCCATCAGTCTTCTACCCAGCTTACCGAATGGTTATTGGGATGCAAGTGGCCGTCGGGGTCGCTGGGCTAGCTTACCTGTATCATGGCCTTAGCTTGGCGGCAGACACCACTCAACTGGTGGTGCAGCTCATAAACTGCATTATTTCACTTCGTGGCTCGAGCTGCATGTGCTCGGCGCCTTTGGAATCCACAAGAGGCCCCGTTTCTACGAAAGTTATAACTTTTCTCGGGTTATGCAGCTAGTTGACGCTTCCGTTTTAGAACCGACTCAGCGAGAGGCTCGGGGTTTGGTTCTTCGCCCGCGTACGGTTAGGGATGGCATGACCTTCATCGATAAGGTTTTAACTATCGGCAAGGAATCCGCTAAGACGGTGCGGCCGCTGCGGGGCACCTTCAAAGACGGGGCTTCTACCTTGAAAGCTCGGGAGATTCGTCACTTATATTCAATCAGGCCGGGCTTCTTAGTATTTAGGCAGAATGATTCGGTATTGTTCATGAGATACAACCCGCATCGTTTCGCTCAACAATCAAGCTATAATCAGGGTGTCCCGCTTGAGGCCTTCCTAGCTGAGCCGGCTGCTACGGAAGAGGTATCCGTAATGCGCTACACCATTTCATGCGGCTTAACACCGGGTCTAATTTATTTATCAGTGAGTTGAGCTACGTGCCAAAGATCCTGAACGTGTACGTGGCATGGTACCAGCACGCGATGGGTGCCGTTATCAGGGAAGAAAAGCGATTATTGCTTGATCGCAAGGGTGTTGTCCCAGCTGGTAATCCAGCCGTTCTCTTGAAGCAACGGACCATCGTTCGTCCTTCCTTGAGAGGAGCCGCTGCGGTGGTGGTCCCGCACGCTATACCTGAGATGCCCCTACCCCGTGTGCCTATAGAAGCGGTAGCTGTAGCGTCTCCCGAGTCTGGCGTGGGTACGGAGATCGGGACTCGCCGCCCAAAGTTGCCCGCCAAGCGCAAGCTCCTGTTGCCGGCTGCCGGCGTCCGATCACAGAAGAAGAAGAAGTCGCTCTTCTCTGTTGACGTCGTTCTTGGCCAGGAGCCCCATGCTCCCTATAGAGAGGGCTTGAGTGAGTACGGGACCAATGAACGTCTATTTATCGAGCCTACGGATAATACTGATCTTCAAGCCGCCCTTGTGGCTTCCGAGCGACTGGCTCACGATGAAGCAGCACTGATCACGATCGCACAGTCAGTTAGACTTCAGTCGTATCTTTCCGCGGTTATCTATTTTTTTATTATGTTTTGACTGACGCTTTCTTCTTCAACAGGTATCTCTGCCGAAGAGCTCTTGCGGCTTCCCTCAAAACATTTGAAAAGGAAGAGAGGCTCCGTGCTTCTTTGGGCCTTGGTATACTTCGGCTCATTGTGCCTTCATTCCCTTTTTCTTCGTTCGTGGTTTGACCCTTCCTTTTCATCTTATTGCAGGGACTACCTCGACTCAGGCTATCCCAAGTGCGGTTCCGATCCTGCGTGGTGATGCGGCGACGCTTCCAGAGTCGGCCGCTGAGGCCCCAGCTCCCCCAGTATTGCCTCAAGTGGCTTCGCTTAAGCAGCCAATGACGGTCGCCGTAACGGCTCCAAAGGTAGCTCCTGGTTCGGATGATGATATCCCTTTGACAGAGGTCTTGAGGAGATCACTTCTCACTGCCAAGGCCGACAAGAAGCATAGAAAGCGTGCAGCGAGGGAACGTGATGTCAGCTTGGCTATGGGTGCAGGTTCAAGCACCACCCCATCTGTCGCTATTCCTCCAGCGGATGCTCCCACTGCCCTGCCTACCACTCATAGACAGGTCGTGCGCGCGGCTCGGGAGGAAACTGAGAATCCATCACCAGGTAATGTAATGCCCGGTCTTTTCATTTTTACTTGATCCGCGAATTCTGATATATTATATCTTTTAGGGCCAAGCATTGGCGATGAGGCGGCAGGTGAGAAGACGGCGACCACAGAGCCCGAAATGGCTACTCTCTCTCGGGAGTCCGGGACTGCCCAAACCGCTGCTCTTTCTCTTTGCGGCTACCAGAGATCGGCAGGCATCGCAAGCGTCACAACAGCTCTTGTAGAATCAGGGGACGAAGCCACGGGCGCCGAAACTGTTCCATTAAAGGAGAGAGAAAAAACTGCTGCGCCTGGTGATTCTTTCGTCGCGGTTTTGGCTGATGACCTATCAGATAGGTGTTGGGTCGCTGCTTCCTTTTTATTTCGCAATCTCTTTCAGTTCGTTCTGACAGTATTTTGTTTGTAGGTGTAGCGAACGCTGAGATTGTGTCATCTGACACACCTCTGGTCGCCGCCATGACGGTTGTTGTCCCCTCGCCTTCTCCTATATCCTCTGGAATGCTGGAAGGTAAGGGTTTGCAACTTATCGGTTTCATCATGGGTATTATCCTCCTTGTACTGACAGTATATTGGCACAACCTTGTAGGAGTCCTTTTTGACCATCTGTATCAGGTGTTAAACCCACATTTCTCCTTCCAGTCAGAAATCGTCCTGCCTGCTAGTGTCGGTGAGTATAGTTTTTAACAAACACCTTTTCCTTTCTTTTACGGGCAGCCAAGTCGTTGCTAATTCTTCTTTGCATTGATTGCAACATTACAGATTGAAGGAGGGGACGAGAGAATAGTCGCGCCGCCGGTACTCCCAACATTGCCACCTGTCGCAGCCGGTATAGTAGACTCCATCGCTCGTGTGATTTCTTTATTTCGCAAGTCAGCTTTTAACCGTAATTCATTTTGTAGCAACTGTTCCGGCTCCAGCTCCCTTCGAGTCTCGTATCCTAATGCCGGTAGGGCCCTTTTCTAGACGTCCATCTTCCAAGGGCGCTGTGACCAGCCTGCGTATGTTGAGTGAATTCATTGAGGAGCTTGACGCGGAGGCCCCTGCATTCGCTGCAGATTTTGCTGCCGAGGTTAATCCGATGTTGGCGACGCTTGTGCACTTCCATAGCGAGGGTGTCGTTGAACCTTGGGTTAATTATTGCAGACTGATCGAGGCTTTCTTGCACGAAGTTGAGCTCAACGTCCTATTCCGGAAGTATCGGCTTTGAACTCCCAGCGAGCTGCATGGGTTGAGCAGAGTGTTCCTTTCCTTCGCCATTTTGAACAGGAGGCGACCCTTAGGCGAAAGGAACGTGAGGCGGCTTCAAGCGAATCTGCTCGGTTGCGCGCCGAGGTCGAAGCGAATGCTGCGCAGTTGAAAGCTGTCTTTGTCAATCTGCAGCGATGCATTTCGGACGAGCTGGCATTAAGGCAGAAGCTTGACTTCATTGAGCGGGTTATGCAGAGTCGCGAAGCTGCCCAGCGGGAAATCGATGAGAGGGATTCATCCTGTTTGCAGCAACGGGCTCGAGTCGAAGCGGAGCTGGCCGCAACGGTTGATCATGAAAAGGAGTTGGAGTGCACGAAAGGCTTGCCGACTTGTTGAAAACGCCTCCTTCCCAATAGTCGTCTTTGTATCGATTGAAAATTTATAACTTATGAATAACATGTATTCATTTCATTTTTTTTTATTCCATTCATTTTTTATATGATGTATCTTGTATTCAATTGAATTCATGAATAAAGGACATATTCTTTTCTATCTTGTGCTATCGCCTTCTTTTCTTTGCTGTGTTGTTGGCATATTATTCTAGCAAGTGTAGCCTGCAGACGATAGATAACAATTCATCTTGAACCCTTTGTAGGGTAGCGATGGCTTAGGAAACAGGTTCAAGTCTGCTGCCTAAGGTTTTCAACTTTATGAGCCATGAAAGTCTCATAAAGACTTTTCTCCCCACGAGTCGAGAGGATCTCGCATGTGCTCCTTAGGAATCGAGAGAACTCCTAAGTGTGTTTTCTCTTGAGAGTCATAAGGATCTCACAAGAGAATTTTTTCCCCTTACAAGTCGTGAGGACTCGTAAGTGATTGTTTCTCTCCTTGTCGATATTCGACTTCGGAGAGCGTAGCCCGTAGATAGTCTATCTTGACCTCCCTATAGGGCAATGATGACTTAGGAGACAGGGTTAGACTCTGCCACCTAAGACTTTTCAAATTTATGAGCCGTGAGGGTCTCATAAAGACTTTTCTCCCTATAGGTCGAGAGGATCCTGTAGGTGTTTTTTCTCCTTAGGAGTCATGAGGATTCCTAAGTGTGTTTTCTCTTGAGAGTCATAAAGATCTCATAAGAGAATTTTCTTTTCATGCGCGGGGACACCAATTTCCCTGAGGTCGAGACGAATCGAGAGATTCCTGCAAAGACACTGATTTCCTTGCGGGTCGACGCGAATCGAGAGGTTCTCGCCAAGGACGCTGATTTCCCTGAATCGAGATTTTTTCCAAGGACACTGATTTCCCTGCCGGTTGTGACGAATCGAGGTATTCCTGCAAAGACACTGATTTCCTTGCGGGTCAACGCGAATCAAGAGGTTCTCATCAAGGACGCTGATTTCCCTGAATCGAGATATTTTGCCAAGGACACTGATTTCCCTGCCGGTTGATACGAATCGAGGTATTCCTGCAAAGACACTGATTTCCTTATGGGTCGAAACGAATTGAGAGGTTCTCATCAAGGACGCTGATTTTCCTGAATCGAGATATTTTACCAAGGACACTGATTTCCCTGCCGGTTGAGACGAATCGAGGTATTGCTGCAAAGACACTGATTTCCTTGCAGGTCGACACGAATCGAGAGGTTCTTGTCAAGGACGTTGTTTTCCCTGAATCGAGATATTTGTCAAGGACACTGATTTCCCTGCCGGTTGAGACGAGTCGAGGTATTCCTACAAAGACACTGATTTCCTTGCGGGTCGACGCGAATCGAGAGGTTCTCGTCAAGGACGCTGATTTCCCTGAATCGAGATATTTTGCCAAGGACACTGATTTCCCTGCCAGTTGAGACGAATCGAGGTATTCCAGTAAAGACACTGATTTCCTTGCGGGTCGACGTGAATCGAGAAGTTCTCGTCAAGGACGCTGATTTCCCTGAATCGAGATATTTTTCCAAGGACACTGATTTCCCTGCCGGTTGAGATGAATCGAGGTATTTCTGCAAAGACACCGATTTCCTTGCGGGTCGACGCGAATCGAGAGGTTAGGACGCCGATTTCCCTGAATCGAGATATTTTTCCAAGGACACTAATTTCCTTGCCGGTTGAGACGAATCGAGGTATTCCTGCAAAGACACTGATTTCAGGTCGACGCGAATCGAGAGGTTCTCGTCAAGGACGCTGATTTCCATGAATCGAGATATTTTGCCAAGGATGCTAATTTCCCTACTGGTTGAGACGAATCGAGGTATTCCTGCAAAAACAATGATTTCCTTATGGGTCGACGCGAATCGAGAGGTTCTCGTCAAGGATGCTGATTTCCCTGAATCGAGATATTTGTCAAGGACACTGATTTCCCTGCCGGTTGGCTGACGTACTTCCGAGACGGGGTCATTTGCTGACATGTTTCCACGAAGGGGTCATTGGATGATGTATTTCCGCTTTCTGCAGTGTTGGGGCTAACTCTAGGTTGTCTGTGAACCGTAGAGTCTTGGAACCCGGGGACTTTGCCGTGGCTCCGATTGGTGGTGTCGCGTCCGTACCCTACTGGCATGAGGAGGAACGCCGTTGTTGATCTTCTAGGATGCAGATGTTACTGTCATGATCTGACTTTCTCTTTGACAGAGTCTGTTGGGGAATGTGGTTCCCTCTTCGTTTATGCTCATGGATTGTATACAGGGGTCAGTATGGACTCACTTGTAGGGCAAAAAGTTTCATTTTATTTTTTTATTTCTTTCCGCGATGCTCTATCATTTCAGCTTTTTATATCGCGAAAGTCGCGATTGCCCAATCATTTCGGCTATTTTTCAAGGTGCCCAATCATTTCGACTATTTTTCTTTTTACTCGCTGCTTTTTATTACAAGTTGCCCAATCATTTCGGCTATTTTTTGTATGCATATCTTTTACTTGCTGATTTTGTTTCAAGTTGCCCTATCATTTCGGCTATTTCATATGCATTTATAGCTCGCTGACTTTTGCTGCGAGTATGGAACTTGGAATCTGATGCCAATCTTAGCATAAGCATCGCTGCGACTGGAATATTGGCAGGAGCAAATCATCATTTGCCGTGAAAGGACTTAGAATTTTACACCGATTTTGGCATCAGGATTGCTACCATTGGGACATTGCCAGGAGCGAATCATCATTTGCCTCTGTCGATTTGAACAAATGTGGCTTAGCAAACAGGGTTAGGATTCTGTCGACTAAGGCTTTTGACTTCATGAGCCGCAAGGGTCTCATAAAGATATTTCTCTCTACGAGTCGTGAGGATCTCGTAGGTGTGTTTTCTCCTTAGAAGTCGTGAGGACTTCTAAGTGGTGTTTTCTCTTATAAGTCGTAAGGATCTCATAAGAATATTTTCTCCTTATAAGTCGAAAGGACTTACAAGTGTCTGTCCACCAAACAGGGAGATTTCACGCCATTGGTGGAACTTGGTGGGGGAGACGTTTATTTGTGCTCGTGGATTGTATACAAGGGTAAATATTGAACCGTTTGTAGGGCAGTCTGGGAAATGTGATGAATTAAGAATATGTTCAGATCCCTGTAACTTAAGGCTTTTGAATCTTACGAGCCGTGAGGGTCTCATAAGAGGGTTCTCCTTACGAGTCGTGAGAATCTCGTAAGTGTAATTTCTCCTTAAGAATCGTGGGGATCCCTAAGTGTGTCGCTCCTTTGTGAGTCGTAAGGATCTAACGCAGGTAGTTTTCTCCTTAGAGGGTCGAGAGGACCTTGTAAGTGTGCATAAATTTTTTTTACGAGTCTGCGCCCTTTCGGGTTTTCACAAACTCGCCGGTAGCCCTGCTGTTTTTACTCACGGAGCCCTTTCGGGTTTTCATCCGTGCCCATTTTGCTTACAGACGTACCTTTTTTTTTGCGTCGGCCCAAGGATGCTGCGGCTTGTAGTAGTTTAAAGACGTTCCGGTCCGTCGTTAGTTTTAAGACATTGCGGTCTCTAGCTACTTTTAGGACATTTCGGTCCATTGTTAGTTTAAAAACGTTTCGGTCCATTATTAGTTTAGGGACATTACGGTCCATAGCTAGTTTAAGGACATTATGGTCCATCGTTAGTTTAAGAATGTTTCGGTCCGTTGTTAGTTTAGGGACGTTTCGGTCCATAGCTAGTTTAAGGACATTACGGTCCATCGTTCAACCTGTATGCACGTGTATTTGTTACGTGATGGGATACAAGACGATCAAGTGGGATACACCCATTTAGGGGGTGATTTGACTTGGTTGGGGTGTTTTGTGATCCATCCCTACCGCGACTTCTTCAGCTTGATGCCAACGCATGGCCTTTTCGAAAATGGCCATTTCACGTTCTCGAACAGCTTTGCTCTTCTGACGGGTTTCGTTTAGCAGCACGTCAATCAGCTCATCGGGCGGTTCCAAGTAATTTTGGTGTCGATTCTGCCCACAGCTCCTCTATGTTATCTTCTGACGCCGAGTGAGCTTCTTCATCATTTAGTGACGAATGAGAGATCATGCGACAACTTGTCACGTAATCCTCGGGTTCTTCTAAAGAGTCGTCTCCCTCATCATTGTCGTTATCTCCACTTTCAAGGATATGGTTAAGAAACTCTTGGAGTGTGATCGGGGTTCACGCCCTCTGGTTGTATTCCTCCAGCGCGTCAATATGCTTTTGCAGATCCGTGCGCTTGTCTTCCTACTGTGCGGGCTTCTTGTTGGTCTTCTTCTTTTTCTTCGAAGACTTTGACGACTGGGACTGGGCGTTTTGCCCATCGTTACCCATTTTCGGCGTTGGGCGCGGTTTCAGCACCCCCTCAATGATTTCCAGCTCTAACGGGCTTCTCCATCTGATTGCCACGCATGCTTGAAGATCCTTCAGCATTCTCTTAGTTTTTGCCGAGAGGATAACTTCCTATGGTGCATCCTCCATAAACGAGCATGATGCTTCCGGCGTATCCGTCTCTTTAGGAGCATGCGGTTGTGGCGGGTTTACCCTCCAGTTTTCAGACAACGCGAATTTGCCTTGCTGGTACTGGTCTTCAACCCAATTCTTGAAGACGTAGCAATCTTCGATTGGGTAGCCCAATACTCAGTGGTAGGGGCAAAAATTAGGATTTTTGACATCGTTCGGTTGCAGTGGGTGTCTCAGCTCCGGTAGAGTGATGAGCCCGTTGCGCACTGCCAGTTCGAACAGTCTCCTTGTTTTATCCCGAGGGAATGAGAAAGGACGTCTTAACTTCTCATCGAGGGATCGTTGCTTGTTGCTTTGGCGAACAACCGGTCTCGGGCCACTCGGTTGTTGTTGAGCGTTGGCGAAGAAGGTTGCTTTCCCTTTCCCCTTTTCATTCCGAGGATCCGTCTTTGAGGAGGACGGTCTATGGCCCATCTGGTCCATTTAGGCCAGCTTGTCGATCAGGGCCTGGAAAGTGGTCGGCTTGAAGAACATCATGAATTGGGAAATGGTTGCCTGAGGGTCAAGGGTCCCCACGAACATGCCCACAGCTAGAGCTTCCTCTATGCGTTGTTCGTACTTTGACCACAGGTTCCGCCACCGAATGGCGTATTGAACCCAGGTTTCTCCCGGCTTCACTCTGGCGTTGATGAGTGTCGTGATCGGGGTGCATTCGCTAGCGCTTGCGAAATGCTGGGTGAATAGCAACTCCATTTTTGCAAACGTCTTGACAGAGGCATTCGGGAGCTCGGAGTTCCATTCGAATGTTTTCTCCGACAAGCTGCCAACAAAATGGCGAAGCAGCAGTTTGTCGTCACCCCCGGTATTACCGCATAGAGCCCTGAACTGAGTGACGTGCTGTTGCGGATTACCCGTCCCTTTATACACGTGGAACTTAGGGATCGTGTATCCCGGTGGATATTTTATTTGATCGTACCAACCCGAATAGGGTCGTCCAGTCTTAACGATTTAGCTAGCCGCTTCACTCGCCTGATGAGCTCGTATCTGTTGAGCTATATAGTCATCAAGCGCAGCGTTCGAGATCATCTCCCCTTTGGCTGCTGAAAAAACCGGAAGAGGGTTTGATGTCTCCCCTCCGTCGTCTTCAATGATTACCAGAGGATCTTCAGCGGGAGGGTCCGGCTGGACCATCATGCCCACCATATCTTGGAACAAGAGCACTATTTGTTTTATGTTAGCCGCTTGTTCCACGGCCTCTTTATCTTTCTTCTCGAGCATTCTTCGGAGGAATTCGGTGTCGGTTTCCTGCTCCTGACGCTGCTCCGACGATGTTTCCAGGCTTTCTTTTGGCCCAGTGAGTGCGGCCATCTTCGTTAGCATCTCCTGGAGCTTTTGCTGTTGTTGCTCCTGAGCCTTTGTCACAGACCGTGTAAGTGGTCGATGACCCGTGGAGATATTGCTATCCTTTTTTCCAGAAGCCATGTAAATGGTGTGCACCACCATGCCCCCGGACTTAGGGCATTTAGTTCAGTGCCCTTGAGATTCGGCGCAGACACGAGGATTTTCTCTGGCCTTCTCCTTTTTTGGGCGGTCGAAGTTGAGGGGGCCGTTGCAGCGGGCACCCAAGTAGATGACACCTTCTGTGGTACGACAGGGTGGTCCTTCTCTTGTCGAACCTTCATTTTCTTTGGTTGGCGGGAGTAGTCTTGGTTAATCACATAGTCTTGGACCCTTCGCCTGACCGTGTGATTTTTGGAGGACAGCCGCTGAGGGGGCTACTCTAGCTTTGCCTTTGTAGCATTCTCCATAGGTGGAGGAGATCTTTTCAACACAGCAGTTGGAGAGTTTTTGCGCACCCTCCTAAGTGGTTCAAAGTTGTTCCCAGTTGGAACAGCAGCATCAATTTCCACCATTGGAGCTGGTAGAGTCAGTCTAGAAGGGGAACTGCCCCCAGCTTTCCTCACTTGGCGCCAATGGAGACGTCGAGCGCGTCTTGCAGATGGGATCACCTCCATTGTCGGGGTAGCTGCATCGTGCTTCATGCTTTGATGAGAAACTGTTGTTGGTGTCTGCCTGTCAAAGACTAACGTCCGTTGAGAGGGGATGGCCAACCTGTCGAAGGCAGACTTTCGAGCAGGGGTAGCAGCCTTGGTGACTTCGCATGGAGCGGGAGTTGGAACGGCCAGTCTTATGAAGACCGACCCCTTAGTAGGAGAAGTCTCTCTGATGACTTCATTTACTGGAGCAGGGATGGCTATCCATTTCGGGATAACCCCTTCAGGTATTGCGGGCTTCCTCACGGGCCCATTGGAGCTTTGGCCTAGTCTGTTAAGGACCGAGACGTTGGATTTGGATAACCCGTTGAGAGGGGCCATGATAGTTGCAAGCCGATCAAAGACCGACTTCTTCGGAGCTTCTTGCGATGGCACTGGGGTGTTGAAGCTCACTGATGGGAGCATGGTCCTGAAGAACATTCCAGTGGTGGCCTGAGTCACCTGTTCCACTGGAATGGCGAAGATGGAGGCCGCTTGAGGCCTGTAGGTCACTCCTCCGGCGAGAAAGGAGTGGGAGTTGTTGTTGCAGCTGGTGCAGTTGGAAGCCATTTTCTCTGCATGGGAGCAAGACACCAAATCTTACTACCTCGAATCCATGGACAACCACATTAAATCGCGATTCGTTTCCGAAACACGGCACACGAAGTGTGGAGTGGAAAGAGGAAAAGGTCCCACCGGGCGTGCCAGAATCTGTTTACCACCGAAAATCGGGAAGACAGACGTCTTGCCTGAATTTTGGGGGCAGATGTTATTTGGTTTTATCCGTCCACCTCTCCGAAGTTGCCAAGTTGATTTATGACACCGTGTATCGGAGGTTTAGACGGATGCGGCCGTTGTAGCAGACTTCGTCAGATTCGCTCTCATTGTGAGGTTTTTTTTATTATGGGACGCTCTTCCCTGCAGGCGCAAGCCCCTGCAGTTAATTACACTACCGCATCGCGGTAATCACTTTCTCCTTCTCCAGATAGTCACTTCGTATCGTGTGTATTTGTTTTATTTGTGGTTGCCCGTGGATTGTATACGGAGACTAATTTATGTTGTCTCCCGTAGAGCGTGGATTAATCCAAATCCGTATTTTCTTAGATTTGGGTTTAGATTGGTTTAAGGACCGTTAGTCTTGTTTTAGACTAAGGTCAACTCAAACGTTTGTTGAGGATACGTTAGTCTAATTTTAGACTAAGATCCACTCAACAGGATTTTGGGATCATTTAGATTCGACGAAAGAGTATTTTGACTCTATCGTCTTAGTTTAGGGACGTTGCGGTCCATAAGTTTAAGGACATCATAGTCTATGGAGTTTAAGGACATCATAGTCCATAGCGTTTAGTTTAAGGACACCGTGGTCTATTGGGTTTAAGGACATCATAGTCCATGAGTTTAAGGACCTTATAGTCCGTAGTTTAAAGACGTCATAGTCTATAGGGTTTCTGGTTGTCGGGACCCGCCACCTCTCTGAAGACGTTGAAGAATTACAACGACACATATCAGAGGAATAAAGAGATGTACCCTTGAACCGATGTTGGCTGGGAGATCTATAGTCCGGTTTGGGACTAAAACCAATTTGGGAAATTATGAGCATATAGGCTCGGTTGGTTTGAGTTAGGGACTTGTGGCCAACTTGGGCTCAGCCCACTCAGTTTTGATTAAAATGTTGAACATTTGTTTGGGTGTCGAACATTTGTTTTGGCTCAGTCTCTTTTTGTTCAATAATGCTGAGCATTAATTTGGGTTTTGGCACCCCTCTTTCTTTTTGTCTTTTATTGAGTGTTGAACACTCTTTGTAGCGCAGAGCGCTTTATGTACAAAGCCTTTATGTACAGAGCGCTTTATGTACAGAGCGCTTGGCGATGAGCGCCAGATTTGGAGCGCTAAAGCGCTTCCTCTGAAATAGCACCCACGTGGGGAGCACGTGGAGCGCTAGATTTGGAATGCTGGAGCGCTAAAGCGCTTCTTTTAGAATATCGCCCACGTGAGGAGCTCGTGGCGCGCTTCGCACTGAACGCCAGACCTGGAGCGCTAGGGCGCTTCTTATAAAATAGCGCCCACGTGAAGAGCATGTGGGGCGCTGAGCGCCAGACTTAGAGCGCTAAAGCGCTTCTTTTTAAAATAACGCTTGGAGCGCTGAGCGCCAGACTTGGAGCGCTGAGGTGCTTTTTTTAAATTGGAGTGCTGAGGCTCTTCTCTGGTAGCTCTGATCAGTTCTGTGCTCTGAGAATTAAATTCTCGGTTTATACTGGATCTAAGAACTAAGTTCTTCTCTTTTTGATGAGATACTGTGATCTCTTTGTTTTTGTGAAAAACCTTGTCTTATGGATATGTGATCTAGAAAAAGAACCGAGTTCTTATGATGTGAGAGTTAAACTCCCAAAAATCGAGGAGATGTTATAATCTCACTTATTATCATTTACCTTGAAGAAAATTTCTTCTTCTTAGAGCTTGCTCTTCTCTTTTTCTTTTTTGAGAACTTGAAGTTTATGGGGGGGGTCCTCTATGCAAGACTTGAAGTCTTGGGTCCTTTATATAGGGGAGGCCGATTTGTTGAATCAGTTAAGGAAATCTTTCTCTGATTGATTTGGGGATGTTTCCCCACCATTGGATCTTTAATCCTAGGGCTTCTGTTTTACAGAAGACAATCTTCTTGTTTTTAACAAGATTGGAAAAATATTTTCCCATACAGAACTTATTCTGTATCTTGGTGATTTTTAATCACCAATGGATCTTTGATCCAACGGTGCTCTGATTTACAGAGCACAATCTTTCCTGTTTGGAAAGATTTGAGGAGTATTTCCTCAACAGAATTTTATTCTGGTAATTTGATAATTTTTAATCATTTTCGTTAGATCTTTGATCCAAGGGTGGAGAACGTTTAGTTCTAGCGTTAGCGCTCTCGTGCTTTGCATGTGAGGCGCTGTCTCAGAGTCTTTGACTCTTGGCGCTAGCGCACTTAGCACTAGCACTCTCGTGCTTTGTACGTGAGGCGCTGCCTCACAGTCTTTAGCATTGGCGCTCCTCGTGCTTTGCATGTGCACTCTCGTGCTTTGCACGTGAGGCGCTGCCTCAGAGTCTTTGACTCCTAGCGCTGGCTCTCTTGGCGCTGGCGCTCTCGTGCTTTGCACGTGAGCGCTGCCTCAGAGTCTTTGACTCCTAGAGCTGGCGCTCTTGGCGCGAGTGATCTTATGAGGAGCTGCCTCATTTCAAATTTCAAATTTTGAAATTTTAAATAGAGCTTTGCTCTCTGATTGAGGGAAACAATGATCATCAATGACTAAAAATATCATTAACAGAGATCAAATATCTCTGAAAATAAACGACAAGAATAACTTGGCGTCTCAACACTGTTATGAAGCCTCACGTTTTTTCCACGTGAGTGCTCAAAATAAGCAAAAGCAAAGCAAAAACCGACTCACGTTTTTCCCACGTGAGCGCTCAAAATAAGCAAAAACAAATCTAAAACCGCCTCGCGTGTTTCCCACGTGAGTGCTCAAAATAAGTAAAAGCAAAACTAAAACTACCTCGCGTTTTTCCCACTTGAGTGCTCAAAATACGTAAAAACAAAGCTAAAACCGCCTCACGTGTTTCCCATGTGAGTGCTCGAAATAAGCAAAAGCAAAGCTAAAACTGGGCAGCCACCAAATAAGAAAGCAGCCACGTGAAATACACGTGAAACACTCCTGGAAACCCAAAATTTGGCGTCTCATGTGCTTCACACGTGAGCCAAACCCAAATGCTCAGCACTTCTGTAAAAAGAAAGGAATTAAACAAATAAAACCCAACACTCAGCACTCACGTGCTTCCCACGTGAGTATCATGTAAAGTGCTCAACACTCTATGATTAGTCAAAATGACTAAAGTGCTTCGCACTGATTGGGGGCAACGCTCATATCTTAGCGCCTCACGTGTTTCACACGTGAGCGCTATGGGACTCTAGTGGTTAGCACTAAACCAGCGCCCTACGTATTTCACACGTGAGCGCTGTATTCCCCAGTGCTTAGAACTTTTGGGTAATTATGGAAACTCAATCTCGGCCCAAAATTGGCTAAGTTTCCGTAGGTCATACCTCTTTGTTTTTAAATCAATCAAGCCCATATGCTCTTGATTCCTAAGGTCTCAAATATGACCAAAAATTCTTAAGTCCACAAAAACCCCTTTTCCCTCAAATACGGGATTTGGTTTAAGGTTACATCTTTTCACGCCTCTGATACATGTCGTTGTAATTCCTCAACGTCTTCAGAGAGGTAGCGGGTCCCGATGACCAACAACTTCTTTCGTTGATGCACTTCCAAATTGACGTGCACGTCTCAAATCGGATCGTGCCCCAAATTGGGCACATTCCATATCAACATTGTTCACTTAGTCATGTAACAAATGCGCATGCACGCAAGATGAATGTGGGACCGAAATGTCCCTAACTGATAGTCGCCTCAAAAACGGTGATAAAGGTCTGAAATGTCCCTAAACTAACAGTCGCCTCAAAAACGGCGATAATGGATCGAAATGTCCTTAAACTAATATTCGTCCCCAAAACGGGAATGTTGGACCGAAATGTCCTTAAACTAATATCTCCCCAAACACGGCGGTAATGGACCGCGATGTCCTTAAACTAAAATAACTAAGCCCCAAATGCCCATATGTTTAAGTCGATCTGAATCTCAAACCAGATTAACGGTCCTTAAATAAATCAAACCCAAATCTAAAATATACAGATTTGGACTGATCCGCGCCATACGGACGACGACATAAACTAGTCTCCATATACAATCCACGGGCAGCCTAAACAAACAAAAACACGCACGACACGAAGTGAACTGCCGGAGCAGGAGAAAGTGGTTATCGCAATGCGGTAACGTAATTAGCTGCAGGGGCTTGCGCATGTAGAGAAGAACGTCCACACAATCAAAAAACCCTCATAAAACGAGGAGAAATCTAACGAAGTCCGCTACAACGGCCGCATCCGTCCAAACCTCCGATATATGGTACCATAAATCAACTTGGTATCTTCGGAGAGGTAGACGGATAAATCCAAATAGCATATGCCCCCAGATCCAGGCAAGATGATCCATCCCAGTTCGTCTTCGTTTCCGGTGGTAAACAGGTCCGTAATACTGACGTTACGCTTCGGGTTGCTCATCACCGACATCAAATTTCATCTCATTGATGACAAGACTTGCTATAACGCTTTGCTCGGCAGGCCCTGGTTGCATGAGTACAACGTCATCCCTTCTACACAACATCAGTGTATGAAGTATTTCAAGGATGGTTTAGAATGCACCGTCACAGGGGAGCTAAATCTGTTCTCCGTAAACGAGGTCCGGAAATATGAAGACGCAAAGTACTTCCTGCCAGACTTCGAAGACATGGAGAGGTGTCATAAGCCGGAGGATAAACAGAAGTCTGTCGCCACTATCCCGTTCTTTGGGAGCGATTCCAAGAAAGATGAAAAATAGTCTACTTAGGACAACCCCAGAAAGAAAACAACAGGCCCGGACCATCTACCCCTATTCTGGTCTTTGGTAGCGACTTTGAGGACGAGGCCAACACAGCTGTTGGAGCTAAAATTTACACTCCGGTTGACCAAGTCAAAATTTAAGTCAACCCCAAGCCAAACGGGCCCAAACCCAAGCCAAGTAGGCCCATGCCCAAGTCAAGCCCGAACATGAAGCGGCTGGCCTCCCCCATGCCAAGAAAAAAATTATATAATAAATAAGTTTGATGTAATTTTCATGCATGAATGTAAAATAAATAGGCAAAAAGCCAAATTTTTGTAAAGCCCATGGCTCATGTGCTAAAAAAATAAGCACATGAGGCATAGGATGAGCAAAATACCATTTTGTAAAGCCCAAGGGGCTATGTGTAAATTTGTAAGCCTATATAAGGCAACATGATGATGAAATGAAGATATAGAATTCAATCCCCTCAAAATCTAGGGTTCCTATGCCTCCTTCTCTTTCCTCAAGGTTCTAAACCTTCTTCACCTTTCTTGAATTAAATCAAGAGTTTAACTCTTCTTTTTCAAAAAAGAAACAGTTTTCCACCATAAAACCCTTGAAGGGGAGCTCGGATCTCCCACCAAATCCCCAAAATGGGGGATTTTTAAGTCGCACCCCTTATTTCTCCAAGATCCAGCCAACAGAGAGGAGAAAGACACATCTCCAAAAACCCCCACTTTAGGAAGATCCAAGGCTCAAGAGAAGATCTAGAGATTAAGGGAGAAGAAAGATGTCCCCTTTCATCATCTCCGAAAATCTTTTGGGAGTTTACCTCCGAACAAAAAAAGTCATTCTTTTTAGGAGTTTAACTCCAAAAGTCAATTGGGAGTATAACTCCCAGTGCAGGGGCTAAGCCCCTTTGTCCTTTTTTAGGAATTTAACTCCAAAAGTCAATTGGGAGTACAACTCCCAGTATAGGGGGCTAAGCCCCTTTTCCTGCGAGCGCTTAGCGCCCACACGCCGGGAGCGTGAGGCGCCGGCGTCTAGCGCCCATGCACCGGGAGCGTGAGGTGCCGGTGCCCAGTGCCCACACACCAAGCATATGAGGCATTGGCGCCCAGCGTCCACGTTTCGGGTGCGTGAAGCACTGGCGCCAAGCACCCACGCGCCAAGCACGTGAGGCGCTGGCGCCAAGCGCCCACGCGCCAAGCACGTGAGGCGCCGGCGCCCAGTGTCCAGTACCCGCGTGCTGGGCACATGAGGCGCCGGCGCCCACGCGTCCTTTGGACGCTATTACCTTTTATATATATACACACTCTACAACACTGTCCCCGTTAAAAAAAATTCTAACGGGGCGCTGCCCCTCATCCCTTAAGGGGGCTGCTATCCCCATTGATCCCAGCCCACTATCCGGATAGAGGGACCGACGTAAATTCTGTGAAGCCCCCGATATACCCAAGACCCCTCAAAACATAACACACACACATTACACATTGAGTTCGCATGACCAGTTTGACCCATCAATCGGAGGTTCCTTCGCTCCAAAGGTGAGGGGTAATTAACGGCAGCTTAGTCCATGGCCGCCGAAGATTTGGATCCCCACAATCAATAAACCCTAGTCTACCTTAGGCAAGGGGAATCTGTAGTACGCCTGACAAGCAATGTGTATTCTCATCTTAATGGGGTGATGAAAAACACCCTACAACGGTGTTCTCCATCCGCCCGTCAGTGCAAACCCATCGACGAAGTAGATCAGAGTCTGCAAATCACAATGGCTCCACCTCGACATTATAAGGAACTTGATGCGCTCCATACATACAGCGTATAAGAACTACAGACTTTCTACGTCCCTTCCAGGCGAAGAAGTGAAAAGGCGATCCTCTTCTACCAATCTACGGAGACCAAAGTAGAAAAAGAAGTCTGGCATGGTGCCGATTTTGCACTCGACAGGCTTCAACAAATCCGTCTGCCAAGATACTATGCGGAGGGATTGAAAAGACTGTTAAGATGCCAAGGTGTACCCCTCGAACAAACTATTTGACAAGCCCAATTCTACAAAATGATTTGGGATATTCCCGAGACTCAGCGAAAGATGCCTAGCGGGAAGATGGAGACAACCGGGCTCGGATACGTTCGGTTCAAGAAACGGGAGCAGTTCCACAGCTGCCGTATCATAAACAGCTCCAGCGAAGGGGAAAACGCTCTTCCGAATGTCCGTGATGTTGGAACAGAGCGGAATCCCGCTCTAAAAACGTTAAGTCCATCGCTCGAAGAACAAATAGATAAGCTAATGAAAGAAGCTTATCGAAAGAGCCGAGACGATCACAGCCTCGAAATGGTCATTTATGAAAAGGCCAGGACGCAGCGCCTCAATGAGCAATCCGTGAGGAAGGAAGACTATAATGTTCTTCATCCCCGGCTCGCTGTATGTCCTCGCGAAAGGGGAAAATCCCGAAATAAAAGCAAAAATAGGGCAAAGAACGCAAACAACGTTCGAAAACAATGAAGCGGATCCAAGAAGCCGTGCAATCGAGAAAAGGTCGATTAGAACCCGTCCTTTATAAAGAAGATGGGTCGGGAATACTTTTTCCCCAATACAAGACGAAGAAAATATTCAACCTTATCATGAAGCACCAAACGATGACACTTCCGGAGTCTCGACACCCCGAAAAAATAAATGAGGTCCATCATCCGGATTATTGCTCCTACCACCGAGCAATAGGTCATCCCCTCGAAGACCGATTCACCTTCAAAGACTGGGTAGAAGACCAGTATCAGTAAGGCAGGTTCGCTTTGTCCAACAGCTGGAGGGTAAACCCGCCGCAAAAGCATAAGCCAAAGAGGACCTATACCGTGAGGATAGGACCAACTCAACCACAAAAAGGGAAGCGGACTCATACCTGCCATATGATAACACTCTCAAAAGAGGGAGAGCATGAGATTATGGATGACCTCCATATGTGCTTCGCAAATGAAGACGAGGATAAGGTGATATCAGAGTTTCCACCAGCCCCAAAGGAGCTGGAAGATGGGATACAGACTACGACGGATAACCTAAGGAAAATTGACTTAGGGTCGGAAAAAGATCCGAGGCCAACGTTCGTCAGTGAGCTACTATCTGAAAAAAAGGTAGCCATGTTGAAGGATGTGCACATGCAATATAAAGACTGCTTCGCATGGAACTATTCCGAGATGCCAGGCCCAGATCCAAAGGTGGCAGTATATAAATTGTTCATATCGCCGGGCATAAAGCCAGTCAAACAAGTGCCAAGAAGAATTCGGCTCAAACTTGAGATGAGTATCAATGCTGAAGTCAAATCGACTTCGGCTTCATCCAAGAAGTTCAATACCCCAACTGGATCCCTAACATCGTTCCAGTGATGATGAAGAATGGGACGGTGCGTATCTGCATGGACTTTCGGGTCATCAACAAAGCTTGCCCGAAGGATGACTTCCCAGTACCTGTTACCGAGCTGCTGATCGATAACATGTCTACCCAAAAGGACTTATCCTTCATGGATGGATCTTCAGGATACAATCAAATAAAAATGCATCCTGAAGATCAAAAGCATACCGCCTTCCGGATCCCGCTGGGCATATTTTGCTATAAGGTGATGTCCTTCAGTTTAAAGAACGCTGGCGCTACCTACCAAAGGGCCATGACGAAGATTTTCGATGACCTCATACACGAGATCGTCGAATGATACATTGACGACCTAATGATAAAGAGCAAATCTCATGAGGAGCATTGGGAACACCATAAAATAGTATTCCGACGTATTCAGAAGTATAATCTGAAGATGAATCCTCTAAAATGCGTGTTTGGAGTCTCCTCGGGCAAATTCCTCAGATTCATCATACGGCACTGAGGTATCAAACTCAACCCTTCGAAGATCAAGGCGATTATAGAAATGCCCACGCCGAGAACCTCAAACAACTGCGGTCTCTTCAAGAAAAGCTCGCTTATATCCGGCGGTTCATATCCAACCTCTCCGGAAAATACCGTCCCTACAGTCATCTGATGAAGAATAGGACCCCGTTCGTCTGGGATCGAAAGTGCCAAAATGCACTAGACGAAATCAATCAATACCTGCAAAATCCACCGGTATTGGCCGCTCTGGTTAAGGAAAACCCCCATATCCTATATACCACGGCCCTTGAGGGTTCTCTAGGTGCGCTATGGGCACAAGATAACGATCAAGGAAAAGAGTGAGCTCTATACTATTTAAGTTGAGTTCTCCTGGGGGCAGAAAACAACTACTCCCCCATTGAAAAGCATTGTCTAGCACTGATATTCGTAATAACGAAGCTCAGACATTACGCCTTGGCACATGAGGTCTATCTCATATCAAAGGTGGATCCTCTCAAATATCTGATGTCAAAGGCCATATTAACAGGAAGGCTTACCAAATGGGCTCTCCTGCTGATGGAATTCTAGATAACGTATCGGCCCCTCAAAGCAATGAAAGGCCAGACCATTGCTGACTTTCTCGCGGAGCATCCGATACCAGCCGACTCCCCCTTAAATTGTGAGTTGCCGGATGAACATGTTGTAGGGTGTTTTTCGTCACCCCATTGAGATAGGAATACGCGTGCGCTTGTCAGGCGCATTACAGATTCCTCCTGCCTAGGGTAGGCTAGGGTTTATTGATTGTGGGGATCCGAATCTCCGGCAGCCACAGACTAAGCTGTCGTTAATTACCCTCACCTTTGGAGCGAGAGAACCTCCAATTGATGGGTCAAACAGGTCATGCAAACTCAATATGCAATGTTGTGTTTTGAAGGGTTTTGGATATATCGGAGGCCCCGTAGAGTTTTTACGGGGGTCCCGCTACTCGGATAGTGGGCTGGGGGTCAAGGGGGCTAGCAGCCCCCTTGCGGGATGCAGAGCAGCGCCCTGTTAGAAATTTTTTCTAACGGGAGAGGTATTTTTAGTGTGGAGTGCATGTAAAATGAGGGGAAAATGGCGTCCAAAAGACACGTGAGCGCCAGCGCCTCATGTACCTAGCACGCTGGCGCTGGGCGCTGGCGCTAGCACTTGGACGCTTGGGTTAGCGCTAGGCGCTTGGGCGCTGGCGCTTCACGTGCCCGGCACGTGGGCGCTCGGGCGCTAGCGCTTTGGGCGCTCGAGCACTAGCTCCTCACGTGCCCGACATGTGGGCGCTCGGGCGCTAGCACTTTGGGCGCTAGCTCCTCACGTGCCCGGCACGTGGGCGCTCGGGCACTAGCGCTTTGGGCGCTCGGGCGCTAGCGCCTCATGTGCTCGGCATGTGGGCTCTCGGATGCTAGCGCTTTGGGCGCTCGAGCGCTGGCGCTTTGGGCGCGAGCGCCTCACGTGCCCGGCACGTGGGCGCTCGGGCGCTAGCGTAATGAAGGGGTTTTTACCCCCAGAAATAGGTGTTAAACTCCAAAAAGCAGATTTTGAGTGGAGTTAAACTCCTAAAGGTCTGGATTAGGAGTTAAACTCCATTGAGGATTTGGGTCTTGGAGTTGAACTCCTTAAAAATCTTCAGAGGTTCTTCTCTCTTAAGCCTGAAATCTTCTCTTGAGCCTTGGATCTTTTTCAAAGTAGGATTTTCGGAGATAGGTCTCCTTCTTCCTCCTCTTTATTAGCCGGATCTTGAAGAACAAGAGGGGTGAGATTTTAAAAATCTCCCCTTTTAAGATCTAATGGAAGATCTGAGCTCCCCTTTGTGGGTTTTGTGGTGAAAAACTATTTAGTTTTAGAAAAGGAAGAGTAAAACTCTTGATTTAATTCAAAAGAAAGAAGAAGGTTTAGAACCTTGAGGAAGGAGAAAGAGGCACAGACCTTGATTTTTTTTAGAGAGAAAAAAAGATCCTTTAATATTTTCATCATCTTTGCCTTTATAGGCTATACACTTTACATATAGCACCTTGGGCTTTACAAAATAGCATTTTACCCATCCCATGCCTCATGTGCTATTTTTTTTTTTGCACATAAACCATGGGCTTTAGAAAAATTTAGTTTTATGCCCATTTTCTTACATTTATTCATAATATAAAATAAAAGAAATACACCAAAATTATTTATTACAAAATTTTTATTTTGGCATGAGGGGAGGCCGACCACTTCATGTTCGGGGTCGACCCGGGCATTAGCCCACTTGAACTGGGCTTGGGCCCATTTGGCTTAGGGTTGACTTTGATTTTGACTTGGTCAACCAGGTTGTAAATTTTGACCCCAACAAATTGCCTCCCATCAATAAGTGCACACCACATATGTGGGTTGTGTGCACGAAATTGATGGATCTTCTTTCACGTGGAGGTCGACTTGATCTGGTTCCCGTTTAACGACATGGAGGTCGATGTAGCCATTTTTGGGACGTGGACGGTCGGTGCTGCCCTTTTTGCGACTTGGACGGTCGATGCTGCCCTTTTTGCGACTTGGACGGTCGGTGCTTCCCTTTTAGCGACGTGGACGGTCGGTGCTGCCCTTTTAGCGACTTGGACGGTCGGTTTTGCCATTTTTTGCGACGTGGACGGTCGGTGCTACCCTTTTAGCGACTTGGAAGATCGGTTCTGCCCTTTTAGCGACTTGGAAGGTCGGTTCTGCCCTTTTAGCGACTTGGACGGTCGGTGCTGCCATTTTTTGCGACTTGAACAGTCGGTGCTGCCCTTTTTACGACTTGGACGGTCGGTGCTGCCCTTTTTGCGACTTGGACGGTCGGTGCTTCCCTTTTAGCGACGTGGACGGTCGGTGCTACCCTTTTAACGACTTGGACGGTCGGTTCTGCCCTTTTAGCGACTTGGACGGTCGGTTCTGCCATTTTTTGCGACATGGACAGTCGGTGCTGCCCTTTTAGCGACTTGGACGGTCGGTTCAGCCCTTTTTGCGACTTGGACGGTCGGTTCTGCCCTTTTTGCGACTTGGACGGTCGGTGCTGCCATTTTTTGCGACTTGGACGGTCGGTGCTGCCATTTTTGCCACTTGGACGGTCGATGCTGCCCTTTTAGCGACTTGGACGGTCGGTGCATGATTTGATTTGCTCCGACCAAGTGACTGTAGGAGAACCCCATCGCCAAAAGCATCCGTTCGGGTGCTCACGGCTGCGGTGTTCCGCCTTAGTGCACTTCGTCGACGGCATCGGGGGTGAGACCGTCTACTAAAGTTTCCGACGAGCATTCGATCAAGTTATCGAGAATCTTGTTGAATTACCCGACAGGTTATTGGAAAGTGTTTTCAATATCGAGACTAAAATGCGGGGTTTATAGTTGTTAGGCATGTGATGTCTAAGGAATTCATTTGGTTAGGAATGAAATCCAAAGTATGTGATACATTGGGTTTATGATGTCTAAGGTGGTTGCGGATTCCAATTGTTGTAGTTTTTCACTTTCTTTTCTGCGACCGTACATGTAATATGTGGTGTACGCCGGTTTCGTTGCTATATGTCAACGACAATTGGGATACGCATATTTACTTACGTTGATGACATGTGATGTTATGTGTTGCTGTGATATGTTATATTGGATCGTCGTGTTTTGAATAGCCGGGGGATTTTTATGTGAGATGAGAGTTTTTCATTTTCATTCATGTAAAAGATTGTATGTAATATTCTTTTATTGGGGCACTTCCAGGTTGAGGATGATGTCACCATTGATGTATATTATTTACTTTTCCGCATTAGGATAGACCCAAGGAGGAGAGCACAAGTAACCGGGTTCTAAGGTCCAGTGGGAGACCATCTCGAGGAGTCGAGATCGGGTCTCCTAACTCTAGAATTGGTAGGGTTGCTTGCCGCTCTCGTAGGGGTCTAGGGATGTGGGTTTGGCTATTCATCGTGACCGTGGAATCCATGTTTTATACTTGCTTAATTTAAAACACGGAATTCCTAGCATATCCAATATTTCATATATGTTCTTCTGTTGCTGATATTATGTGAAGTGGTCACTTGATATGTTCTGAGACGAATGCTTATATTATATATATATATATATATATGATAAATATAGATACTTTCGTTTCTTCTGTGATGCTTAGGAAGCATAATTGATGGGAATTCATTAATGAGATTAATGGAATAAAAGAAATCTAAAGATATTGTAGAAACTTGTTTTAAAAACTGGTAGCTCTAGTTCTTGCTTTGCATAGCGGTGTTCCTTGTAGAATATCCAGTACCTTATTCGATAAGGAAAGAGCCGAGATCCCTTTACTGGGAGTGGCCTCTTTAGCAAAACTAGCAGATGCTACTACCCACTTGGTTTGTCTTTTGATTGCTTCTATAGTTTTTGCTTTGCATAGTGGTATTTATGAAATATCCTGCACCTTATTCGATAAGGAAAGAGCCGAGATCCCTTCACCGGAAGTGATATCTTTAGCAAAACTAGTAAAAGCCTAAAAAACACTCCTTTTTTAAAATCACTCGATTCTACAACGATATCAAGTTCATTACGTAAAATGTTTTCTTAAAAAACTGCCGTAGCCCTTCGTCATTTCAGATAAGTACTATTTAGTATTCGTGCTACATTTGTTGGCCTGCGTCAAGGCGTAGTGTGTGGTAGCTAACTAGTACTTATCTGCTGCATACGATGCGATTGGATTAGGATAGTCGTGCGACTTTGTTGTCCTACGTCAAGGGTCGTGCGGGTGGGTTTAATTCATTCATGAAATGTACGGGCTGAACTTGACTAGCGGAATATGGTTTGTTGGCCTGCGTCAAGGTCATAGGACGCTAGGGGAAGAATATTATCGGGAATTTCAAGTGTTGAAATTTGCAATGAGATTTCTTATCTTCTATGAGATAGTTGGATCCCGATACCCACTGCAGTAAGAGTTACTCCTGGGAGAGTTTTAAACATTACAATTAGCCGATCAAGTAGGTGTCTAGAAAGGTGTTAACAGGGTTACGTGTTAGTTTTGTATATGCCCTAGAGGCCATTGTTGTACATATGATGTATATTATAATGGATGCTTGGATATATATAGAGAGGACTTTCTTGCTCGACATGATAGTATGCTATTTGGTTTCACTTTGTCTTAACCTGTTGACTTGTATTAGTTTACTGTCTTGCTCTCACATGTTGATAAAGCTCTTAGGATCTGTACTCGACTACTAGGACTATGATGAGATCATACTAGTGGGGTCAGGGTAGTCCACGAGTACATCCTATAATTGTTCCTAGTCAAGGGTGTATCGAGACAGTGCATCGATACTCCAAAGTAGACTAGCGTACACGCATCTTGACCCATATGATGGGCGATGGATGATCCCATATCCATTGGTGTTGGACATCAAAGATTGTGTACGGGTGCTCAGTGGAGACTAGGTACACTGAACGGACTAGCCGAGAACTCCTAGATGGTATTATACCTATCGTCAGATAGCAGTTCTCCGGTGACACTGATACAGGTTAGTCTGTAGACCCGAGATCGTCATAGAGTCTTGTGTGATTCCCACTGTGCTTTGACTTCCACCTTACCATGTCCAAGAGGGCGTGCAAAATGGTGGCTTTTGGGTACAGTCCTGAATCACATGGAGGCAATAAGCGATAAGAGGGGTTTCGTCTCTCCCGGTATTGGGAGTTGATATTGCGCTGTGTTCGATTGGCTATAACTGTAAGTACCTGGCCAGGGCTGATATGGAGATTTACTGGTAAAAGTTATCAGTAGTTTCTTGACCCGTTATGGGCCTCACATTGACACGACATATCGGTTGCTAGGGTCTGACGTTTACCACCCTTAGACTGGATATGCGACATATTAGACGAAGAGACCGGACTGTACGGTAGTATTACCGACTGGATTCGCAGGAGTATGTACAGGCTTGCTTGTTGATCTTCTGGTCGCTCAATACCCGGACGGCTGTTACGCTTAGCTGACCGCTTGCAGCTTGTAGGTGTTTGATATGATCATCACCTACTGCCGGCGTATTGACGAGTCTTTAGAGTCCTACACAGAGGTTTCCTGGCTGAGGCGAAATGGAGTAGGAGCACATATGTGATATGTGCGGGGACCGAGATTAATACGATATGTGATACCGTATTCTATTCTCGCGATATATGATATCGGCCGGTTATATGTGATATAGCCGAGTTATTGGATCAAGTGTTGATTCGATAAAATGATATATATATATATATTATGCTCACTTAAGTATTTATTATTCTCACTTATGATACATTTAACATATATGTGATATATGTTTATTGTATTGTTTTCTTTTGTTACATAAATATTATATATGTGATATATAATATTGTAGTATGCTAGGTTATACATGCAACATGTATGTATGAGAATTATACCATGCTATATGTAATATTTGGGTTTAAATATTTAAGTAATTCAAATTATGGAAATGAGTCATGGCTGAAGCTTCATGAAGCTTGTAGATTACCATTGACCAAGTCCGCCCTTTTTGTTTTGCCCTAGATATTTCTAACCCAATCATGACACATAGCCATGGTTAACTCTCTATAATGGTTAAGGATGATATACTTGACCCATGGTTGCATTTCTAACCTCACTCTCACTCATTCTTCTTCTTCTTCCTCATTCTCGTTTTGCTTTCTAGCTTTTGAGATCAAGAAGAAAATAGTGAGAAATTAAATAATAAAGTGAGAAAAATTCCTATTTCATCATCCTCTTCTATACTAGCCATATAGATTAGTGTGTTAGCTTCACTAATTTATAATTAGTGAAATCATAGCTTGAGTTCGTGTTTCCTCGAAGTTGATCATCTTGGATTTCGAAGTCTTCAAGCAAGTATGGATCATTCGACTTGTGGAGCCTCTCTAGAGTCCGGGAGTTCATGGATCGCGGCGAAGGGACTACTACTCGGAGCTTATGAAGTGAAGGAACGGACTACAAAGGTTGTAATCTCTCTCTCTTAGATGTAAAGTTGTTTACACGCAAAGTTAACCCTAATTCTCTAGTTCGATTACTTGGTTGGCTTGTTTAGCACCCCAAAAATTTTAATATAGCATGTTTGATGCTTGCCAAAACCTTGCTAAGGTGCTAAGCTAACCCTTCAGTGGTATCAGAGCCAAGCTAGAGCATTAGGAGTTGTCTAGACGAAGTTAGAAGTCCGATCGAACCCGAAACCCCGAAACGACCCCTTTTCCGGAAATTTTTCAAAAAGTTGAAATTTTTCATATTAAAAATACTCAGAAAATTATGCAGGGAATTTTATGGACCCACCTGAAGAACGAGTCCCTAACTCGCTACAGTGACCGCGCAACCGCGGCCAAAACCTGGTTTTGGCGGCGGTTCCGCGGCGCCACTGTGGAGGCTTGGGACGGGCCCTTCAGCGACGGTCCGTAGGTGATAGGACATGCTTCTGGGAATTTTTATTTTCTGCTCAAGTGTTGAGCTCACTGGGGTATTTTGGGAATTCGTTGAATCGATCGAATTGTGTAACTTCGCCTAGATATCTGTGTTGTGATACAATATGTGGAATTCATTTAGTTAGGCATGAAATCCGTAATATGTGATATTTCGGGTTTACGATATCTAAAGAGATTGTGGATTCCAAATATTGTAGTTTTACATTTTCTTTTCTGTGACCGTAAGTGTAATATGTGGTATATCGCCGTTTTCGTCGCTATGGATCGACGACAATTGTGATAGGCATATTTACTTACGTTGATGACATGTGTTGTTATGTGTTGCCGTGATATATTATATTGGATCGTCGTGTTTTGAATAGCCGGGGGTTTTATGTGAGATGAGAGTTTTCTTTTTCATTCATGTAAAATTCATTTGTATGTAATATTCTTTTATTGGGGCACTTCCGGGTTGAGGTTGATGTCACCATTGTATATTATTTACTTTTCCGCATTAGGATAGACCCAAGGTGGAGAGCACAAGTAACGGGTTTTAGGGTCCAGTGGGAGGCCATCTCGAGGAGTCGAGACCGGGTCTCCTAACCCTAGAATTGGCAGGGTTACTTGCCGCTCTCGTAGGGGTCTAGGGATGTAGGTTTGGCTATTCATCGCGACTGTGGAATCTGTGTTCTTACAGGCTCAAAATAAAACACGGACGTTCTAGTATATCCAATATTTCATATGTTGACTTCTGCTGCAATGTTCTGTGATGAGATCATATTACTGCCTGAGACGAATGCTTATACTATATATATGATATATAAATATTACAGTTTTCGTTTCTTCTGTGATACTTAGGAAGCATAAATGATGGGATTTATTAATGAGATTAATAAAAGAAAAGAAACCTAAAAGATGTTGTAGGATCAAATTTTCAAAAAGGGTAGCTACAGTTTTTGCTTTGCATAGGGGTATATGTGATATACCCTGCACCTTATTCGATGAGGAAAGAGCCGAGATCCCTTCACCAGGAGTGACCTTTTTAGCAAAACTGGCAGATACTACAAACTCACAGTTTGGTTTTTGATTGTTTCTATAGTTCTTGCTTTGCACCGCGGTATTTGTGAAATATTCTGCACCTTATTCGAAAAGGAAAGAGCCGAGATCTCTTCACCGGGAGTGACCTCTTTAGCGAAACTAGAAAAGCCTCAAAAACACTCATTTTCAAAATTACTTGTTTCTACAACGATATCAAGTTCATTACGCTTATGGTTTTCTGAAAAACCTGCGTAGCCCTCCGTCATTTTAGATAAGTACTACTTAGTATTCGTGCTACGTTTGTTGACTATATTAAGGCATAGTGTATGGTAGCTAATTAATGATTATCTGCTAAAACATGAGATGTGATTGGATTAGGGTAGTTGTACGACTTTGTTGACTATGTTAAGGGTCGTGCAGGTGGGTTTAATTCAATCGGGAAACGACGGGTTGAACTTGGCTAGCAATTATGATTTGTTGACTATATTAAGGTCATAAGTTGCTAGGGGCAAAAGCATTATCGGGAATTTCAAGTGTTGAAATTTGCAATGAGATTGCATACCTTCTATGAGATAGATGGATCCCGATACCCACTGCGAGTAAGAGTTACTCCTGGAAGAATTTTACACAGGACAATTAGCCGATCAAGTAGGTGTCTAGAAAGGTGTTAACGGGGTTATGCCTCTGGGAAAACGAGGTTTATTCTAATTAGGTCCGTGCGAAAGCACGGGGAACCTCCCTCAAAATACCAACACTGATCTGGCTGAAAGATTGACGAACTTGTAAGGTGTAATTAATCCCGGCTAATCTTACCTTTTAGGATTTGAAGGAAGATTTGATTAAAATAGTGGGAGCCATCCTGATTAGATAAGATAATAACCAATCTAATCTTGTAAGAGCGCACGCTAAAGTGTTTTCTTCTCTCTCTCCAGGTAGCGACCATGTCAGGCCTTAATCAAGATAATAATATAGATGTATTGACTAAACCCGCTTGTTATACTGAGCAGGGGAACGTTGGTCCTGCTCCCACTTATAATTGTTATAAGTCCGAGCAGGGAATATGAGAATATCTGGATTCTCACGCCACCCAAACGAAGAATAAGCATGTTGATGCATCTTCTTCTGGTGTGTTAGTTACCAAGAACTATTTCTCAGTTCACTCTACGTCCTAGGCATTAGATACCGGATCAGGATCCCACATATGCAATATATTGCATGGGCTAAAGAGAGGTAGAGAACTGGGAATGGGTGATCATTCCGTAAGAGTAGGGAATGGTGTAAATGTTGCAGCCAAAGCAGTTGGCGAATATCACCTTGTATTACCAAGTGGTAATACATTGATTCTGAACGAATGCTATTATATACCGAACATGATATGCAACATTATATCAGTTTCTTTATTAAGTAAAGAAGGATATAATTTTGTAATACAGGATAATGTTATGAACATCTTCCTAAATCAAAAGTTGATTGGATCAGGCTCGTTACATAATGGCATATACGTTCTAAATCAAAACACAGTTCTTAATATACAGAACACACACAAGAGGAAGAATTCAGAAATGAACAAATTCTTCTTGTGGCATTGTAGACTAGGTCATATCAATGCGACACGACTAGCTAAGTTACATAAAGATGGATATTTGAATCCGTTCGAATTTTCATCTTATGACACTTGCCAGTCATGTCTCAAAAGCAAAATGACCAAAACTCCGTTTAGTGGACACGAAGAAAGAGTTACGGAACTCTTGGGACTGATACATAGTGATGTATGCGGTCCCATGTCTACACATGCCAGGAATGGTTCTTCGTACTTCATTACATTCACTGACGATCTCTCAAGATACGGACATGTGTTCCTGTTCAAACACAAGTCTGAAACTTTTGAGAAATTCAGGGAATATAAACACGAAGTCGAGAACCAAACGGGTAAAAGTATTAAAATCCTTCGATCTGATCGAGGAGGAGAATACTTGAGCAATCAGTTTCTGGACTATTTAAAAGAGAATGGGATTCTCTCTCATCTTACTCCTCCTTATACACCACAGCACAACGTTGTATCGAAGCGGAGGAATCGCACCCTATTAGATATAGTGCGCTCTATGATGAGCTCCGCTGAGTTGTCTATTTCCTTTTGGGGTTATGCGCTGGAGACAGCAGCATACCTATTGAATCAAGTTCCATCTAAATCTGTACCTACCACACCACATGAGATATGGAGTGGGAAGAGACTATATTTTAAACAAATTAAGATATGGGGTTGTCCGGCCTATGTCAAAAGGCAAAATCCGGAAAAACTCAAGACACGATCAGTTCTTTGCAAGTTTGTGGGATATCCTAAGAATTCACAAGGATATATTTTCTACAACACTGAGAAACAAAAAGTGTTTGTTTCTCAATATGCCACCTTTTTGGAAAAGGAATTTCTTGCAAAAGAAATTAGTGGCGAAGAGGTAGAGCTGGAAGAAATTCCAGTAGCACAAACTGCAACTGAAGATTTAATGGAACCAGAGGATTCAGTAGTTCCCGACGAACCCCCGTCTCTCCGCCGATCTAGTAGGGTTCCTCATCCACCTGAGAGATACTATGGTTTTCTCGTCGATGGTGGGAGCGAGGATTGCATCATGAAAGATGATGACCCAACTAGCTTCGAGCAGGCCATTACGAGTGGTGACTCTGTGAAGTGGCTGGATGCAATGCGATCTGAGATGGAATCCATGTACACCAACAAAGTATGGACTTTGGAAGTTGCTCCTGAAGGGGTAAAACCCATTGGGAGCAAATGGATCTTTAAAAAGAAACTTGGTGTAGATGGAAAAGTTGAGACTTTCAAAGCTAGACTTGTTGCAAAGGGTTTTCGTCAACGACCAGGTGTAGATTATGACGAAACCTTTTCTCCAGTGGCTATGCTTAAGTCCATCCGGATCCTACTTGCCATTGCTGCATACCATGACTACGAAATCTGGCAAATGGATGTTAAGACCGCCTTTCTAAATGGTGATTTAGAAGAGTGCGTATACATGACTCAGCCAGAGAGCTTCGTAAACAGTGGGAGCAGCGGAAAGGTGTGCAAGCTGCTTAAATTCATCTATGGTTTGAAACAGGCATCGCGGAGTTGGAACATATATTTTGATGTGGTAGTCAAAGAGTTTGAATTCATCAAAAACATATATGAACCTTGTATATACAAGAAGGTGGAAAAGAGTAAGGTTGTCTTCCTCGTATTGTACGTGGATGACATACTCTTGATAGGAAATGATGTTCATATGCTGCACTCGGTCAAGCTCTTCTTATCACATAGATTCTCAATGAAAGATCTAGGTGATGCCTCCTGCATTTTGGGGATTAAGATCTATAGAGATAGATCTAGACGGATACTGAGATTGTCCCAATCTAGGTACATTGACACCATACTAAAGAGGTTTAGTATGGAAGAATCCAAGCGTGGGAACTTACCCACGATCTCTGGACTCACTCTCTCCAAAGAGATGTCTCCTAAGACTGATTTGGAAAGAGCTCGCATGCAAGGGATACCCTATGCTTCGGCAGTAGGCTCTATCATGTACGCGATGCTATGTACCAGACCCGATGTAGCATACTCACTAAGTGTAGTGAGTAGATATCAAGCAGATCCTGGAGAGAATCACTGGACAGCTATGAAGAACATTCTCAAGTACTTGAGAAGGACTAAAGAGATGTTCTTGGTGTATGGTAACGGAGAACTCCAGGTGGAGTCCTTTACCGATTCGAGCTTCCAAAGTGATAAGGACGACTCTAAGTCGCACTCGGGATTTGTCTTTACCCTAAATGGAGGGGCGGTTTGTTGGAAGAGTTCCAAACAGAAAACCGTGGCAGACTCAACGATGGAGGCTGAATATATCGCTGCCAATGATGCTGCCAAAGAGGCTATCTGGATAAAGAAGTTCATCACTGAACTTGGTGTGGTTCCGTCCATTGAGCATCCAATATATCTGTATTGTGATAACAATGGAGCTGTGGCTTTGGCCAAGAAACCCAGGTCCCCTCAGCGATCCAGGCATATTCTGAGGCGGTATCACCTGATCCGGGAGATAGTTGATCGCCGGGAGATCAAGGTCAGGAGAGTTGATACGAAGGAAAACACTGCGGATCCACTCATGAAGGCCATACCCCATATACATTTTGAGAGACTCTTCGGATTGTTGGGTATGAGATACTACAACAGATGGCCTTAGTACAATTGGGAGATTGTTAGTTATGTATATGCCATAAAGGCCATTGTTGTACATATGATGTATATTATAATGGATGCTTGGATAAATATAGAAAGGACTTTCTTGCTCGACATGATAGTATGCTATTTGGTTTCACTTTGTCTTAACATGTTGACTTGTATTAGTTTACTGTCTTGCTCTCACATATTGATAAAGCCCTTAGGATCTGTACTCGACTACTAGGACTATGATGAGATCATACTAGTGGGGCCAGGGTAGTCCACGAGTATATCTTATAACTGTTCCTAGTCGAGGGTGTATCGAGACAGGGTATCGATACTCCAGAGTAGACTAGCGTACAAGCATCTTGACCCATATGATGGGCGATGGATGATCCCATATCCATTGGTGTTGGACATCAAAGATGGTGTACGGGTGCTCAGTGGAGACTGGGTACACTGAACGGACTCGCCGAGAACTCCTAGATAATATTATACCTATCATCAGACAGCAATTCTCCGGTGACACTAGTACAGGTTAGTCAATAGACCCGAGATCATCATAGAGTCTTGTGTGATTCCCACTGTGCTTTGACTTCCACCTTACCACGTCCAAGAGGGCGTGCAAAACGATGGCTTTTAGGTACAGTCCCGAATCACATGGAGGCAATGAGCGATAGGAGGGGTTTCGTCTCTCCCGGTATTGGGAGTTGATATTGCGCTGTGTTCGATTGGCTATAACTGGAAGTCCCTGGCCAGGGCTGATATAGAGATTTACTGGTAAGAGTTATCAGTAGTTTCTCGACCCGTTATGAGCCTCACATCGACACGACATATCGGTTACTGGGGTCTGACGTTTACCACCTCTAGACTGGATATGCGATATATTAGACGAAGAGACCGGACTGTACGGTAGTGTTACTGACTAGATTCGCAGGAGTATGTACAGGCTTGCTTGTTGATCTTCTGGTCGCTCAATACCCGGGTGGCTGTTACGTTTAGCTGACCGCTTGCAGCTTGTAGGTGTTTGATATGATCATCACCTATTGCCGGCGTATCGACGAGTCTTTAGAGTCCTACACAGAGGTTTCCTGGCTCATGCGAAACGGAGTAGGAGCATTTATGTGATATGTGCGGGGACCGAGATTAATACGATATGTGATACCGTATTCTATTCTCGCGATATATGATATCGGGCGGTTATATGTGATATAGCCGGGTTATTGGATCAAGTGTTGATTCGATAAAATGATATATATATATATATTTATATATATTATATGCTCACTTAAGTATTTATTATTCTCACTTATGATTCATTTAACATATATGTGATATATGTTTATTGTATTGTTTTCTTTTGTTACATAAATATTATATATGTGATATATAATATTGTAGCATACTAGGTTATACATGCAACATGTATGTATGAGAATTATACCATGCTATATGTAATTTTTGGGTTTAAATATTTAAGTAATTCAAATTGTGGAAATGAGTCATGGATGAAGCTTCATGAAGCTTGTATATTACCATTGACCAAGTCCGCCCTTTTTGTTTTTTCCTAGATATTTCTAACCCAACCATGACACATAGCCATGGTTAAATCTCTACAATGGTTGAGGATGATATACTTGACCCATGGTTGCATTTCTAACCTCACTCTCACTCATTCTTCTTCTTCTTCCTCATTCTCATTTTGCTTTCTAGCTTTTGAGATTAAGAAGAAAATAGTGAGAAATTAAATAATAAAGTGACCAAAATTCCTATTTCATCATCCTCTTCTATATTAGCCATATAGATTAGTGTGTTAGCTTCACTAATTCATAATTAATGAAATCAAAGCTTGAGTTCGTGTTTCCTCGAAGTAGATCATCTTGGATTTCGAAGCCTTCAAGCAAGCATGGATCATTCGACTTGTGGAGCCTCTCTAGAGTCCGGGAGTTCATGGATCACGGCGAAGGGACTACTACTCGGAGCTTATGAAGCGAAGGAACGGACTACAAAGGTTGTAATCTCTCTCTCTTAGATATAAAGTTGTTTACATGCAAAGTTAACCCTAATTCTCTAGTTCGATTACTTGGTTGGTTTGTTTAGCACCCCAAAAATTTTAATATAGCATGTTTGATGCTTGCCAAAACCTTTCTAAGGTGCTAAGCTAACCCTTCATTACGCCCCTCGGAAAATGAGGTTTATTTTAATTAGGTCCGTGCGAAAGCACGGGGAATCTCCCTCAAAGTACCGACACTGGCCTGGCCGAAAGATTGGCGAACTTGTAGGGTGTAATTAATCCCGGCTAGTCTTACCTTTTAGGGTTTGAAAGAAGATTTGATAAAAATAGTGGGAGCCATCCTGATTAGATAAAATAACAACCAATCTGATCTTGCAAGAACGCTCACAGAGTGTTTTCTTCTCTCTCTCTTTCTCTCTCTCTCCTGGTAGCGACCATGTCACGCCTTAATCAAGATAATAAAATGGATGTATTGACCAAACCTGCTTATTATACTGAGCTAGGGAACATTGGTTCCGCTCTATCTTATAATTTTTATAAGTCCGAGAAGGAAATACGGGAACATCCGAATTCCCATGCCACCCAATCGAAGAAAGTGCATGTTGATGCATCTTCTTCAGCTGTATTCATTACCGAAAACTATTTTTCAGTATTCTCTACGTCCTGGGTATGTGATACCGGATCAGGATCCCACATATGTAATATGTTACATGGGCTACAGATAGGTAGAGAACTGGGAATGGGTGATAAGTCTCTAAGTGTAGAAAATGGTGCAAGTGTTGCAGCCAAATCAGTTGGCAAATATCACCTTGTATTAATACATTGATTCTGAACGAATGTTATTACATACCGAACCTGATATACAACATTACATCGGTTTCTTTAATAAGTTAAAGAAGGATATAATTCTGTATTGGAGGATAATGTTGTGAACATTTTCCTGAATCAAGAGTTGATTGGATCAGGCACGTTATATAATAGCCTATACGTTCTAAATCAAACCACGGTTCAAAGTATATAGAACACACACAAGAGGAGTAGTTCAGAAATGAACGAATCCTTCTTGTGGCATTGTAGACTAGGTCATATCAATGTGACACGACCAGCTAAGTTACAAAAGATGAATATAAGAATCTATTCAAATTTTCATCTTATGATACTTTCCAGTCTTGTCACAAAGGTAAAATGATCAATACTCCGTTTACTAGAAACAGAGAAAGAGTTACTGAACTATTGGGATGGATACATGATGATGTATACAGTCCTATGTCTACTAATGCCAGAGTTGGTTCTTTGTACTTCATTACATTCATCGACGATCTCTCAAGATTCGGACATGTGTTCCTGTTGAAACACAAGTCTGAAACTTTTGAGAAATTCAAGGAATATAAGCTTGAAGTTAAAGAACCGGACGGGTAGAAGCATTAAAGTCCTACGATGTGATCGAGGAGGAGAATACTTAGGTATGGAGTTCCTGGATTTTCTAAACGAAGAATGTCATTTTCTCTCAGCTTACTCCTTCGTATACACCACAACACAACGGTATATCGGAACGGAGGTATCGCACCCTATAAGATATGGTACGCTCTATGATGAGTACTGCTGAGTTACCTGTTTCCTTTTAGTGTTATGAACTTGAGAAGCTGCATACCTATTGAATGGGGTTCCAACCAAATCACTGCCTACCACTACACATGAGATATGGAATGGGAAGATACCATGTCTTAAACGAGTTAAGATATGGGGTTGTCCGGCCTATATTGAAAGGCAGAACCCGGACAAGCTCGAGGCAAGGTCAGTTTTGTAAGTTTGTTAGGATATCCCAAATATTTGTGAGGGAATATGTTCTACCATTCTGAGGAGCAAAACATGTTTTGTTTCTCAGCAGGCCACCTTTTTAGAAAAGGAATTTCTTGTGAAGAAATTTATGGTCATGAGGTAGAACTGGAAGGAGTTCCAGCTAGACAAACTAACGGCTGATGATTTAGTGAAATCAAAGGATTCAATAGTCTCTAACGAACCTGAGCCTCTCCGGGAATCTGGTAGGGTTCCTAATCCACTTAAGAGATACTCCGGTATTCTCGGTGACAGTGGAAGTGAGAACTGCATCATGGTAGATGATGGCCCAACCAAGTTCACACAGGCCATCACGAGTGGCGACTCTGTGAAATGGTTGGATGCTATACAATCAAAGATGGAATCCATGTACACCAACAAAATATGACTTTTAATGTAGCACCTGAAGGGGTAAAACCCATTGGGAGAAAATGGATCTTCAGAAGATTATTGGTGTAAATGGAAATGTTGAGACTTTCAAAGTTATGCTTAAGTCCATCAGGATTAAAGCAGGCATCGCGGAGTTGGAACATGTGTTTTAATGTGGCAGTCAAAGAGTTTGACTTCATCAAATGGTAGATGAACCTTGTATATACAAGAGGGTTGTAGAGAGTAAGGTTGTCTTCCACGTATTGTATGTAGATCACATACTCTTGATAGGAAATAGTTTCCTATGCTACACTCGGTCAGGCTCCTCTTATCACGAGGATTTTCCATGGAAGATCTAAATGATACCTACTATATCTTGTAGATTATGATCTATGAGATAGATCTAAGTGGATGTTGGGAGTGTCCCAAAATCCAGGTACATTAACACCATACTAAAGGGTTTTAGTATGGAAGATTCTGAGCGTGGTGGTTCGCCCACTTACTCATGAATCACTCTCTCTAAAAAGATGTCTTTTAAGACTGATTTGGAGAGAACTCACGTGCAAAGGATACCCTATGCTTCGGCAGTAGGCTCTATAATGTGTGTGATGTTATGTACCGGACCAGATGTAGATGACTCACTAGGTGTAGTGATCAGGAATCAATCAGATCTTGGGAGAATCACTGGAGAGCTGTGGAGGACATTCTTAAGTATTTGAGAAGCACTAAAAGAAAGTTCTTGGTTCCAGCTTTCAGAGTGATAAGTTCGACTGAAAGTCAGTCACATGCATTGTCTTTACCTTCAGTGGAGGGACGGTATGTTGGAAGAGTTCCAAGCTAGATACCCTGACATACTAGACGATAAAGGCTGAATATATCGCTACTAACGATGCTACCAAAGAGGCGGTCTGGACATTTCTTGTTCATGAGATGAACATGGTTCCTACCATTGAGTGTCCAATAACTGTTATTATGACTACAATGGAGTTGTGGTTTTAGCCTAAGAACAACGGTCCCATCAGCGATCAAGACATATTCTGAGGATAGTATCACCTGATCAGTGAGATGGTTGATCTCTAACAGATCGAGGTAAGGAGAGTAGATTTTGAGGTTAACACGGCGGATCCACTCACCAAGGCCTGCTTCCCCAAATACTATTTGAGAGATTTTGGGATGGTTGAGTATGGGATACTACAACCACTGCTATATTGTTGGGTATTGGATACTACAACAGATGACCTTAGTGCAAGTGGGAGATTGTTAGTTATATGTATACCCTAGAGGCCATTATTGTACATGTGATGTATATTATAGTGGATACTTGGACATATATAGAGAGGACTTTCTTTCTCGACATGATAGTATGCTATCTGGTTACTCTTTGTCTTAACATGTTTACTTGTATAAGTGATGTTGTCTTGCTCTCAGATGTTGACAAAACCCTTAGAATGTGTACTTGACTACCAGGACTATGATGCAGATCATATTAGTGGGGCCAAGGGTAGTCCAAAAGTACACCCTATAATTGTTCCTAGTCGAGGGAGTATCGAGACAGGGCATCGATACTCCAGAGTAGACAAACTAGCGTATACGCTTCTTGACCCATATGATGGGCGATGGATGATCCCATATCCATTGGTGTGTGACATCAGAGATGGTATACGAGTGCTCAGTGGAGACTAGGTACACTGAACGGACTCGCCGAGAACTCCTAGATGGTATTATACCTATCGTCAGATAGCAGTTCTCTGGTGACACTGGTACAGGTTAGTCTGTCGACCCGAGATCGTCATAGAGTCTTGTGTGATTCCCACTGTGCTTTGATTTCCACCATACTACGGTCAAGAGATCATGCAAAAAGGTGGTTTTGGGGTACAGTTCCGAGTCACATGGAGGCAATGAGCGATAGGAGGGGATTCGTCTCTCCCGGTATTGGGAGTTGATGTTGCGCTATGCTCGATTGGCCATAACAGGAAATCCCTGGCCAGGGTTGCTAAGATTTACTGGTAAGTGTTATCAGTAGTTTCTCAAACCTTTATGGACCTTGCATAGGCATGACTTATCAGGCTATTGGGGTCTGACGTTATACCACCCCTAGGCTATGATATGCGACATATTTGACGAAGAGACAGGACTGTACGGTAGTGTTACTGATTGGATTTGCAGGAGTACGAGAAGGCTTGCTTGTTGATCTTCTGATCGCTCAATACCTAGGTGGACATTACGTTTAGCATACCGCTTGCGGCTTGAGGGTGTTTGATATGATCATCACCTACTGCCGACGTATTGACGAGTCTTTAGAGTCCTACACAGAGTTTTCCTGGTTCATGCGAAACGAAGTATGAGCACATATGTGATATGTGCGGGACCGAGATTAATGCGTGTTTGTGATACCGCATTCTATTATCGCAATATGTGATATCGGTCGGTTATATGTGATATAGCCGGGTTATCGGATCAAGTGTTGATTCGATAGATTGTTACATTTCATATTAGTCGGTTGTATGTGATATAGCCGGATTATTAAATCAAGTGTTGATTTGATAATTTAATATATAATTATATATATGATATATTAACTTACATTAACTAATATTTGCTCACTTAAACATTTCTTTTTCTTACATGTGTACATATAGTATATATGCGACATATATTAATGTACATTTTATTGTGTCATGCTTAATGCCACATTCAACATGGGTGTATGAGACTTACACCATGGTTATGATAATCCTAAGGTTTTTATTTATCTTGGTAATTCACAAATTAGTGGTAATTAGTCACATGGTTGAAGCTTGTAGAAGCTTGTGGAACCATTGACCAAGTCCGTTCATTTTGTTTTACTTGAAGATATTTATTAACCCAACCATTATTGTTAACCCATAGTTTATTCTCTACATGAGTTAGTGTATGATACTAACTCACCCATGGTTGCTATTCTCATCTCATGAGTTCATTCTCATTCTTCACTTTAGCTTCTTCTTCCTCATGAGAAAGCTCACTAGCTTTTCTCAAGGTGAGAAAATATTGTGAGAAAAAGAAAACTAAAGAGAGCCCATTTTCTACTTCATCATTCTCTACTATTAGCCATTTAGTTTAGGGTGTTTGCTTCACTAATTCACATATTAGTGAAGAGGTAGCATGAGCTTGAGTCTCCTCGACGTAGATCATCTTTGGCCTCGAAGACTTCGTGCAAGCTTGTTCATTCTCCAAGGGAACCCATACTAGAGTTCGGGAGATCACTACATGGAGCGAAGGGACTACTACACGGAGCTTTAGAAGTGAAGGACCGGTCTAAAAAGGTTGTATTCCTCATTAACTATACTTGAAAAGTTATTTGCATGATGTTTTGTTTAAATCTCTAGTTAAGATTCTAGGGTTAGGGTTCTTTAGAACAGCAAAAAATTTGAAAACGGCATGGACGATGCCTCCCGAAACCTTTCTGCCGCGCTAAGTAACCCTGCAGCATCTGCCCCCAGAATTCAGGCTAGACGTCCTAACGTCTCGATCCGATCTTTCGGCGGTGAACACCTGTTTGCACGACTCAGTAGAGCCGTGGTAGGGCAGTAATCAAAGCACATTGGGAACTCACACGAGACAAATGACGATCTCAGGTCGACAGACTATCTGCCCTCATGTCACCAGAGAACTGCTAACTGACGATAGATATAATACCATCTATCCAGTTCTCGGCGAGTCCGTCCAGTGTACTCATCCCCAGTGAGCACATGTATACAATCTTAGGTGCAACACATCAATGGCTGCAAGACCAACCATCGCCCTTCATCAGGGTCTAGAAATGTATACACTAGTCTACTCTGAAGTATCGATACCCAGTGTCGATACTCCGACGACTATGGACATTTAAGGATGTGCTTATCGACTACCCAGCTCCCACAAGTATGATTGCCATCATAACGCTGGTAGTCAAGAAATAATCTAACGGGCTTTATCAACATGTACAAGCGATATGAAATAACAAGTAAAATATATACACATGTTAAGATAAAGGCAAACCAAATAGCATACTATCATATTGAGCAAGATTGTCCTGTACATACATATGCCTAGCATCCTATACAATGAAGGCCTCTAGGGCATACTGTTCACCACCGAAAACCGGGAAGACAGACGTCTTTCCTGAATTTAGGGGCAGATGCTATTTGGTTTTATCCGTCCACCTCTCCGAAGATGCCAAGCTGATTTATGGCACCGTGTATCGGAGGTTTGTACGGATGCGGACATTGTAGCAGACTTCATAAGATTCCCCCTCGTTTGCGAAGGGTTTTTTTTATTGTGGGAACGCTCTTCCCTGCAGGCGCAAGCCCCTGCAGTTAATTACATTATCGCATCGCGATAACCACTTTCTCTTTCTCCAGAAATTCACTTCATGTCGTGTGTGTTTGTTTTATTTTTTGTTGCCCGTTGATTGTATACGGAAACTAATTTATGTTGTCGCCCGTAGGGCGTGGATTAGTCCAAATCCGTATATTCTTATATTTGGGTTTGGTTTGATTTAAGGATCGTTAATCTCGTTCGAGATTAAGATCAACTTAAATGTTTGTTAAGGATACGTTAGTCTGATCTTGGACTAAGATCTACTTAACGGGGGTTTAGGATCGTTTTTGATCAAACAAAGGAGCATTTTGGCTCTATCGTTTTAGTTTAGGGACGTTACAGTCCGTAGATCACCATTTTTGGGATGAGGGTTTAGTTTAAGGATGTTATGGTCCATAGCTTAGTTTAAGGACGTTGCGGTCTATAGCTAGTTTAAAGACGTTGCGGTCCATTGTAGTTTAAGGACGTCTCGGTCCATTGGGATGTGCTCGTCAATTTGAAAGTGCACATCGGGACCCACCACCTCTCTGAAGACGCTGAAGAATTACAACGACATTTATCAGAGGTGTGAGGAGATGTACCCTTGAACCAATGTCCATTGGAAGATCAATAGTCGTGTTTGGGACTAAGACCAATTTGGAAAATGGTGAGCTCATGGGATCGTTTGATCTGAATTAGGGACTTTTAGTCAACTTGGACTCAGCCCACTCAGTCTTTGAATAAAGTGTTAAACACTTGTTTGGGCTCAGTCCCTTTTCTGTACAAACAGTGCTGGGCATTGATATGGGTTCTGACGCTCACCCTTTACTTTACCCTCTTTTTTGTTTTTTATGGAGTGTTAAACACTCTTTATGGCGCCCATGTGCAGAGCATGTGAGGCGCTTGGTGCTGAGCGCCAATCACTGAGTGCTAGGAAATCCTTATTGAGCAGCGCCCACGTGATGGATACATGAGGCACTGGGCACTGAGCGCCGACCGTTGAGTGCTAAGCACTCTTTATTGAGCAACGCCCACATGAGGAACACGTGAGACGCTTGGCGCTGAGCGCCAACCATTAAGTGCTAAGCACTCTTTATTGAGCAGCGCCCACGTGTGGGACACGTGAGGCGCTGGCGCTGGGTTTTCTTTGTATGCCCTGTTCTGAAGAGTTCAAGTCGGTGTTCTTTTCTAGATCTTTGATCCCTAAGAACAAATTCATCTCCATTAGAATTAAATTCTCATTTGTGGGAGATTTGTGTCATGGATCTTAGATCCAGGGAAAGAACTATGTTCTTTTATGAGGGTTAAACCCTTGGATATGCAGATGAGATGCTCTGATCTCTATTTTTTTATTTACCTTGAAGAATAGTATTCTTCTTTCTTCCTTCTTAAATCTTTCTGCTTTGTTTTTTTTTTCCGAAGCTTATGGGGGGGTCTCTCTCTCTACAAGACTTGAAGTCTTGGGTAATTTATATAGTAGAGGCAAGTCTGTTGATTTAATTGAAGAAATCTCTCATTGAGAGATTCTTAATTGATTTGGTGATTTTATCCACCGTTGGATCTTTGATCCAAGGACTCTGTTTTATAGAAGATATTTTTCTTGTTTTTAACAAGATTGGGGAAATATTTTCCCATACAGAGCTTATTCTGTGGCTTGGTGATTTTATTTTAATCACCATTGGATTTTTAATCCAACGGTGCTCTGTTTTTCAGAGAGTAATCTTTCTTGTTTAGAAATATTTGAGGAATATTTCCTCGACAGAATTTAATTCTCTACTCTGATGATTTATCATCTCCGTTGGATCTTTGATCCAACGGCTCTGTTTAACAGAGAGATTTGGTTCTGGCGCTGGCGCCTTCGTGCGAGGCACGTGAGGCGCTTCCTCAGAGTTTTTTTAACTCTTGGTGTTGGCGCCCTCATGCAAGGCATGTAAGGCGCTGCCTCAAAGTTTTTAACTCTTGGCGCTGGCGCTCTCGTGCAAGGCACGTGAGGCGCTGCCTCAGAGTTTTTAACTCTTGGCGCTGGCGCCCTCGTGCAACGCACGTGAGGCACTGCCTTTCAAATTTTGAACAGTGCTTTGCTCTTTTGTTGGGGAAACACATACATATCCAACAATCTCCCACTTGCACTAAAGCCTGTTATTGGCGTATTAAGTACCTTATGTCTGCACTAGATCCAGTTGCTGGCGTACCGCATACCCAACATCTCGAACAGTCTTTCGAACTGGACTTGAGGGATGGCCTTGGTAAATAGATCTGTCGTGTTGTCCTTTGTATCTACTCTCTGCACCTCGATCTCCTGGCGATCCATGATCTCCCTTATCAGGTGATACCACCTCAAGATATGTTTGAATTTCTGATAGGACCGTGGTTCTTTTGCCAAAGTCATGGCTCCATTGTTATCTCAATACAAAGGTATTGGATCAGTAATGGATGGAACTACCTGAAGTTCAGAAATGAACTTTCTCATCCAGACTGCCTCTTTTGTGGCATCGTTAGCAGCGATGTACTCAGCCTCCATCGTCGAGTCTGCTATGGTGCCCTGTTTGGAGATCTTCCAACAGACAGCCCCTCCGTTAAGGGTAAACACATAACCCAAGACGGATTTAGAATCATCCTTATCACTTTGGAAACCAGAGTCGGTAAAACCCTCGATCTGGAGGTCCATATTATCGTACACCAAGAACATCTCCTTAATCATTCTCAGGTACTTAAGAATATTCTTTACTGCTATTAAATGTTTCTCATCTGGGTTGGACTGATACCTGCTTACGACGCTGAGTGCGTAAGCTACATCTGGTCTGGTACACAATATTGCATACATTATCGACCCCGCCGCCGAAACATAGGGTAAAATGCTCATGCGAGCCCTCTCCTCATTGGACTTGAGAAACATCTTTTTGGAGAGGGTGATTCCATGACAAGCGGGTAAATTACCGCGCTTGGAATCTTCCATACTAAACCTCTTCAGTACGGTGTCTATGTACCTTGACTGTGAAAGTCCCAACATTCTTTTTGATCTGTCACGATAGATCTTAATCCCCAGAATGTACGAGACATCACGTAGGTCTTTCATAGAGAACTTTTGTGACAAGAACAGCTTGGCCAATTGTAGCATAGGAATATTATTTCCTATTAGGAGAATGTCATCTACATATAAAACGAGGAATACCACAGTTCTCCCAACAATCTTCTTATAAATACAAAATTCATCTACATTTTTGATAAAAATCAAATTCCTTGACCGTCTCATCAAAACAGATGTTCCAACTCCGCGATGCCTGCTTTAATCCATAAATGGATTTAAGCAACTTGCACCCCTTTCCGTTGCTCCCACTGTCTATGAAACCCTCTGGTTGATCCATGTAAACACACTCTTCTAAACTTCCATTTAGAAAAGCGGTTTTAACATCCATCTGCCAGATGTCATAGTCATGGAAGGCAGCAATAGCAAGTAGGATCCGAATGGATTTAAGTATAGTCACTGGTGAAAAAGTTTCGTCATGGTCCAATCCTGGTCTTTGGCGAAAACCTTTAGCAACAAGTCTAGCTTTGTAGGTTTCTATCTGTCCATCTACACCAATCTTCTTTTTGAAAATGCATTTGCATACAACAGGTTTTACCCCAGGAGGAGGATCATCCAAAGTCCGTACTTTATTGGTGTACATGGATTCCTTCTCGGATTGCATAGCATCCAGTCACTTCACCGGGTCTCTACTTGTGATGATTTGCTGAAAACTAGTCAGCTCATCATCATCAATGATGCAATCCTATCGATCCCTGTCTACGAGAAAACCGTAGTATCTCTCAGGAGGATGAGACTGCCTTCTAGATCTGCGGAGTGGCGTAGGTACGTCCGGTTCCATTGAAACTTTAGGTTCTAATAAGTCTTCAGTAATAGTTTATAGCTGTGGAATTTCTTCCAGTTCCATTACACCCCCACTAACTATTTTTCAAGAAATTGAGTTTCCATAAAGCGGGCATGATGAAAAACAAAGACCTTTTGTTTCTCGGCGTAATAGAAATAATACCCCATAGAGTTCTTAGGGTATCCCATAAACTTACCCAATACTGAACGTGCCTCGAGCTTGTCCGGATGAACCTTTTTGACAAAAACAGGACAACCCCATATCTTAAGATATTTAAGACAGGGTTTCTTCCCACTCCACATTTCATTTGGAGTGGTAGGCATAGACTTAGTTGGAACCTTATTCAATAGGTATGCAGCAGATTCTAGTGCATAACCCCAAAAAGATGGCGGCAACTCAGCATTACTTATCATGGAACACACCATATCAAGTAGGGTGCGATTCCGTTTTTCTGATACACTGTTGTGTTGTGGTGTGTGTGGAGGAGTAAGCTGAGACAGAATTCCATTCTCTTTTAGATATTCCAGGAACTCGGCACTTAAGTATTCACCATCTCGATCAGATCAGAGCATCTTGATACTTTTGCCGGTTTGCTTTTCCGCTTCATTCTTATACTCCTGGAATTTCTCAAAGGCCTTAGATTTATATTTCATCAAGAATACATATCCATACCTTGAGAAGTCATCGGTAAAAGTAATGAAGTAGGAATAGCCGCTTCTTGCATGCGTAGACATTGGCCCACACACGTCGCTATGTATGAGTCCAAGGAGCTCAGTAGCTCTTTCTCCGTGTACAGTGAATGGAGTTTTTGTCATTTTTTCTCTGTACATGACTGACAAGTTGCATATGATTGATATTCAAACGGATCTAAAGATTCATTTTTATGTAACTTAGTCAATCGTGTTTCATTGATATGATCAACTCTACAATACCATAAGAAAGCTTGATTTGATTTTGGAGTCTTCCTTTTTAGCGTGTTTTGGACGTTGAAAACTTGATGTTGATTGAGAACGTATATCTCGTTATTAAGTGTACCTGACCCACATTGCTCTCAAGTACAAAATTATATCCTTCATTAGATAACAAGATACAGATAAAATATTACACATCATAAAGGGTACACAAAAGCAGTTATGCAATAACAAAATATGTCCGCCGCCAATCGTAGGTGATATTCTCCCACTGCAACAGCGTCCACACTGGTTCCGTTTCCAAGCCTGAGGGTCATATCACCTTCTCTCAAAACTCTACGGCTTCTCAGCGCCTGCAAAGAATTACAGATGTGAGATCCTGATCCGGTATCCAACCCTGGAAGTAAAGTTAATAGAGAAACAGTTTTCAATCATGAACACACCTGAAACGGAAGCCACAACTTGCTTCATGTCCTGATTCTTGGATTTTAAAGCCTGGCAATTTTTCATCCAATGTACCTTCTTGCGACAGTAGAAGAATTCTTCTTTTGTGGTTGCCCCCCCAACTTTCTTTTCCCTTACCCTACACCTTCTGCACACCTTCTCTCGGTTTGGTGAGGGCCTTCTTCTTCTTTCCCTTGGCCTTAGCCTTTGATTTAGCAGAAGAAGATTCCCCAATAAACAGAGCGGGTGTTTCCTTGGATTTCTTCAAGGTGCCCTCTGCCACCCTCAACATGTTGAGGAGCTCAGGAAATGTAACTTCCAGTTTTTGCATATTGAAATTCAATATGAATTGGGCATAAGTGGAGAGAAGAGACTGCAGAATTAAGTCGGTATACAATTCATTCTCCAACGTAGTTTGCTGGTTCGCGAGCTCTTCAATGAGAGTAATCATCTTCAGAACGTAGTCCCCAGTAGATGATCCGACAGCCAACCTCGCTTGAAATAATTTTTTTGAGGTTTCGTATCTTGCGATACGAGATTACTCTCCATATAAATCTTTGGTATGGAGGAAGATAGAAGCAATATCCATCTTCTTGTGCCGCCTCTGATGTTCGTTATCCATGAAGGCCAGCACGAGACACTTGGCTCTCGCATAATCCAGATCCCAAGTATTACGGACCTCAATGTCCGCGACCAAAGATTTTGGACCTAGAACGGGGGGCTGTAGCCGTGAGGACATATGCAATCTTATCATAAGTAAGGGCCATATGGACGTTCCTCATCCGGTATTTATAATTTGGCCCAGTCAGTTTGTTTTTATCTAGTATAAGCTTAAGTCCCATCATGATCGCTGCAATTAGGAGAGAGAGAAAAGAAACACTCAGCATATGCTCTTGTAAGTTTAGATTGGTTATTAGTTTATCTAAACAGGATAGCTCCCACTGTTTTCTCAAATTCTCCTTCAAACCCTAAAAGAAGAATTAGTCAGGATTAATCGCACCTTACAAGTTCGCTTATCTTTCGGTCAGGCCAGTGTTGGTACTTCGGAGGGAGGTGCCCCGTGTTTTTACACGGACCTAATTAAATAACCTCATTTTTCCAGAGGTGTAGCCCCGTTAATACCTTTATAAACACCTATTTTATTAGCTAATTGCAAACTGAAAATTTTTCCTGAAGAGTAGCGGATACTCACAGTAGGATCAGGACCCAACTATTATTGTGTGATAATTTTAAATGAGACCTACTAAAACTACCACACTGCAGAAGGTATGCCACACTAGTAAGTTTCATGTATATTTGAAACTCCCGATATGGTTTTTGCCCCGAGCACTTATTAATAAATCTATCTATGCTACAGATAAGCACCTAGTAGCTACCAAACACTATACCTTGGCGAAGGTCAAAACATATAGCATGAATACTAGTAGATGCCTATCTGAAATGACGAAGGGCTACAGCTGGTTTTGGCGAAAACCATTAATGTAATGAACTTGATAGAGTCAAAAGAACCGAATAGCTTTTGAAAAGAGGTGGTTTAAGCTCTGCTTTCAAAAGTTGTTTTTGAAGAAAACCGAGTGGTTTTGCAATTGTTCCAACGACATCAGATTTTAGATTTATTACTTTGCATTAAGTGATATTAATGCGGTCCCATAAATTAACCTTATCACACCACAAAAAGAACAAAAATAGAATGTACGTATATGCCACCCGCATTCGCCACGGGGCCCCGTCATGCACCGTTAGGTTACTTAACTAACGGCAGAGCGGGGGCTGGACTAGCGTGGATGCAAAACATATACAACATTTATTTATACGTACATACATACATACATACATATATATATATATATATATCCATCACAGGCATGATAAGCAACACAGGAGGATATATATATATATATATATATATATATATATATATCCATCACAGGCATGATAAGCAACACAGGAAGATATAAGCATCACAGAGAATGGAAAAATGGATCAACTAAAAACATTTGCATTTCAATGAGCCACCTATGAAACACAGTCTTCCACGGTCGTATGAATAGCCGAGTGTGAATCATCTTAGACCCCTACGAGTGCGGCAAGCTATCCGCCAATCATAGAATTGGGTGACCCAGGTCTCAGCTCCTCGAGATGACCACCCACTGAATCCTAGAACCCGGTAGCTTATGCACTCCTCCTTGGATCAATCCTAGATGCGGAAATGAAAAGTAATATACAGCCAGTGGCTACATCCTCAACCCGGATGCGCCCCAATAAAAGAATATACAATAATTATTACATGAATTACAAAAAAACCACTCACATCTTACATCTAGATTCACACCGGGCCATTGACATGATGATCTATGAAACCATTCGCATCTGAACATCACAAGATATGTGTAACCCCTTCTAATCGACGTATAGTGATTAGAAGTCATTTAAGAACACATATACACATCAATAAAGCAAATAAAGAAAACCATGACGTTATAAATCCGCGCACAATTAGCGAACAAAAACAATTTTCCAAGACTTGAAAATTCAGTTTACTAAAGTCCCCAAAAAAAATCGTTTTAAGACAATCCGGGAGTCGAAATGAACTCAAAACCCGTCCGAATCTTCACTGAGGCGAAGGGGCAAAAATTGTCAATCCACGGCCTTAGGAGGGTACCCACCCCCGGAATCCACCATGAGTTGGCCCCCAAGGGGAGGCAGACCAGAGAGCACCCTATTAGGGTGCTCTCGGGTCACCACCCCCCAAGGCCGCCTTGTGGTGGTCTTAGGGGGTGGGCCCGGACTTAGGTCCCCCCGGGTATCCCCAGGGTGCCCATGCTTCACCCCACAGCTTCTCGGTTCAAACCGTGAGCCCGCGGGGTGTGCAAACTTCTTAAAACATTATTTTAGGGACTGTTTTTGTCAGCAGTTCGTACGCGACAAAAACGGCGAATTTTAAACGTCGCTACGAGCTATCTAAGACCTATGGAGTGGCTCTGATACCATGTAAGTCGATGTCACATGCTCTACAGGGTTTGTAGAGAGACGAAATTAACAAAAAAAATTTTATAGCAAGCAACATCGACTAAACTTCCAAGATCTACCATAAGCCCTAGCTAACAAAACTCAAAAAGGTTATACTCTACTATGAAGTGATTTATACCTTTATGATTCAAGTCCTTTGGATCTTCTTGTCCTCTTCTTGAGCTCCTTTTTCGTCGGGGTCAAGCTTGGTCGTCAGCCTCCTTGAGTCGAAGACGATCCACCCGAGAGTCTATGGTTCAAGCTCTAACCTCAATAATGAGGTGACTAAAGTACATAGTTTGCTAATTTAGATAGCGTAGAAGATGTAGAGTGTTAATTGAACTAATTTATCTCAATATCCCTAGGCTTATCAACATATGAGAGTGTTAGAGTTTGAGTAAGAAGAAGAGAGTGAATGAGGAAAGAGAATGTCAAGTGTAGAATGAAGTGAAGAATGGTTAAGTTCAAAACTATCAAGCATTTCATTTTCAATAAAATATAGTAGACATGCTTGAAAAGTAATGACAAATGAATAAAGAAAAGAAATAGCCATGTTTTATACCATGCTTTGAAAAACCTCATCCCTCTACCTCATTATCTATTTTCAATAAATATATATAACATAAATGAGGTGTCTTCTTCTAGAAGCACTCTTATGAAATTACAAGAATGCCATCACCGTATATACATACCCGTATTCGCACTGCAAAAAATATGAATACCAAGAGATAAAAAATAATCCAATAATATAATACTAGAATGCGGCTTAATCATAAGCCCACTAGTATTATCCGTCCGAACAAAATCCATGTAGCTAGTACACGTATATTATCGGAACCCTGCACGTAAAACCATACGGCCTCTACATCGTTTCGCCTGAACCAGGGAAACTCTCTGTATGGGACTCTAAAGACTCAACAATACATTGGCAGTGGGTTTAACCAAAAGCTCGTCATTGGCACTAGCTGTACGTAACGGCTACCCAGATACTTGTCGAAAAGAAGGCCGACGAGCAAACTCATCCGAACTCCTACTGAGTCTATCCGTGACAATCTCCATACAGTCCGGTCTGTTCGTCTGAGAGTATCACATGCCGGGCCTAGAGGGTGGAAAACGTCAGACCCTTAATAACCTGACAAGTTGTGCCAATGTGGCTCAAGACCATCCGAGAATCTACTGATCTAATTACCAGTAATTCTCAATCCGCCCTGGCCAATGACTTATGGTGTTGGAAAACCGAACACGGCGCGACATCGACTCCCTATACCGGGAGAGACGAATCCCCAACAATTTCTCACCGCCTCTATATGTCTCGGGACTATACCCAACTAAAACCTGTTTGCACGACTCAGTAGAGCCGTGGTATGGTAGTAATCAAAGCACAGTGGGAACTCACACGAGACAAATGATAACCTCGGGTCGACAGACTATCTGCACTGATGTCACCAGAGAAGAGAACTGTTATCCGACAATAGGTATAATATCATCTAGTCAGTTCTCGGAGAGTCCGTCCAGTGTACTTACCCCCAGTGAGCACCTGTATACAATCTTACGTGCAACACACTAATGGCTGCGGGACCATCACCCCTCATCAGGGTTTAGAAATGTATACACTAGTCTACTCTGGAGTATCAATGCCCAGTCTCGACACTCCCTCCTACGACTAGGGACATTTAAGGATGTACTTATCGACCATCCAGCTCCCACAAGTATGATTGCCATCATAACGCTGGTAGTCAAGCAATAATCCTACAGGCTTTATCAACATGTACAACCGATATGAAATAATAAGTAAAACATATACACATATTAAGATAAAGGCAAACCAAATAGCATACTATCATATTGAGCAAGATTGTCATGTACATACATATTTCTAGCATCCTATACAATGAAGGCCTCTAGGGCATACATATCCAACACTTGGAATACCCGGCCATCCCTTGAAACATTTTCTATCTAATAGTAATAGAGAGTTGTTTTCATCTTTCATGTGATGCGTTTTATTTATTATCACGTATTGTTCAGACATGAGATAAAACCCTAGAATTCTGCTTGACTACTAGGATGATGATGGAGATCATACTAGTGGGGCTGGGTAGTCGATAAGCACATCCTTAAATGTCCCTAGTCGTAGGAGTATCTAAACTGGGCATCAGTACTCCTATTTAGACTAGTGTGTATGTTTCCTGACCCAGTTGGAGTGCGATAGCTGATCATGCAGCTATTGGTGTTTGACATCGAGAATCGTATACAGGTGCTCAATGGATGAGTTACGCTGGACGGACTCATCGAGAACTCCTAATTGGCAATATACCAATGTCAGATAGCAGTTCTCTTATGACATGGGTACAGAGTAGTCCTTAGGACCTAAGGTCGCCATAGTGTCTCATGTGTGTTCTCACTATACTTAGACTTCTATCCTACCACGGCTCAAAGGAGTCGTGCAAACAGGTTTTTGTTAGGTATAGTTCGAAAGCACGTGGAGGCAGTGAGCGGTCGAGGGGATTCGTCTCTCCCGATATAGGGAGTTGATGTCGCGCTGTGCATGACATGACTACAACCACAAGTCGATGGCCATTGCAGTGGAGATAAAATGATAAGTGTTATCAGTTGCATCTCCGATTGGTTATGAGTCCTCTGTCGAACGACTTATCGAGTTATTAGTGTCTGACAGAATCCAAATACTAGACCCGATATGCGATACTCTTAGACGAAGAGACCGGATTGTACGGTAATGTCACTGATAGACTTTGCAGGGTTCGGATGAGCTTTCTCGTTGACCTTCTTTCGATCAATACCTGGGTAGCCGTTACGTGCAGCTAGTACCGCTGACGTGCTTGTGAGCTATGGATATGATTCTAAGCTACTGCCAGCGTATTGTCAAATCTTCAGAGTCTTACACAGAGATTTCTCAGCACATGCAAAATGATGTAGGGCACGTATAGGTGTTGAGTTGTTAGGCACCTCTAATAGGGTTTAAAGCGCGGCGGAAGCGGTAATTTTATAAATCTAGAGAGTTTTAGCAAACCCAAACCAAGAATCAAACCAAACTAGTAAACTTGATACTAAACTAATAAGGTAAAAACAAGAGTTTTGCGGGCTATAACTTTTGTAGCGCATTAGCCACCTCTCCTTGGACTCCGGCTAGTCTCCACGAAGTCCAGAACAAGCTCGCTCGAAGATCTTCTCATCGAAGATGATCCACCTTGAGATAACTTCAACACAAGGTTTAGCTTCAAATTGATCTCATCAAAATAAAGCAACCCAATAATTAAACTTGCGAAGAATGATTAGTAGGAGATGTAGAATAATTAGCTCACTTAATTTTTTTTCTTTTCTTTTCCATTCTTCACTTGAAAAAAAATCAAGAGGAGGAAGAAAAATCATGGAGAAGATAAACATTTTTAAGAAGATAAAATTGAAAAACATATGAACTAGAAACAAAAATGAGTCATTACAAATAATGACTCACACAAATGAGTCATAAAAAGAATCATCTCATGACTTCTACAACCATGACCCATTCTCATTTCTTTCATATAATTCTTATACTCCTATCATACATGTCTCATTATTTATATCAAATATAAATATTAATTAAAGAGAAGAAAACAATTAAGTGAGCATGATATTAGTTAATATATAAATATATCATTATATAAATATATCAATAAACATTTAATTTGTAGAACCTGGGGATTCAATTGACCCTGACAAAGCTTAGCCTACTCCGCGGATTTAGTAGGTGGTCTCAGCTACCTGAGAAGTACTACCGTTTTCTCGTTGACAGTGACAAGGAGGCTTACATCATGTAATGATGACCCTACTAGTTATCGGCAGGCCATAGAAAGTAGTGACTCCCGACTGATGGCTGGATGCCAAGTTATCCTAGTTGGACTCCATGCACTGCAATAAAGTGTAGACTTTGTTGGGTACTCCTAAACGGGTAAAACCCATAAGGAGCAAGTAGATCTTATTGGATATATGTGCCATCAAGTCAATTATTGTAATTGATGGAGGACCTATACGAGAGAACAATTTTACTCGAGATGATAGTATGTTATCTGGTTTGTCTTTATCTTTCATGTGATGCGTTTTATTTACTATCACGTATCATTTAGACATGCGATAAAGCCCAAGGATTTTGCTTGACTATCAGGACGATGATGTAGATCATACTGTTGGGGCATGGGTAGTCGATAAGTATATTCTTAAATGTCTCTAGTCGTAGGAGTATCTAGACTGGGAATCGGTACTCCAGTTTAGACTAGTGTATACGTTTCCTGACCCGGTTGGAGGGTGATAGCTGATCCTGCAGCTATTGGTGTTTGACATCGAGGATTGTATACAGATGCTCATTGGATGAGTTACACTGGACGGACTCATCGAGAACTCCTAATTGGCAATATACCAATGTCAGATAACAGTTCTCTTATGACATGGGTACAGGGTAGTCCTTAGGGCCTGAGGTCGCCATAGTGTCTCATGTGTGTTCCCACTATACTTAGACTTCTACCCTACCATGGCTCAAAGGAGTCATGCAAAAAGGTTTTTGTTGGGTATAGTCCCGAAGTACGTGGAGGCGGTGAGCGGTCGAGGGGATTCGTCTATCCCGGCATAGGGAGTTGATGTCGCGCTGTGCATGACATGATTCCAACCACAAATCGATGGCCATTGCAGTGGAGATAAACTGATAAGTGTTATCAGTTGCATCTCTGGTTGGTTATGAGTCCTCTGTCGAACGACTTATTGAGTTATTGGGGTCTGACAGATTCTAAACGCTAGACTATATATGCGATACACTTAGACGAAGAAACCAGAGTATACGGTAATGTCACTGATAGACTTTGCAGGGTTCGGATGAGCTTGCTCGTTGACTTTCTTTCGATCAATACCTGGGTAACCGTTACGTGCAACTAGTACCGCTGGCGTGCGTGTGAGCTTTGGATATGATTCTAAGCTACTGCCAGCGTATTGTCGAATCTTCAGAGTCTTACACAGAAGTTTCTCAGCACATGCAAAATGATGTAGGGCACGTATAGGTGTTGAGTTGTTAGGCACCTCTAATAGGGTTTAAAGCGCGGCAGAAGCGGTAATTTTATAAATCTTGAGAGTTTTAGCAAACCCAAACCAAGAATCAAACCAAACTAATAAACTTGATACTAAACTAATAAGGTAAAAACAAGAGTTTTGTGGGCTATAACTTTTGTAGCGCGTTAGCCACCTCTCCTTGGACTCCGGCTAGTCTCCACGAAGCCCGGAACAAGCTCGCTCGAAAATCTTCTCGCCGAAGATGATCCACCTTGAGATAACTCCAACATAAGGTTTAGCTTCAAATTGATCTCATCAAAATAAAGCAACCCACTAATTAAACTTGCGAAGAATGATGAGTAGGAGATGTAGAATAATTAGCTCACTTAATTTTTTTCTTTTCTTTTCCATTCCTCACTTGAAAAAAATTCAAGAGAAGGAAGAAGAATCATGGAGAAGATAAAAGTTTTGAAGAAGATAAAATTGAAAAACATATGAACTAGAAACAAAAATGAGTCATTACAAATAACGATTCACACAAATGAGTCATAAAAAGAATCATCTCATGACTTCTACAACCATGACCCATTCTCATTTCTTTCATATAATTCTTATACTCCTATCATACATGTATCAACATACATGTCTCATTATTTATATCAAATATAAATATTAATTAAAGAGAAGAAAACAATTAAGTGAGCATGATATTAGTTAATATATAAATATATCAATATATCACTATATCAATATATATTTAATTAGTAGAACCTGGGGATTCAATTGACCCTGACAAAGCTTAGCCTACTCCGCGGATTTAGTAGGTGGCCTCAGTTACCTAAGAGCTACTACGGTTTTCTCGTTGACAGTGATAAGGAGGCTTGCATCATGTAATGATGACCCTACTAGTTATCAGCAGGCTGTTCATACCATAATTTTGCATTCTTTTAGACCCCATTCTTATTCATTTTATAAATAAACAGGTGCTTTTGACCCATGTCTACTACATAGTTACAGGTTACAGGTTCTCGGAACAAATACAGTGAAAAAAGACAAAAGACGATACAAAAGTGAGACTACGACCAACAAATGGAAGAATCTTGATCAAGCCTACAGTTGGAGAATAAACGAAGGTCAGTTCACAAAGAACAAGGCAGCGCAAGGTTCAAAACTTCGACACGAAACAAATGGTAAAAGTCCACTACATTACTCACTGTGGAGAACTGGAAGAGAAATGGAAAACATTCTGAAGAACCAACCCAAGAAATAGGAAGACAAAAACACCCAAAAGCAGCACAGGAAATTTCAGCATTTAATCCCTTCATTTGGCCATGGAACCGCGGCCAAACCTGGCCTGTGGCCGCGGTTCCGCGGCCGTGCATTACCCGTAGTGGCGGAAATTTTCCATAACGACTGGCGGCGCGTTGACTAGTCTACCTAAGGGCAATTTTGTAAAAGCATGCATGCGGCGATTGTAAACCTAGGGTTTTCTATGTCCTATAAATAGAGACCCAAATACTTGTATTAGATCATGCCTCTTTTCAATTAATAAAATTCAGAGTTCTTTTCAAGTTTTGGAGAGCATCAATTTGTAAGTAGTTCTTTTTTATTTGCCCTAGTTATTAGTTTTTAATTTCTGCCCTAAATAAAATTCTTATTTGCTTTAGTTTAATCTAGATTAGAATTTTTATTAATCTGCAGTAGTTAATTAATCTCTTAACTCTAAAACCAAAATAAAAATTATGACTTTTGTAGATCCCTCAATGAGCGAGTAGTTTCCTCGCTTGTTAGGGTTAGGAATAGGGAAGGGTTTAAGAGATGCAAATCTCTCACCCCTTTCTTGCCCAATCACTTGTTAATAATTAGGACTCCATGCATACATACATATTCCGCTCCCTACGGCACCCTACCCACGAGGTAACGGTGATACCGTAGTATAAAAGACCAGATATGCATGTTTTCCATGGAAGTTAGGGTAAGGATTAAGAAAGGACGGACAAGGACGTAGAGGAAGAAACATCGTTTCTTCCCGATCGTCCTAATCCCCTTTATTAATAATTACCATAACACCTAAAAAGATCTAATTTAGGGTATTGAAAGAGGTGGGAAATTTTATTTTACCAAACTTAACCTAAACCTAACCCTAGCAAGATTTCTAAATCCTAGTCTAAATCAAATTAGTTTTTAGTGATAAAGATCCAAACACCATTTGGAATTAACTCGTTAGAACAATTAGAAAATACACATCATCGCTGTGGACCGACCCGTATTCACCGGCTAACTACCAAGCGACGCCGTTCTTGATTGCGGTTAACAAATATTTTTGATCTAAAAATCCATACAAATCAAATGGCGCCGTTGCCGGGAATCGAACCCGGGTCACCCGCGTGACAGGAAGGAATACTTACCACTACACTATAAAATATAAAAATCAAAGATTGAATAGAAGAGTGACAGGCGGGAATACTTATCAATCAAATGGTGCCATTGTCGGGGATGGCGTAGTATTTCCTTTTTGCAATTTCGGGTTAATATAAAATATAAAAATCATAAAAACTGAAAAGAAAAAAAAGAAAAAATATAAAAAATTTATCATCTTTTATTGTTTGAAGGGTTTCTCGTGTGAATTTTTTGCAGGAGAGACGAACGAGTTCGGATCTGGAAAAATCCAGAGATCAAAACAGAAAACTGCATATCCGAACAACAGAGGATACTAAGAACAGAGGAGCAGAAAAATCCTCGGGATCTGAACCACTCAACAGAGCGCGGAACTGCGGTCGGGAAGGGGTTTTGGCGGCGGAAGTGCCGCGCCTTGCTTACGTCGGCACGTGCAAATTTTTCTGTGAGCTTTCTCTCTCCTCCTCTGCAAATCCCAGATATCTCCTCTAAAAATCTCCTGCAGGATTCTTTGCGCTAAAAAATCTCTCCCCCTTCTAATAATTGATCTTGTGCAGGATTCTTTGCGCCGCGCTAAAAATAAAAAAATTGATTGCAAGTGATTGTTACTGCTTTGCATATTTTTAATCGGACTTTAAGGGGCTTGAAACCAATCCAGATTGGGTGGGGATTTCATCACCCTTCCCAGGACCCCAAAAATCACATAAGGCATATTGCATTGACCATTATTTAATTAAAAAATACTAGACTCAGCCCTAAGGACTTCGCGCTCAATAGGACAGAGGACTAGTTGTAGGTATCGGACGTTGATCCTAACCTGACTTTGTGGTGTCTAGGCAAGTGTGTCTAAGGCAAGTGGTTACTTAATTAGGTCCACTACTTATGTGGTGTAGAGCCTCCCACTTACCTGGCACTTACCTGGCCGCAATTGGCGGTGAAGAGGCAGTTTGAGGTCCTATTTCTAGCCTTTTGGAATAGTTAGGAGCTGTCTAGCTGACCTAGGTGACCCTAGATCTAGGCCTGATTGTGCATTTGTGGTTGATTACATTTGTGTCATAGCCTTTTATCGAAAATCTTTTTGCAAAAAGCTCCACATAAAAAAAAGGGATAAAAAAGGAAAAAAAATTTACAAAAACTTGCAACTTGTCGCTAAAGAAATCCTTGCACCCCACTTACACCACTTTCTTCTCATTAACGTTTTCTTACCTCCACATTCTGTTTTTTCACCTTTTTGACTACACTATCTCTTTAGTGTATGTCCGGTTGGACTAGGGACACTAGCGCCCGATTAGTCCGTGTCTCGTTGGTACCGACCGACGAAGCTTTCGACTCCGAAGTCGAAATTCTTTCCACTTCCTCACCTTCACCTTCAAATTCTTCTTCCGAAGGTATGTCGGGATATAATCCTTACAACACCTTACCCACGGGACTGATTCCACCTCCGTTAGGTGCGAATAACCCGAATCACTCGCCTGTTGAAGCGCCCCAACGAATCGCGCTCCAGGATCTGTTCTACCCAATCCGCACCGCCCTACCTACTTGTCTTTCACTCCCACCGGCAAATGGGGACAATTTTGAGATCAAACCCCACTTCATCAATATACTGCCCAAATTTCACGGACTGGAATCTGAAGATGCCTACATCTTCATAAACAAATTCCAAAACGTTTGCGCAATGATGAAAACAACCCAATCATCAGATGATGCTATAAGGCAAAGGGTCATTCCTTTCACCTTATGTGACTTAGCCGAGAAGTGGTTATACAGTACAGTATCGCATTCAATTAAGAATTGGGAAGAGTTTGTAAAAGCTTTTCTTAAAAAGTTTTATCCTCGTCACAAGACTGCGAGAATTCGCAATGAGATTATACAATTTTCCCAGCTTCCTTCCGAACCATTTTGGAAGTGTTTTGAAAGATTCAAAGACCTACTTGTTCAATGCCCTCATTATGGGATCGAAAATTGGCAACTTTGCCAAACATTATACGAGGGATTGAACCCAGCAACGAAGCAGTTGCTAGAAACCATTTGTCAAGGTCACTTTCTAACCAAATCTAGTGAGGAAGCGTGGCAGTTTCTCGAGGATCTTGCTGAACAAACACTTCAGTGGGAGAGCACCAAGACCACCTTATCTTCTTCTATTGGTCAGTCTAGGGCAGGCATACATCAACTAGATATGTCGATTGCTATGAAGGCCGAGATGGCCGCACTTACGAAAAAGCTAGAAGTGATTGAGACCAAGATCTCATTGCCTTCTCCTGCCCCTGCTTTACCCCCACGGACTGCTTATGCTTGTTGTTCTGATCCATCACATTTTACCGAAGAGTGTCCTTACAATCCATCTGCTCAAGGACATGATCAAGTCAATTCTGCCTTTCAGCAACGACAAAGAAATGATCCATACTCTTCGACATACAATCCGGGTTGGAGGAGTCACCCAAATTTCGCTTGGAATCAAAATCAATAATTCCAAGGAAACAACAACTTTCAAAGGCCTCCTCCTCCACAACAACAAGCACCTCCACAAACTCAATTCCAGCAACCTTTCCAACCGCAACCTTACCCTAACCAAATGAACAATTTTGTGCCCAACAATTCTTACCCTCAAAACAACTTTGTTCAACCTCATAATGATAAGGTTAACTCGCTAGAAAGAAGTCTAGATGTGTTCCTAAAGCAATCGACACAATCCACAGTAAGGTTGGAGACTTCTATTCAATCTTTGGTGCAAAACAGTGCCTCACAAGATCAAAGCATCAAATCTATTGAGGCACAAATTGCACAACTCAATGCTGCGTTGAGAGAGCGAGAAAAAGGAAAGCTTCCATCTCAACCACTGCCAAATCCCGGTCACGCACATGTTGCATATGAACAGCAAAATCATAACGTAAATGCTGTGATCACGTTGAGATCCGGAAAAGTGTTGCACAATAATGTGGGTATTAACAATGACACCCCTGCCGGTGGTCCTTCTTCATCTTCTTCACCTTCTTCTTCTTCTTCTTCTTCTTCTTCTTCGTTAGAGCCTATTCTCCATCCTTCACAAGGCTCTACTTCTTCTGGCTCGAACAGACCCACTTCTCACATCACGAACACATCTACACGGGGATCCGTTCCAACTCCACAATCTGATCCGCAAAAATTGGACTCAACAACTTTTCAAAATGTTCCTTTTCCAAACAGGTTGAGATCCAATAAACCAACTCCACAAATGGAGAAGATTGTAGAGTTGTTCAAACATGTTAGCATAAATATCCCTCTCTTGGATGCAATCCAACAAGTTCCTTCATACGCAAAAATCTTAAAGGACTTATGCACCAAGAAGAGAAAGTCACAAGTACCAAAGAAAGTTTTCGTGGCTAGTGCTGTTAGCGATGCTCTTGTCCAATCTTTACCCCAAAAGCACAAGGACCCCGATTGTCCTACTATTTCGATAACAATTGGGGACAAGAACATCAATAGAGCACTATTAGATCTTGGTGCTAATGTCAATTTGCTATCCTATTCTGTGTACGAGCAATTAGGCGTTGGAGAGCTTAAACCCACTCATTGTACTCTCCAAATGACCGACCGGTCCATCACCCATCGTAGGGGAGAGTTGGAGGATGTGTTAATTAGAGTAGGGGATTTCATTTTCCCCGTTGACTTTATTGTTATGGATACACAACCTGTAGCTAACCCCCGGAGTCAAATTCCGGTGATACTTGGTCGACCATTCCTTGCGATTTCTAATGCGGTGATCAATTGTCGTAATGGTTCAATGAATCTATCTTTTAGCAATATGACAATTGAACTCAACATTTTTAAGTTGGGAAATCAGCCTTCCGAGCCTAATTCTAGCGTACTTGATGTTTGCTCGATCAATGAGATCACGGAGGAGGACTGTGAGTTCGAAAAATTTATGTTCGATCACAGCTGTGTTGACGCCTCTAGCGCGTTCCTCCTAGAATCCGACACAGCTTTCATGCCGGACAACGATTATGAGTGTTTCACCTTTTTAGACGATTTTGAAGACTCACCACCCGAGCTTGAGTCTTTTGCTTCTTCGGATGAGTTAGTTGAACCATCCGACTTGGTTGCGTACACTCGATTTGAACCGTTGATGGAATTCTTCGAGTTTGAAACAGTTACACCATTGTTACCATCAATTGTTTAACCTCCTAAACTTGAACTAAAGATTTTGCCGTCGCACCTTAAATATGCTTATCTAGATGAGAATGAGACCCTTCCCGTTATCATATCGGCCTTTCTAGCTCTCGAGCAAGAGAAGGCCATTTTAATGGTCTTACAAAATAATCGGCAAGCTTTTGGCTGGTCTATGGCGGACATCAAGGGGATTAGTCCCCTCATAGTTGAACATCATATACACTTGATGGATGATGCCAAGCCGGTAAGGGATCCTCAAAGACGCCTCAACCCCATAATGAAAGAGGCTGTCAAGAAGGAGATTGTTAAATGTCTTGATAGTGGTATCATTTACCCTATCTCGGATAGACAGTGGGTGAGCCCCATTCATGTTGTGCCAAAGAAATCGGGCATTACGGTCATAACCAATGAGGCAAATGAGTTAATACCTACTCACACCCAAACTGGGTGGCGAGTTTGCATCGACTATAGAAAACTCAATGCCGCGACAAGGAAAGACCACTTTCCTTTACCTTTCATTGACCAAATGCTAGAACAATTGGCGGGGCACGAGTTTTACTGCTTTTTGGATGGCTATTCCGGCTATAACCAAGTCCCCATCGCCGAAAAGGATCAAGACAAGACCACATTTACTTGTCCTTTCAGTACTTTTGCTTATCGTCGCATGCCCTTTGGGTTATGCAATGCACCCGCTACATTTCAGCAGTGTATGATGGGGATCTTTTCAGACATGGTTGAAAAGTTTTTGGAGATTTTTATGGATGATTTCTCCATTTTTGGTGACTCCTTCGATGAGTGTTTGCTACACCTTAACGCAGTTCTTACCTGCTGTAGGGATAAGAACCTAATTTTAAATTGGGAGAAGTGCCACTTTATGGTACGAGAAGGCATTGTTTTAGAACATGTCATCTCGCAAAACGGCATAGAGGTTGATAAAGCCAAAATTGAGGTCATTTCCAATCTTCCTCCTCCTAAGTGCGTCAAAGACATCCGAGCTTTCCTTGGCCATGCCGGTTTTTATAGACGGTTCATCAATGATTTTAGCAAGATTGCTAGACCCTTGACTCTCTTATTGGCCAAGGACACAACATTTGATTTTGACTCAACTTGCATGGAAGCGTTCGAGTCATTGAAACACTCTCTCATTTCTGTGCCTATTCTTTCATCTCCAGTCTGGACGCATCCATTAGAAATTATATGCGATGCATCAGATTTCGCCATTGATGCTGTTCTTGGACAACACATTAATTAGATGCCGCACGTGATTTATTACGCTAGCCGAACACTAAATGAGGCCCAACTGAACTACACAACAACAGAAAAAGAATTTTTAGCCATTGTGTTTGCACTTGAAAAATTCCGGCCTTATTTAATCAGCTCTCCAGTTATTGTGTATACGGACCATTCAGCTCTTCGCCACCTTTTTGCGAAGAAGGATGCTAAATCGAGGCTAATACGTTGGATCATCTTGCTACAAGAGTTTGACCTTGTCATAAGGGACAAAAGAGGATGTGAAAACGTAGTGGCCGATCACCTTTCATGACTTCCTTCTTCGCCTACACTTGAAATTCCAATCAAAGATGTTTTTCCCGATGAGCAACTCTTAACCGTGTCTTGCGAACCATGGTTCGCTGATATAGTAAACTACTTGGCCACCGGCTTGATACCTAAAGATTGGTCGAAACAGGATAAACTCCGATTCATGTCCCAAGTAAAGCATTTTTACTGGGATGAACCTTATCTTTTTAAATACTGTAAGTCGATGTTCAACACCCCAATACTTATGGGGAGGCGGAAATATGAATAACAATCTTGTTCTATGATTAAACATCGAATAACCGTATGAATCGTTTGCTAAACAAGTTTTAACAAAAACTATAGAGTTCTAAACTACTATGTTAAGAGATTAAACCAAACGGTTCTAGTCCTTCGTCTTAATGTTATCTTCGGCCTCTTTGGATCTCCACGTCCTCTTCAGCTTTCTCCCGTGATAGACGATCTACCCGAGAACCCTAATCCAAGCTATAACCTCTAAACTTGAGGTTACTTAGTTTCTCTAGTTGCTAAATAGAGTAGCTTAGGTGATGTAGAGATAGGTTATGGAGTAATTAGTCTTTCCTAATCCTTGTTCTCAACTCATGAGGGTAGGATTAGGTTTGGTGAAGGAGAGAGAACTTGAAGAGAGAGAGTGAGAAGATGATAATGATAATAATAATAATAATGAAATAGCTTCTTGTAGGATTGCTAGGCACGCGCACAAGGGTCTACGAGGCATCAACCATGCCCGATTAAAAATTTAGCCGTGCCGAACAACCCGAATACGGAACTTTAAACTAGATTAGGCGAAAACAAGTATGCTAAACACTTTAACACTAAGTGAGAGGGATTACAACCTTTGTAGATCCGGTCCTTCACTTCATATGCTCCGTGTTGTGGTCCCTTCGCTGCGATCATCGGGATCCAGACTCTCGAGAGGTTCCATGAAGAGAAAGATGCAACCTTTGCTTCCGATCTTCGATACTAAGATGATCTACCTTGAAGTTCCGTTAACACAAGCTAACACTCATGAAATGATGTGAACACCCTCATCTAAATGGCAAGGGAAGATGAGAATGATGAAGTAGGATTTTTGCTCTCTTTATTTATCTTTTTCTCATATTTATTCATCACTTTAGAAAAACTAGTAAGCTTTTTCATGAAGAGAATGAAGGAAGAAGATGAACAATAATATTTGTGATGAATAATAAAAGTTATCATAATCATTTATGCAACCATGGTTGTAGTAACCATTGTAGAGAGTTTACTAGGGTTAGGGTTTGGGTTAGGTTAAAGGGTGAGTCACAAAGAAATATCTAGCATAATATCTTAACAAAGACAAAGTAAAGCTTTTAGAATCAACTAGAAGGTTTAACCCTAATCCAAACCCTAATCATGTTTAAACTCCTCTAAACATGTTGCATTAATAATTATAATATGTTACAATATTATATATCACATATACAATATTTATTGTAACAAAATAAAATAATACATTTAACATATATCGCATATATATCAATGTATTACCCGAATGAGAAAAAGAATCTTTTAGTGAGCTAATATTAGTTAATGCAATTTAATATATCAAATATATTATTGTACATTAAATTATCGAATCAACACTTGATCCGACAATCCGGCTATATCGCATATAACCGACTAATATTTATCCGTACCGATTCATCGAATCAACACTTGATCCGATGAGCCGGCTGATATCAAATATCACGAGAATATAATACGGTATCACATATCGCATTATCCTCGGTCCCGCACATATCACATATGTGCTCCTACTCCGTTTTGCCTGAGTCAAGAAACCTCTGTGTAGGACTCTAAAGAATCGTCAATACGCCGGCAATAGGTGATGATCATATCAATCACCCACAAGCTGCAAGCGGTCAGCTAAACGTAACAGCTACCCAGGTATTGAGCGCTCAGAAGATCAATAAGCAAGCCTGTACATTCTCCTGTGAATCCAAACAGTAACACTCCCGTACAGTCCGGTCTCGTCGTCTGATATGTTGCATATCTCGCCTAGGGGTGGTAAACGTCAGACCCCAGTAGCTTGATAAGTCGTGTCGATTTGAGGTCTATAACGGTTCGAGAAACTACTAATAACACTTACCAGTAAATCTCAGCAACCCTGGCCAGGGATTTCCGGTTATAGCCAATCGAACACAGCACAACATCAACTCCCTATACCGGGAGAGACGAATCCCCTCCTATCGCTCATTGCCTCCATGTGATTCGGGACTGTACCCAAAAGCCACCTTTTTGCACGCCCTCTTGGACGTGGTATGATGGAAATCAAAGCACAGTGGGAACCACACAAGACTCTATGACGATCTCGGGTCAACAGACTACTCTGTACCAGTGTCACCGGAGAACTGCCATCTGACGTATGGTATAATACCATCTGGGAGTTCTCGGCGAGTCCGTCCAGTGTACCCAGTCTCCACTGAGCACCCGTACACCATCCTTGATGTCAAACACCGATGGATATGGGATCATCCATCCCCATCATATGGGTCAAGATGCGTATACGCTAGTCTACTCTGGTGTATCGATGCCCTGTCTCGATACACCCTCGACTAGGAACAGTTATAGGATGTACTCGTCGACTACCATGGCCCCACTAGTATGATCTCATCATAGTCCCAGTAGTCGAGTACATATCCTAAGGGCTTTATCAACATGTAACATAGAGACAATCAGAGTACATGTTAAGATAAAGTACAACCAGATAGCATACTATCATGTCGAGTAAGAAAGTCCTCCCTATATATGTCCAAGCATCCATTACAATATACATCGTATGTACAGTAATGGCCTCTAGGGCATACATATAACTAACGATCTCCCACTTGCACTAGGGCCATCTGTTGTGGTATCATATACCCAACAATTAGCTGTGGTTGAAGTATCTCATACTCAACCATCCCATAAAAATCTCTGCTGGGAAAAAGGCCTTTGTGAGTGGATCCGCGCTGTTGTCCTCTGTGTCTACTCTCCTAACCTCGATCTCCCTGGAGATCAACCATCTCCATGATCAGGTGATACTGCCTAAGAATTATATCCGGATTTCTGATGGGACGGTAGTTCCTTGGCTAAAGCCACAACTCCATTATCACACAATGGTAGGAACGAAGTTCATCTTATGAACTTATATATATCCAGACTGCCTCTTTGGTAGCATCTTTGGTAACGATGTATCTTGCCTTTAATCGTATAGAATGTCACGGTATCTAGCTTGGAACTCTTCCAACATACCGTCCCTCCACTGAGGGTAAAGACAATGCCTGCGACTGACATTCAGTCGTCCTTATCACCTTAGAACCTTTCCAGTGATTCTCCCCAGGATCGACTGATACCATCTCACTACAACTAGTGAGTGTCCTAACATCCAATTAGATCTATCTCATAGATCCAAAACCCAGGATTTAGGAGATATCATTTTGATCCTATTTGGAGAATCCTTGTGATAAGCGGAGATTGACCGAGTGTAGCATAGGAAACTCCTTCCCTATCAAGAGTATGTCATCCACGTACTCTACGAGGATCACCACCATACTCTCTACTACCCTTTTGTATATACAAGGTTCATCTACCATTTTGATGAAGTCAAACTCTTTGACTACCACATCAAAATAGACGTTCCAACTCCGCGATGCCTGCTTTATCCTATAAAGCATCTTGCACACGTTTCCGCTGCTCCCACTGTCTACGAAGCCCTCTGGATGTGTACTTATAGACGCTATCTTCTAAAACATCATTTAGAAAATCAGTCATGACACCCAACCGCCAGATATCGTATTCATGGTATGTACCCGTGGCAAGTAGGATCTGGATGGACTTAAGCATAGCTTTGAAAGTCTCAACTTTTCCATGTACATCGAGTAATCTTCTCAAGATATACTCGCTCCTGATGGGGATTTAACCCTTCAGATAAAGCAACCAAAGTCCATACTTTGTTGGTGTATAAGGATTCCATCTCAGATCGATAAGCATCCAGCCATTCTTACAGAGTCCCACTCCTGATGGCCAGCTCGAAACTAGTTGGGTTATCATCTCATGATGCAATCCTTGCTCCCACTGTCATAGAGAAACCGAAGTATCTCTCAGGTGGGTGAGGAACCCTGCTAGATCGGCGGAGAGGTTGAGGTTCGATGGAAACTATTGAATCCTTTGGTTCTACCAAATCATCAACTGCAGTTTGTATAGCTGGAACCATTCCAGTTCTATATAACAGACCTTGCCTCGAGCTTGTCGTGATTTTGCTTTTAGACATAGGCCGGACAACCCCAAATCTTAACAAACTTAAGATATGGGCTCTTCCCTTTCCAAATCACATATGAAGTGGTAGGCAACTGATTTGATTTGAACCCTATTCAATAGGTATGCAGCTTCTCAAGTGCATAACTTCCAAGAGGAAATAGGAAACTCAGTAGTACTCATCATAGAGCACACCATATCAAATAGGATGCTATTGCTCCACCCCGATATACCAACGTGCTGTGGTGTATACGGAGGAGTAATGCTGAGAGAGAATCTCATTCTCCTTTAGAATAGTCCAGGAATTCCGTGCTCAAGTATTCTCCTCCTTGATCTCATCAAAGGACATAATACTTATACCCGTATTTGGTTCTCTACTTCTAATTTATATTCTGTGAATATCTCAAAAGGTTCGGACCTGTGTTTCAACAGAAGCATATGTCTGAATCTTGAGAGATTATCAGAGAATGTAATGAAGTAGAAAGAACCGATCTTGGCATGTGTAGACAGGGGACCTTTCATACATCAACATGTATCAATCCCAAGAGTTCACTAACTCTTTCTCTGTTTTCAATAAACAGAGCTGTGGTCATCTTATCTTTGTGACATGACCGGCAAGTTTCATAAGATGTAAATTCAAACTAATTTAAATATGCATCTTTATGTAACTTCAGCCAGTCGGGTCGCATTGATATGACCTATTCTGCAATACCTCAAGAAGGATTCATTCAATTCTGAACTCTTCCTCTTGTGTATGTTCCTTATACTAAGAACTGTAGTTTGATTTAGAACGTCAATGCTTTTAGATAACGTGCCTGAACCGATCAACTCTTGATATAGGAAATGTTCAAAACATTATCCAACAATACAAAATTATATCCTTTCTTTACTAATAAAGAGACTGATATGATTTTGTATATCAGGTTCGGTATCTAATAACATTCGTTCAGAATCAATGTATTCAGGTAATACAGGGTGATAGTGACCAGCAGATTTGGCTGCAACACTTGCACCGTTTTTTGTCTCATGAAACTTATCACCCGTTCTCAGTACCTATCTGTAGCCCATGTAACAGATTACATATACGGGATCCTGATCCGGTATCACATACCCAGGACGTAAAGGATACTGAGAAACAGTTCTGTGTAATGAACACACCCGAAGATGATGCATCAACATGCACCTTTTTCGTTTGGACGGCACGGGAATTCTGGTAATCCCCAATTTCCTGCTCTGTCTTATAACAATTATAAGTTGGAGCGGGACCAACGTTCCCCAGCTCAGTATAACAAGTGGGTTCGGTCAATATATCCGTTTTATTATCTTGATTAAGGCGTGATATGGTCGCTATCTGGAGAGAGAGAGAAGAAAACACTCAGCGTATGCTCTTGCAAGATTAGATTGCTTATCTAATATATCTAATCAGGATGTCTCCCACTGTTTTAATCAAATCTTCCTTCAAACCCTAAAAGGAAAGACTAGCCGGGATTAATTACACGCTACAACTTCGCCAATCTTTCAGCCAGGCCAGTGTCGGTACTTTGAGGGAGGTCCCCCGTGCTTTCGCACGAACCTAATTAAAGTAAACCTCGTTTTCCCAGAGGCGTAACCCCGTTAACACCTTTCTAGACACCTACTTGATCGACTAATTGTAATGTGTAAAACTCTTCCAGGAGTAACTCTTACTCGCAGCGGGTATCGGGATCCAACTATCTCATAGAAGGTATGCAATCTTATTGCAAATTTCAACACTTGAAATTCCCAATAGTATTTTGCCCCTAGCATCTTATGACCTTGGCTAAGGTCAACAAATCATAAGTGCTAGCCAAGTTCAACCCGTCATTTCCCGATTGAATTAAACCCACCCGCACGACCCTTGGCTAAGGTCAACAAAGTCGCACGACTACCCTAACTCAATCGCATCATATGCTTATACAGATAAGCACTAATCAGCTACCGTACACTACGCCTTGGCTAAGGTCAACAAACGCAGCACGAATACTAACCAGTACTTATCTGAAATGACGGAGGGCTACGACGGGTTTTTCAGAAAACCCTTTGCGTAATGAACTTGATATCGTTGTAGAATCGAGTGATTTTAAATGGAATGTTTTTGAGGCTTTTCTAGTTTTGCTAAAGGGGTCACTCCCGGTGAAGGGATCGTCGGCCCTTTCCTCATCGAATAAGGTGCAGGATATTTCACAAATACCACTATGCAAAGCAAGAACTATAGAAGCAATCAAAAGACAAACCGAGTTTGTAGCATCTGCCAGTTTATTGCTAAAGGAGTCACTCCCGGTGAAGGGATCTCGGTCCTTTCCTTATCGAATAAGGTGCTGGATGTTCTACAAGGAACACCGCTATGCAAAGCAAGAACTAGAGCTACCAGTTTTTATAAACAAGTTTCTACAACATCTTAGGTTTCTTTTATTTCATTAATCTCATTAATGAAGTCCCATTTTATTATGCTTCACAAACATCTCTTTTTGAAACGAAATCTACAATATAACATATATCTCATATATATAATATAAACATTCGTCTCAGGCAGTAATATGATCTCATCACAGAACATTGCAGCAGAAGAAACATATATGAAATATTGGATATACTAGGACGTCCGTGTTTTCAATACGAGCCTGTATAAAACACGGATTCCACGGTCGCGATGAATAGCCAAACCCACATCCCTAGACCCCTACGAGAGCGGCAAGTAACACTGCCAATTCTAGGGTTAGGAGACCCGGTCTCGACTCCTCGAGATGGTCTCCCACTGGACCCTAGAACCCGGTTACTTGTGCTCCCCGCCTTGGGTCTACCTAATGCGGAAAAGTAAATAATATACAACGGTGACAGCTTCCGCTACCTGGAAGTGCCCTAATAAAAGAATATTACATACAAATGAATTTTACATGAATGAAAAAGAAAAACTCTCATCTCACATAAAACCCCCGGCTATTCAAACGCGACGATCCAATATAACATATCACAGCAACACATAATATCTCATATCATCAACGTAAGCAAGTATGCGTATCCCGATTGTCGTTGATGTATAGCAACGAAGCCGGCGATACACCACATACTACGCTTACGGTCACAGAAAAGAAAGTGTAAAACTACAACAGTTGGAATCCGCAACCTCCTTAGACATCACATGCCTAACCAAATGAATTCCTTAGACACCGCATGCCTAACTATTATAAACCCCGCATTTCAGTCTCATTATCGAAAACTCTTTTCAATATCAAGTCGGGCAATTCAACAAGATTCCCGACGTCCTGATCGAATGCTCGTCGCAAACTTTAGTAGACGGCTGCACCCCTGATACCGTCGACGAAGTGCACCAAGGAGGAACACCGCTACCGGGAGCACCCGAACGGATGCTTTCGGCGACGGGGTTCTCCTACAGTCACTTGGTCGGGGCTATGGGGCGTGGCTGTCTATTAAGTTTACCCGGCGAGTATCTGCGTATACTACGTGATTGCGACGGACTTTTGATCACATCAAAATTCCGTGGCAACCGATCATCTGAGACTAAACTGCTATGTTTATAATATTCAAATCAGTTATCTCATAACTACCTGTGGATTCCAAATATTGTATCACATTCCAGATAAATAGAAAAAAGTTAAACTTTCCGATCGAATCATCAAGCACCCAAGATTTTCCCAATATATCTCAACACTTGAAATCAGTTTAAAAACATTCATTACATGCCACAGTACCAATGGTCCAGCCGTAGAAGGGTCAAGCCAACGCCTCACATGTGGCACGCCGTACTGCCCCAAACCCTAAGGTTCAAAGGGCAGTTCAAGACGGTCACATAATCGAGTTAAGGTTTGTTGTCTTCTAGAGGGTCCACCGAGTTACTTGCATGACTTAGAACATTCTTAAACACGAGAAAAAATCCAACTTTTGAAAAAATTTCCGACAAGGGAAAAAGTGAGTTATTGATATCCGTTCGAACTTTTTAACAGTTTCTAAAAATTACCCGGAAAACACATAGACAAAATCTGATAATCCGATCGAATCATCGAATCCCTAAACAACCCCAGAAAATTCAGCTTTTTAATAAAAATTAAAAATTCCCAGAAAATCCAGCATAATAAAATAGGAGTTACTGTGCAAACAGGAGATGCCGACGTCATCATTTCGCCGCGAAACCGCCGCAGAAGGCATGCTTCTGCCGCGGTTCCGCCGCGCTTTATACTGTTCATCGAAAACTTTTTGCACCGTAATTCTTATAATTCCCTGCTGAATTTTTTAAGCATTTTTAATGTGGAAAAATCCCAGTTTTTAGAAAAAGTCCAGAGAGCGGGTTTTATCGGGATTTCGGGTTTCGATCGGACTTTAAACTTCGTCTAGACTTCGCCTAAAGCTCTAGCTTGGCTCTGATACCACTGTAGGATTGCTAGGCACGCGCATAAGGGTCTACGAGGCATCAACCATACCCGATTAAAAATTTAGCCGTGCCGAACAACCCGAATACGGAACTTTAAACTAGAGATTAGGCGAAAACAAGTATGCTAAACACTTTAACACTAAGTGAGAGGGATTACAACCTTTGTAGATTCGGTCCTTCACTTCATATGCTCCGTGTTGTGGTCCCTTCGCTGCGATCATCGGGATCCGGACTCTCGAGAGGTTCCACGAAGAGAAAGATGCAACCTTTGCTTCCGATCTTCGATACTAAGATGATCTACCTTGAAGTTCCATTAACACAAGCTAACACTCATGAAATGATGTGAACACCCTCATCTAAATGGCAAGGGAAGATGAGAATGATGAAGTAGGATTTTTGCTCTCTTTATTTATCTTTTTCTCATATTTATTCATCACTTTAGAAAAACTAGTAAGCTTTTTCATGAAGAGAATGAAGGAAGAAGATGAACAATAATATTTGTGATGAATAATAAAAGTTATCATAATCATTTATGCAACCATGGTTGTAGTAACCATTGTAGAGAGTTTACTAGGGTTAGGGTTTGGGTTAGGTTAAAGGGTGAGTCACAAAGAAATATCTAGCATAATATCTTAACAAAGACAAAGTAAAGCTTCTAGAATCAACTAGAAGGTTTAACCCTAATCCAAACCCTAATCATGTTTAAACTCCTCTAAACATGTTGCATTAATAATTATAATATGTTACAATATTATATATCACATATACAATATTTATTGTAACAAAATAAAATAATACATTTAACATATATCGCATATATATCAATGTATTACCCGAATGAGAAAAAGAATCTTTTAGTGAGCTAATATTAGTTAATGCAATTTAATATATCAAATATATTATTGTACATTAAATTATCGAATCAACACTTGATCCGACAATCCGGCTATATCGCATATAACCAACTAATATTTATCCGTACCGATTCATCGAATCAACACTTGATCCGATGAGCCGGCTGATATCAAATATCACGAGAATATAATACGGTATCACATATCGCATTATCCTCGGTCCCGCACATATCACATATGTGCTCCTACTCCGTTTTGCCTGAGTCAAGAAACCTCTGTGTAGGACTTTAAAGAATCGTCAATACGCCGGCAGTAGGTGATGATCATATCAATCACCCACAAGCTGCAAGCGGTCAGCTAAACGTAACAGCTACCCAGGTATTGAGCGCTCAGAAGATCAACAAGCAAGCCTGTACATTCTCCTGCGAATCCAAACAGTAACACTCCCGTACAGTCCGGTCTCGTCGTCTGATATGTTGCATATCTCGCCTAGGGGTGGTAAACGTCAGACCCCAGTAGCTTGATAAGTCGTGTCGATTTGAGGTCTATAACGGTTCGAGAAACTACTAATAACACTTACCAGTAAATCTCAGCAACCCTGGCCAGGGATTTCCGGTTATAGCCAATCGAACACAGCACAACATCAACTCCCTATACCGGGAGAGACGAATCCCCTCCTATCGCTCATTGCCTCCATGTGATTCGGGACTGTACCCAAAAGCCACCTTTTTGCATGCCCTCTTGGACGTGGTATGATGGAAATCAAAGCACAGTGGGAACCACACAAGACTCTATGACGATCTCGGGTCAACAGACTACTCTGTACCGGTGTCACCGGAGAACTGCCATCTGACGTATGGTATAATACCATCTGGGAGTTCTCGGCGAGTCCGTCCAGTGTACCCAGTCTCCACTGAGCACCCGTACACCATCCTTGATGTCAAACACCGATGGATATGGGATCATCCATCGCCCATCATATGGGTCAAGATGCGTATACGCTAGTCTACTCTGGTGTATCGATGCCCTGTCTCGATACACCCTCGACTAGGAACAGTTATAGGATGTACTCGTCGACTACCATGGCCCCACTAGTATGATCTCATCATAGTCCCAGTAGTCGAGTACATATCCTAAGGGCTTTATCAACATGTAACATAGAGACAATCAGAGTACATGTTAAGATAAAGTACAGCCAGATAGCATACTATCATGTCGAGCAAGAAAGTCCTCCCTATATATGTCCAAGCATCCATTACAATATACATCGTATGTACAGTAATGGCCTCTAGGGCATACATATAACTAACACTTCTCACTTGATATATGAAACATAATGAATAAAAAGAAATGAATAATATGATATTATTCATCATGTTTCATTAATGCAAGTGGGTGATTCATTATGTGAGTCATTAAGCATTTAATAATGCAATAATGACATGATGAATCACTCACAATGAGTCACTAAATCATTAAAGGAAAATGCCACCTCTCCCTCCATGTCACATCCTTCTAGAAGCTTCTCGGAAAATTACGAGAACGCCCCTCTCATCCGTGAAAACACGGAAAAACTTTAGACTGTATAAATCCAATAACCTGTTACTGGAATCTGGCTTAAACCAAAGCCAGCTAGTAAAAACTGTCCGAATGTCGTACGTGCGTTCAAACACGTATGCGTCCGAACCTTTGTCGTAAAACCATACGACCTCTATATCTTTTCGCCTGGGTTTGGGAAATCTCTATGTGGGACTCTAAAGACTCAACTACTACGCTGGCAGTGGGTTTAACCACAGACCGCAAGCGGCACTAGCTGTACGTAACGGTCCCCAGGTAGTTGTCGATAAGAAAGCCGATGAGGTAACCCATCTGAAATCCTACTGAGCCTGTCTGTGACAATATCCGCGCCGTCCGGTCTGTTCATCTAAGAGTATCGCATGTATGGTCTAGGGAGGTGGTGGACGTCAGACCCCTAATAACCGTACAAGTCGTGTCGGTATGGTTCAAGACCACCCGAGAATCTACTGATCATTCCATCAGTAATTCTCAATCAGCCCTGGCCAGGGACTTATGGTAATGACCAACCGACCACAGTGCGATATCAACTCCCTATACCGGGAGAGACGAATCCCTAACAGTCGCTCACTGCCTCCACGTGGCTCGGGACTGTGCCCAATTGAAACCTGTTTGCACGACTCCTTTGAGCCGTGGTAGGGTAATAATCAAAGCACAGTGGGAACTCACACGAGACAAATGATGACCTTAAGTCAACGGACTATCTGCACACATGTCACCTGAGAACTGCTATCTGACGTTAGGTATAATACCTTCCAGTCAGTTCTCGGCGAGTCCTGTCCGGTGTACTCACACCCAGTGAGCATCTGTATACAATCTTAGGTGAACACCACCAATGGTTGCGGGACCAATCCATTGCCCCTCGTCAGGGTCTAGATATGTATACACTAGTCTACTCCGGAGTATCGATGCCCAATCTCGATACTCCTGCGACCAGGGACATCTAAGGGTGTGCCTATTGACTATCCAGCTCCCACTAGTATGACTGTCATCACAACGCCGGTAGTCAGACAAAACACCCTATGGGCTTTATCAACATATATATATAAATACCAAGTAAAAAATATCATACGTTAAGACAAAGTCAAACCAAATAGCGTACTATCATATCAAGCAAGACTGTCATGTACATACATATCCCAAGCATCTTATACAATGTAGGCCTCTAGGGTATATATATCCAACAATCTCCCACTTGCACTAAGGCCTATAATTGGCGCAATGAGTACCAACTGTCTCTACCTGATCCAGTTGCTTGCGTACCGCATGCCCAACATCTCAAAAAGCCTCTCGAACTATACTTGAGGAATGGCCTTGGTGAATGGATCTGCCGTGTTGTCTTTTGTGTCCACTCTCCGTATCTCGATCTCCCGACGATCCACGATCTCCCTGATCAGGTGAAACCGCCTTAAGATATGTCTGGATTTCTGATGGGACCTTGGTTCCTTCGCTAAAGCTACAGCGCCATTGTTATCGCAATACAAAGGTATTGGATTGGCAATGGACGGAACCACCTGAAGTTCAGAAATGAACTTCCTCATCCAGACAGCCTCTTTTGCGGCTTCACTAGCAGCTATATACTCAGCCTCCATAGTTGAGTCTGCGACGGTATCTTGTTTGGAACTCTTCCAACATACCGCCCTTCCATTGAGGGTAAACACAAAACCCGAAATGGATTTAGAATCATCCTTGTCACTTTGGAAGCCGGAGTCGGTAAAAGCCTCTACCTGGAGGTCCCCATTACCGTAAATCAAGAACATCTCCTTAGTCCTTCTCAGGTACTTGAGAATGTTCTTCACCGCTCTCCAATGTTTCTCACCTGGGTCAGACTGATACCTGCTTACCATACTAAGTGCGTAAGCTACATCCGGTCTGGTACATAACATCACATACATTATTGATCCTACCGCCGAAGCGTAGGGTATAATGCCCATGCGAGCCCTCTCTTCATCAGTCTTTGGAGACATTTCTTTGGAGAGGGTGATTCCGTGACAAGCGGGCATATTGCCGCGCTTGGAATCTTCCATACTAAATCTCTTTAGTATAGTGTCTATATACCTGGACTGTGAAAGTCCCAATATTCTATTAGATCTATCTCGATAGATCTTAATGCCCAGAATGTATGATGCATCTCCCAAGTCTTTCATGGAGAATTTCTGTAACAAAGAAGAGCTTTACTGATTGTAGTATAGGGATATCATTCCCTATTAGTAGTATGTCGTCGACGTACAAAACGAGGAAGACTACTGCTCCTTCTACAATCTTCCTATAAATACATGGTTCATCTACATTTTTGATAAAGTCAAATTCCTTGACTGTTTCATCAAAGCAGATGTTCCAACTCCGCGATGCTTGCTTTAACCCATAAATGGATTTAAGCAATTTGCACACTCTTCCGCTGCTCCCACTGTCTAAGAAACCTTCTGGTTGATCCATGTAAACACTCTCTTCTAGATGTCCATTTAGAAAAGCTGTTTTTACATCCATTTGCCAGATTTCATAGTCATGGAAGGCAGCAATGGCAAGCATGATCCGAATGGATTTAAGCATAGCTACTGGTGAAAAAGTTTCATCATAGTCCAATCCTGGTCTTTGACGAAAACCTTTTGCTACTAGTCTAGCTTTGTAGGTTTCCACTTGTCCAAATGTACCAATCTTCTTTTTGAAGATCCATTTGCACCCAACCGGTTTTACCCCAGGAGGAGCAACTTCTAAAGTCCATACTTTATTGGTGTATATGGATTCCATTTCGGATCTCATTGCATCCAACCACTTCACTGAGTCACTACTCGTGATAGCCTGCTGAAAACTAGTAGGCTCATCATCATCGATGATGCAATCCTCTCGATACCCATCAAGAAGAAAACCATAGTATCTTTCAGGAGGATGAGAAAGCCTACTAGATCTGCGGAGTGGCGTTGGTTCGTCATGTTCTATTGAAATCTGAGATTCTTCTAAGTCTTCGGTTGCAGTTTGAGGTTCTGGAATTTCTTCCAGTTCTACCGCGCTCCCACTAATATCTTTTGCAAGAAATTCGCTTTCTAAGAAGACAATGTGACGAGCGACAAACACCTTTTGTTCTTCAGTGTGGTAGACCATGTACCCCCTTGAATGCTTGGGGTATCCTACAAACTTGCATAAAACCGATCGTGCTTCGAGCTTGTCCGGATTATGCTTTTTAACATATACCGGACACCCCCATATCTTGATACACTTGAGATATGGTCTCTTCCCACACCACATTTCATATGGAGTGGTAGGTACAGACTTAGTTGGAACTCTATTCAATAGGTATGCGGCTGATTCTAGAGCAAATCCCCAGAAGGAAAGTGGCAACTCAGCACTACTCATCATTGAACGCACCATATCTAATAGCGTGCGATTCCTTCTTTCTGATACACCATTATGCTGAGGTGTATAAGGTGGAGTAAGCTGAGAGAGAATTCCATTCGCTTTTAAGTATTCAAGGAAACTGGTACTTAAGTATTCTCCACCTTGATCAGATCGAAGTGTCTTGATGCTTTTACCAGTTTGTTTTTCTACTTCATTTTTATACTCCTTAAACTTCTCAAAAGCCTCGGATTTATGCTTTATTAAGAACACATGTCCATACCTAGAGAAGTCATCAGTAAAAGTGATGAAGTAGGAGTGACCACTTCGTGCATGTATAGACATCGGACCACATACATCACTGTATACTAGTCCCAAGAGTTCAGTGGCTCTTTCTCCGTGTCCGGTGAACGGAGATTTGGTCATTTTTCCTTTGATACATGATTGACAAGTTGCATATGATGAATATTCAAACGGATCTAGATATCCATCTTTATGTAACTTAGTCAACCTTGTTTCATTTATATGACCAAGTCTACAATGCCATAGGAAGGCTTGATTCGAATCTGGAGCCTTTCTTTTACGTGTGTTTTGAATATTGAAAATTTGAGGTTGATTAAGTATGTATATGCCGTTTTCCAGTGTGCCAAACCCAATCAGTTCTTGATTTAGGAGAATGTTCATGACATTTCTTTCAAGCACAAAATTATATCCTTTATTAGACAACAAAGATACTGATATAATATTACACAACATACTGGGAATACAAAAACAGCTATACAATACCAAAATGTGTCTACTATTCAACCCTAGGTGATATTCCCCTATTGCAACTGCATCTACATGCATTCCATTGCCCATCCGGAGAGTTATATCACCTGCCCCCAGTACTCTACTATTTCTCAGATCCTGCAAAGAATTACAGATGTGAACCAAAACCGGTATCAAGTACCCATGAAGTAGAGTTTACTGAAAGACAATTTTCGATTACGAACACACCTGAAGCAGAAGCAACAGCTTGCTTCATATCCTTGGCTTTAAAGGCCAAACAGTCCTTCTTCCAGTGCCCTTGCTTGTGACAATAGAAGCACTCGTTCTTTTCTGCCTTCACCCTTCCTGCCTTGTTCGTTCCCTGCACCTTCTTGACCCCACCCTTCGGTTTGGTGGCTTTCATCTTCTTCTTCCCTTTAGCTTTCGCTTTAGATTTAGAAGAAGATGATTGGCCAACATACAGAACGGGGGTTTTCTCCTTTTTCAAGGAGGTCTCTGCTACCCTCAACATATTGAGGAGCTTTGGAAGATCCGCTTCCATTTCGTGCATGTTGAAGTTCAGCACGAACTGAGAGAAGGTGTGGGGAAGGGACTGCAAAATCAAGTCGATATACAAATCATTCTCTAGCACGCATCCCAGGTTTGCGAGTTCCTCAATGAAGGTGATCATTTTGAGGACGTGCTCTCCAACAGGCGATCCTGGAGCTAACCTCATCTGGAAGAGTTTCCTTGAGATTTCGTACCTCGTGATACGGGAGTGTTCACCATACAATTCCTTGCAATGGAGGAATATGGATACAATATCCATACTCTCGTGCTGTTTCTGGAGTTCATTATTCATGGACGCCAGCACGATACACTTAGCTCGCTCACAGTCTAGATCCCAGGTTTTACGAACTTCCTTGTCCACAACTGAGGAATCTGGTCCTGGGATAAGGGGAGGAACAGCGGCGGTAACATATGCAACTTTGTCATAAGTCAGCGCAATATTGACGTTCCTTAGCCAATCTTTATAGTTCTGCCCGGTCAGTATATTCTTTTCAAGTAATAGTTTTAGTCCAGTCATGGTAGCTGCCAGAGAGAGAGAAAAGAAAACACTCAGCATATGCTCTTGCAAGTTTAGATTGGTTATTATTTTATCTAAACAGGATGGCTCCCACTGTTTCCTCAAATCCTTCTTCAAAACCTAAAAGAAGAACTAGTCAGGATTTAATCATACGTTACAATTCTTGCTTAACCTTTCAGCCAGGCTGGTGTTGGTACTTCGAGGGAGGTTTTCCAACGCTTTCGCGAAGTTCCTTAATTAAAGAACCTCTTTTCCCTGGAGGCGTAGCCCCTCTAACACCTTTCTAGGCACCTACTTGGTTTATAGCATTGATTGTTAAGTGAGAGAAATTCCCGAGAGCAATCCTACTCATCAGTGGGATCGGGATCCAACTATCATTGCATGATGCCCTAGATGGAAGCCACTCTAGTCACCACACTCCAGAAGGTAAGCTAAATCTGCAAGTTTCCTTTATGTTTGAAACTCCCGATGTGATTTTTACCCCAAGCTCTTATAGACCTTGACATAGGCCAACAAGTCATAAGATGCAAGTCAAGTTCTACCCGTCGTTGTCCTGATCAATTTAAATACATCGTACAAGCCCTTGACGTAGGCCAACAAGGTGTACGTCTGTATTAAACTAATGCATCTATCTGTGCAACAAATAGGCACACACACTGCTACCATTCACTATGCCTTGACGTAGGCCAACAAGCATAGCATGAATACGATGTGCTGTCTATCTGAAATGACGGAGGGTTACGGCTGGTTTTTGGCAAAAAACCGTTAACGTAGTGAACTTGATTTGATCGAAGGAACTAAGATAGCTTTTATTAAAAGGAGTGGTTTAAGCTCCGCATTTAAAATTTGCTTTTTCAAGAAAACCGAGTGGTTTTTAGAAATTGTTCCAACGATTCAGTTTAGGTTTTATTTTCTTTGCATTAATAATAATGCGTCCCATCTTTAACCTATCATTACAGATAACAACGAAAATACAACGTCCTCTTATGCCATCCGTATTCGCCACGGGGTCCCGTCATCACCTGTTAGGTTACTTAACTAACGACAGAGCGGGGGCTGGGCTAGCGCGGGTGTAAAACATAAGCGACGTCTAAATAGCTATCATATATAGATATTGTACATTCGTCAGACGCAATAATAGGCATTCCAGATCACAGATAAACAATATTGGATTTGCAAGCAATCCGCATTTCTTTTGAGCCTGCAATGAAAGACGGATTACACAGTTATGATGAATAGCCATTTTCCCACCCCAGACCCCTACGGGTACGACAAACTACCCGCCAAGTACCAGAAGTGAAGCGGTCTGCCCCAACACTTCAAAATACCCGGTAGTTTGTGCACCCCACCTTGGGTCTATCCTAGGAGCAAAAACAGTAAAAAGAAATAATACAACGGTGGCTACAACCGCAACCTGGATGTGCCCCGCAAAATAATATTACAACTTATTACATTTACATCAAATGAATTAATACAAAAACCCATCACAAAACCCGGCTAAACACCACAACAGTCCAATACAGTTTATATACACAAACAGTTATATATAACATCACAGATATGTGCAACCCCCTGCCAACCGACATACTAGCAGTTAGGGGAGGTTTACGAACACATAAAACATTTCACAGATATAATAAAACAAGCAAATACCGTATAATTTCGATCGATTAAACACATTTAATTTTGCTCCAATACTTCTCTGTAAATCTGAAACCTGAGCAAAAATAAAAATTACCAGAAAACACCAAATATCACAGAGAAACAACACAAGAAACTTGGGATGATGAATCGTCCAAAGCGCGGCGGAATCGCGGCGGATCGGTGGGATCGGCCGCGGTTCCGCGGCGCTATGGCCGATTCATGAGCCCAATTTTCTTGGGTGTTCTTATACATTCATTTAGGTCATTCTAAAGGTCCCTGAAAAAATTTTGGACCTCATTTAAAATTCGACAGAAAGTACATGATATCGGGGTTTTTCCGGTTTGTTTTTCCGTTCGGAATTCATACAAATTTGCAAGTGTGTTAAATACTGTTTAGCTAGGCTCTGATACCACTGTAAGTCGATGTTCAACACACCAATACTTATGGGGAGACGGAAATATGAATAACAATCTTGTTCTATGATTAAACATCGAATAACCGTATGAATTGTTTGCTAAACAAGTTTTAACAAAAACTATAGAGTTCTAAACTACTATGTTAAGAGATTATACCAAACGGTTCTAGTCCTTCGTCTTAATGTTATCTTCGGCCTTTTTAGATCTCCACGTCCTCTTCGGCTTTCTCCCGTGATAGACGATCCACCCGAGAACCCTAATCCAAGCTATAACCTCTAAACTTGAGGTTACTTAGTTTCTCTAGTTGCTAAATAGAGTAGCTAAGGTGATGTAGAGATAGGTTATGGAGTAATTAGTCTTTCCTAATCCTTGTTCTCAACTCATGAGGGTAGGATTAGGTTTGGTGAAGGAGAGAGAACTTGAAGAGAGAGAGTGAGAAGATGATAATGATAATAATAATAATAATGAAATAGCTTCTCACTTGATATATGAAACATAATGAATAAAAAGAAATGAATAATATGAGATTATTCATCATGTTTCATTAATGCAAGTGGGTGATTCATTATGTGATTCATTAAGTATTTAATAATGCAATAATGACATGATGAATCACTCACAATGAGTCACTAAATCATTAAAGGAAAATGCCACCTCTCCCTCCATGTCACATCCTTCTAGAAGCTTCTCGGAAAATTACGAGAACGCCCCTCTCATCCGTGAAAACACGGAAAAACTTTAGACTGTATAAATCCAATAACCTGATACTAGAATCTGGCTTAAACCAAAGCCGGCTAGTAAAAACTGTCCGAATGTCGTACGTGCGTTCAAACACGTATGCGTCCGAACCTTTATCGTAAAACCATACGACCTCTATATCTTTTCGCCTGGGTTTGGGAAATCTCTATGTGGGATTCTAAAGACTCAACTACTACGCTGGCAGTGGGTTTAACCACAGACCGCAAGCGGCACTAGCTGTACGTAACGGTCCCCAGGTAGTTGTCGATAAGAAAGCCGATGAGGTAACCCATCTGAAATCCTACTGAGCCTGTCTGTGACAATATCCGCGCCGTCCGGTCTGTTCGTCTAAGAGTATCGCATGTATGGTCTAGGGAGGTGGTGGACGTCAGACCCCTAATAACCGTACAAGTCGTGTCGGTATGGTTCAAGACCACCCGAGAATCTACTGATCATTCCATCAGTAATTCTCAATCAGCCCTGGCCAGGGACTTATGGTAATGACCAACCGACCACAGTGCGATATCAACTCCCTATACCGGGAGAGACGAATCCCTAACAGTCGCTCACTGCCTCCACGTGGCTCGGGACTGTGCCCAATTGAAACCTGTTTGCACGACTCCTTTGAGCCGTGGTAGGGTAATAATCAAAGCACAGTGGGAACTCACACGAGACAAATGATGACCTTAAGTCAACGGACTATCTGCACACATGTCACCTGAGAACTGCTATCTGACGTTAGGTATAATACCATCCAGTCAGTTCTCGGCGAGTCCTGTCCGGTGTACTCACACCCAGTGAGCATCTGTATACAATCTTAGGTGAACACCACCAATGGTTGCGGGACCAATCCATTGCCCCTCGTCAGGGTCTAGATATGTATACACTAGTCTACTCCGGAGTATCGATGCCCAATCTCGATACTTCTGCGACCAGGGACATCTAAGGGTGTGCCTATTGACTATCCAGCTCCCACTAGTATGACTGCCATCACAACGCCGGTAGTCAGACAAAACACCCTATGGGCTTTATCAACATATATATATAAATACCAAGTAAAAAATATCATACGTTAATACAAAGTCAAACCAAATAGCATACTATCATATCAAGCAAGACTGTCATGTACATACATATCCCAAGCATCCTATACAATGTAGGCCTCTAGGGCATATATATCCAACAAATACTGTTCCAACCAAATCATTCGTCGGTGTGTACCTGAAAATGAGTTTAAGAGTGTGCTGTCTTTTTGCCACGATCAAGCGTGTGGCGGGCACTTTGGCCCAAAGAAGACAGCCGAGAAAATTTTGCAGTGTGGTTTCTATTGGCCACGACTCTTTAAGGATGCATATGAATACTGCAAGACATGCTCCCGGTGCCAACACTTAGGCCGGATATCGCGGAGAAACGAAATGCCGCTCCAACCAATTTTGGTTGTGGATATTTTTGATGTTTGGGGAATAGACTTCATGGGACCATTTCCCAATTCCTTTGGGAATGTGTATATTCTTTTGGCTGTTGACTATGTGTCAAAATGGGTCGAGGTTGTGCCTAGCCGAACGAATGACAACAAGGTTGTCGTTCGATTTCTTAAAGATCATATCTTTTCTCGGTTTGGGCACCCTCGAGCAATTATAAGTGATAATGGATCTCACTTCTGCAATAGGACTTTTGAGTCCTTAATGCGCAAATATTCCATTACTCACAAACTGTCAACGCCATACCATCCCCAAACATGTGGGCATGCCAAGGTTTCGAATAGGCAAATTAAGCAAATCTTGGAGAAAACGGTTTCTAAAAACCGAAAAGATTGGTCACATAAGCGGATTGATGCACTATGGGCATTCCGTACTGCATACAAGACCGATCTTGGTATGTCTCCATACCGGCTTGTTTATGGGAAGGCCTGCCACCTCCCAGTTGAGATTGAGCACAAGGCTTTTTGGGCGATCAAGGAGTTGAATTTATGAATGGAAGATACGGGCAGCAATCGAAAGCTGCAATTAAATGAACTAGAAGAGCTGCGGAATGAGGTTTATGATAATGCTGTCATTGTTAAAAACCGAACTAAGGTGTTCCATGACAAACACCTTATGCGCAAAACGTTCAAACCTGGTCAACAGGTTTTACTCTATGACACTCGGTTGCACTTTCACCCCAGCAAGCTTAGATCTAGGTGGAAAGGGTCGTTCTTAGTATGCACCGTATATCCGCACGGTGCGGTAGATCTTGAAAATCCGGAGGACGGTACTTTATTTAAAGTAAACGGACATCGATTAAAACCGTTCCTCACTGCGGACCCATCGGAGGAGCTCCTGTTTTTGCAGGAGCCGATTTACACCGATTGATTCTCCTCCATTTTACCCCCAAATTTTTGATCATCTTGCCAAAACTTTATTTCACATAAGTTTGGGGGTGTGTATCATTTGTAAATATAAAAAAAAAAACAGGAAAGTGCCGACATTTTCGACCCACCTGGTGTAGCCTGACCGTGAGGACACTGTCCAGTTTAGGTTTGGGGGTATGCTCGGTAAGTTTTCTTCCTTCGCATTCATATGTATATTTTTGCATTTGCATCCTTATATAAAAATCATAAAAATTGAAAGAAAAAAAATAGAAAAAGAAAAACCCATAAAAACTGAAAATTTGAAAAAATTATAAAAATTAAAGTATTCAATTTTGGCCATATTTGACTTACGTTTGACAAATAGGTTAACTAGCTAGGAACAACTAGATCTTAGACTTAGTAAATTAAAAACCCTAAAAATAACCTTTCTTAAAATTTAACGGTAGAAAATATATGTCTTTGTAGTTTATTTAGAAATAGGCAAATTTCGAGTTGACTTCTTGGGCTAAATTAAAACAAAGGAAAAGTATTGATATTTTTATTAGAGTATAAATTTGAAAAATAATTTCTAGCTTAAGTCTAAATTCTGAAAATATATACCTTACAAAAATTGCACAAACACGAATCTTGAAACTTGGAATAGTAGGAGAGACCTTGAAATGCTCTTGTCTTAAGTCCTTAGTACGAAGAAAAATAAAAATATATATATAAGTGTGAATAAAGAAAAAAATGAACACTGGTTTTTGTAATTACTTAAGGCTGCAAAAATAGAAAAATATTTAGCGAGGGTGCTTCATCACCTAGTGCCTTAGACCAACTGGTTTGGGAGTCACTACTAAAGCCTTAGGTGTTACAAGACTAGGAATTACGCTTTAATGTGCAAACACATCTTGTAATCGGTTGTTGGTACCTCAAGAAGTATTAACGGTCGCATGAAGGATGTGTGAGCAAAATTCATCTAAAAAAATTCACCAATTAAGAAGTGCTTTGGACAACGGACAAGAGTATGATTGCTTGATTTGAATTTCCAAGTGTAGGGGTGATATATACACACACGTAGGGGTATGTGATTGGGGTTTAGATAAGAGATAGGAATGAAGAATAGGACTTATATCTTTAATAGAGATGATAAAAATTCCTAAGTTGAGATAGAACCCTAGAAGAAAAACTTAAAAGATGCCGAAAGCTAAGTAGGTCTGCAGAACATATATAATCTTAAGTTAAATGATAAGGAAGCGTGAAGAATATGGGTGGATAATTTATGAGTCAAAGATAATAGAGTTTCTTGTTAGAAAACCTAATTGGAGGATAAAAGTCGATAAGCCAAATTGATAGGATTTTGTGGGTAGTATCCGCTGAAAACCCTCAGGAGACAACACTCCTCCTACTAGGGACACATAGAGGTTTAACGGCTTGTTGCACGAGCTCAGTGCAATCGCGTTTCCCTGCGAAAGTGAGGTTAGGATTTTGTTGAGAATAAAACTAGATTTGCTCGAGGACGAGCAAAAGATAAGTTTGGGGGTATTTGTTCATACCATAATTTTGCATTCTTTTAAACCCCATTCTTATTCATTTTACAAATAAACAGGTGCTTTTGACCCATGTCTGCTACATAGTTACAGCTTACAGGTTCTTGGAACAAAAACAGTGAAAAAAGATAAAAGACAATACAAAAGTGAGACTACGACCAACAAATGGAAGAATCTTGATCAAGCCTACAGTTGGAGAATAAACGAAGGTCAGTTCACAAAGAACAAGGCAGCGCAAGGTTCAAGACTTCGACACGAAGCAAATGGTAAAAGTCCACTACATTACTCACTGTGGAGAACTGGAAGAGAAATGGAAAACATTCTGAAGAACCAACCCAAGAAATAGGAAGACAAAAACACCCAGAAGCAGCACAGGAAATTTCAGCATTCAAGCCCTTCATTTAGCCGCGGAACCGCGGCCAAACCTGTCCTATGGCCGCGGTTCCGCGGTCGTGCATTACCCGTAGTGGCGGAAATTTTCCATAACGACTGGCGGCGCGTTGACTAGTCTACCTAAGGGCAATTTTGTAAAAGCATGCATGCGGCGATTGTAAACCTAGGGTTTTCTATGTCCTTTAAATAGAGACACAAATACTTGTATTAGGTTATGCCTCTTTTCAATTCATAAAATTCAGAGTTCTTTTCAAGTTTTGGAGAGCATCAATTTGTAAGTAGTTCTTTTTTATTTGCCCTAGTTATTAGTTTTTAATTTCTGCCCTAGATAAAATTCTTATTTGCTTTAGTTTAATCTAGATTAGAATTTTTATTAATCTGCAGTAGTTAATTAATCTCTTAACTCTAAAACCAAAATAAAAATTATGACTTTTGTAGATCTCTCAATGAGCGAGTAGTTTCCTCGCTTGTTAGGGTTAGGAATAGGGAAGGGTTTGAGAGATGCAAATCTCTCACCCCTTTCTTGCTCAATCACTTGTTAATAATTAGGACTCCATGCATACATACATATTCCGCTCTCTACGGCACCCTACCCACGAGGTAACGGTGATACCGTAGTATAAAAGACCGGATATGCATGTTTTCCATGGAGGTTAGGGTAAGGATTAAGAAAGGAAGGACAAGGACCTAGAGGAAGAAACATCGTTTCTTTCCGATCGTCCTAATCCCCTTTATTAATAATTACCATAACACCTAAAAAGATCTAATTTAGGGCACTGAAAGAGGTGGGAAATTTTATTTTACCAAACTTAACCTAAACCTAACCCTAGCAAGATTTCTAAATCCTAGTGTAAATCAAATTAGTTTTTAGTGATAAAGATCCAAACACCATTTGGAATTAACTCGTTAGAACAATTAGAAAATACACATCATCCCTGTGGACCGACCCGTATTCACCGGCTAGCTACCAAGCGACGCCGTTTTTGATTGCGGTTAACAAATATTTTTGATCTAAAAATCCATACAAATCACAGGCCATGGAAAGTGGTGACTTCCGACTGATGGCTGGATGCCAAGTTATCCTAATTGGACTCCATGCACTGCAATAAAGTATAGACTTTGTTGGGTACTCCTGAAGGGGTAAAACCCATAAGGAGCAAGTAGATCTTATTGGATATATGTGCCATTAAGTCAATTATTATAATTGAAGGAGGACCTATACGAGAGAACAATTTTACTCGAGATGATAGTATGTTATCTGGTTTGTCTTTATCTTTCATGTAATTGTTTTATTTACTATCACGTATCATTTAGACATGCGATAAAGCCCAAGGATTTTGCTTGACTCTCAGTACGATGATGGAGATCATACTGTTGGGTAATCGATAAGCACATTCTTAAATATCTCTAGTCGTAGGAGTATCTAAACCGGGCATCGGTACTCCAGTTTAGACTAGTGTGTATGTTTCCTGACCCGGTTGGAGGGTGATAGCTGATCCTGCAGCTATTGGTGTTTGACATCGAGGATTGTATACAGATACTCATTGGATGAGTTACACTGGACGGACTCATCGAAAACTCCTAATTGGCAATATACCAATGTCAGATAGCAGTTCTCTTATGACATGGGTACAGGGTAGTCCTTAGGACCTGACGTCGCCATAGTGTCTCATGTGTGTTCTTACTATAAATAGACTTCTACCCTACCATGGCTCAATGGAGTCATGCAAACAGGTTTTTGTTGGGTATAGTCCCGAAGCATGTGGAGGCAGTGAGCGGTCGAGGGGATTCGTCTCTACCGGTATAGGGAGTTGATGTCGCGCTGTGCATGACATGACTACAACCACAAGTCGATGGCCATTGTAGTGGAGATAAACTGATAAATGTTATCAGTTGCATCTCCGGTTGATTATGGGTCCTCTGTCAAACGACTTATCGAGTTATTGGGATCTGACAGACTCCAAACGCTAGATCATATATGCGATACTCTTAGACGAAGAGACCGGACTGTACAGTAATGTCACTGATAGACTTTGCAGGGTTCGGATGAGCTTGCTCATTGACCTTCTTTCGATCAATATCTGGGTAGCCATTACGTGCAGCTAGTACCGCTGACGTACTTATGAGCTATGGATATGATTCTAAGCTATTGTCAGCGTATTATCGAATCTTCAGAGTCTTACACAGAGGTTTCTCAGCACATGCAAAATGATGTAGAGCACGTATAGGTGTTGAGTTGTTAGGCACCTCTAATAGGGTTTAAAGCGCGGCGGAAGCGGTAATTTTATAAATCTAGAGAGTTTTAGCAAACCCAAACCAAGAATCAAACCAAACTAGTAAACTTGATACTAAACTAATAAGGTAAAAACAAGAGTTTTGCGGGCTATAACTTTTGTAGCGCGTGAGCCACCTCTCCTTGGACTCCGGCTAGTCTCCACGAAGCCCGGAACAAGCTCGCTCGAAGATCTTCTCGCCGAAGATGATCCACCTTGAGATAACTCCAACACAAGATTTAGTTTCAAATTGATCTCATCAAAATAAAGCAATCCAGTAATTAAACTTGCAAAGAATGATGAGTAGGAGATGTAGAATAATTAGCTCACTTAATTTTTTTCTTTTCTTTTCCATTCTTCACTTAAAAAAAATCAAGAGGAGGAAGAAGAATCATGGAGAAGATAAAAGTTTTGAAGAAGATAAAATTGAAAAACATATGAACTAGAAACAAAAATGAGTCATTACAAATAACGACTTATACAAATGAGTCATAAAAAGAATCATCTCATGACTTCTACAACCATGACCCATTCTCATTTCTTTCATATAATTTTTATACTCCTATCATACATGTATCAACATACATGTCTCATTATTTATATCAAATATAAATATTAATTAAAGAGAAGAAAACAATTAAGTGAGCATGATATTAGTTAATGTATAAATATATCAATATATCAATATACATTTAATTAGTAGAACCTGCGGATTCAATTGACCCTGACAAAGCTTAGCCTACTCCGCGGATTTAGTAGGCGGCCTCAGCTACCTGAGAGGTACTACGGTTTTCTCGTTGACAGTGACAAGGAGGCTTGCATCATGTAATGATGACCTTACTGGTTATCAGCAAGCCATAGAAAGTGGTGACTTCCGACTGATGGTTGGATGCCAAGTTATCCTAGTTGGACTTCATGCACTGCAATAAAGTATAGACTTTGTTGGGTATTCCTGAAGGGGTAAAACCCATAAAGAGCAAGTAGATCTTATTGGATATATGTGCCATCAAGTCAATTATTGTAATTGAAGGAGGACCTATACAAGAGAACAATTTTACTCGAGGTGATAGTATGCTATCTGATTTGTCTTTATCTTTCATGTGATGCGTTTTATTTACTATCAAGTATCATTTAGACATGCGATAAAGCCCAAGGATTTTGCTTGACTATCAGGATACGATGATGGAGATCATACTGTTGGGGCCTGGGTAGTCGATAAGCACATTCTTAAATATCTCTAGTCGTAGGAGTATCTAGACTGGGCATTGGTACTCCAGTTTAGACTAGTGTGTACGTTTTCTGACCCGGTTGGAGGGTGATAGCTGATCCTGCAGCTATTGGTGTTTGACATCGAGGATTGTATACAGATACTCATTGGATGAGTTACACTGGACGGACTCATCGAGAACTCCTAATTGGCAATATACTAATGTCAGATAGCAGTTCTCTTATGACATGGGTACAGGATAGTCTTTAGGACCTGAGGTCGCCATAGTGTCTCCTGTGTGTTCCCACTATATTTAGACTTCTACCCTACCACGGCTCAAAGGAGTCACGCAAACAGGTTTTTGTTGGGTATAGTCCTGAAGCACGTGGAGGCAGTGAGCGGTCGAGGGGATTCGTCTCTTCCGGTTTATGGAGTTGATATCGCGCTGTGCATGATATGACTATAACCACAAGTCGATGGCCATCGCAGTGAAGAGAAATTGATAAGTGTTATCAGTTGCATCTCCGGTTGGTTATGAGTCCTATGTCGAACGACTTATCGAATTATTAGGGTCGACAAATTCTAAACCCTAGACCCGATATGCGATACTTTTAGACGAAGAGACCGGGCTGTACGGTAATGTCACTGATAGACTTTGCAGGGTTCGAATGAGCTTGCTCGTTGACTTTCTTTCGATCAATACCTGGGTAGCCGTCATGTGCAGCTAGTACCGCTGACGTGTTTGTGGGCTATGGATATGATCCTAACCTACTACCTTCATATTTTCGAGTCATTAGAGTCCCACACAGAGCTTTCCCAGTACATGCGAAATGATATAGGGCACTTATAGGGATACATGCAGAAGTTCGATTAAATACGTGTATTTGATACACGTATTTTAATCGGGTATTTATTGATATTAGCCGGTATATATATGATATAGACGGATTATTAAATTAAATGTTGATTTAATAATTAAATATATATCTTTATATTTATATATTTATATATTAACTAATATCATGCTCACTTTATTATTTTCTTCTCTTTAAGAATATTTATATTTGATATAAATAATGTGACATGTGTGATGATACATGTACGATGGGAGTATAAGACTTATATGATAGAAATGAGAATGAGTCATGTTTTAAGATGGTTGTAGAATTCATGAGGTGAATTATTTTTGATGACTCGTTTTTGTTTTCTAGTTCAATTTTGATTGAACCTTATCAACTTCATACTATCTCATCTCCTTCATGGTTCTTCTTCTTCCTCTTGAGTTTTTCTTAAGTGAAAGAAAGAAAGGAAAAGAGAAAAATTAAGTGAGCTAATTATTCTACATCTCCTACTAATCATTCTTAGCAAGTTTGATTAGTGGGTTGTTTCATTTTGATGAGATCAATTGGAAGCTAAAACTTGTGTTGGAGTTATCTCAAGGTGGATCGTCTTTGACGAGGAAATCATCGAGCGAGCTTGTTCCGAGCTTTATGGAGACTATCCGGAGTCCAAGAAGAGCTGGCTAACGCGCTACAAAGGTTGTAGCAAGCAAAACTCTTATTTTTACCTTACTAGTTTAGTGTCAAGTTTAGTAGTTTGGTTTGATTCTTGGTTTGGGTATGCTAATGCTCTCTAGATTTTTCAAATTATCGCTTCTGCCGCGCTTTAAATCCTATTAGAGGAGCCTAGCATCCCAACAGATCTTTCGAGATCGGTGCAAATGGAAAGGTACTGACCTAAAAAGGCTAGACTAGTAGTAAAAAGTTTTTATCAAATAACCGTTATGGATTGTGATGAAACTATTACTTCAGTGTCTATGCTGAAGTCCATACAGATATAACTTGTCACTGCTATTTTTCAGATTGTGGTTTCTGGCAAATGGATAACTATAACGCCTTTCTAAATTAGATTTAAAAGTGTACGTATATATGACTTTGCCAAAGGGTTATCTTAGTCAGTGGGAGCAGCGGTAAGTGTGCAAGATGCTAAGTCTATTTTTAGACTAAAACAGGAATAGCGGAAATGGATCATCTGTTTTGATGTCATGGTCAAAGTGTTTGACTTCATCAAAATGAGAGATGAATCTAATATTTGTAAAAAGGTAGTAGAGAGTGTTGTCAGATTCCTCATATGGTATGTGGATGACATACTCATGATAGGAAGTGATATTCCTATGCTGCAATCGGTAAAACAATGGTGGTCACAAGTGTTTCTCCATACAAGATATGGATGTCAGTCCAATCCTGGAGAAATATAGGGTAGCAGTGAAGTGCATTTGATGTTCTTGGTATATAGTAATGACAGCCTCCTGAAAGAGTTAGTTACTGATTCTAGCTTCCCAGGCAACATAGGAGACAGAGCGTCTGTCGCGAGTTATAAGTTTACTCTCTATTGAGGAGCAGTATATTGAAAATAGTTCCAAGTGGGATACTGTGGTAGTCATGGCGCTAAATGTTGATTTTGAATCAGCGAAGGATACCGCCTCTGGATATAATTGTTCATTTATGAACATGATCCCATCGTCAATCCAGGCAAATACTAAGGCGGGTATCGCTCAGTTCATAAGATATTTGATCTCCGTGAAGTTGAGATTCAGGGAGAAACAGAAAGATGCGTTGTGCCGGGTCCACTCGTTGAGGCTAGTTCTCGAACACAGTTTGCGAAACTGTTAGTACAGAAGTTGGGTATGTGATACCGCAATAATTGGCCTTAAGTGCAAGTGGGAGATTGTTGGATATAGGTACCCTCAAGGCAATTATTGTAATTGAAGGAGGACCTATACGAGGTAATAATCTTATTCGAGATGATAGTATGCTATCTGATTTGTCTTAATCTTTCACGTGATGTGTTTATTCACTATCACATATTGTTTAGACATGAGATAAAGCCTTAGGATTTTGCTTGACTATCAAGACAATGATGGAGATCATACTAGTGAGGCCTCGGTAGTCGATAAGCACATCCTTAAATGTCCCTAGTCGTAGGAGTATTGAGACTGGGAATCGGTACTCCAGTTTAGACTAGTGTGTATGTTTCCTGACCCGGTTGGAGGGTGGCAACTAATCCTACAACTATTGGTGTTTGACATCAAGGATTGTATGCATGTGCTTATTGGATAAGTTACACTAGACGAACTTACCGAGAACTCCTAGTTGGTAATATACCAATGTCAGATAGCAGTTCTCTGGTGACATGAGTACAGGGTAGTCCCTAAGGACCTGAGATCGTCATAGTGTCTCATGTGTGTTCCCACTAGACTTAGATTCTTACCCTACCATGGCTTAAAGGGGTCATGCAAACATGTTTTTGATAGGGATAGTCCCGAAGCACGTGGAGGAGTGAGCGGTCGAGGGGATTCGTCTCTTCCGGTATAGGGAGTTGATGTCGCGCTATGCAGGACATGAATACAACCACAAGTCAATGGACATCACAGTAGAGATAAACTGCTAAATGTTAACAGTTGTATCTCCGGTTGGTTATGAGTTTTCTGTCACACGACTTATCGAGTTATTGGGGTATGACAGATTCCAAACCCTAGACTCGATATGCGATACTCATAAATGAAAAGACCAGACTGTATGATAAATGTCACTGATAGACTTTGAAGGGTTCGGATGAGCTTGCTCGTTGACCTTCTTTCGATCAATACCACGTAGTCGTTACGTGCAGCTAGTACCGCTGACGTGCTTATGGGCTATGGATATGATCCTAACCTACTGCTAGCGTATTGTCGAGTCTTTAGACTCCCACACAAAGGTTTCCCAGTGATTGATCTGTGTATTTTATGTGTAGTAGTTAACCGCAATCAATAACGGTGTCGCGTGTAGCTAGACCGAGATGAGTACGGATCGTCCCCTGGGAAACGTTGAACCTTTTATTCTTACTTTAGGCATGTTGAGAAAGAAAGGAGGAAGAATAAAGAATAGAATAAAGAATGGTTGTAGGTTCTAGATCTATGTTAAACACGGATGCAAAATATAGATCTAGATTAATTAGGGATGTAAGTTTAATAGAAAAGGGGGCTTGTAAGGTTCGTTAGGATTTAGTAGTTATGGATGATTAATTAAAGATTACTCTTTTTATCTTTTAATAGATTTAAAACTAGAATGATAGTGATGCATGTAGATTGGGGTTTCTGGAGAGAAAAGGGTTCCCACTCTTAACCCCTATCTCGACATGGAACTCCGTTCATATCTAGCCTTTACCAAAACAATCATTAATCTAATCTCTAATCGCGGTCGAGACTAACAATAAATTGGTAGCGCGCCCGATTAGGATGTTAATGATTCTTTTGGTAAAGTTTATAAACTTTATATGACTTAAAAAGAGTTTAAGGATCTTCATCATCCATTAATCTACTCTAATCCTACGAACCCTAACAAGCGGAGAATTACTCGCGCATGTTGGGAGAAGAAGAGATGGAGAGAGAAATCATATTAAAAACTACAAAGAAATAGAATAAGAAAAAGAACTACCTTTATTAATCAACAAAATTCATTTACACTTTATTCCCTTAGAAAATGATTACAAATGCTAGTTTGCTTCTCGATCTCTTCCAAGGAGGTAGACGAACAGTTGATGATCAGCCTGGATGCGTGAGCCTGTCTTGGACTTCGTGATCTCGTCAGCTTGATGATTTTTCCAAGAGGCTCTCGGTCCTTATTTATAGTCTCAGAGCCAGAACCCTAGTTTCCTAATATGATAACTAATTGTTACGATTCTAACCAAAAAATCCAGAATCCCAACTCCCATAGAGTGCGGCAGAACCGCGGCCGTTGGATGGGTTTGACCGCGGATACGCGGTCTTATGGTGGGATCTTGGCCTTAAATTTCTGGGGCTTCATCTATGTAGCTCTTGGTGATCTTTTGAATATCTAGACTTTGAAAATCTTCTCTATGTTTTTGCCAGAATTGGTTTCTTCAATTTACTTGAATATCTTCGGCAGATTTGTTCTAACAACTTTGATTTCCTTGATTTCAGCCCTGAAAATTCTGCACAACAACTCAACAAATAATATTAGTAGAGTTTGTTTTATTGAGATATTAACTTAACCATTAAGAATTGGTCAAAGGTATTTAATAAGATAAGCATATTTAAATGGGCCAAATGTTACATGGATATTATATGCTTACTTTTTCCTACCAAATGTTAATTATAATATATAAACATATGAAAATATTATTTTTACAGATAAACCCTCACATGTATCATATATTATAATAAACATATTTTATTATAAAGAAATAGTAGGAAAAATGTCATATTAAATGTGCAGTTTTATCAACTGAACACCCAGCATATGCAAAACGATGTAGGGCCGGTATATATATGATATAACCAGATTATTAAATCAAGTGTTGATTTAATAATTAAATTTATATTTATAAATTGATATATTTATATATTAACTAATATCATACCCACTTTATTATTTTCTTCTCTTTATTAATATTTATATTTGATATAAATATTGTGTTATGTATGTTGATACATTAGAGATGGGAATATGAGAATTATATGGAAGAAAAGAGAATGAGTCATGCATTTTTGGATGGTTGTAGAATTGATGAAGTGTTTTTTCTTTGATGACTCATTTTGGATAATGATGGTTTTTCATCTTTAACCATTCTTATCTAAAACCTCATCTTCATATACTTTCTCATCTCCATCTTTCTTTCTCTCTCTCTCTCTCTTGATTTTCTTCAAGTGAGGAATGGAAAAGGAAAAGAGAAAATATTAGTGAGCTAATTATTCTACATCTCCTACTAATCATTCTTAGAAAATTTAATTAGTGAGTTGCTTCATTTTGATGAGATCAATTTGAAACTAAAACTTGTGTTAGAGTTATCTCAAGGTGGATCATCTTCAATAAGAAGATCATCAAGCAAACTTGTTTCGGACTTCGTGGAGATTAGCCAGAGCCCAAGGAGAGGTGGCTAACACGCTACAAAGGTTGTAGTCCGCTAACTCTTGTTTTTAGCTTATTAGTTTAGTTACAAATTTAGTATTTTGGTTTCATTCTTTGGTTGGGTCTGCTATTGCTCTCTAGATTTTTAAAATTACCGCTTCCGCCACGCTTTAAATCATACTAGAGAAGCCTAGCATCCCATCATATCCATTCGCTCAAGAATTTTTTTGGGGACTCTAAATGGGATAAAGCTATAATAGAGAAAATGTGCCATAGAAAGGAATTTTTTTCTATGGAGTTGAAAAATTACGCCCTCCGCGATTTTTTTCGACGATTGGCGTTATCATCATCTTTATCATCTAAGATGTGGATACACAAAATATCATATGATTCCATCACTTTTTCACCGTTGATTTAGTGGGTACAAAATTAACGGTTTACCCACAATAGAACTTTTTACATTACTAATTCGACGGTGAAAAATTGTTGGAATCTCATGAAATTTGGTATATCTACATCTTACATGATAAAGACGATGATGTGTGCAAATAAAATGGTGGAGGGTGTATTTTTTTACGCCACCTAATGAAACTCCCTCCTAAGGCCTTCTTTCTACATTATTCATATAGAGAGAGAGAGAAAAAAGATGTGCTAAAAGGCTTTTTTCGTTTGGTGGCGTCGAAATCTCCTTCCTCCACCATTTTTTTCGACAATCGGCACCGTCCATCTTGATCTTCATCTTCTAAGATTCTGATACACCGAATTTCCTGTGATTTTCATACTTTTTCACCATTGATTTAGTATGTGCAAAATTAACGGTTTATCGACAATTGAACTATTTACATTGCTAAATCAACGGTGAAAAGGTGTTAAAATCACATGAAATTTGTTGTATTGACATATTAGACGATGAATATCAGGATAAACGGTGCCGATCGTCGAATAAAATGGTGGAAGATATAGATTTCGATGCCACCCATCAAAAGAAAGCCTCCAAGGGCCTCTTTCCTCCATTATTCTCATATATATATATATATAGAGAGAGAGAGAGAGGTTAATGGAGGAAAGGTGCCATAGGAAGGAATTTCCTCCTATGGCGTCGCACCTTCCATGATTTTTTTCGACGATCGGCATACATCACCTCTATCTTTATCATCTATGATGTGGATACACCAAATTTCATGTGATTATACCATTTTTTCACTATTGATTTAGTTGGTGCAAAATTAATGGTTTACCGACAATAGAACTTTTTACATTGCTAATTCAACGGTGAAAAAGTGGTGGAATCACATGAAATTTGGTGTATGCACATCTTAGATGATAACGATAATGATAATGAATGCCGATCGTCGAAAAAAATAGTGGAGGTAGTATTTTTTCGACGCCATAGGAGGAAATCCCCTCCTATGGCCTCTTTCCTTCATACACACACACACACACACACACACACACATATTGAAGGAAAGAGTGCATAGGCGCAATGAAAATCAATCATTCAATATTTTATTTGACAATCAGCACCCATCATCATCTTTATCATCTAAGATGTGGATACACCAAATTTCATATGATTTAACACTTTTTCACCGTTGAATTAGCAATGAGAAGAGTTCTATTGCCAGTAAACTGCTAATTTTGCACCGGCTAAATCAACGGTGAAAAAGAGGTAGAATCACATGAAAGTTGGTGTATCCGCATCTTAGATGATAAAGATGAAGATGATGAATCCCGATCATCGGAAAAAATCATGAAGGATGTATTTTTTCGACGTCATAGGAGAAAATTCCATCTAATGGCACCTTTTCTCCATTAGCCTCATATAATTCCTACTATGGCACCTATCCTCCATTATATATATATATATATATATATATATATATATATAGAGAGAGAGAGAGAGAGAGAGAGAGAGAGAATAATGGAGGAAAGAGGCCATAGGAGGGGATTTCCTCCTATGGCATCGAAAAAATACAACCACCACCATTTTTTCCGACGATCGGCATCCATCATCATCATCGTTATCATCTAAGATGTGCATACACCAAATTTCACATGATTCCACCATTTTTTCACCGTTGATTTAGCAATGTAAAAAGTTCTATTATCAGTAAACCATTAATTTTGCACCAACTAAATCAACTGTAAAAAATGGTATAATCACATGAAATTTGGTGTATCCACAACTTAGATGATAAAGATGGAGGTGATGTATACCGATCGTCGAAAAAAATCATGAAGGGTGCATTTTTCCGACGCCGTAGGAGGAAATTCCCTCCTATGGCACCTTTCCTCCATTAACTTCATATATATATAATGAAGGAAATGTGTCATAAGAGGGAGTTTCTTTCTATGACGTTGAAAAGGTACATCCTCCACAATTATTTTCGACGATCGGTATTCATCATCTTCATCTTTATCATCTAAGATGTGGACACACCAAATTTCATGTGATTCTAACACTTTTCCACCGTTGATTTAGTGGTTGCAAAATTAACGATTTACCGACAATAGAACTTTTTACATTGTTAATTCAATGATAAAAAAGTGGTGGAATCACATGAAATTTAATGTGTCCACATCATAGATGATAAATATGGTGATAATGGAAGCCGATCGTCGGAAAAAATATTGGAAGGTGTATTTTTTCACCACCGCCTAACAAAAAACCATCATAGGGTCTCTTTTCTTCATTATTCTTATATATATATATATATATATATATATATATATAGAGAGAGAGAGAGAGAGAGAGAGTAATGAAGAAATTGCTGGGTTCCTTAGCATCCTCACTGTGTTTTCTAAGACATCAAGCATGCAATTATAAAAAATCTAGAGTGTTAAGCAACCCATAACCGAGGATCTAACTAGAGAATTATGGTTATTAAACAAGCAAGTAAACAACTTTACTCTAAGTGAAAAAGGAATACAACCTTTGTAGACCGGTCCTTCACTTCTAAAGCTCCGTGTAGTAGTCCCTTTGCTCCAAGTAGTAGTCTCCCGGACTCTCGTTAGGCTGCACTAGGCGAAAGGACCAAGCTCGCTTGAAGAACTTCGAGGCCGAAGATGAGCTACGTCGAGGAATCTCCAACTCAAGCTTTCTCTTCACTAATTGAGAATTAGTGAAGCAAACAATCTATAATAAATGACTAGTCTAGTGTAGATTGATGAAGTAGGAATTTTTCTCACTTTAGAATTATTTTTCTGTCCCTTTTTCTTCACCTCAAGAAAACCTAGAAAGCTCAAAGGAGATGAAGAAGAAGATGAAGTCAAGAATAGAATGGCAACCATGGGTGAGAAAATATCATATATAACTCATGTAGAGACTTAAGTATGGCTAAAGATAATGGTCGGGTTAATAAATATTTAAAGTAAAACAAAATTAGTGGACTAAGTCAATGGTTTCCACAAGCTTCTCCAAGCTTCATAAGCCATGACAAATTCCACTTAATTTTGTTTATTCTCTAAATAAATATTTACCATAATTATCTTAAGTATGGTATGAGTCCCATACACCCATATACAATGTATCATTGAGCATGACACAAAGAACAAATACATTAATATGTATCATGTATAAATTAAATGTATAAGTGAGAAAAGAAATTCTTAAGTGAGCTAATATTAGTTAATATATATTAATATATCAAATATATAATTATATATTAAATTATTAAATCAACACTTGATTTAATAATCCGGCTATATCACATATAACCGACTAATATCATTTATATCAACTTATTGAATCAACACTTGATTCAATAACCCGGCTATATCACATATAACCGACCGATATCACATATCGCGATATTAGAATACGGTATCACATACACATATTAATCTCGGTCCCGTACATATCACATATGTGCCCTAGTTCGTTTCGCTTGAGCCAAGAAATCTCTGTGTAGGACTCTAAAGACTCGTCAATACGCCGGCAGTAGGTAATGATCATATCAGTTACCCACAAGCCGTCAGTGGTACTAGCTGGACGTAACGGCTACCCGGGTATTGAGCGATCAGAAGATCAACAAGCAAGCTTGCTCATACTCCCGTGAATCCAATAAGTAACACTACCGTACAGTCCGGTCTCTTCGTCTGATATGTCGTATATCGAGTTTAGGGGTGGTAAACGTCAGACCCCAGTAACTTGATAAGTCATGCCGATATGAGGCTCATAACGGGTCGAGAAACTACTGATAACACTTACCAGTAAATCTCCGTATCATCCCAGGCCAGGGACTACCTGCTATGGCCAATCGAGCACAGCACAACATCAACCTACACTACCGGGAGAGACGAATCCCCTCCTATCGCTTATTTCCTCCATGTGACTCGGGACTGTACCCAAAAACCACCATTTTGTACGCTCTCTTGAACGTGGTAAGGTGGAAATCAAAGAACAGTGGGAATCACACAAGACTCTGAAAGGTTACGCTAGTGCCCCGGCCAACTACCGTGACCAAATGTGGAACAAAATTTTTTCTAACGATTAGAACATGGCACTAGAATAACTTTTAATCCGGATCTTACCATAAACCTAACTAGCTAAATAAAAAGAGCTATCTACTATGATGAAGAAATCTCACCAAACAAACCAAGTCCTTCGGTCTTCTTTCTTCATCTTTAGCTCCAAGTGCCACTTTGAACATGCTTGATCTTCTTTGTTGGCTTCTTTGGTTCTCCGCGATCGATCTTGCTCTCCGGTCCTCCTTTGTCATAGATGATCCACCTGAGAGATATGATCCATGGCTCTAGCTCCTCACAATATGTCAAGTGAAGCAACTAGAGAATTTGGGTTGTTAAACAAAGTAATCTAGGATGTAGTGTGAAGATCTAAGTGTTTGCTATCTTTTTCTTGCCTCTTCACTTGTTTCTCAACTCATGAGAAGGGTAGTGAAGAGGAAGATGATGAAGGTAGAGGAAACTCAAGAGGAGGAAAGAGATGAAGAAAAATGGGAGCTCAAGAAAATAATGAAGCATGCATGAGAGAGAAAATCAACACAAAGGTTTTGTGTACGAATTCTCATGAATAAACAAGTATAGCCATGCTTCAATAGTAACCACAAATGAATAAAGAATTCATTTATGAACTATTGAAGCCATGCCACCCACCAAGCCTCCCTCTCCTTAATTTCCACCTCATTTCCATTTATCAATAAATGGAAAAGTCCATGATGAGGTGTTCACCTTCTAGAAGGTAATCTGTAATAAAATACGGATTACAGTCTGCTGTATATACATACCTGCATTCGGATAAAAACACGAATGCCTAAAGAGATTGAATAACACAAAGAACGTAATACTAGAATATACATATCGAAATACATATATGTAAATTATTAAATCAATACCTGATTTAATAATCCTGCTCAAACCCGAGCCGGCTAGTATTACCAACTGTCCGATCGAAAGTCCGAGTACAAAGTACATCAATCAATCGAGACCCTGCACGTATCCAATACGGCTAGTACATCATTTCGCCTGAACCAGGAAAACCCTCTGTGTAGGACTCTAAAGACTCGACAGTACGCCGGCAGTGAGTTACTGGATAAATCCATAACCATAAGCACGTCAGCGGCACTAGCTGTACGTAACGGCTACCCGGGTACCTGTCGAAAAGGAAGGCCGATGAGCAAACTCATCCAGATCCCTACTGAGCCTATCTGTGACAATCTTCGTACAGTCTGGTCTCTTCGTCTGAGAGTATCACATACCAGGTCTGGGGGGTGGTAAACATCATACCCTAATAACCTGGTAATTCGTGCTCATGTGGCTCAGGACCAATCCGGGAAACTACTGATCGGCCTATCAGTAAATCCCAACTGCCTTGGCCAAGGTCTTATGGTCCTGACCAATCAAACACAGTGCGATATCGACTCGCAATACCGGGAGAGACGAATCCCCGACAATCGCTCACTGTCTCCATGTGGCTCGGGACTGTACCCAACAAAAACCTGTTTACACGACTCAGTAGAGCCGTGGTAAGGTAGTGATCAAAGCACAGTGGGAACTCATACGAGGCAAATGATGATCTCAGGTCTAAGGACTAACCTGTACTCATGTCAGCTGAGAACTTCCATCTGACGATAGGTATAGTACCATTTGGAAGTTCTCGGCGAGTCCATCTAGTATACTCACTCCCAGTGAGCACCTGTATACGATCTTAGGTCTAAAGACCAATGGTTGCGGGACCAAACTATCGCCCCTCGTCGGGGTCTAGAAACGTATACACTAATCTACTCCGGAATAATATCGATGTCTAGTCTCGATACTCCCACGACTAGGGACCATTTAAGGATGTGCATACCGACTACCCAGCTCCCACAAGTATGATCGCCATCACAACGCAGGCAGTCTAGAAATGATCATACGGGCTTTATCAACATGTATAAAAGATATGTAATAGCAAGTAAAACATGCACATGTTAAGATAAAGACAAACCAGATAGCATACTATTATATCGAGCAAGACTGTCTTGTACATATATATGTCCAAGCATCCATATGTATACATATACAATAATGGCCTTTAGGGCATACATATCCAACAATCTCCCACTTGCACTAAGGCCATATATTGGAGTACCAAGTATCCAACGTCTGCTCTAGGGCCACCTGTTGGCGTACCACATACCCAACATCTCAAAAAGTCTCTCGAACTGTGCTTTAGGAAGGTCCTTGGTGAATGGATCCGCAGTGTTGTCTTTTGTGTCCACTCTCCGGACCTCGATCTCCTGGCGATCTACGATCTCTCTGATCAGGTGATACCGCCTTAAGATGTGCCTGGATTTCTGATGGGACTGTGGTTCCTTCGCTAAAGCTATAGCCCCATTGCTATCGCAATACAAAGGTATTGAGTTAACAATGGACGGAACTACCTGAAGTTCACTAATGAACTTCTTCATCCAGACCGCCTCTTTTGCGGCATCGCTTGCAGCAATGTATTCAGCCTCCATCGTCGAGTCTGCAACGGTATCCTATTTGAAGCTCTTCCAACACACCTCCCCTCCATTGAGGGTAAATACAAAACCCGAGACATACTTGTTGTCATCCTTGTCACTCTGGAAGCTTGAATCGGTAAAGGACTCGACCTTTAGGCCTCCATTACCGTAAACCAAGAACATCTCCTTTGTCCTTCTCAGGTATTTGAGAATGTTCTTTACTGCTGTCCAGTGATCCTCACCTGGGTTCGACTGATACCGGCTCACCACGCTTAGCGCATAAGCTACATCTGGCCTTGTACATAGTATCGCATACATTATAGATCCTACCGCCGAAGCGTAGGGTATAGTGCTCATGCGAACCCTCTCCTCGTCAGTCTTGAGAGACATCTCCTTGAAGAAGGTGATTCCGTGCAATGCGGGTATGTTACCGCGCTTGGAATCTTCCATACTAAATCTTTTTAGTACGGTCTTTATGTACCCGGACTGTGAAAATCCCAGTAATCTCTTGGATCTATCTCTATAGATCTTAATCCCCAGAATGTACGAGGCATCACCCAGGTCCTTCATGAAGAACCTTTGTGATAAGAATAGCTTGACCGATTGTAGTATAGGAATGTCATTTCCTATCAAAAGAATGTCGTCCACGTACAAGACTGGGAACACGACAGTTCGTCCTACAATCTTCTTATAAATACAAGACTCATCCTCGTTCTTGATAAAGTCAAAATCCTTGACTGTTTCATCAAAACAGATGTTCCAGCTCCGCGATGCCTGCTTTAATCCATAAATGGATTTAAGCAACTTGCACACCTTCCCGCTGCTCCCACTGTCTATGAAACCTTCCGGCTGATCCATATAAATGCACTCTTCTAAACTTCCATTTAGAAAAGCCATTTTTACGTTCATCTGCCGGATCTCATAGTCATGGAAGGCAGCAATGGCAAGTAGGATCCGAATGGATTTGAGCATAGCCACTGGAGAAAAGGTTTCGTCATAGTCCACACCTGGTCTTTGACGAAAACCTTTTGCAACGAGTCTAGCCTTATAGGTTTCCACCTGCCTATCTACACCAAATTTCCTTTTGTAGATCCATTTGCATCCAACGAGTTTTACCCCAGGTGGAGCAATATCCAAGGTCCATACTTTATTGGCGTACACTGACTCTATTTCAAATCGCATAGCATCAGCCACTTATCAGAGTCCCTACTGATAATGGTCTGCCTGAAACTAGTAGGATCATCTTCTTCCAAGGTGCAATCCTCTCGATCCCCGTCTATGAGGAAACCGTAGTATCTCTCGGGCGGATAAGAAATCCTACCAGATCTGCGGAGTGGCTGAGGTTCGTCTGGGGCTATTGAATTCTCTGGTTCTACCAAACCTTCAGTTACAGTTTGTCCTTCAGGAATTTCTTTCAGTTCTACCGTACTCCCATAAATTTCTTTTGCAAGAAATTTTTTCTCTAAGAAGACGGCGTGGCGAGCAACAAACACCTTTTGTTCCTCTGTGTGGTAGAACTCATATCCTTGAGAATGCTTAGGATATCCTACAAACTTACAAAGAACTGATCGTGTCTCAAGTTTATCCGGATTTTTTTTAACATAAGTCGGACATCCCCATATCTTAATAAAATTAAGGTATGGTCTTTTCCCTTCCCATGTTTTATATGGGGAGGTAGGCACGGATTTGGTCGGAACTCTATTCAATAGATACGCCGCTGTCCAAAGCGCATGTCCCTAAAGTGAAAGAGGTAACTCGGCATTACTCATCATGGAGCGAACCATGTCTAATAGGGTACGGTTCCTCCGCTCCGATACACCGTTGTGCTATGGTATATACGGAGGAGTAAGCTGAGAGAGAATTCCATTCTCTTTTAGGTAATCTAGGAATTCCGTGCTTAAGTACTCCCCTCCTCTGTCAGATCGGAGGATCTTGATACTTTTGCCAGTTTGGTTCTCTACTTCGTTTCTGAATTCTTTGAATTTCTTAAAAGCTTCAGATTTGAGTTTCATAAGATACACATATCCGAACCTAGAGAGATCGTCAGTGAATGTGATGAAGTATGAGAATCCACCCCTTGCATGTATAGACATTGGACCACATACATCACTGTGTATGAGTCCCAAGAACTTTGCTACTCTTTCTCCGTGTCCGGTGAACGAAGATTTGGTCATTTTTTCCTTGAGACAAGACTGGCAAGTTTCATAAGATGAAAATTCGAACGTATTCAAAAGTCCATCTTTATGCAACATACTTAGTCTTTTCTCTCCGATATGACCAAGTCTACAATGCCACAAGTAGGATTCGTTCACTTCTGAACTCTTCCTCTTGCGTGTGTTTTGTACACTGAGAACTGTGTTTTGATTAAGAACATAGATACCATTACACAGTGTACCTTCCGCAACCAATCCTGAATAAGGTAAATGTTCATGATATTTCTATCAAGAACAAACTTATATCCATCTTTATCAAGTAAAAAAACTGATATGATGTTACAAACCATAGAAGGTACATAGTAGCAATTATTCAAAATCATAGTATTGCCATTTGGCAATGCTAGGTGATATTCACCGACGGCAGCAGCATTAATTTGTGCTCCATTCCCTACTCTGAGGGACAGACACCCGGTCCAAATATCCTACTTTTTCTCAGTCCCTGTAATAAATTACAGATATGAGATCCCGATCCGGTATCTAGTACTCAGGAGGTAGGACTGACCGAAAAACGGTTCTCAATAACAAGAACACCTGAAGAAGACACAACAATATGTTTCTTCTTCAATGGGGTCATTAAAGAATTCAAACAATCCTCTTTCCCTTACTTATACTCATGACTGTTGTCATAAGTTAGAGCCGAACCGACGTTCCCCAGCCCTAAATAATAATTCGGATTAGTCAAGCGATACATTTTATTATCTTGATTAGGGCGTGAATTGGTTGCTACTTGGAAAGAGAGAAAAGAAACACTCAGCGTGCGCTCTTTCAAGATTAGATTGGTTATTAGTTTATCTAATCAGGATGGCTCCCACTGTTTCGTCGAATTCTTCTTCAAACATTAAAAGAAGAATTAGTTAGGATTAATCGCACGTCACAATACTTGCATAACCTTTCGGCCAGGCTGGTGTCGGTACTTCGAGGGAGGTTTTCCAATGCTTTCGCGAAGTTCCTTAATTACATAACCTCTTTTCCCTGGAGGCTTAGCCTCGCTAACACCGTTCTAGACACCTACTTGGTTTATAGCATTGATTGTTAAGTGAGAAAATCTCCCAAGAGTAATACTACTCATCAGTGGGATCGGAATCCAACTATCATTGCATGATAACCTAGATGGAAGCCACTCTAATCACCACACTCCAGAAGGTATGCAACACTAGCAAATTTCCTGTATATTTGAAACTCCCAATGTGGTTTTTGCCCCAGGCGTCTTATGACCTTGACGGATGCCAACAAATCATAAAGCGCAAGTCAAGTTCTACCCGTCATTGTCCAGATTAATTTAGACCCACCCATACTCGTCCTTGACGGATGCCAACAAGGCTGTATGACTGTCCTAAATTAATGCACCCCAATGCTACAAATAAGTATTATTCAGCTACCATACACTATACCTTGATGGATGCCAACAAACACAGCACGAATACTAAATACTACTTATCTGAAATGACGGAGGGATACGGCTGGGTTTTTGGCGAAAAACCCGTTAACGTAATGAACTTGATATCGTTGGAGGAACCTGAGCAGTTTTGAAAAAGGAGTGGTTTAAGCTCCGCCTTTTGAAAATTTCTGGTTTTAAAGAAAAACTGAGTAATCTATAGTACAGACTTTAGCTCAAGAGGTCACTCCCCGCGAAGGGATCTCGGCTCTTGCCTCGTGGAATGAGGTGCTGGATATTCATGACAGAATACCACTATGCAAAGCAAAAGAATATAGCTATAGTTTTTCAAAATTTGTTCCAACAACATCTTTTAGGTTTTCTTATCTTGCATTAACCAAAATTAATGCGGTCCCATGAGTTAATCCTATCACACCACAAAAAAGAACGAAAATACAATGTATGTATATGCCATCCGCATTCACCACGGAGCCCCTTCATCACCCGTTAGGTTACTTAACTAACGACAAAGCGAGGGCTGGACTAGCGCTGGTGCAAAACATATACAACATCTACTAGTATATATATAAATATATATAACATTCATCTCAGGCATGATAATAAGCAACATCACAGAATCTCAGCCAATAATACAAAAAGGTGGATAATCTTGGAGCCCCGGGTTTCATTTGAGCCGCAAATAAAACCCGACGTTCCCGGTCGTGTGGATAGCATGTGCAATGAAAACCTGGACCCCTACGAGCGCGGCAAGTTACCCGCCAATCCCATAAGTGAGGCAACCGCCTTCAACAAAGTGAATGGGCCACCCAGCACTTCACGGAATCCGGTAACTTGGGCGCCCCTCCGTGGGTCATCCTATACCCCCTACAAGTGCGGCGAATAGCCCGCCAATTCTAGAATGAAGCCCCCTCCGTCTCAACGCCATGAGATGCGGGCTTGTTGCCTTCTAGAACCCGACTATTCGTGCACTCCACCACGGGGTAATCCTAGTACAGAAAATGAAAATAATATGTACAAATGGTGGCATCGACCTCAACCCGGTCGTGCCCCAAACAAATAATATACAGCCCGGCAAAGACGGCAGTCCACATGTCGGACGCTCGCCCCGCAATAACAAATGTACAAATTAATATAAACTGTATTGCTAACATTGCACCACATGCTATCCACCACGACTATCCAACCACAATCACAGCACAAGCACAGAACATCAACGTGAATGTCATATTCGCAAACTCGTCTAAAAGAACATATAGCAATTAGACGAGTCATACCGATCGAATGACATTCACGGTAGCAGATAAAAGTGAATGTACTGAAAACTATTAAACAGTGTCAAATATAACGACTTCGAAACACTCTCAATTGCCCCAAACTGAAAAACAACAGAACATCAAACTTGGGCAAAAAAAACAACACCTGAAACCCAAACTCCACGAGATAAGAACCCAGAACAAAACTCGACCCAATTCTCCCCTACAAAACCGGTGAAGCCGGATTTTTTGAGGGTGTGGCCGACTATAACATAGTAGAATTGCATCGTTTTTATTCTGGGTACATCTCACAGTCTAAGGATTACTCTGCACTTGCTTAAAAAAATTTCAGAAGCCTTTTAAAAATTGACAGAAACTGGAATTTTGGTTTCAATCTTTTGGAGTTGTTTCGTTTTCGTTTTTTTAATATTGTTTAAACTTGCTAGTGTAGGGTTTATGGGCTGGCTCTGATACCATGAAAGATTACGCTAGTGCCTCGGCCAACTACCGTGACCAAATGCGGAACAAATTTTTTTCTAACGATTAGAGCAAGACACTGGAATAACTTTTAACCCGGATCTTACCATAAACCTAACTGGCTAAATAAAGAGAGTTATCTACTATGATGAAGAAATCTCACCAAACGAACCAAGTCCTTTGGTCTTCTTTCTTCATCTTTAGCTCCAAGTGGCCACCTTGAACATGCTTGATCTTCTTTGTTGGCTCCTTTGGTTCTCCGCGATCGATCTTGCTCTCCGGTCCTCCTTTGTCGTAGATGATCCACCCGAGAGATATGATCCATGGCTCTAACTACTCACAATATGTCAAGTGGAGCAACTAGAGAACTTGGATTGCTAAACCAAGTAATCTAGGATGTAGTGTGAAGATCTAAGTGTTTACTATCTTTTTCTTACCTCTTCACTTGTTTCTCAACTCATGAGAAGGGTAGTGAAGAGGAAGATGATGAAGGTGGAGGAAACACAAGAGGAGAAAGGAGATGAAGAAAAATGAGAGCTCAAGAAAGTAATGAAGCATGCATGAGAGAGAAAATCAACACAAAAATTTTGTGTATGAATTCTCATGAATAAACAAGTATAGCCATGCTTCAATAGTAACCACAAATGAATAAAGAATTCATTTATGAACTATTGAAGCCATGTCACTCACCATGTCTCCCTCTCCTTAATTTCCACCTCATTTCCATTTATCAATAAATTGAAAAGTTCATGATGAGGTGTCCACCTTCTAGAAGGTAATCTGTAATATAATACGGATTACAGTCTGCTATATATACATACCTACATTCGGATAAAAACACGAATGCCCAAAGAGATAGAATAACACGAAGAACGTAATTCTAGAATATACATATTGAAATACATATATGTAAATTATTAAATCAATACCTGATTTAATAATCCGGCTCAAACCCGAGCCGGCTAGTATTACCAACTGTCCGATCGAAAGTCCGAGTACAAAGTATATCAATCGATCGAGACCATGCACGTATCCAATATGGCTACTACATCATTTCACCTGAACCAGGGAAACCCTCTGTGTGGGACTCTAAAGACTCGACAATACGCCGGCAGTGAGTTACTGGATAAATCCATAACCACAAGCACGTCAGCGGCACTAGCTGTATGTAACGGCTACCCGGGTACCTGTCGATAAGGAAGGCCAACGAGCAAACTCATCCGGATCCCTACTGAGCCTATCTGTGACAATCTCCGTACAGTCCAGTCTCTTCATCTGAGAGTATCACATACCGGGTCAGGGGGGTGGTAAACGTCAGACCCTAATAACCCGGTAATTCGTGCTGATGTGGCTCGGGACCAATCCGGGAAACTACCGATCGACCTATCAGTAAATCCCAACTGCCTTGGCCAAGGTCTTATGGTCCTGACCAATCAAACAAAGTGCTATATCGACTCCCAATACCGGGAGAGAAGAATCCCCGAGAATCGCTCACTGTCTCCATATGGCTCGGGACTGTACCCAACCAAAACCTGTTTGCACGACTCAGTAGAGCCGTGGTAGGGTAGTGATCAAAGCACAGTGGGAACTCACACGAGGAAAATGACGATCTCAGGTCTAAGGACTAAGTTGTACTCATGTCACCTGAGAACTTCCATATAACGATAGGTATAGTACCATCTAGAAGTTCTCGGCGAGTCCGTCCGGTGTACTCACCCCTAGTGAGCACCTGTATACGATCTTAGGTCTAAAGACCAATGGTTGCGGGACCAAACCACCGCCCATCGCCGGGGTCTAGAAACGTATACACTAGTCTACTCCGGAATATCGATGCCCAGTCTCAATACTCCCATGACTATGGATCATTTAAGGATGTGCGTACCGACTACCCAGTTCCCACAAGTATGATCGCCATCACAACGCAGGCATTCTAGCAATGATCCTACGGCTTTATCAACATGTATAAAAGATATGTAATAGCAAGTAAAACATGCACATGTTAAGATAAAGACAAACCAGATAACATACTATCATATCGAACAAGACTGTCCTGTACATATATATGTCCAAGCATCCATATGTATACATATACAATAATGGCCTCTAGGGCATACATATCCAACAGACTCTATGACAATCTTGGGTCTACAGACTAACCTGTACCAGTGTCACCAGAGAACTGCTATCTGACGTTAGGTATAATACCATCTAGGAGTTCTCGGAGAGTCATGTTCAGTGTATCCAGTCTCCACTGAGCACCCATATACTATCTTTGATGTCAAACACCAATGGATATGGGATCATCCATTGCCCATCAAATGGGTCAAGAAGCGTATACGCTAGTCTGCTCTGGAATATCGATGCCCCGTCTCGATACACCCTCGACTAGGAACATTTAAAGGATATACTTGTGAACTACCCTGTCCCCACTAGTAAGATCTGCATCATAATCCTGATAGTCAAGTATACATCCTAAGGGCTTTACCAACATGTGAGAGCAAGACAACATCACAATACTAGTCTACATGTTAAGATAAAGAGTAACCAGATAGCATACTATCATGTCGAGCAAGAAAGTCCTCCCTATATATGTCCAAGCATCCATTGTAATACAATCATGTACAACAATGGCTTCTAGGGCATACATACAACTAACAATCTCCTATTTACACTAAGGCCAGTTGTTGTAGTATCTCATACCCAACGTCCCAAAAACTCTCAAACTGTATCTGGGGTTTTAGCCTAGGTAAGTGGATCCGCCGTGTCATTCTTCGTCTCAACTCTCCTGCCTCGATCGTCTGGAGATCAACCATCTCTCTGATCAGGTGATACTGCCCAAGAATATGTCTGGATCAATGATGGGACCGGGGTTCCTAGGCCAAAGCCACAGCTCCATTGTCACCACAATGGTAGGAACCAAGTTCATCTCATGAACATATATACCCAGACAATCTCTTTGGTAGCATCGTTGGCAACGATGTATTCAGCCTTTATCGTCGAGTCTGCCACGGTATCTAGTTTAGAACTCTTCCAACATACCGTCCCCCCACTGAGGGTAAAGACAAAACCCGCGACTATCTTACAGTCGACCTTATCACACTGGAAGCTCGAATCGGTAAAAGACTCCATCTGGGGTTCACCGTTACCAAACACCAAAAACATTTCTTTAGTCCTTCTCAAGCACTTAAGAATGTTCTTCACAGCTATCCAGTGTTTTTCCCCGGGATCTAATTGACACCTACTCATTACACCTAGTGAATATGATACATCCTCTTAGATCTATCTCTATATATCTTAATCACAGGATGTATGAGGCATCACCCAGATCCTTTATGGAGAAACATTGTGATAAGAGGAGCTTGACCGAGTGTAGCATAGGAACACCATTTTCTATCAAGAGTATGTCATCCACGTACAATATGAGAAAGACAACATTACTCTCTACAACCTTCTTGTATATACAAGGTTCATCTACCTTTTTGATGAAGTCAAACTCTTTGACTGCCACATCAAAACAGATGTTCCAACTCCGTGATACCTGCTTTAATCCGTAAATTGCTTTAAGCAACTTGCACACCTTTTCGCTGCTCCCACTGTCTATGAAGCCCTCTGGCAGTGTCATGCACACGCTCTTTTCTAAATCACCATTTAGAAAATCGGTCTTGACATCAATCTGCCAGATTTCGTAGTCATGGTATGCAGCGATGGCAAGTAGGATCTGGATGGACTTAAGTATAGCTACTGGAGAAAAGGTTTCATCATAATCCACACCTGGTTGTTGACGAAAACCTTTTGCTTCAAGTCTAGCTCTGAAAGTCTTAACTTTTCCATCTACACCAAGAATCTTCTCAAGATCCACTTGCTCTCGATGGGTTTTACCCCTTCAGGTGCAACTACCAAAGTCCATACTTTGTTGGTGTATATGGATTCCATCTCAGATCGCATAGCATCCAGCCATTTCACAGAGTCCCCACTTGTGATGGCCTGCTCGAAACTAGTTGAGTCATCATCTTCCATGATGCAATCCTCGCTCCCACTGTAATTGAGAAAACCGTAGTATCTCTCAGGCAGATGAGGAACCCTACTAGATCGGCGGAGAGGCTGAGGTTCTTCGGGGACTATTGAATCCTCCGGTTCTACCAAATCTTCTGTTGTAGTTTGTGTAGCTGGAACTTCTTCCAGTTCTACCTCTTTGCCACTAATTTCTTTTTCAAGAAATTCCTTTTCTAAAAAAGTGGCATGCCAAGAAACAAACACCTTTTGTTCCTCGGTGTGGTAGAAGATATACCCTCGTGAATGTTTGGGATATCCAATAAACTTACACAGAACTGACCTTTCCTTGAGCTTGTTCGGATTTTGTGTTTTCACATAGGCTGGACAACCCCGCATCTTAATAAAATTAAGACATGGTCTCTTCCCCTCCCATATCTCATATGGAGTGGTAGGCACTGATTTGGTCGGAACTCTATTCAATAGGTATGCAGCTGTCTCAAGCGTATAACCCTAAAAGGAGATAGGTAACTCAGCGGTGCTCATCATAGAGCGCACCATATCTAATTGGGTGCGATTCCTCTACTCCGATACACCGTTGTGCTGTGGTGTATATGGAGGAGTAAGCTGAGAGAGAATCTCATTCTCTTTTAGATAATCCAGGAATTCCGTGCTCAAGTATTCTCCTCATCGATCAGATCAAAGGATTTTAATACTTTTACCCGTTTGGTTCTTTACTTCGCGCTTATATTCTTTAAATTTCTCAAAAGTTTCAGACTTTTGTTTCAACAGGAACACATGTCCGTATCTTGAGAGATCGTCGGTGAATATAATGAAGTACGAGGAACCATTCCTGGTATGTATAGACATGGGACCGCATACATCACTATGTATCAGTCCCAAGAGTTCAGTGGCTCTTTCTCCGTGTCTAGTAAACGGAGTTTTGGTCATCTTGCCTTTGAGACATGACTGACAAGTTTCATAAGATGAAAATTCGAACGGATTCAAATATCCATCCTTATGTAACTTAGCTAGTCGTGTCGCATTGATATGACCCAGTCTACAATGCCACAAGAAGGATTCGTTTATTTCTGAACTCTTCCTCTTGTGTGTGTTCTGTACACTTAGAACTGTCGTTAGATTTAGAACGTATATGCCATTGCACAACGTGCCTGATCCAATCAACTTTTGATTCAGAAAAATGTTCATAACATTATCCTGCAATACAAAATTATATCCTTCTTTACTTAATAAAGAAACTGATATAATATTGCATATCAAGTTCGGTATGTAATAACATTCGTTCAGAATCAATGTATTACCATTTGGTAATACAAGGTGATATTCGCCAACTGCTTTGGCTGCAACATTTGCACCATTCCCTACTCTTACAGAATGATCACATATTCCCAGTTCTCTACCTTTCTTTAGCCCATGTAACATATTACATATGTGGGATCCCGATCCGGTATCTAATACCCAGGACGTAGAGTGTACTGAGAAACAGTTCTCGGTAACTAACACACCCGAAGAAGATGCATCAGCATGCTCATTCCTCGTTTGGGTGGCGTGGGAATCCGAATATTCTCCTATTTCCAGCTCAGACTTATAACAATTATAAGATAGAGCGGAACCAACATTTCTCAGCTCAGTATAACAAGCGGGTTCGGTCAATACATCCATATTATTATCTTGATTAAGGCCTGACATGGTTGCTACCTGGAGAGAGAGAGAGAGAAAAATACACTTAGCATATGCCCTTAGCAAGTATACATCCTAAGGGCTTTACCAACATGTGAGCAAAACATCACAATACTAGTCTACATGTTAAGATAAAGAGTAAGCAGATAGTATACTATCATGTCGAGCAAGAAAGTCCTCCCTATATATGTCCAAGCATCCATTGTAACATACAATCATCTACAACAATGGCCTCTAGGGCATACATACAACTAACAATCTCCCATTTACACTAAGGCTAGTTGTTGTAGTATCTCATACCCAACGTCCCAAAAACTCTCAAACTGTATCTGGGGTTTTGGCCTAGGTGAGTGGATCCGCCGTGTCATTCTTCATCTCAACTCTCCTGACTTCGATCGTCTGAAGATCAACCATCTCTCTGATCAGGTGATACTGCCTAAGAATATGTCTGGATCAATGATGGGACCGGGGTTCCTAGGCCAAAGCCACAGCTCCATTGACACCACAATGGTAGGAACCAAGTTCATCTCATGAACATCTATACCCAGACAATCTCTTTGGTAGCATCGTTGGCAGCGATGTATTCAGCCTTTATCGTCGAGTCTGTCACGGTATCTAGCTTGGAACTCTTCCAACATACCGTCCCCCCACTGAGGGTAAAGACAAAACCCGCGACTGTCTTACAGTCGACCTTATCACACTGGAAGCTCGAATCGGTAAAGGACTCCATCTGGGGTTCACCGTTACCAAACACCAAAAACATTTCTTTAGTCCTTCTCAAGCACTTAAGAATGTTCTTCACAGCTATCCAGTTTTTTTCCCCATGATCTGATTGACACCTACTCACTACACCTAGTGAGTATGATACATCCTCTTAGATCTATCTCTATATATCTTAATCACAGGATGTATGAGGCATCACCCAGATCCTTTATGGAGAAACATTATGATAAGAGGAGCTTGACCGAGTGTAGCATAGGAACACCATTTTCTATCAAGAGTATGTCATCCAGGTACAATAGGAGAAAGACAACCTTGCTCTCTACAACCTTCTTGTATATACAAGGTTCATCTACCTTTTTGATGAAGTTAAACTCTTTGACTGCCACATCAAAACAGATGTTCCAACTCTGTGATGCCCGCTTTAATCCGTAAATTGATTTAAGCAACTTGCACACCTTTCCGCTGCTCCCACTGTCTACGAAGCCCTCTGGCAGTGTCATGCGCACGCTCTCTTCTATATCACTATTTAGAAAATCGGTCTTGACATCAATCTGCCAAATTTCGTAGTCATGGTATACAGCGATGGCAAGTAGGATCTGGATGGACTTAAGCATAGTCACTGGAGAAAATGTTTCATCATTGTAACACCCGAGCCCAATGCTACTATTTTCAGTTACTGTTTGAGCATAATGTGGTACTCATTTCATTTAATTTGCTTGTTTGTTGCTTACTGTAAAATTTACCCGGCAAAGTCATTTCTACATATAACAAATTTTAGCATCTAAAATAAAATTGAAAATATTCATCTTGGCCTACTTGACACCCCTAGCCTCGTGGTAGCGTCCGTGCATTGTGTTCTCGTCCCGTTCAGTAAAACGGGCAAGTTTGGATGGCTACGTGCACGCACGTGTGTCCGTTTTGAGAGTATGCTTTTTAATCATAAAACATTTCATTTTAAAATTTGGAACCCGCTTAAAATCCTATTATTTGAATTTCGAATTTTTGGACCCAACCCGGGCGCAATTTGGAAATGTTTCATTTGGCGCCAAAATCCCAAATTTTTAATATTATTAAAACCTTCGCATATATTTTTCTAACTAATCTGATATCTTACTGTTCATTACCTATCTTTTAAATCTTTAAGTTAACCATATAATATTTTTACAATCTTTTATATCCTTCTCAATTTATTCTCTCAGCCAATCGCAACCTCCCCTTTAACCCCGTGGTCTCCACTTTCTCTCTCTCCTTCTTCTCTCTCTCTCCATTTTCTCTCTCTCTCTACCCCTTATATATTCTCTCGTACTTCTCTTTATCATTTTTCTCTTCTTGCTTCATGTCTCGTTTCTCATTTCTTTTAACTGTTCTTTTGTTACCGGAATTCCGTCGTGCCGGTGACGTTTCTCGACGTTCCAGCGAGATACCCCGACCCGTGTGGTTCCTTTGTTCGTCGTTTGGGTTCATTCCGTGAACCGTGCGCCGTCGCGAGTTTTCCCCGCCGACGGTTAACGTTCCGTTTTCCCGATTCGCGACCCATCGAGGCAAGTTAATCTTGCTACATGCTATATACTTTTATAATCTTCATTTTATAATATTATACATTTGAAAATCTTATAGTTTACATATGAAATGTCGTTGAAAAATCGGATATGACAAATCTGAAATTTACTGTACACCTTATCTTATAAAATTCATTATAAATCATAGAAAAATCATTAGGATACGTTCTTTAGTTCGTTACGAAGCTAATTCAGAATACTATAACTCTATGAAATATTTACTTGCAAAATAAATTGTTTAATTAACGTAAAATGCAAATGAACACGTCTCTAAACTGCTGTCCAGGGAAATTCCAGCAGCAAACTTTCAACTTTGAATATTCATAACTTTTTGTAGGGATAACCTGAGATGCTTATACTTATAAAACTGAAAACCTTATTGAATTATCTTTGTTTTGGTATAAGATACGTCTCTTTTGGAGAACATTTGTTATTTTTAACCTATTTTACAAATTAGGGTGACGCTAAATTTCTGAACGGAACCTTCTTGTGCATGGTTAATCAATACATCTTTTATAGTTACTAATCGCTTTGAATATGCTATCCATATTAATATTATTATATCACATATTGTTTAGTTGTACATCCCACATTACCATTTTATAGTTTTATAACTTTTCGGATACCCGTTTGCATCCATCGCATTTAAGATACATATAATTGCATCCATAGATCACATCACTACATAATAATGTGATATTAACACTCCATGTTTAATAAATTGTATCCTAATTAATATTGGAACTATAAATGTAACCCTAATCGATAACTGTGCATCCATATCCTTGAAATTATATCTATTGGCATATCATATTACATGTTCCAGTTATTGTTCTGATAGTACTCATGCTTGTTTATTTATACACATGTTTATGTTAGTTTGATTATGAGCACCCACATGACATCTTGTGCTTCCTGACATGACCTGTTACACTTCCTACTTGACATGACATGGTACCGTACACTCTTGACATGACATGACACCTTTATACATTACCTGGTTGACCTGATGTACCATGGCTTTACCTGTTACCTGATCTCATGCCTAATGCCAACAAACCTGACCATTCCTGCTGTCTATCTAGACAGACCTACTTTTACCTGATTTTGTGTTGGCATTAGTCCTTGACTACTGAATACCTGACCTGACATACGCAGCTTGGGGGTATGGGGAAATCAAAGGTGAAACCGACTTGTAACTCAACAGTTCGATACTTGTTCTGATCAGTCTTACGGGCTTGGCCAGTCCGGGAGTGATGATGCTGACATCACTCGTCCATCCTACTACCTACTTTACTGCCTAGCGGCACGTCTCGGATTCAGCCCTGAGAACCTTGACCGTGGTCCCGGGCACGCACGGGATACTATTGAGTTACATCGACGATTCATCAATTGATTTCAAAGACTATAGAGAAGAAACCTGATAGGACAGTTTAGTTACCACTGCACATTACCCTGCACTGTTATTTCTTAGTACTGCTTTATTCATGTTCATACCTGCATTGCTTATTACCATGTTCATATTATATTGTTGGTTGACATGACGCGCTGACGTCTGGGTTTTGCATGGCCCAGATTCTTTACCACTGTCGACGACTGAGCAGGAGTACTTCAGCCAACAGGCTGATTTGTGAGTTCTGTAGTGGTTAGTTCATTTATTGCATTTTATTTCCAGGTGTGATCCCGCATTACGGGACGTACCTTTCTATTATTGCATTGGATCATTTGCTTCCGCACTTATTTATCATTGACTCTGGTTATTATGGATTTGGACATGTGTTAGATAGTTTATTTATCTTGTTCTTGATATCTCTACAGCCGTAATGTGACTGTGGATGGATACTTCCTACCCACAGGTAGCATGGTTGGCTATGTCACGTGCTCAATCTTGCGTACTCTGGGAAGCGGGGCGTGACATGGTTCTTTTGGTATCAGAGCCATAGGTTAATTGGGTTGATTCTTTGTAGTTGGGTATTGCACCCGATACACGAATCATAATACCCGTGATTAGGAAACATGTCCTGCCATCTTGACCGTTTTACCATCCTTGAATCATTCTTCCGGATCATGTCGACATGCAAACTTACTTTGCATTGTCAACTCGAAAACCTAATTTCTTGTTATCCCTAGGACTTAGGCGACTTGGGTGGAGTTAAGTAATTGCGGCTATGATACCGCGGCATAGCTACAATGCGGTACTCTATTTAAGTATCTTGGAGTTCTAGCCTTGATCCATATCCAGAATCTATCATCATGCTAATATTGGGTGTTTTGAGTTCAGGATTATGACAGGTAAGAAGTTGAAGACGTACCAGAGGCGTGTGAACGGAGCCGCCATGCTTGGAGTGATAAGAGGATGCTGGAAATCAAAGAAACAGCCCGAGCTGATCCAGCAGCAAGCGGACTCGTTTCAGGAAGGTTTGCAGATCGTTCAGCAGTCTGTGAACAAGATTGGAACTAGACCAGTTGACTGAGTAGGGACCGTGGCAGAGTTCAGACGTGTGGGTCCTACTACTTTCACTGGTTTGGAGGAGCCATGCCAGCCGAGCAGTGGCTGGTCAGCACGGAGAATTCGCTGATTGCGGCACAGATTCCAGAGGACAAAGGAGTTGATGTGGTGCGCATTCAACTAGTGGATTACGCCGAGAGTGGTGGCTTGTGGAGGAGAACCGTTTGCCCAAGCCAAGCAGTTAGGCGGATTTCTCTAAGAGTTTCCTGGAGAAGTTTTTTCCGCGGACTGCACGGGAGGAAATGGAAGAGAAATTTATTAGGCTGAGGCAGAATGGAGCACCCGTGGACGTGCATGCAACAGAGTGGACGAGACTCAGCAGTTTCGCTGGACCTTTAGTCGCCAACGATGCAGACAGGGCACGAAGGTCCATGCGCAGCTTGGATGTGGACATCCAAAGGCAAACCGTCTCCCTGGGTTTGACCACTTTCTCACAGGTTCTTACGGCAGCTCGAGAACAGCAGAGCATATCAGGAAAATTGGGAGTTCACAGCAGACAGCAGTTGCGGTAAGGAAGCAGTTCTGTCGGGCCGGTCGAGTTTAGGGCTAGGCCGACAAACAATGTTCTTGCATCAATGGAAGTGATGAAAGTAAAGAGCCGGCTGTTGTTCGTGATTCTATAGACGTGTTTGAAGATATATCGGGCTTACCGCCGAAGCGAGACATGGAGTTCACGATTGACCTTAGTCCTGGTGCAGCGCCAGTGTCTAAAGCTTACTATCCAATGGCACCAGTGGAATTGGAAGGAGTTAAGAAGCAAGTTGGTGAATTACTTGAGAAGGGTTGGATTCGAAGCAGCAACTCGCCTTGGGAGCTCCAGTTCTTTTAGTAAAGAAGAAGGATGGCACGAGAAGGATGTGCATTGATTATCAAGAATTGAACCGGGCGACTATTAAGAACAAGTACCCGATCCCTCGCATTGGAGGACTTTTGAGCAGCTTAGTGGCGCGAGAGTATTCTCGAAACTGGATTTGCGATCCGGATATCATTAGGTCCTGCAGATGTTGAGACAGGAGAAGCTTTATGCGAAGATGAGTAGTGCGAATTCTGGCTGGAAGAAGTGAAATTTCTGGGACATGTCGTGTCGGGTGATGGAATCGCCGTCCATCCCGAAAAGATTGCAGCAGTTCGAGATTGGCCTATTCCAAGGAATGTAGCTGAGATAAGAAGTTTCCTTGGATTAGCCGGATACTACAGGAGATTTGTGGAGAACTTTGCTCGTTTGGCAGAACCGCTGACCAAGCTTATGCGTAAGGAGGTACCTTTTGTATGGACGGATAAGTGTGCGTTGGCTTTGAGACGTTGAAGCAGAAGTTGATAACCGCCCCTATCCTGACCGTACCAGACAATTCCGGAGGACTGATGATTCATAGCGAATCATCTGGGAAAGAATTGGGATGTGTTTTGATGCAGCATGAGAAGGTCGTAGCATACGCATCAAGACAACTGAAGACCCATGAGAAGAATTATCCAACTCATGACTTGGAGCTTGCGGCTGTGATTTTCGCTTTGAAGATTTGGAGACACTACCTTTTGGGCGTAAGAGTCGAAGTTTTTATAGATCATAAGAGCTTGAAGTACGTGTTCACGCAGAAGGAGTTGAACATGAGGCAACGCAGATGGTTGGAGCTGACGGCCGACTACGACCTTGATCTTAAGTACCATCCGGGAAAAGTTAACGTCGTGCCAGATGCGCTAAGTCGGTTACCAGCAATTCAGGTATTGACCGCACAAAGGGAGATCATTGCGGATTTTCGGAGATTTGACTTGGAGGTTGTGCTACCACATGCTACGGGACAGTCGATGCAGTTGCAAGTACAGTCGTCCTTAGTTGAGAAGATTAAAACAGCACAATCGCAGGATCCTAGACTACAAAAGTTTCGAGAGCAGGTTGAAGCCGGACTACGAACAGATTTATTGATCCACGAAGATGGTTCGTTGAGGTATGGTAGCCGTGTGTGTGTGCCAAAAGGGGATGTGCGTGAAGAGCTTATGAAGGAGGCACACAATTCAGTTTACTCTGTACATCCAGGAGGGACAAAGATGTACCAAGATATTCGACAGCATTTCTGGTGGGAAGGCATGAAACGGGAGATTGCTCGCTTCGTGGCTAAGTGCTTGGTATGTCAGCAAGTCAAGGCTGAACACCAAATGGTTGCTGGTTTATTGCAACCATTTCCGATTCCTCAGTGGAAGTGGGAACATATAACCATGGATTTCGTGACGGCTTTACCGCGGAGTCCAAAAGGCAACAATGCAGTAAGGGTGATTGTTGATCGGTTGACCAAGACAGCTCACTTTATTCCTTTTCGGGTTGGTCAATCAATAGAGACTTTGGCAGAGCGGTACATGCAGGAGACCATAAGATTGCATGGAGTACCGGTGAGCATCGTGTCCGATCGGGACACTCGGTTCTTATCACACTTCTGGAGGAGTTTACAGGAAAGTTTGGGGACTCGATTGAAGTTTAGCACATCTTATCATCCTCAAACTGATGGTCGGTCGGAGAGAACGATCCAAACTCTTGAGGATACGTTGAGAACATGCAGGTTGGACTTCAAGGGGTCTTGGGAGGATCATCTACTTTTGGTGGAGTTGTCTTACAACAACAGTTTTCAGGCAACTATTCAGATGGCTCCATTTGAAGCTTTGTATGGTCGTAAATGCCGTTCACCTGTTTGTTGGGACGATGTCGGTGAACGAAGATTATTGGGACCAGATTTGGTTGTGCAGACAGTTGAGAAGGTTAACCCTATCAGAAATCATATGAAGGCAGCACAGGACCGACAGAAGAGTTGGGCAGATACGTTAAGAAGACCTCTGGAGTTCACCGTGGGTGATTTGGTATTCTTGAAGATATCACCGACTAGAGGGGTGATTCGCTTTGGGAGTCGGGGAAAGCTTGGTTCTCGATTCATTGGACCCTTCGAGATATTGGAGCGTGTTGGAGAGGTAGCGTACCGTTTGGCGTTACCACAGTCCTTGGCAGGTGTGCACGATGTGGTTCGTGTATCTCAACAACGGAGGTATGTTCGAGATGAAACCCACGTATTGGATCATTCAGAGTTGACCGTACGGGAGGACCTAACTTTTGAAGAGCGACCAGTTGAAATCAAGGATCGAAGAGAAAAGGTTCTTAAGAACAAGGTTATCCCTCTTGTGCTAGTTTCTTGGGGTAATCGATCGCATGGAGAATCCACTTGGGAACGAGAAGATGAAATCCGGCAGAAGTTTCCTCACCTTTTCTTGTAGTTATCTATCTTTGTATTCTTGGAATTTCGAGGACGAAATTCTTTTTTTAGTTGGGTATAATGTAACACCCGAGCCCAATGCTACTATTTTCAGTTACTGTTTGAGCATAATGTGGTACTCATTTCATTTAATTTGCTTGTTTGTTGCTTACTGTAAAATTTACCCGGCAAAGTCATTTCTACATATAACAAATTTTAGCATCTAAAATAAAATTGAAAATATTCATCTTGGCCTACTTGACACCCCTAGCCTCGTGGTAGCGTCCGTGCATTGTGTTCTCGTCCCGTTCAGTAAAACGGGCAAGTTTGGATGGCTACGTGCACGCACGTGTGTCCGTTTTGAGAGTATGCTTTTTAATCATAAAACATTTCATTTTAAAATTTGGAACCCGCTTAAAATCCTATTATTTGAATTTCGAATTTTTGGACCCAACCCGGGCGCAATTTGGAAATGTTTCATTTGGCGCCAAAATCCCAAACTTTTAATATTATTAAAACCTTCGCATATATTTTTCTAACTAATCTGATATCTTACTGTTCATTACCTATCTTTTAAATCTTTAAGTTAACCATATAATATTTTTACAATCTTTTATATTCTTCTCAATTTATTCTCTCAGCCAATCGCAACCTCCCCTTTAACCCCGTGGTCTCCACTTTCTCTCTCTCCTTCTTCTCTCTCTCTCCATTTTCTCTCTCTCTCTACCCCTTATATATTCTCTCGTACTTCTCTTTATCATTTTTCTCTTCTTGCTTCATGTCTCGTTTCTCATTTCTTTTAACTGTTCTTTTGTTACCGGAATTCCGTCGTGCCGGTGACGTTTCTCGACGTTCCAGCGAGATACCCCGACCCGTGTGGTTCCTTTGTTCGTCGTTTGGGTTCATTCCGTGAACCGTGCGCCGTCGCGAGTTTTCCCCGCCGACGGTTAACGTTCCGTTTTCCCGATTCGCGACCCATCGAGGCAAGTTAATCTTGCTACATGCTATATACTTTTATAATCTTCATTTTATAATATTATACATTTGAAAATCTTATAGTTTACATATGAAATGTCGTTGAAAAATCGGATATGACAAATCTGAAATTTACTGTACACCTTATCTTATAAAATTCATTATAAATCATAGAAAAATCATTAGGATACGTTCTTTAGTTCGTTACGAAGCTAATTCAGAATACTATAACTCTATGAAATATTTACTTGCAAAATAAATTGTTTAATTAACGTAAAATGCAAATGAACACGTCTCTAAACTGCTGTCCAGGGAAATTCCAGCAGCAAACTTTCAACTTTGAATATTCATAACTTTTTGTAGGGATAACCTGAGATGCTTATACTTATAAAACTGAAAACCTTATTGAATTATCTTTGTTTTGGTATAAGATACGTCTCTTTTGGAGAACATTTGTTATTTTTAACCTATTTTACAAATTAGGGTGACGCTAAATTTCTGAACGGAACCTTCTTGTGCATGGTTAATCAATACATCTTTTATAGTTACTAATCGCTTTGAATATGCTATCCATATTAATATTATTATATCACATATTGTTTAGTTGTACATCCCACATTACCATTTTATAGTTTTATAACTTTTCGGATACCCGTTTGCATCCATCGCATTTAAGATACATATAATTGCATCCATAGATCACATCACTACATAATAATGTGATATTAACACTCCATGTTTAATAAATTGTATCCTAATTAATATTGGAACTATAAATGTAACCCTAATCGATAACTGTGCATCCATATCCTTGAAATTATATCTATTGGCATATCATATTACATGTTCCAGTTATTGTTCTGATAGTACTCATGCTTGTTTATTTATACACATGTTTATGTTAGTTTGATTATGAGCACCCACATGACATCTTGTGCTTCCTGACATGACCTGTTACACTTCCTACTTGACATGACATGGTACCGTACACTCTTGACATGACATGACACCTTTATACATTACCTGGTTGACCTGATGTACCATGGCTTTACCTGTTACCTGATCTCATGCCTAATGCCAACAAACCTGACCATTCCTGCTGTCTATCTAGACAGACCTACTTTTACCTGATTTTGTGTTGGCATTAGTCCTTGACTACTGAATACCTGACCTGACATACGCAGCTTGGGGGTATGGGGAAATCAAAGGTGAAACCGACTTGTAACTCAACAGTTCGATACTTGTTCTGATCAGTCTTACGGGCTTGGCCAGTCCGGGAGTGATGATGCTGACATCACTCGTCCATCCTACTACCTACTTTACTGCCTAGCGGCACGTCTCGGATTCAGCCCTGAGAACCTTGACCGTGGTCCCGGGCACGCACGGGATACTATTGAGTTACATCGACGATTCATCAATTGATTTCAAAGACTATAGAGTAGAAACCTGATAGGACAGTTTAGTTACCACTGCACATTACCCTGCACTGTTATTTCTTAGTACTGCTTTATTCATGTTCATACCTGCATTGCTTATTACCATGTTCATATTATATTGTTGGTTGACATGACGCGCTGACGTCTGGGTTTTGCATGGCCCAGATTCTTTACCACTGTCGACGACTGAGCAGGAGTACTTCAGCCAACAGGCTGATTTGTGAGTTCTGTAGTGGTTAGTTCATTTATTGCATTTTATTTCCAGGTGTGATCCCGCATTACGGGACGTACCTTTCTATTATTGCATTGGATCATTTGCTTCCGCACTTATTTATCATTGACTCTGGTTATTATGGATTTGGACATGTGTTAGATAGTTTATTTATCTTGTTCTTGATATCTCTACAGCCGTAATGTGACTGTGGATGGATACTTCCTACCCACAGGTAGCATGGTTGGCTATGTCACGTGCTCAATCTTGCGTACTCTGGGAAGCGGGGCGTGACAATCATAATCCACACCTGGTTGTTGACGAAAATCTTTTGCTTCAAGTCTAGCTCTGAAAGTCTCAACTTTTCCATCTACACCAAGAATCTTCTCAAGATCCACTTGTTCTCGATGGGTTTTACCCCTTCAGGTGCAACTACCAAAGTCCATACTTTGTTGGTGTATATGGATTCCATCTCAGATCGCATAGCATCCAGCCATTTCACAGAGTCTCCACTTGTGATGGCCTGCTCGAAACTAGTTGAGTCATCATCTTCCATGATGCAATCCTTGCTCCCACTGTCATTGAGAAAACTGTAGTATCTCTCAGGCAGATGAGGAACCCTACTAGATCGGTGGAGAGGCTGAGGTTCTTCGGGGACTATTGAATCCTCCGGTTCTACCAAATCTTCTGTTGTAGTTTGTGTAGCTGGAACTTCTTCCAGTTCTACCTCTTTGCCACTAATTTCTTTTCCAAGAAATTCCTTTTCTAAAAAGATGGCATGCCGAGAAACAAACACCTTTTGTTCCTCGGTGTGGTAGAAGATATACCCTCGCGAATGTTTGGGATATCAAATAAACTTACACAGAACTGACATTGCCTCGAGCTTGTCCGGATTTTGTGTTTTCACATAGGCTGGACAACCCCATATCTTAATAAAATTAAGACATGGTCTCTTCCCCACCTATATCTCATATGGAGTGGTAGGCACTGATTTGGTCGGAACTCTATTCAATAGGTATGCAGCTGTTTCAAGCGCATAACCCCAAAAAGAGATAGGCAACTCAGCGGTGCTCATCATAGAGCGCACCATATCTAATAGGGCGCGATTCCTCCACTCCGATACACCGTTGTGCTGTGGTGTATATGGAGGAGTAAGTTGAGAGAGAATCTCATTCTCTTTTAGATAATCCAGGAACTCCGTGCTCAAGTATTCTCCTCCTCGATCAGATCGAAGGATTTTAATACTTTTACCCATTTGGTTCTCTACTTCGCACTTATATTCTTTGAATTTCTCAAAAGTTTCAGACTTGTGTTTCAACAGGAACACATGTCCGTATCTTGAGATATCCTCAATGAATATAATGAAGTACGAGGAACCATTCCTGGCATATGTAGACATGGGACCGCATACATCACTATGTATCAGTCCCAAGAGTTCAGTGGCTCTTTCTCCGTGTCCAGTAAACGGAGTTTTGGTCATCTTGCCTTTGAGATATGACTGGCAAGTTTCATAAGATGAAAATTCGAACGGATTCAAATATCCATCCTTATGTAACTTAGCTAGTCGTGTCGCATTGATATGACCCAGTCTACAATGCCACAAGAAGGATTCGTTCATTTCTGAACTCTTCCTCTTGTGTGTGTTCTGTACACTTAGAACTGTCGTTTGATTTAGAACGTATATGCCATTGCATAACGTGCCTGATCCAATCAACTTTTGATTCAGAAAAATGTTCATAACATTATCCTGCAATACAAAATTATATCCTTCTTTACTCAATAACGAAACTGATATAATATTGCATATCAGGTTCGGTATGTAATAACATTCGTTCAGAATCAATGTATTACCATTTGGTAATACAAGGTGATATTCGCCAACTGTTTTGGCTGCAACATTTGCACCATTCCCTACTCTTACAGAATGATCACCTATTCCCAGTTCTCTACCTTTCTTTAGCCCATGTAACATATTACATATGTGGGATCCCGATCCGGTATCTAATACCTAGAACATAGAGTGTACTGAGAAACAGTTCTCGGTAACTAACACACCCGAAGAAGATGCATCAGCATGCTCATTTCTCGTTTGGGTGGCGTGGAAATCCGAATATTCCCCTATTTCCAGCTCAGACTTATAACAATTATAAGATAGAGCAGAACCAACGTTCCTCAGCTCAGTATAACAAGCGGGTTCGGTCAATACATCCATATTATTATCTTGATTAAGGCCTGACATGGTTGCTACCTGGAGAGAGAGAGAGAAAAATACACTTAACATATGCTCTTGCAAGATTTGATAAAAACAGTGGGAGCCATCCTGGTTAGATATTCATCAAGGAATGAGGTGCTAGATATTCATCGAGGAATACCGTTATGAAAAGCAAGAACTAGAACTACACAATAACAACAACAACAACTGAGCCTTTTATCCCAAGCATATAGGGTAGGCCACATGAACCAACATGAGAATCACGTCGGGTCCAGCACATGAATCCTCCGCCTCCACTCACTCCTATCGAACAATATACTTTCATCGAGTCCTTTGGCAACCATATCGTTTCGTATCACCTCCATCCATGTTTTCTTCGGTCTCCCTTTTGCCTTTTTGCCATTGCCCATATCGAGAGTATCTATTCGTCGAACCGGTGCTTCCATAGGTCTGTGTCGCACATGACCAAACCATCTTAGCCGGTTTTCCCGCATCTTCTCCTCCACAGGTGCTACACCAACTTTTGCACGAATATCCTCATTTCGCACCTTATCTTTTCTAGTGTTACCGCACATCCAACGAAGTATGCACATCTCCGCTATGTGCATCTTCTGTGTATGATGCTTCTTAGGAGCCCAGCATTCTGTACCATATAATAAGGCAGGCCGGATAGCGCTCCGATAAAACTTCCCTTTCAATTTTAACGGAAAGTTACGATCACACAAAATCCCTGTTGCACTCCTCCATTTCAACCAACCAGCTTGGATCCTTTGATTAACATCACTATCGATCTCCCCATTCTTTTGAATGATAGAACCTAGATATCTAAACTGGTCGCTCGGTGATATCTCTTGCCCTTCCAATGTTATACCAATATGGTTTTGACTTCTTTGGTTACTAAATTTGCAATGCATATATGCTGTCTTGGACCTGCTCAATCTGAATCCCCGAAATTCCAATGTTTGCCTCCATAATTCCAATTTGGTATTAACCCCTGCTTTCGTCTCATTTACTAGAACAATATCATCAGCGAATAGCATACACCAAGGTACCTCATCTTGGATAGTTCTAGTAAGTTCATCCATCACGATGGTAAACAGGAATGGACTTAATGCAGATCCTTGATGTAAACCAATTGTAATCGGAAAATCACTCGTTAAGCCGCTGCAGGTTCTGACATTTGCCACTACTCCATCATACATATCCTTGATTATGTCAATATACTTGACGGGGACCCCCTTCTTCATCATTGTCCCCCATAATACCTCTCTAGGTACCTTGTCTTACGCTTTTTCTAAATCAATAAATATCATATGCAAATCTTTTCTCCTCTCTCGAAAACGCTCGACAAGTTGACAAAGCAAATAAATAGCCTCTGTCGTCGATCGTCCAGGCATGAACCCAAACTGGTTCTCTATTATCTTAATATCCTTCCTTAGCCTGTGTTCAATCACTCTCTCCTAAAGTTTCATGGTATGACACATAAGTTTTATTCCACAGTAGTTTGAGCAACTTTGAATGTCACCTTTGTTCTTGTAGATAGGTACAAAGATACTTTTCCTCCATTTATTTGGCATCTTTTTTGTCTGCCAAATCTTATTAAACAGATCTGTCAGCCATTTAACGCCTATTTCTCCTAAGCATCTCCAAATCTCGATAGGAATCCCGTCAGGACCAACCGCTTTTCTTAAACTCATTCTGTTCAAAACTTCTTTAATCTCAGGTAGTCTTATTTTATGCATGAAATCACGGTTTATATCTTGAGATTAAATGACATGTCCATCCAAATTCTTAGTAAAGCTCTCATTGAACAATTTGTCAAAATAATCTCTCCATCTTTCCTTGATATCCTCATCTTGAACTAAAACCTTCTGATTTTCATTTTTGACACACTTCACCGCACATAAGTCTCTAGCCTTCCTTTCCCGCATCCGAGCAATCCGGTATATATCATTTTCAGCCTCTTTAGTGTCTAATTTCTCGTACACCTCCTTATAGACCTTAGATTTAGCTTCCCAAACAGCTTTCTTAACTTCCTTTTTAGCCATTTTATACTTCTCAAATCTCTCCACATCTCTACTTTTCTTCAAACTTTTATAAGAATCCCTTTTAATTTTAATAGCAGCCTTTATTTCTTCATTCCACCATGATGTGTCCTTAGATGGTGGAGCACCACCTCCCGACTCACCAAGTAGATCTCTAGCTATCTTCTTGATACAACTAGCCATTTTGTTCCATGTTCTGTCTGAATCATCTTCCGACTGCCAATCCGCTTCTTGACTACAGGATCTATAAAAGCCTTTTGGTTAGCTTCTTTCAATCACCACTATATAATTTTAGGCTCTACCTTATGTCTAATATTCCTAAGTCCTCTTCTAAATCGAAATTCTAGAACTAAAAGTCTATGTTGAGTAGTTACACTCTCACATGGCACTACCTTACAGTCAATACAACAACCTCTATCTATTCTTCTCGTCAGAAAAAAGTCTATTTGACTAGCACTTGATCCGCTCCTAAAAGTGATAAGGTGGGAATCTCTTTTCCTAAACCAGGTGTTTGCTAAGATCAAGTGATAAGATAAGGCAAAATCTAGAATCGATTCACCTACTTCATTCCTTTGTCCAAAACCAAAACCTCCATGGATAGTATCAAACCCACTACGACTAGTACCTACATGTTCATTAAGATCACCACCAATAAATAACTTCTCTCCACTAGGTATACTTTGCACCATCTCGTCTAAACCCTCCCAGAATGAACGCTTACTAGCGTCATCAAGACCTATCTGTGGTGCATAAGCACTAATAACATTAAGGATCTCTCCACCTAGAATAAGCTTAACCAGTAAAATTCTATCACCTTTTCTCCTAATCTCAACTACATCCTCAAGCAACCGTCTATCTATGATTATGCCTACCCCATTACGATTTTTATCTCTACCCGTATACCAAAGCTTATAACCCCAAGGCTCTATGACTCTACTCTTTTCACCTACCCACTTAGTTTCTTGCAAACACATAATACCAACTCTTCTCCTAATCATCACCTCTACTAATTCTATTAGTCTACCCGTAAGGGAACCTATGTTTCAGGAAGCTAGACGAATCCTATGAAACCCTTGCTTATTTGTCACTACACCCGGGGTCCGATGTAGCGCGCCGTTTCTGGACGACGACCCTTGCTTATTTGTCACTACACCCGGGATCCGATGTAGCACGCCGTTTCTGGACGACGACCTAGAAACTCTTGCATACTTAACACTACACCCAGGATCCGATATAGTGCGTCGCTGAGTAGGGGATGCCCCAACGATATTCTTATTATAGTTCATGTCATAGAATATGACAAAGTTTTACGTTGGCTGTCACAAGTCTACTACTACCCTCACTCTTTCTCATCCGGACTTGGGACCGGCAATAGTGTGTTTAAGAACTAGAACTACCTTTTTTGAAAATTTGATTCTACAATATCATTGGATTTCTTTCCTTTTCATTAATCTCATTAATGAAGTCCCATCATTTATACTTCCTAAGCATCATAGATAAAGAAATGAAAATAGTTATATAAAGTATACTTATGCCATCCGCATTCGTCATGGGGTCCCGTCATGCACCGCTAGGTTAGATAACTAACGGCAGAGCGGGGCCAGTACTAGCACGGATGCAAAACATAAGCAACGTATATTATATATCATATATATAATATTAAGCATTCGTCTCAGGCAGTTATATGATCTCATCACAGAACATTACAGCAGAAGTCAACATATGAAATATTGGATATATTAGGAAGTCCGTGTTTTAAATTATGCTAGTAAAAAACACGGATTCCACGGTCGTGATGAATAGCCAAACCCATATCCCTAGACCCTTACGAGAGTGGCAAGCAACCCTACCAATTCTAGAGTTAGGAGACCCGGTTTCGACTCCTCAAGATGGTCTCCCACTGGACTCTAAAACCCGGTTACTTGTGCTCCCCGCCTTGGGTCTATCCTAATGCGGAAAAGTAAATAATATACAACAATGGTGACATTATCCTCAATCCGGAAGTGTCCCAATAAAAGAATATTACATATAAATTTTTACATGAATGAAAATGAAAAACTCTCATCTCACGCAAAACCCCCCCGGCTATTCAAACATGACGATCCAATATAACATATCACAGCAACACACAACATCAAATGTCATCAACGTAAGTAAATATATGTATCCCAATTGTCGTTGACATATAACAACGAAACCGGCGATACACCACATATTACACTTACGGTCGCAGAAAGGAAAGTGAAAACTACAACAATTGGAATCAGCAGCCACCTTAGATATCATAAACCCGAAATATCACATACTTCGGATTTCATGCCTAACCAAATGAATTCCTTAGACATCATAAACCCGGACATCATAAACCCAGAATATCTCATATTCCGAATTTCATGCCTAAGCTTATAAACCCCGCATTTTAGTCTCAATATTGAAAACACTTTTCAATAACCAGTCGGGCAATTCAACAAGATTCCCGACATCCTGATCGAATGCTCGTCAGAAACTTTAGTAGACGGCCGCACCCCCGATGCCGTCGACAAAGTGCACTTAGGCGGAACACCGCGGCCACGAGCACCCGGGAGGATACTTTTGGCAACGGGGTTCTTCCACAGTCAATTGGTCGGGGCTTTGGGGCGTGGCTATCTAGTAATGTTACCCGACGAGTATCCGCGTACACTACGTGATTGCGACAGAGTTTTGATCCATATCAAAACCCCGTGGCAACCGATCAAATGAGACTGAATTGCTAGGTTTACAAAATTCAAACTAGTTTTCACAAAACTAATTATTGTGGATTCCAAATATTGTATCACATATATAAATCCGAAACGATGTTAAAATTACGAATACGAAATACTCCGAATTGCCACTACAGAAAAGATAACATCACATGCAATCTTGGCAAAATCAAACAATACCTGAAACACTAAACCCCAGAGACTGGAACACAAAAGAAAATCGAAGCCTAAACTCGATTAAAAAACCGGCCAGGCCGGTTTTTAGCTAATTTCGTCGGGAAAAATCCAGTGGAATGGGCTCATTTTTCTCTGGTGTTCTTATCACATCATATGTAACAATCTGCACTTGTTTAAATAATTTTCAGAGAACTTTTTAAAAACGACAGAAACTAGGGATTTGATTTCGAGATTTCAGAGTTGTTTCGGTTTCGTAATTAACTAACATCGTCTAATTCTCTAGCTTGGTCCTGATACCACTGCCGAGTTCCTTAGCATCCTCACTATGTTTTCTAAGACATCAAGCATGCAATTTTAAAAAATCTAGAGTGCTAAGCAACCCATAACTGAGGATTTAACTAGAGAATTAGGATTATTAAACAAGCAAGTAAACAACTTTACTCTAAATGAACAAGGAACACAACCTTTGTAGACCGGTCCTTCACTTCTAAAACTCCGTTTAGTAGTCCCTTTGCTCCAAGTAATGGTCTCCCGGACTCTCATTAAGCTCCACTAGGCGAAAGGAACAAGCTTTGCTTGAAGAACTTCGAGGCCGAAGATGACCTACGTCGAGAAATCTCCAACTCAAGCTTCCTCCTCACCAATTGAGAATTAGTGAAGCAAACAACCTATACTAAATGGCTAGTCTAGTGTAGATTGATGAAGTAGGAATTTTTCTCACTTTAGAATTATTTTTCTCTCGCTTTTTTTTCACCTCAAGAAAACCTAGAAAGCTCAAAGGAGATGAAGAAGAGGATGAAGTCAAGAATAGAATGGCAACCATGGGTGAAAAAATATCATATATAACTCATATAGAGATTTAACCATGGCTAAAGATAATGGTTGGGTTAATAAATTTCTAAAGTAAAACAAAATTAGTGGACTAAGTCAATGGTTTCCACAAACTTCATAAGCTATGACAAATTCCACTTAATTTTGTATATTCTCTAAATAAATATTTACCATAATTATCTTAAGTATGGTATGAGTCTCATACATCCATGTACAATGTATCATCAAGCATGACACAAAGAACAAATACATTAATATATATCACATATAAATTAAATGTATAAGTAAGAAAAGAAATTCTTAAGTGAGCTAATATTAATTAATATATATTAATATATCAAACATATAATTATATATTAAATTATTAAATCAACACTTGATTTAATAATCCGGCTATATCACATATAACCGACTAATATCATTTATATCAACTTATCGAATCAACATTTGATTCAATAACCTGGCTATATCACATATAACCGACTGATATCACATATCGCGAGATTAGAATACGGTATCACATACACATATTAATCTCGGTCCCGCACATATCACATATGTGCCCTACTTCATTTCGCTTGAGCCAGGAAACCTCTGTGTAGGACTTTAAAGACTCGTCAATACGCCGGCAGTAGATAATGATCATATCAGTTACCCACAAGCCATCAGCGATACAAGCTGGACGTAACGGCTACTCGGGTATTGAGCGATCAGAAGATCAACAAGTAAGCTTGCTCATACTCCCGTGTATCCAATAAGTAACACTACCGTACAGTCCGGTCTCTTAGTCTGATATGTCGCATATCGAGTCTAGGGGTGGTAAACGTCAGACCCCGGTAACTTGATAAGTCATGCCGATATAAGGCTCATAACGGGTCGAGAAACTATTGATAACACTTACCAGTAAATCTCCATATCAGCCTTGGTCAGAGACTTCCTGTTATGGCCAATCGAGCACAGCGCAATATCAACCCCCAATACCGGGAGAGACGAATCCCCTCCTATCGCTCATTGCCTCCATGTGACTCGGGACTGTACCTAAAAACCACCGTTTTGCACGCTCTCTTGAATGTGGTAAGGTGGAAATCAAAACACGGTGGGAATCATACAAGACTCTATGACGATCTCGGGTCTACAGACTAACCTGTACCAGTGTCACCAGAGAACTGCTATATGACGTTAGGTATAATACCATTTAGGAGTTTTCGGCGAGTCCTGTTCAGTGTACCCAGTCTCCACTGAGCACCCGTATACTATCTTTGATATCAAACACCAATAGATATGGGATCATCCATCGCCCATCAAATGGGTCAAGAAGCGTATACGCTAGTCTACTTTGGAATATCGATGTTCCGTCTCGATACACCCTCGACTAGGAACATTTAAATAATGTACTTATGGACTACCCTGGCCCCACTAGTATGATCTGCATCATAATCCTGATAGCCAAGTATACATCCTAAGGGCTTTACCAACATGTGAGAGAAAGACAGTATCACAATACTAGTCTACATGTTAAGATAAAGAGTAACCAGATAGCATACTATCATGTCGAGCAAGAAAGTCCTCCCTATATATGTCCAAGCATCCATTGTAATATACAATCATGTACAACAATGGCTTCTAGGGCATACATACAACTAACAGAAATGAGGCCCTATAAGGCTTTTTCCTCAGGTGGCGTCAAAAATTCATACCCTCTACGATTTTTTCTGACAATTGGCACCAATCATCATTAACTTTAATATAAGATGATGATGCACCAAATTTCATGTGTTTCCACTACTTTTTCACCGTTGAATTAGCAATGTAAAAAATTCTATTGTCGGTAAACCGTTAATTTTGCATCCACTAAATCAACAGTGAAAAAGTGGTAGAATCACATCGAAATTTGGTGTATCCGTATCTCAGATGATGATGATAATGGTTGCCGATCGTCGGAAAAAATCATGGAAGATGTATTTTTTCGATGCCACAGGAGTAAATTCCCTCTTATAACACCTTTCCTCCATTATCCCCCCATCCACACACATATAGAGAGATTAATGGAGAATAAGTGTCATGGGAGGGATTTTCTTCCTATAGCGTCGAAAAATACACTCTACATGATTTTTTCCGACGATCGGCACCGATCATCATCATCTTTATCATCTAAGATGTGGATACACCAAATTTTATATAATTTTATCACTTTTTCACCGTTGATTTAGTGCGTACAAAATTAACGGTTTACCGACAATAGAAATTTTTACACTGCAAATTCAACGGTGAAAAAATGGTAGAATCACGTGAAATTTGGTGTATCGACATCTTAGATGATCAAGATGGGTGCCGATCGTTGGAAAAAAATCATGGAGAGTATACTTTTTCAACGCCAAAGAAGAAAATTCCCTCGTATGGCATCTTTTCTTCGTTATTCTCTTATATATATATATATATATATATATAAAGAGAGAGGGTAAGGTAGCGCCAAAAATCTAAATCCTCCATGATTTTTCAACGATTGGCATCCATCATCATCATTATCATCTTTGTCATGTAAGATGTGGATGCACCAAATTTCATATGATTTCACCACTTTTTCACCGTTGAATTCACAATATAAAAAGTTATATTGTCGGTAAACTGTTAATTTTGCAATCATTAAATCAATGGTGAAAAAATGATGGAAAAACATGAAATTTAGGGTATCCGCATCTTACATAATAAATATGAAGATGATGGGTGCTGACCGTCGAAAAAAATCATGAAGGGTGTATTCTTTTCGATGCCATAGGAGGAAATTTCCTCCTATCGCACCTTTACCCCATTATTCACATGTTATAATGAATGAAAAGGTGTCATGGGAGAGAATTTCGCCTCGAAAAAATACGCCATTCATGATATTTTTCGACAACCATTGTCCATTATCATCATCTTTATCATGTAAGATGTGGATACACCAAATTTCATCCGATTCCATCAATTTTTCACCGTTGATTTAGTGGATGCAAAATTAACGGTTTACCGAAAATAGAATTTTTTATATTACTAATTCAACGGCGAAAAAATGGTGGAATCACATAAAATTTAATTTAGTGTATACACATCTTACATGATAAAAATGATGATGATGATGATGATGGGTTTGATCGTCAAAAAAAAATC